>OY660867.1:18305000-18915000 GCA_962446985.1 Xyrichtys novacula | reverse complement strand
GTGAGGTTCAAGGTGGATACAACTGAACTGTAACTTGATACAAGCATGATATTCACTATGATGTGTTCACCCTGTAAAACCCTTTTGAAAACCTTGGAGCAAAGAAGTTCCACTATGTGCAAAAACACAACTACATTGTGAACTCAGAAGTTTCCTGGTATATCTATTCCAGTTTTTTTAAAATGCTCATGAGTAGATCAAGTTTCCCAACTTTTGGCTGATCCCTCAACAACAAAAATTCTTTTACCTGAGGCATCGGGTAGTCATAATTGGCCAGGTTTAACCCTGACATTTAACTCCAAAATGATTATGTACAGAACACTTCCTCTTGGCCTTTCAGCTGCATGCTACTGCACGTCCTACATGTACGGCTACTGCCAGGTTACGAGCAGCTTGGAGGACTGTCTGTGACACATAATATGAACACATGACTTTGTTTTGCTGAAGAATAATGACTGTCTTTTATTTGTAGCATATGAGCTTCAGCAACTGGAGGCTAAATTCAGTCTTCCTCTGAAGACAGCATCCGGCTTTAGCAGAAACAACACTGTTAAAGCAGTGACGTGAGATAAAACTAGCAAATGCTGGCCAAAAAACAAATCAACATCCTGAAATTTACTTAAACCGCAAGGCAGGGCAGAATTCTTAGCTGGTATTAACTCTTTAGTCCTGTGGGTCTGCATTGGCGCTGTGACAAAGCTCTGCCATCACTAGTCCTTTGTAATGTCTCTCTGTTTCCCCAACATCTTGGCACTGGTGTCCCAGTGTATCATTAGCGCTCCCATTATCACATCTCCGTTACTTTCATATTTAAAGTGAAGCATTACAGTCTGATAGCCTGATTCCCTTTGCAAGCACTTTCCATGTTAAAATGTATTTGTATCACTTTTGACCTGGGATAACTACAGCAGGTCAAACACGGACAATTCTCACAACAATCTTGACAGCCTAGTTATTTTCCTCGTCTTGCAGCAACAAGAACAACTGGTAACGTCTGAGGCAGAGCATTCTGTTACAGAGAGGCGTTGTACACAAAGCAACAAAAAAGAATGTCTTGAGGCAACTCCCTGCTGGTAATAGGACAGAGAAGATTTACAATTTAAGAAAAAACACTTCCGTAATAATCTCAAGGGACTGTTGTGATGGGAGATCTGGGTGCCTTTCATTGGCAGAGCATTGCAGGCGGAAGGGAGTCTGGGCCTGAATAAAGTGACCCAGGTGGGAAGGAGCTGTTTTTGTTTCTGTAATGTGAACAGATAGCCAAGTTTTGAATTTGACGTGAGAAGCAACTGGAGGCAGCTGTGTTCTGGATCATCTGCAGGGAGACCTGCAAGTAATGAATTGCATTCAACAGTAGTAGATAGTAAATGCATGATATATCAGGAGCTGTGTTGCATGCACTAACACGTAGGGCCTGATATATCTCGGGGATCATGACAAGTCCAATGGGCCATTACAAGTCAGATAGCCTTCAGGTGCAGCATTTCCTAGAAGTGCAGCACTTCTTTTAAATTCTGTGTGGTGCAATTACATCAAAGTGCAAGACCATAAAAGGGTTGAGGACACTGTGCACTTACATACTGGAAATGAAACTGATTATTTCATGGTCATGAAAAAAAAAATGTTTCCATTGAATGTAAAACAGCATCATCTGAGTTTTATGTCCTTAGAAAATACTAAACTATGTGCAATGTTGTTCTGACCTAGTTCGACCTGTGTCTATAAATAGAGCAGCAATGTTACCACTGTCATCATACTACACCTGTTAGATGCATGCAGACGACAAACACCCTCATAGACGGAGCCTGATTAAATCAAATCACCAATATCAGCCAAACAACAGGCAGTGTGTATGTCCCCATTTGGCACTTTGACCAGGTGTTGACTGTGTCCACGATTTAAAAACACTCACAGGGTAAAAAAGATATTTATTTGAAGCACAACTGAATGTAATATTTTGTGCCTGTGCTGTTGGACAGATCTGAACCACAGCAGGACTTTATAAGGTATGGTTAGTGCTGTACAGGACTGAACACCTGTATCTGTCTTTGTGTGAGGGCTCTATCTACTGGGATTTAGTGTGTACTACAGTGCTGAACTGTTTACCCCACTGCCATGACTTTTCTCTAGATTAGTCTCTGTTTTATCAACCACTATCACATATTCACTGATGGCCTTTAAAGTGAGCTATCAAGTCTGTTGGTACAGTGAGCCATTGAAACAGGGATAATCTCCCATGTCTGCAGGTCTAAATGTAGGCTTCAAAAACAAGTCCAAGAGAATTATAGACTCTGTGTAAACTGTTGTTTAAAATCCAAAATTTAGGATAATCTAAACAAGGAGTTTTTTTTACATCTATGTAACAGACTGGAATGCGTATAGAGGCCTTCATGATATCCAAAAGCAGACCCATCACTGACAACATTGGTGAATTTTAAACAGCTATTTTAAAGGTCTGAATCTAGTGTGAGGGGGCAGTGAAGCTACTGAGGAGAAAATCCCTGTTTTTACACTTTAACCTTGAATCTTCACAAAAAAAGGCTCATCCAATGGTCCACAGTAAGGAGACGCTACTTAAGCAGGTAGAGGACAAGATAAGCAAAGATTCTCTCATCTGTAGGGGGCGCAAGCTGAAAGTTCCTGATAGTAGACATATATCTACCTATATCTATATACACATGTATGTATGTGTGTATCTATCTATCTATCTATCTATCTATCTATCTATCCATCTTTTTTCAAGTTTACAATGGAGGGCTGAATTTTGTAAGTTGTTTAGGTAACACTTTACAATAACCATAATTTATAAATGCTAAATAGATAGTTTATTAATGTTTAATCATAATTTAAAAACAACATACAGACCAATTATAAGTGGCAAATAGTTTATTGATGTAAGTTGACAGTTACTTTACTATTAACAAGCAATGAAATTATGTTCAATAATTTTCATCAATTATTACTGGACTATTTATTGAAGGTTTAAATATTGGTTGTAAAGCATCTAGATTTAAATGTTTGCCAATAGCACTTTGTAGATGGTTAATATTTGGTTTTTAATCCATCTATAAACATCACTTAGATGGTTATTATAAGGTTGTAACTGATGTTTGTAATACTTTGCAAATGATTAATAAGTTGTGTATAAACCACCTATAAACATTACTTAGATTGTTATTGTAAAGTTAGGGTTAGGTTTAGGGTCAGGGTTAGGGTTAGGTTTTTAAAATTGTAAAATGAGACTCTTAAAGCAAAATGTTCAATTTCTGAAGTAAGTCCTCTGAATAAAACAATATGAATGAAGGACTCCTCTCATCTGATAAAAAATGATTAAATTTGGTCTAGTCTAAGTTTTGAACAGCGAACCTTCACTAAATGTAAAACGTAAAAACTGTTTGTATATCAGCATATCCATTAGATAAACTCGATTGGGAAAATTATTCGTCACTCTTTAATATTTGACACGTAGATTTTCAACAGAACCTAATTTCTTCTCTGTGCTCCCTGAACTTTAACATAACTTTTTTTTTTCCACTAAAATACCCAGAACAGTTCACTAAGTGATTTCCAAACAGTCACATTATGATCGCTGGTTATTTTAACATAGCTATGTTTTAAATGTTGGTATAATGAAGAAAGACTTACCTTCAACCTTCAGTCCAGTCAGCAGCTGTGAGCTCCTCATGCTGCAGCTGCTCTCTTAAGAATGATCCATTTCAGCCCTCCCTGCACTTCAGGAAATACTTGATACCATCACAGTCATCCAGCCTACCAAACCTTGAGTGAGTATTTCACACATTAAAAAAACACTGCTATTCTTGTTTAATTGTGGGCTAAGGTTCATCTGAATGCAATGAAGCGGTTCTGGAAGTAAACCAGCTATCTAAAATGACAACTGACTGTTATAATAAAATGGTCAAGACCTTGAAGAAGACAGACATATATTTTCTTCTCACCATTCACACACATTTATAATTATTTATCTTTAATATTCAGTGGACATCAACGTGCGCATTTTTTGCAGTGTGCGTCCACGGTTGCGTCACATGACCAGTTAATCTCTGTGTATTTCCGCGTTCACGACAGTGGAGCGGTTATCAATGACTCTCCATGGAGCTGTGCAGCCTCTCAGCTAAAGCATCTTTGCTGTTTTTGTTGTTCCCCCTCTGGCCGCGCCTGTCTTCTCCATCCTCAATGAATGAAGCTGTGATCATTTGAGGTCTCCTCCTCCTCTTCCTCCTCCGCCTCTTGTCTCCATCGAGCCTGTCTTCGACCAGCGCGGCCGACCTGGGGGGGAATCCGGGAAAAGGCAGCCGCGGCGCCGCGCACCGGCCGACGGACAACCCGCCGCGGCGCGCCAACAACATGCTCACCCGGGTCAAGTCCGCCGTAGCCGGGTTCATGGGCGGAATCATGACCGGGGGCGGTTCGGGCGGAGGGGGCAGCAATGGTTCCGAACTGCCACTGAAATTTCCCTACATGAGACCGCAGTTTCTTGGATTGTCCGCGGATGAAATTGAGTGCTCCGCGGACCATATAGCCCGGCCCATCCTCATCCTGAAGGAAACCAGGAGATTACCGTGGGCCACCGGATACGCTGAGTAAGTAACCCGACCTCAGCAGGGTTTCAAAGCCGCTCTTGTTGTGTTTTTTTAATGTCAGCACAGTGGCATTTAACGCAAAGCTCCTGCGCTCAGGCCTCAGTGCGCGCAGGTGCACGGAACAAATGACCACATTAAACACCTTAAGGTCCGGAGAAATGAAAAGCACTAAAGCTAAAGCTGCACCTGTTGTGACCTGGACTTCATTCAGCCCCAGTATCCTCGCGCACTCACACTTAGACGGCTTTGTGTCTAATTAAATCGCGTGCAGTTAGAAATGGATGACAGCATTCATCTGAAGGATCACAGCACTCAGAGCACAAGCTGTTATTCACGTGCAAGAGGATGATGTAGGCTAACTTCGACCAGCAGCAGCATCTGCGTATTAGTCCCCACTCTGTGCTATGTGTCTGTGGATAGGAGTGTCTCAGCGTGGGGATTGCACATTAAAGCCCAGAGTGCAGTAAACAAGTCCAGAAAGATGCAAACTCATGTTGTTACTCAAGACCTCTGATAAGAAAAAGTCACATTTGCCATTGCTGTCCATTAGAGCATCAACATGAGTGGATAACAGTCTGTGCAGATCTGAATGTTCCCAAGACAAACACAGGCTGATCTTCATATAGTGATATTATACTTCTGAAGGGTAACCTATTAACACATGCAGCTCTGTTTGATCCAACTCACATGGTAACTCTTATGTAATGTCACTTATTTGTATTAAAACCTGCTTTGTTAAGAGTGTAATATAAAATAGATTAGTGGTGGAGGTGCAGAAGTCGAGTCCCCAGGTAGATTTTAGATGCAATTAGCTTTTTTATTTTTCAGTGATGTGGCTGTGCATCACTGTCGTCACATTTTTTTTGTGAGTTTCTTTTTTGTTTGTTTGTTTTTTTGGGGGAGGGCAATGCTTCTTTGAAAGTTAAAATGAGTACGTGTGTAACTCACATTTAAAGGGATATAACGGCGCAAAATTAATTTAGGGTCAAACACGTCGCATCACCGAGTTAGAAACCCCCTCGAGAGATGAATGTTGCTGACCGCAGATAGCAATACACAGTGGTCTGAGGAGCCATAAACAAACCTCAACAAAAGCGCCACTCTATAACCACAAATAATGCTCAGAACAGCACCTAACTTCATCAACAGTACATATAGGGTCCCAGCCATAGCACTAGCCACCAAATATCTTTTTAACTTTGCCTGATTTCTTTAGCAAAGAGACTAAACACAACTCACCTATTCTCTTCCAGCAGCTGCTTGTTTGTAGCAAGACCTCAGGCCAGTCCATTACAGACTGCTGCGGGGTGACGCAGCTCCAGGAAGAACATTTATGATCATTTCTTCGTGGAAATGCAATCAGACCAAGACACTAAGGTGGAAGAACTACCGTGTCTGCAGTGCAAAATTATTAATATGGTGATTATTACGTAAAGGAAATGATAAAGAAATGATTATAAATATTCTTCCTTGAGCTGCATCTGAAGTGGTTATCAAGAAACAAATATGGAGGTTATTACTAATACGGTGAATATACAAATTGACTTGTAGTTTGCAGTGTAGATAATGGGATAGTATGACTGGTACAAATGAGTTCTTCCTGAGTGTCTGTGGTGCATCATCCTTTAGGGTCTAGTGGAAAAACATCAATACCTAAAGATAAACATACTAGTAATGACTTCCTTAACACGCCATTGGAGCAAATGTGTGTGCTGTATACTCAATATACATTCTCCATAACATGCATTAGGTTGTATTGGATGAATCACTAAAATCATTACCCAAACAGCAATTAGTTAAAACACTCTTCATCTTTCCCCCTAAATCTAACCTACCATAGATCACACCCAACCAGATCTGTGAAAAAAGATAACTGTTTCAACGTGTAACTCAAATTCAATGACTTAAATGACTTGTAGGTAACTGAATGAAATTCGTATTGATCCCTTTTGATGAACAAAACCATCAGGAAGAAAATATGAACCACTTAATAGGGTGAATATTTATTAACTATGAATAGAAAAAAATACGCCCAGAAATAAATCTCTACCCAGATAGTGGGGTCTGTTCTGTGGTTTTAAAGAAGTGGATTAGACACAGGTGTTAGATTAGACTATTTGATCATCATTTTCTCCCAAAGCCCATCTAATAAAATCTGGCCAAGAAGACCTACTGTGCTAAAACCTTGTTAAGCTCTGACTTTTCTCCTTTTGCTCTCATAATGGTTGTTTGAAGACACCAAAACCACTTGTTCAGTAGCTGCTGGTTTCGCTAAGCTGGTAAAGCAAAACTGCCAACCCTCCTGATATGGGCGGGAGTCTCCCTCATTCTGACTTTTGATTTCACATTTCACATTGTTAAAGTGTGTTTCTCAGCTTTTGTGGGGTATGTGTAATAAGACCTGGCAACCCAACTGGGCAGCAACAAGCATGCACAAACCACTGTACCTGGCCTACCTGTGCTACACTGTAGCAGATTACTGCTCAGCTTCATTCTGTCAAGCTTGCTGACAAAAATGACTCAGAAAAGAAAATATGCCTTCAAATTTGACCCTGCTTGGTGCTTGCTGCTAGTTGCACTGACAAAACCTTGTTCAGTTATTTTTCTGTGAGCTTGTATAAATGCCAAAACTGTCAAAAAGGAGTCACAGCAGGCCTGTAATTAATGGTGGTGTCTATTAACTGGCCAGTCTCTAAAACACCAATACCACTCTTAAAAATGTAGAGAAATTCAAAGTATTTATTCTGACATATTTGCTTAAGTAAAATGTGGACAGGGTTGCTGAGAGTGGGTCCGTTTTCAGATACCTCAGATAATCTTCCTCTTTTTTTCCAGTCTAATATTGGTAGGTTAGGTACGGTTTAGGTTGAAGAGAAAAACAAAGTTTATTCCATTTCCATTCCATTTCTTTGACACATGCCCACACACTCAGTACTAATACTCAGAGCAGACATGAAGTCTCTTTGGGCCCGGTGTGGTTAATGAGTTCATTTTGTGGCAGCATTTACTCTGTAATTAAAGTCTCCTGAGTTGTCATTACAGCAGCTCTCATCTTTTTCTCTCTCTTTAGAATAAAGGTTAATCCAAGACAATCCGAGACGATCCACAGTAGCTCTGTCAGATCTTCAGTTTTTGTGCCAGCGATCGACTCTTACTCACCCTCTTCACGAATTGTGTTTGTCCAGCTGGAGCTCATTGGTCTGAATAACTAGCCCGTGAAAGGTTGTGGATTGACTCATATCTTTAACTGCTGTGCACTTAGCTCTGACTAATGTAGCTTGAAAATACCGGAGCTAAATAGTAAAGAATGGTTTTAGTCTGAGTGTTTGTCTGCTGCAAATGTTAGCATATCAAACTAAATGGCACCAAGAAGTAACTTGATTTAGGTTTTCTAGACATTAAGGAGACCATCTTTAAAAGTTTTTAAGACTTTTGAGTGGTAGAATACTATTCATCCTCAAACACCTTTGTGAAAGAACTGCAAATGTCCCATTTTTTTGGTAATGTACCTATTTTCTGACTAGCCCCATTAGAGCCAAACACCAAAGAAACCATCCTGACACATCTTCTGAATTTTATCCCATTGTTCTGTTTTCTCTTGTATTCAGTTGCAGTTCCGGCCAACAAAAGCCTCCTGAAAAAGTACTAAATTGGTGCAAAGTCTTTTTTTTTTTTCGTTCACTCTGAACCATTTTGCTGTAATTGTTCCTTTGAGGTTCTGCATTAAACAGAGACAAAGCCATGAACCATTGTGCCTCACCAAACAATCATCACATCCTTTAGGCCAGTGTCTGGCCCAGAATCTGTCTCCAGTGGTGGAAAAACAAAGGGGGCATTAGATGTCTGACAATAGAGTGGAAAATTTGGTTTTATTCCTAATGAGATGAAAGCTAATTGTTCTGGGTAAAACAAAGAAAAAATTAAATAGACTGACTTTTGTTTTTTGTGCAGATGCTGAAAATGAGGACTGATTAAACGCAGGAGTACTTCGAACCGCACACACAAAAAGCACCAGCTGCACCTACCAGGAAATTGCTCAATCATTCCACTATTGATTTAACCCATTAAATGCATGGTGGTCACGAGGAATGGGGACTGTTTTTGCTGATAGTTTTCACTTTCCGAGCTCATTTATTCCACATGGTTTTTAGAATATGATGATAAGCAGACAATGGCTCCCTGTCTTCTGTGCGTGAACAAGCTTCAAAGTGGTCAATGCGTCACAGTGTTTTATGACCATAATCACCCAGCGGGCTTTTTCTGTCATTGTGGTTGCAGTGGTTACATGTTAGCTTTAAAAGCAGAGTGGGATTATCACAGCTCAGACCAGCCCTCTGGACGTGTATATGCTGAATGACACATTAATGGAGTAGATTTAAATCTGGTCCTCCTGTCATACCAAAAGGCTAACACTAGCATAAATATTGTGCTTTCAGGGCCTGATAAGAAAAGCAGCAACAACAGCAGCATTAAACATGGCAGTTCTGAGAGTCTACTTACTTTACTGTCCGATGTCAGGGTAAAAATATGCATGACGCAAGTTTAAAAGTGTGAGGTAACAGAAAAGTTAGTTTTGGACTCTGCTGTCGTGTCATTACTTCAACACAGCACAGATTATTGAGTACTCTTCACCTTCTCCCTCTTTTAGACAGCTGTACAGGCTCTTTATCACTTTGTTCTGCATACTCCTTCAATTTTAGAGTAGAGAGGGTTTTACAGAAGATGCTGAGTAGCAAAACAGGACAAGCAAATCCAAGGAAATATCTTTTAAATACAGTATATATTTAAATGTTTAACGTGTCAGTGTAAACTTAAGTCATATTAGTGTTGCAATGGATATTCCTGTACATTTCATACAATCTATACATGAAAAATGTCCTCTGTGCAAAGAGCCTATATGTTGCTCGTTCTGTCTTTCCAAGACTAACAAAGATTTGAGGCAGAGAACCAGAACATAATGCTGCCTCACAGAAAACATCCACAGTCTGGTCTATAAATAGACATGCCAATGTCTCTTTCACGGCAGCCTCCAGAGATGTCTGTCAGTCTCATTGGATTTGTCCTTACACTCATTTTTTCACCGTGTATTTATAGAAAACGTTAAAATACTCCGGAAAAAGCTTTGACCGATTACATGATGAATATTAAGGGTTTTTCCTGACTCACTACAATATCAGTTGATTTGGATCCATCTGTTCTCCGTAAAGCCTCAATTGTTTTCCCTGTTTTTGTTCATTGTAAACCAAAGTCCTCTACATTGTTTATTAAACTTTCATGGATTTCATGTTTCATCTGTAAAAGTCTCATGTGTATTTAGGCTTTCAAGCTGGCCGGGCATTTACACATATCCAGCCAGGACACTGCAGAGGCCCACCAGGTAGACTATAGTATTTAAGGCTAAGTCCTAATCACAGCAGACAGATTTGAATTCCAAGTAATTCCTGACATTACATTTATTCCCCTTTCTCCAAGGCATTCCCTTTTATCATTCGGCTGAATTAGTGCTGTCGTAATACTGTATAACAGTATTGACAGTAACTGTCTTAGTTGAAATATCAAATATTGATATTGTGTTTAAAAATAAGCCAGAGTTAAGGAGGTCCTTTATGTCGGTTATCTTGTGTCATATAATTGAGGAGAGAAAAAGAAGCAGCAGACTTTCTGTGGAATAATTTTAGTCAAAGAAGGGTCCAGTAAAAAAACTGAAATTCTGGGAATTTTTTTGTAAATCCAAATGCAAAGTTGGAGCTTATGCCTCTTCAGGTTACAAATCAAATGGACATTTACACTTTCTGGATATTTTTGGAACAGTTTTCATCCAGTTCTGTAAACTACAATCCACCCAAAATCAAAGTATAGTTTTACAATGTAGGAAATAAAACAAAAAAGCAGGACTAAAAATCATTATTATAAAAGCATGCCAAACATTGGTTTTATGAGGTGATGTCTTCATTTACACAGTTAGTGATGTAAATAAATCATAATTTTGAACATAATTAGAAATTGACATGGAGTTATCAGTGTTTATTTGTCAATATTATGGGCTTTGAATATTTATGTTTATATATATATATATATATAAAAAACATTGCTCCAGCCTAGTCTTGCCTTTTCTCAGTTTTATTGACTGTGTTGTTTTAAAGCCAAGTTTTCCATAAATATTGTGATAATATTTTTATTGTAATATTTTACAATCATGAGGTGAAAATCTGATTTATTGACAACCTTAGACTGAATTAATCAATGAACTGACAAAAGGTGAAAAAAGAGGTTAAAATAAAACAATCCATTCAGGTAAAATCAGACTAAAGGAAGCCCTTAGAGGTCATATGTTTACCTAATAAGTTTTTTGTGATTGTTTCATCAAGATATCACTTTATTTTCACTGATCTAGCTGGATATCTAGATATAGCAACAGGAATAAATATGTCTGAAAAAAAATATTGTAAGCTGCTGAATTCTTCAGTCTGACAATATGACAGCAGCCACTGTGCCGGCATAACCAAAACACATAACAGGTATTTTAAAGGCCTATTCTGATATTAGTAAAATGACTTTCTTGATGAATTTAAACCAAACGAAAAACTGAATACATCAACAGAAACAGTCTATCTGCTCCAAAGCTTTATCATTGACAGTTTGGAGAAGAGTCTGAGGCAGACCAAATTCACAGACAAAAACCTCAGAACTGGTTGTGAGTTAGACACATTCGTGATATCAAACGCAGTTTTGATTTTATGGATTTTAACAGGGTGCAACAGAGGACTCAGACAATTGTATCACAGCCCAGTTATGTATTTGAAAAAACTTGTATTGGTTGTAGTGGTAAACCAAACAAGCAGCAGAACAGTCATTGAAGATCTTGTCGTCGAATGCTGAAATTTAAAAAAAGGGATGAAGTGACAAGTTTTTATGTAAATCCTTATGCAGTTATTTGCATGTCCTTACTCGCACCAGGGCTTCTTTTTTCCTCTGTGGTCTGCCCAGTTATATAAGGTACAAAAGATGAAAAGGTAATGGACACATATACAAACACACACAAGCACACACACACACACACACAGACAGTGCTCTGATTATGCATAAACAGTCGCACACCAACAAATGGTTTTTATTCACCCAGAAGCTGCTGCTCTGTTGCATCACCAGAGCAGGACCACACACACGCTCTCCTGTTTGATCTTCATTAGGAACACAAACTACATACAAAGCCAGCTCCGCGTTCAGATACAAACCTCAGGCTGCGGCTCGCACTTTTTTTTCGTGATCCTGCAGTGAGCCATAATAACTATGAAAGACTGCAGTGCAGTTTGGTCCAAAAAAAAGCATCTGATGTTATTATATATATATTTTTTTGTCTTTTTTCCAACCGCCTGTTCCAGACCACAGCTGTCAGACAGTGAAGTCATAGCAAGTCATGCATCCAGCATTTATTTTTACTATAAAAGTCAATTCCAGGTCTGTCTTTGCCAAACATGATTTAGTTTCTAGGACAACTGAAGTGCTGCATATAAAGATTAGATCATGAGTCAGTGTTTGTTTGATGTGTGTTTGTTTTAGGGTAATTAATGCTGGGAAGAGCGCACTGAATGAGGACCAGGCCTGCTGCGAGGTGGTTGTAGCAAGAAGGAGACCTATGAGCTACTGCCCCCCCTCAACGCCAAGCAAGACCCCCACAGCCAAGAGGCGGAACTCCCTGCCCAATGGAGAAGGCCTTGGGCTGCGTATGGAGCATGGCATGCTGGGAGAGGTAATAAAACACGCAATCAGAAAAAATACACCTTACATATTAAAGCACCTATGAGGAGTTTTCTGTTTGTGATGATTCAGCGCACCCTGTGGATGAATTAGTTTCAGCTGAATTTTTCCTGGAAATGTTAAATCAGCACATCTCAGAATCTCATGAAAAGGTCATGAAGAGACACGAATGATTATTTCTATCTGTTACAGAAGCTTAACATATCGTCAGCCTTTTAAAATAATGGCCTATGTCATTTTTTGACGATCAAGCTAAAGGCTACAGTCAGCTGATCTTAAGCCAGCCCTCAGTCAGCTGACAGCTCAGGTGACCCTCACCCTCTTCACATCCTATTGGCTAATGTCAAAATGGCGGCCTATTTAAACGGCTTCTCTGGCCTACTCTGCCCTCTGCAACCACTCTGCAACCCACCTCCACCCCAACTCCTCCTGTTTATGTTGTGTCTGTTTGCTTGTAATAATGATTAATTTTGACTAAAGTGATCCTGACTAAAATGATTTTTTGGCCTAAATCATCTCATGGCATGATCCTTTCAACTAAGTATTTAGGTGATTTTACCGGAGATGGGCAGCATTATCAAGAGATGATTTATGCCAAAAACTCATTTTCGTCAAAAGAAGACTTAGGCCATTATTCTAATAGGGTGACGATATGAGTATGTACAGTGTACATGATGGATTAACAGTTTTCCCAAAGGCATATGCGTATGGTTACAGGCAGGTACATAATACTTTAAGGCATTACGACCAACTTTTCTGTCGTACCAGCCCACTGGAACTGAAGTGAACTCTGTCCTCCAGATCTGTCTGTGGAAAAAACGTCATCATGTTTTAGTTCGTTGTATCCCCAGAGTAGCACTCATCCATCTGATTGTGGTGAGTCATATTTTCACGGCTGAGATGAAGTCACACTCTGGCTCGCTGTATCTGTGTGAAAGAAACTAATGTTTTAGTGAGTCACTTGAAATAACTGCTCTATCGTTTGCTGAAATCACAACATCATGTTGCAGATTTGTAATGAGTAAAACTACAAGCTTTTTCATGTCCATTAAGGATGGGAGGAGGTTAGTTTTACTTTAAATGAAGCTTGGATAGATCATTTCTGATGCATTCCAAGAAATCAGTAAATCTCTAACACTGGCTGGCTTGTGCTGTGCAGATTTGTCACTCAGCTTAAAATGTTTGATTAAGAGCGCATGGTTGCATGCAGATCTCTATTTATAGAGATAAATGAGTCGTCCTCAGAAAACCAGCAATGGGAGCCTTGATGTGCTACAGCACTACTCAGACTACAAACGTAGCCAACTACAAACGGAAGGCGCATCGTTTCCTACACCAAAATTCAGACTTCCTAACAGATTCTGCGTTTTTATAGGAAGCCTGTAAATAAAAAGATTTTAATTTCTCATCAAGAAATATATATAAGACTAAAAGAGAGAAATTTGTGTTAAAATGAATCCGCTCTCTCCATCGGAACAACACTGCACAAACCTATGATATTCATTATTCAATCACACCACTTAAAGCTCCTGTGAGGAGTTTTTTGGTGTTCATGACATTAACTGAAATTCATATTAAAGACTTCTTATGATATACAAAAGCAAAGTAGACCATTGACAACAAGACAGACCATTTTAACACTGCAGTTTTTAATGCCTGAAGCAATGCAAGGGGTTATGTGTCAGCTGAGCAGTTCAAGACACAGCCCTGTTTTTACTGTTTCCTGATTAAATATTGACAATCAATAATACATATGGCTCTCAAAAGTCAGCAGAAGGAGATTTTTTGTCAGAGGTCACTATATGAGCTTGTAGAAGACAAGATAAGAAGAGACTGCTTTGTGCTGTGGGGATGCCAAATTTAACCCAAACCAAAAGTTCCTGACAGGAGCTTTAAACATCTTTTTTTTTTCAAAAGGTCACAACCTTCCTTTTTTTTTTTTTACAGCTACTTACCTGAGCAAGTTTCTCCTTTTAAAGAGTTTTTTAGTCTCAGTGGAGCTGTGGTCTAGGTGGTGAAATAAAGGGAAAATAGTTTTAAAAAATAAAAATAAAAGGGGAACATCTTAAAAATAACAAGCTGGAACTATTGTATTTACTAGATGTGGGAACTGTTGATTGGATACAAAACACCACACCACACAACAATACTGCAAACATCAATATAAGACATTTGTATACATTACATCACAGTACCACACTAGTACAGTATACAAGATTATTAAATGCTCCTGAAAAGACAAAGTGCAGATTCATGTTTTTTTAGTGCACTCTTCTTACCCAGAGATAAAACAATGAAACAATAGTCATGTTTTTAGTCCTTGAATGAAATTTTACAGAACTGAAGAACTGCTGCAACTAGTTTAGAAAATATATATTTAAGTGCTTAAATAAAATTTTAAAAAAAAACAGCCTGTGAGCTGTTTATGCACAAGTTTTATATTCAGAGTTGAGTGAGTGCATCCTCCACCCTTTATTCACCTTATCACTCTGTGTTCTTCAGGTATGGTGCCACTGTCAACCTTTTATTCAGTCAGTGAACCTGTTCATGTTCCCCTCATTCACGTTATTAGGGCTGCTGCTGCTGTGGGGAGTCATAAAACAGTGAGGTAGCAAATCAATTCAGAGAGCCACATTTAATCAATATAAGAGTTAGATTCAATACAACTTATTTTATCACTCGAGGAAAGACATTTGACATGTCGCTTGATATCTCAGTAACTGTTTGATATATTGCTTTTTTGCTTATCTAGTGTTTTGTCTCACCTCCAATATTTGAACTGTTGATTTGTTGTCAAAAAAGTACAAGTTAATTTACTGATTGATTACTCAACTATTAGAAATAATCTGATTTTCTTAGTGCCATTTAGGTTTAATCCATAAATGTTTGTGCATTCAAACCACGACATTCTTGCCCCGAGTATTTGGGAATTTTTGTTAGCATATCAAACTCACCATCTGTCCCAGTCTTGTTCGAGCATCTCGGGAACATCTGGTGGGAAAAGATGTGAATTTGGCACCAATTTGAGGCGACTTGGACTCAAAGTTGGACAGCTGAGATTTTAATGGTCTGAGGTTCAAGTAAAGGTCTCTGTGGTCTTTTAAGAAACGTAACCAGCCATAACTAAAGAAACCAATTTGCGGTCAAAGGTAAATGTCACAGTAACTACCCCACTCCAAGTGACATGATATCTTAACAACACCAGAATTGGTTCTACCTGGCTCCATTTATTATTTATTTTAATTAACTAAAAAATTGTAATGAGGTGCCATCTCCCCTTGCTGTGCTGTATGTCTCTAACATTGACTGTTTCCAGAGGACTTTATTTGTTTATGTGGAAATGAATAAAACAGTGTCAGAACACAAAAAAAACATATTTAGTAACCAGTTCAACCACAGACTTGTTGGAGGAGGCATACAACAGGCAGTAATTCTCATCACTAATGTTGATCTCCATTCAGCCACACTGGAGCAAATTGGCTGTCAGCAACAAAACTGTGAGAAGTGATCTCTTTGAGGAAACAGGAGGGTCAGATTGTAAGTGAATCAAACCCTGTCATGTAACTTGGGAGGTTATTCAAACCTCCCAAAAGTTTGTTTCTGAAAGTCTTAGTTTCCAGGGTTACACCCTCTGAATAACAAACCACATCTCAGTGCTGTGGGAGTATAACTTATTTTTGAATTGTTGTAGTCTTGGCTAAATTTTGAATTGGCCGTGAGTACAACACAAGCCAAATATAAAACCTAACACCACCTCAAATAATTTTACACCCATAAAAGGAGTAGCCAGCAGAGTATCGTGTGTTGTGGACGAAACCTGTCAGAGGTAGAAAGAAGGTTTGACCCCCACACGGCATTAAAGGGATGAGTCAGGGATACTTTCCCCTCGATCCACCCAGAGATGATTCACACATAACACAACTGTTTCAGCAGTTGTTTTAGATGTTTTAATATTTTTTCATTTATGAGTCATTGAAGTGAAGACACAGGGTGATTGATTAAGAACTGGCTGGTCGAAGAAAGAGACCATCAGAGGAGTGTTTTCTGTCCACACCCTGCTTTTACTGAAATATTACAGCTAAGGTCGGTCAGGATGATTAACAGGGTTGATTCACGCTGACTCCTCCTCACCTTCAGATGACACTGAAAATGGGTCCCAAAAAACTGTTCAAGGCCTTCAGGAACACAGCAGTCATTGACTCAACAGTTGTCAGCTCAAATAAGAATTGATGTTTCAGATCAAAATGTTGTATCTAAAGTTGAGAAAAGTATTTCGAAAAATCTGCGCTTGTGTTTGTGTGTATAAGGAAGTGTTGGGTTAAATGGTTTCAGAGGCATTCTGCAGATTTCATAAAGTCATGCAGATGTAAAGGCCAGTGTCTTACTAAATCCCGACCAGTAGAATTAGCTCTATTATAAATCACGATGGCTCAAAGTAAAGGACAAAATATATGGAAGGGGTGAGTCCCACAAGATGTTCAAATAAACGCCCCTGAGGTGCCGGTGGGCCTTGAAGAAAAAGTGCACACTTGACCTATGATCCTTTGCTTTGCTGTCATCCCTGTTGAAAAATTGCAAAAATGACCCAAAACAGAACTGAGAGGACCAAATTCTTCAGTAATAGGAAAACAAAACAATAAAAACAAAGGAAATGGAGACCCAGACCAAATATCATTCTGAAATGTAATATATGTCAGTCTATTTCATTGCCATACAAATATATATTTTGGTTTCATAAAATAGGTATTTGATATAAATGTTCAAAATGTACACCTTCACGGATCAGTCAATTCATCTTTTCATTTTTTATATAGCACCATTTTAAAAGTTATATCTAGATATACAGTATATGCTTTACAAAAAAGCTGGTCTAAACCAGACTCTATTCTCAAAGACCCAATGTGAAGATAGGATAGGAGAGGCCCTTCTTGTCACATCAGACCCTCTTCCATCACATCTTCAACCATGTGAGTGAAACACTTAAAGTTACAGAGGAGAGGGAAAACTGCCTGTAACAGAGAGAAACCTTGGTTTGTTAAAATGGATCTTGGGATGGTATATATGTAAGTATCACACCTTATGTATGGACATGTATGTCATTTACTACATTTCTGTATAGGCTGGTCCAGCCATACAATGAACCTTCACCACCAGTAACCCACCTTGATTTATATAGCAGACAAAGAATAGGTAATATAAAAGACCAATAATTAAACTACCAGCAGTCTCAGCCCAGACTAAAGAAAACTTCCAAAATCCCAATCATGTTGGGAAAAAAACCTGCCTGAGGAGAAAAAGACAATTATGATGAAAATAAACAAACCCCTCCTCGCCACATGCAGCTCAAGCTGTGAGCCAGAGAGAGTCTCTGATCCTCCCAACACCTCCTCTTACCTTTGTCCTTTTTGCACTCAGGTGTGAAGACCTTACGATGTATAACACTGTTGAAAGACTGTGACCTGTTTCAGACATCAAGGGGGAATACTGATAGCAAGAAAATGTTCATTTTTGGCTTTTGACTTGTGGTTTTATTGTAGAGCTCAGTTTCTAAATAAAACTAGCTAACATCTTTTGAAATGTTATGCCATCTGCAGGACAGTGAAGGGCTCGTTTTCCACTACTGGGCCTTGTTTGATGGCCACGCTGGTTCAGGTGCAGCAGTCGTCGCCTCACGTCTACTTCAGCACCACATCGCCTGCCAGCTGCAGGCTGTCATCGAGATCCTGCGAAACCTCGCCTCCCTGCCACCAACTGTTCTGGGCGAGGAGCCTGACAACAACCCCTACCTCCAGGGAAACACCCCAGGTCCTCACCGAGGCCTGACTCGTGCCGCTTCACTGCGCGGGGCAACAGGTCCACCTGGTCCCCCCTGCAGCACCCCACCTCCTCCCCGATTCTTTACAGAGAAGAAAATTCAGCATGAGAGCCTGGTGATAGGAGCCATAGAGAACGCCTTCAAAGAGATGGTGAGAGACGGTTCAAGGACATGATGAAAGCTTTCAAATGTACTAAATGAATTCGTCAAATAGACGAAACTACAGTGAGCTTATCCTTTTTCTGTCCACCTGTTCTGTCTGCTATCAGCCGTCTGACCCTGTCATCACCCCATTATTAATATCTCCAGCTCCTCATCTCCTCCATTCCAACTTTCTTACATTCAATGTATCCACCTTGAGTTTTGTAGAATGATATAACAGTAGGGAAAAGCACAGGTGTAAAGAACGAGTAAGGATAAATGTGTTGAAATCACTGCATCAAGCTCCCCGTTAGTTTCACTGTCTGCAAATATAAATGGATAGCCAGTGCAGCAGGACCATATCAGATGTATAAAGACTTTGGTGCTTTTACAAAGTCAACTTATCAGCTATACAGATAATAGACTTATTTACATGCTATTATTTTCTATATTAGATTTTTCCCTGGGCTCTGGTTGTATCTGAATTTAACAAGCATTTGTTACCTTGGACTTGAGAGGAAACTTTCAGACATTTTTCAGACCAAAGTAGTAATAGTTTTATCAAGAATAACGTCACAGTGTAGAAATATGACTGTAGGTGTAGCCGTGAGCACATTAATCTTGACTTGACATGAATGACTGAAAAGTTTGGTAAAAAGATGAAGAGCATAAAAAACGTATTATTCAGAAAGAAGTTTAAAGTTAGCCTTTAAATTTACTCCAGAAAGAGATTGCAGACAGTAAAGTGATGGGATACATGCTCTCTCTGGAGATCTTGGATCTCAGTGGGACTAATTTAGTTAAATAAAGGTTCTAATAATAAGAGGCACTAATGTGTTTACCAGCTGAGATACATCATGGCAAATTCTATCAGGTTTAGGTTTATTTATTCAGGATAAACTGATAAATCAGCCCAATTATTGGCATCATTTTGTTATAATCAGTATCATATTAGTAATGATCACACATCTTTCCCATCACCTATTAACAGCAAACCAAATCCAACACAGTCAGCAACCAGTGTAAAGATATTGTTTTATATTAACAATAATAGCATTATATCAGTGTCTGTCTGCTGATTTATTAAAAAACTCCTAAAATAAGTAAGAAGCTAAGAGAACCATGTATATTAGATTTTTATGTAGAATAAACAGTTTGTATATGACTCTCCCTTTTATACATTTTAACCCCAATTGTTAACTCATATTATTTTGCCTGACAGAAATCAAAAAGCCCTTTTTTAAAATGTTTCACTGAGCCAGATTTTTATCATCTACATCTATTTTTGAGTAAATATTCACTCTGGTTCAGCAGCTTTTATTTTATTTTTATTTTTTCATTTTGTCAAATGAAAGAAAAAAAATACAAAAAAAAACAAGATGTCTGCATTTTTATATTGGCCATCGGCTGCCCTACTTTCTGATAATCAATAATCCACTGAGAGACGATTATCAATGCTGATTTTTAAGGGTATTACTAAGAGTTTAATTTCCATCAGAAATACTTATGAGTGATAAAAACCTATGTTATTAATGTACACTGATTCACAAAGAGAAGCCTTTGTGTTTCTACACTGATATTCTGACCGTAGGACAAAAAGGCACACACTTTGCAGAGATGCACACAAAAGCTATATTTAGTCCTCAACCTTTATGCTGATATCTACAGTTTATTCAGACCCTTTGGCTTGTGAAATATCGCCTCCTGGCCAAATGTCACTCAGCTGTGCAGATTAGACTGTGAATTTCAAACACTATCCTGTCAGATGGATCATCTGATAAAATGTATGCAGAATGATGTTAACATAAGACTGTGTGTTTATCGAACTTTGCTTAATTTCCTGTATCCATAACAGAAAAATTTGTGTTTTAGTATGTGTGAAATTGCTTTATAAACCTTCAAAAGCCAAAGTCTTTCCAGAGATACCACTAGATGGCAACGGAGAACAGTCTACGTTAGACCTTGTGATACCCAGAGTAAAAGGGTCACTAAAGCACCTCCTAGATCAGCCTTCGCCAAAATGTCCAAAGAGGGAAACAAAAGCATTATTAACACTTTATTGGCTGTTATTTGAAGGATATTTCTCTTTATAAATGAAAACAGCATCTGCCATAAAAGGAGTTCACACTCCTCTATAGATTGCATTGATTGGAAGATTTCTGTGAGACTGGCTTACAGTGTACTTTGTGTTTCTCTAACTCTGTTGTTAAAAACTTGGTAAAAATCTACTACTAAAGGGCAGTCGGGAAGTTACACAATCATCATTTGTTAAATATGTAGGATTTTGTTCTGTTAATTATCGTTATGAGTGATCAGTATTTAAAGGGTCTTGATTTTTACATGTAATGCCAAGATACAAACCTTCTCACGTATCAGCCTCTAAATTATTCATGCTGGAGGAGGTTTTTGTTTACTGACATGCGGTCAACAGGAGGTCCAGGTTAAACAGATCAATTTGTTAACCGTCTGCAGCGCTGCCCACACATTGTCTGGCTTTTAAAAAAAGTTGATCAGAGTTTCATAGTCTTGACTCTTGTTCGTGCTCTGTGTTTGATTATTCCTGCCTGTGTGGGCTGCATGCAGTCTGGATGTTAACTTTACTGACATTTCTTAATTTTCGTGTCACATGTGGGAGGATGTGGGCTTTTTTTACTGTTTTTTTTTTTTTTCTGTTGTCTTTCTAAGTCGTTTTTCATTCCAGATTGACAATCCTGTCTGTTGCTTTCTCAGGATGCACAGATTGAGAAAGAGAAGCAAGTCTACAACATAACAGGAGGATGCACGGCTCTCACTGTGGTTTACCTGCTGGGAAGACTGTATGTTGGGAATGCAGGTGACAGCAGGTGTGTATGTCAAGCCCCTGTCCATCCAAATAAACTGTCTTTCCTTCCCTACACATAAACTGTGGCATTGATTGAGACAGTTGAGCTGAGTTTTTGAGTTTCCTGTGCGAAACTTGTCAAACTTTACCTCACTTTTCCTACAGGGCCATCATCATTAGAAACAATGAGATCATCCTGATGTCGACAGAATTCACACCAGAATCAGAACGACAGCGACTCCAGTTCCTGGTGAGATAATTGTACAATCGATTTTAGCATCAAAACTTTTTTACTTATCTTTCCTCAGTCCTTCGAGATATGAATTTGGATAATTGTGTAGAAGAGTTAGTCACACAAAGCCATGTTATTGTACTTTGAGCTCACACCATCTGAACACCACGGAGCAGGTGGAAACACTCAGTACTTGAACTTTTTTTTGTTGGCCTCAGAAATTGCTTTTTTTGTGGTTTCTCACTGTGTGTTCACACAAAAAGCAACACAGTCAGCAGGTTGTTTAAAGTCCATCTATTTCCTATAGAGCTGAGGAACAGCTCAACAGGCCTGTCAGCTGAAAATAGCTGGTGATGACTGTGCTTGAAAAAGTTAGGGGCACTATGTAGAGACTCTGTGACTCTTTTTGGTTTCATAAACAAACTTAGAGATCTCTGCATTGACTGATGACTTTCTGTCTTAATCATTAATGTGTATGCCATGTCTCCATCTCCTACCATTGTAACAAATACCATATACAGTGGTTCTCAAGTCTAATCCTCGAGGCCCACTGTCCTGCATGTTTTGGATGTTTCCCTGCTCCAACACACCTGATTCAAATGATCAGCTCGTTATCTTTAGCTTGATAACGAGCTGATCATTTGAATCAGGTGTGTTGGAGCAGGGAAGCTGGTTTGTGCTCAAGTCCTCTTTTTTCTGTCCAGCTCCATTTTTAAAAGTTATTAGGGGGTTCATGTTTTCTATGATTGACACTTGATACAGCCTATGGGCGTACGAAGATAGCGTAGCTCACCCGCTGTTTGAGCCGAGCATCATCACAGCGACTCTCCTGCCAAATGCGTGCAATGCTACTGGTCAGTGTGAGTGCGCACAACACTAATGTGCAATGTTGATTTCAGGAAATGGAAAAAAATCGTGGAAATATTGAGAGCTTTTCAGCTACAAATCCAGTCAATCTATGTCCAGACCCTCTTCTATGGTCGTGAGCTCTGGGTGATGACTGACAGAATGAGATTGCAGATACAAGCAGCCAAAATAAGTTTCCTCCAAAGGATGTCTGGACTCAACCTCGGAGAAAGGGTTAGAAGCTCTGACGCCCAGAGGAGGCTCGGAGTAGAGCTGCTGCCTTGCCGGCTGTGGTGGTTGGCATTGGACACCTCCCCGGGCTCAGAGCTCTCTGGAGGGATTAAGTATCCCTCCTGGCTCGGGAATGTCTTAAGATCCCAGAGGAGGAGCTGGAAACTGTTGCTGGGGAGAGGGAGAGTAGGGTCAAAGACTGCCCCTGACCCTTAACCCGATCCAACATAAGAATTAGAACGGATGGATGGATATAAATGAATGAATGAATGAATATTGTAGTCTGACCTACAGTATGTCATCTGGAATAAAGAAGGAGAGGGGCTTACTGAATGTGGGAGTGTGTGTGTTGGTGCGTTAACTTATCTTTAATTACACCACACTTGTAGCTGCAGATCACAGCAGTGTTGACCGGTGTAATAATGGGAAATGACTGGAAGATAGAATATATAGCTAGCTGTCAGTATATGATTCCTTAACCCTATATTATGACGTTATCAGCTTCTAAATCCAACTCATGCTCAGGAGTGAGGGGACTTCTGGGGAGAATAAAAATAATGACAGCTGACTTTAATTTGATCTGCAAATCCACCGCATATTTATCTGCCTGACTGACTTGAAGACCATCATTTTGTGTCCTCCAGGGCTTCATGCAGCCTCACCTGTTAGGAAATGAGTTCACTCACCTGGAATTTCCCCGGAGAGTTCAGAGGAAGGAGGTGGGCAAGAGAATGCTCTACAGAGACTTCACTATGAAAGGATGGTAAGTTTTCTGTCACATACAACGTTTCATGTGCAGACTAAGACCCCTGCATCCTTCTGATGTGTGTCAAAGACTGATCACTGCTGTAGACTTTTTCCCTCTCCTCTGCTGCAGCAGCTTACTCTTTTTTGAACAGTGACAGCTGAGAGGACCAGCAGGGAGCTAATGAGGGAACAGTCTAACCTATACCTTATAATGATACAGCTGGGATGGTACTGTATTTGAGGTGCTATGGTTGTTCGCTGCGCACCATGCTGTCTGTCTGAGGCTGCAGTGGGAGCCAGTAATGAGACATCCTCACTCACTGGCACACAGAGGTACATATTGTACGAACTGTGTGCATTAGGATAGGTGATGTATATTTCACTATAAGATTGCCCCTCAGGAGCAGAGGAGCAAGTCCGGATGTTTCTCCACAGAGGTTAACGTTGTGTGTCCCTTTACATTCAAGGCAGGAAGTGCTTCAGAGTTATCTGAATGACCAGAACCAGCACATATAAACCTAAGCTTTAGTAGACTCTTCAGAAAAACTTTTTAAACTTCTATTTTACAAGCGAAAGATTCATTTGTTATGTTTGTGTTGCACAAACTAGCTAAAAATAGTGTTTTAAGCTGACAAACTTGGCTGCTATCGCTGAGTTACACATGCAGCAGACACACTGCCAACAGAATACCATTTGGAGTTTGTTTACAGCTAATTCCAGTCATCTCTGTGTTAGCAGCTGCCCACTTATTTTGTCTGACTGCTGCTTCATGTTAAGTGTGTTTGTTTAGTGTCATTCTGTGGTAAAAATAGCCGAGGGACAGGCTGATCAAAATGTTGAACTGTTGTGTAAATGCTCGCAAGGTATGAAAACTTAATTTTCTTGCCTTTTTTTAATCCTAACATTTTATAAACTCAGTATTTATTCATATTTTAGCTCCTTATGTGTCCAGCAAAGAGGGGACCATTAGAGGTGGGAATCACTAGTGGCCCCACGATACGATATTATCATGATACTTGGGCCATGATATGATATTATTGTGATTTTTGACATTTTGCGATACAGTGAGTATTGTGATACAATTTATATAATGTTTTCAACTGTTCAGCCAATTGAGCATTTGTCTTTCCTTTATGTTTGTCTTATTTACGCTGCATTTTATTTTCATGTAGCACATCTTGCAAACCATATATATACAGTATATATATATATATATATATATATATATATATATATATATATATATTTGTTGTACTAACTTTCTCCTGCTCTATGATGTCACCTCTGCCAACCTCACTGGACAAACAGCTAATGTTATTTTTCCATTATCATAGATTTGACTTCATATTAGCAATTCATTTGAAAAATCGATACTTGGTAAATGAGACGATACGATATATCACCAGACAAAATATCACAGTGCTATGCTGTATCACGATACAGGGACTATTATGATGTAATTTTGCCAAATCAGGAATATAAAAGCAGCAGTTTTGTTTGTACAGATGCATCTTATATGTTACATTTAGACATTAATTTGGAATTGTCGACAGTAAGAAATGAGCGAAATGAGCTCATGATGCAACCCTTCATGTTTAAAATAAGATGAATCAGTGGAGTGTGTTGTCTCTCACTTTTCCAAGTGTTCAATTTGATATCATGATGAAGAAGTTGTGTTTCTACCTCTCTGCTCAGAGGGAAAATGAAGATGGAGGAGGAAAAGTATTTAGAGTTTCAGAGAGACAAACAGGCAGGAGAGGTCAGAAATGATGATCTCCCTCTGACTGGTTATGCTAAGTTCACTTCAGCTTTTTCAAGTGCAGTAGTGTTAGCTATGGAGCCGGTTCTGTCAGACCACTAAGATCCATTTTAAACATTTTTGATTTGGGCACATCCTTTTCTCTGTTGCACTTCTAGCGAGACTAGATACTGATTCATTCAATTCAAAAAGTTAGTTTTGAGCCCTGTACCTTTAGTTTGACCCTGATGCACCCTCCTATAAATGTTTGCCAAAACAGACTACAGAAGCTGCAGACTGTGGATTATTTGTAAAGCAAAACTATAACATAGAGAAAACTGTCTAAGAGAGACTCAAAATCTACTTTTGCACCTCTCACTGAACTCCTTTATTACCTCTTTAAGTGCTTGTATATCTTCTAGAAATGTAAATGTGTGCGTCAGACGAGCTAATGGAATAAAATATTTCATTTTTTGATCTCCTGTTCTCCACTTCTCTCACGCACAGGGCCTATAAGACCATCGAGGATGAGGATCTCAAGTTTCCATTAATATACGGAGAAGGGAAAAAGGTACGGAAGTGTCAACTCCAAACCTCAGAGCTGAGGGGGAAATGACTCGCTCTCACATTGTCAGTCTGACACACACACACACACACACACTCACACACGCTACATGCCTGCCAACCAACCAGAGAGTGGGCGAATACTTGGTCTCTGATGTGCAAGAAAGTGTGTGTGTGTGTGTGTGTGTGTGTGTGAGTGTGTGTGAGTGTGTGTGTGTGTGTGTGTGTGTGTGTGTGTGTGTGTGTGTGTGTGTGTGTGTGTGTGTGTGTGTGTGTGTGTGTGTGTGTGTGTGCTCATACACCCTAGCTAGAAAAGAAAGAAGACGGTCCATCTGTTTCACTCCAGTAGCTACATCTTACACACACATGGACATTCAGACAGACACACACCACTCGGGAGATGACAGTCGTCTCTCTGAGAAGTGGAGTTAATCCCCACAGGGACAGCAGAGGAGAGATGAGACAGCGAGACAGAAACCGAAAAACAATCCACCAAATAAATTGCACAAAAGCCTTTAAATTCTCAGTTGTGACAGTTTGTTTCATAGTTTCAATCAGTTCAGTCTGAGAGGAGAAAGAAAGTGTCCAGCAGAGGGGAAGATGGCAGCTGACAACCACACGGTGTAATGGTGGTGTGATAGATAGCTGCCGAATTTAAGGGAGACCAAATGAAAATGAGGCACAGAGATGGAAAAAAAAGTGTAAGAAGAGGAAGAACACTGAGGAGGAATCTCAGAGTAGCATGTCAGGGCGCCAACAAGGAAGAAATGTCAAAAAAGTGTCAGTATTTGATATTTATTCAACATTCAGCAATAACTGGCTCCATGTTCTTCTTGTGTTTTAACTTCTAACAGTAAAGTAACAGGGTCATCCTCTGCAGCTGTAGTTATGCTGCGTTTGAGTTACCTCAGAAGTCAGATGTCCGAGCTGGGAATGACATCACACCCGAGTTACAAGCGTTTCAGTTACCAAGTCAGAAAAAAGCAAAATTGGAGGCGGAAACAAAATGTTGCAGAAGGACCGCATATTTGTCCAGAAGTTGCTTATATTCTGACAAGTCAAGCGCTAAAATAACTTTGAGATGTAGCCATCTTGTTTCCACCTCCGATTTGGCTTTTTTCCGACATGGTAACTGAAACGCTGGTAACTTGGGTGTGACGTCATTCCAAGCACGGGTTACTCAAACGCAGCGTTACATACAAACATGTGTACCTGAACTTTCTCAAAAATTACAGTCAATAATTATGCTATGTTATATCAAAATATCGAGGAAATCTAACCTTAACCTTGTTTTACAGGCACGTGTGCTGGCCACCATCGGTGTGACCCGCGGGCTCGGTGACCATGACCTCAAAGTTCATGACTCCAACATCTACATCAAACCGTTCCTGTCCTGTTGTCCTGAGGTATGAGCCCCAGTCCGACTTAGGAACAACTAAAGAAAAGCAGCTGATTTTTCTTTTGTGTTTATCTGAAAACATGCTGTGTAGATAAGAGCCTCCATGATATGGCCTGTCCTGCAGAACCCTAGGTGTCCAGTGAGGACATGAGCTCCGCTTCTATCAAACAAACAGACACGTGTTTTATTTTATACCTCAGTATCCTTCAATGTGCGATGAAAATGATCCCTGCCAAGTGGAAGTACACTGCCAGTTCAGTTATCAGGCTGGAAAGCTTATCAGCTGCTCAGCCCCAGCAGGTAAAGATAGAAGGTGTCACTTTGGGCTGGTTATGTGTGGCTACAGTCCTCACTTCTTAATACAACTAACAACAGACTGTCTGCACTTCACATTTTGACAGCAAAGTCAAGTCGACTTTATCTCATCCTCCCTACAGTTTTAACATGAGCAGCCAAACACAAACAACAACAACACACCTCTCAAGATGGCTGACGAGACAAGAAGAACTGCTGAGAGACTTTTTTACTCTTTATCATCGACAACCACTAAATATGAAAGAGGAAAATATTTGACAGAAGATGGATAAATGTGATGTGGGCTGTTGTTTAGTAGTGATTTGATACTATATATTTCTTTTGCAAGATGGTGTCATCACATACTGTAGTCCTGTCATGTGTTATTTGTTTCACCAGTAACAGGAATGTTATGGTCCAGTCTAAGCTATACTGTATTTACAAGACTCGATGTAAAGATGGGTTCAGATTGAGTCCCATCTGGTAAGATCAGACCCTCTCCCATCTTATCTTCAACTACATGAGTGAAACACTTGGCTGCATTTATCAAGTTACAGTGGAGAGGAAGAACTTCCTTTAACAGGCAGAAACCTGGAGCAGAACCAGACTCATGTTAGACAGTCATCTGCTGAGACTGAGCTGGGTTTAGAGAAGGGAGAGAAGGAGAAGTAGACAGAGAGAGATGGACAGAGGAGAGACTGATAGAGGAAGATGCAGACAGATTTGGATTTTCAGAAGTCTTATGTGGAAAGTTTTGGTCAGCAACACTGAAAGTAAACCTGACTTTGGTTTGTTTTCAGGACATTCTGTTAGCTTCAATTAGAGCTTTTTAAGGAGTCGTGAGTTTTCTAGCTAGTTTATGTAACAATTACACTCAGTAAAGATCTGGCCTTGCCTTACTGGATACTGGAGTATCACGTTATTTAAAACAGGATGCCCACATCCCCCACTTTCTTTTGTTTTGCTGGATACTAAAGGAGAAGTCTGTCATATGACTTTCACAATTTTTTCTTGAGTCAAATCTGCTCTGAAATAACCAGACTTAGTCCTTTACAGTACTTCTGTCAGAAAAAGGTCCCTTGCTGTGGGAGAACTTAAACTCACCTATACAACTGTCTGGCTCTGGTTTCAAAGTGCTTTCATCTCTTGATGTAGTTTGTCTTATGGAATTTTGCATTTTTTTCCTCCCACGACTCTCTGCTTGATCTTTTATTCATTAACACAAGGGTTCATACCAGGTTTGCGCTGAAGACAGAACCCCTCTCAGTACTCTGTGAGAGAAAGACACCGATACAAACACTGCTCCCACCTCTCTTCAAAGTCACTGAGAAATCCTGAGATGCCCTCAGTGAATGACAGCTGCTGCACTCAACGAGCTGCAGAAATGTTGTGCAACTCGGGTTTGGTCAGAACTTTTCAATCAGGCAAAATAACTACAGCTGCTTTAAGTCGGTGTTACTGACCCTGCACTTTACTTTAAGAGATCTATCGCTGTGATATTTAGCTGCAGTGGTTTTTGTTCCTGGTTGGCTGATGACACAGCTGTGCAAGTGCCAGTGTTAATGACATACAACAAAAATATGTGTACAACAAAAATGGATGCGATCGTATCAGGTGCAAGCATCAATGAATCTACATGAATCAATAAATAATAAATAAATAAAAATCTATCTTTAAAATATATATGAAAGGGGGTTGGTTGCATTTCAAAGCAGTTTTTAGTCTGTATTAATAATGTATAGCATTTCTTCAGTATCTTAATTTTGCGGTCAGATGAATGCAGCTGAATGTACTTATAATCTTAACTGTCAAATTTATTATTCTGTTGCACCAGTGTGATCTGAAACTATGATTTAGAGACAGGGAAAGCTTCAAAGTGTTTATTCCGTGAAATACAGTGTTAAGTCTAATTTTTTTGTGTATAATACTGTTAAAAAATGCTCATCAGGTCCAGTCAGTGTCAGTAGGGTGTAAAGATACCTCGCTAAAACAACGGCACTTATACTTTTCTTTCCTTGTATGCATGAAACTGTTGTTCCTGAGAAAGTTAGCACATGACTCGTCACATCTGTTCGTTGGTTTGATTTAGTTTCATACTTAATTCTTTGGTAAGTCCCCCGTTCCTTTACGGTGCTCTGCTTTAGGGATGTGTCAGGGACTGTGGTTACTCTGACATCATTCTTCTCAGCTGCACATGTATGCTTCGCTCAAAAGTTAAGAAATAATTAAATTCTAATTGACACAAACTGCGTGTTACTTTTGAACTGTCCACTGACCTGTCTGGGAGGTTGCGAAAATGCTGCAGTGTCTTAGCTTCAGTTTTCAAAACAAAAAATCATGAAAGCATTCATTTTGACCTCTAATTTTGTTGAATGTGTGAATACTGACAACCTTAGCTTTGATTTATTTTATTAAACCCCTTTTTACCAGGGGTCAAGGGACATGAATTGCTGTCATTGTTACTCTTCATTTTTGTATTTGGACACACAGGTTAAGGTCTATGACCTGATGCACTATGAACACGGGGCTGATGACGTTCTGGTGATGGGAACCGACGGGCTCTGGGACGTCCTCTCGAACCAGGAAGTAGCCGAAGCCGTCACCACGTTTCTAGCCAACTGCGATCCCGATGACCTTCACAGGTCTGCTGCTTTTTGTCTTCCACTTTCTACATTTCTAAAATTTACCTGCAGTTTCTCCTGGTCCACACCTCAAGGGTGGATATGCTGTCTTTCTGTTAGTATTAATGTTTTGGGCTTTTTTTTTGCTTATTTTATTTTATTTTTAATGTTTTCCCACAAGTACAAAATGAAGTTCAGTGTATTTTCATACTATTTTGAAACAGAATAGAGTATAAAATACAGAGAGAAGGAATCATAATTGAAAAAATGGACACACAGTCTGATGCTTCATCTTGGCGTGAACAGCTGTTTCTATCATATCTGACCCTCCATTTTGTGTGTTAAAGGCCTGGATTATTTACTCCTGTTTCCAGGTACACCATGGCAGCACAAGACCTGGTGATGCGGGCCCGTGGTGTGCTGAGGGACAGAGGCTGGAGGATCACCAACGAGCGCCTGGGCTCTGGAGATGATATCTCAGTCTTCATCATTCCGCTGATGTACGGAAACCGTCAGCCCTGAGGAGCCCAGCAGGGGGTCTTCCTTCTTAACAGACCTGTCGAGCACGTCGACTCTTTGATGAGCAGGATTCCTGAACTGCTCCTTCCTTTCTTTTTTCTGCTGTTTGTATTTTTATTTTCTACTTTGGACCAACAGTACACTACACTTTGGATATTTAGGATCATTGGTGTTTCATGTCTCTATAGAAGTTCACAGCTGGTCAGTCTGGTAACTGGACTAACTACAGATAGCACTGCTTTTTGTATCTCTGAAGCGTAGGAGTCCTTGTTTTGGCCGTCTGAAGTGATAACGCAAAATGTTGAACGTTGATGACGGCAGTTTGACAGAAACAGGATGCTGCCTGACCCTGAACTCCTGTGAAAGTTGAATACTTTCTAAAGGTGAAGCAAACACTTCTTCATGTCCTTCTTACCTCTCTTTCAGTGCTGAGCTAAACTCTACCCTCCTCTTCCCTCTCTTTGGTCATACTCGTTTCTCTTTTACTGTACAGTGGACTCGTTTGTAAAAAGAAATACCTCCTTCGTTTCGTAACCATGGAACGAGCTGACAAGTCAGCTGTGTTTTCTGTTTTTGCCACAGTGTGGCTCTGAAGGATTCCCCCTCTAAGGAGCTGCTACAGACCGATTACAAAGATGAGATTTTGGCTTGGACCTCTATTTCCCATTCTGAGCATCTTGTAGTCATTTTCGGGGCTTCCTTCAGTAAGAGCCAAGAGAATTTGAGATGACTGATCACCCCAAAATTTTGGGGAGGTTATGCTGTTATACAGAGTTTTCATTTTACCCCCTAAGTGTAGAGCTGATGGACACAGAGAGGAAGGAGTCGGGAGCTCACAGTAGCAAGGTGGTCCAAATGTTGTGTGAAATGAAAACTTCAGAACCTGCTTGTGTCACTAATTTGTGCCACAAAGGTGTTATTTTATCATTTTCAGTCCCTTAAAAGGACAACTGCTTCCTGCCAGTGGTCAATCAAATATCCAACTTTAGAAGTACAGAGGTTTCTAGATCACAGACTGATTTCTTACTGAGTGTGAACCAAATCTGTGTTTGAAGTAGCTTTAGTCCTGAGACTGTTAGCCTGTCTCAGAAAAGAAGCAGACAGAGTGATAAGTGATAGACGGATTTCTGAAGTTTCTGATTTAATGTTGTAGATAATCTGTCAGATGTCTGCAGAAACCTCAGACTTGTGATCTTATGAGCTCAATCAAAACCCCCAACCAGGCGTTTTTGATGATTTCACACTTTGTTTCTGTGGTTACCTTTTTTTATGGAGTTTTGTTGTCTCACAAAAACAAGTGTTACATCTTAGCTCGCAAGGTTTGTGAACACTGGTCAGTGGGATTGTTTTCTAGCTGTAGACAGAGTAAGTCTACCTTTTTCTTTTTACTACTTCCAGCCCTGAGGCTAAGCCAAGCTAAAAGTCTCATGGCTAAAGCCTACTACCTCTGTACAGTCATCATAATAGTGTGAATCTTCTCAATCAGATCCAGCCAAGACATTGAATTAAATAGTTAATGTTAAAGAACATTAAGCATGTGAAGTTGTAAATTTAGACGACTGAAATTTCTCTTAAAGTTTCTTCTAAAGTTTGGAAATCTCTCCATTTTTCTTCATTTCTCAGCGAAAATGAAACTCAGGAGACTAAATCTTAGCTAATGTGACCTTTGCCTCAGAGTACGTACTCACACTTTAGGCTGACAGACGGCGTTAATCAACGAATCATGATATGAGAAGACAAAGAGGCAAACAATTTCTGCAGCAGGGACATATGAGTACTTTTAAAAAATCATGAAACACATACAATCAAAGCCAGGATGAACTAAAGTTTGACAACGAAAAGAGGATTCACTCCTCTTTTATTTTTAACCATAATGTGTTTATTGCATAAGCTTGAGATGCCTGATCACACTCATCTTCAGAGGGAGAGGTTTGGGAGTGACAGTGGGCTATGAGTGGGAATCCGGGAATCTAAGATAGGTGCAATGGTTTATAACTGCTGTTTGTTTTTATGGACTGAATTTGTAATCGTATAATCAACAAGTTAGCAACTACTGGTATTTATTGGTGTATGTGCAGACGTCAATCGCGGCTTTAGAAAGGGTTGTTTTTGTTGTTTTTTTGTTTCTTTAATAATAGCATCCCAGAAATTTAGCATAGGAGCAAAGGGTAGAGTCACAGTGAAGGAAGGGAACTAGCTGACACTGAATGCATGGAGAAAGACTGCAGACCAGATCTTCACAGGCTGCATTTTTTTTTCTCTTTTTTTTCTCTGCCTGTTTTTTTTTTTTTTTAAGGAAGAGCAACAATGAAGAGTTCAGTTGTGTGCAAAAAGCACTAGAGCCATAGAAACGGGTGCGCAAATGTACTTTTTTTTTCACCCTCTCCCACATTATTATTCTGCATTCATCCAGGCTGCCCTCCTCAGTCAGATACATTTGGTTAAGAGGCATGAGATGGGAGTCTGGGGGAGGAGGATCAATGAAGAAGTACATCATTTTTTACTATTTGGATACTTAGCTGAGAAAAGAACAATGGAAAGCATCAACTAAAAAACAAGCTGCATGTTTAAGACCCTGACTGACAATAACAGCTTCAGTTTTTTTGACCTTTTAAAAGCTTGCTCGAGGATCTGGAGGTTTGGATGTCTTGTTAAATTAACTCTGGAGTATAAGGTTTGAACATGTTTCCAGTTTAATAACACAGAGCGTAAAAGTGATGCACTGAATCCAAAGAGGTCCATATGGGATGATGTGGTGCTAGGATGAGGAAGCCATGTTGAAGGAATGGTTACAGCATAGGTGGACATACACTTATTTTCTCTCTGACGCAGATATGCAAGTTTGAAGTTACACGTGAAGGTACAGCTCGCAGCTTGGAGCCAGTTAGCAATAGCTTCAGAGGCTAAGTAGCTAAAAAATAGTGAAACAAATATCCACCTGCTAGCACTGTTAGAGCCAGCTATATAACACTTTTGATACTTTTTTAGATTCTTTTATGGTTATCTACAGCTCAAATTGACAGTTCTCTGTTTTATGCGGGATACAGCTGAAACATACACTGGAATAATAGCCAATTGAATTTTATACATTTTGATAGCCATGGTTTAAGGGTATTAGTAGGTGGATTTTATCACTATAAGACTAGCTAACTACATTAGCTAACTATAGCTTTATATTAGACAGTCAAACAGGGATCAATCTGCTCGTCTTACCCACAGCTGGAACGCAAATAAGTGCATTTCCTAAAATGTTGAACTGTTCCTTTACATGAAGGATATGTGCCAATGTGTCACATGGACTATGTATTATCATAACTTGGACTTTTTTGCAGTTGACAGTCTTATACATTCCTTCAAGCAGCGGTCATTTACATTTACAGCTGCCTGGAGTTCATATGGTGCATTTTTCCATTAAGAACATGTTTGATTTCAAATATGTTTTGTTACACATTTTATCATCTGTGTTACTTGTTTAAGTGCATCTGTATACCGTCAAAGAAGATGGCAGGTACCAGATTTTCAAGAACACGTGTATTTTATTTATTGAATGTCTTTTTTTCTGTTTTCCTAAAACTGTTCTTTACTCTCTTCAACATTGTTGTAGCATGTGCTTCAGAATCACAGAGCGGCTATCAGACTACTATCAGACTTCATTTATCAGAGAGAGAGTGAATGTTTTGAACTGAGTACATGTGAAGACAATGCCTGAAGGGGTCATATTTGTTGAATGTTCATCCTTATATCTGTTATTAAGCCTTTTTCTTCGTAGATGAATGTCAAAGATCGAGAACATTATTTATTTTTGTCATCCTGCTGTGCCACCAGACTGCTGCGCATAAACTCAGGTTTAGCTATCATGTGTAGTTGAAGAGGATGAGCTGCACTGACTGACTTTTTTCAAGAAGGGAGAAAAGGTACCACATGTGTAAATAGATGGAAGTTTGGTATGTTTGGGAAGCTCCTAGACTTTGAAGTTGACCTTGTCCCTTTGACCCAACCTTTCTGAAGATGCTGTTTTGTGAAAGTAGTCACTGCTGTAGTTTTCTACCTTAGACTGAAAGGTTTGATGTGGGGAAACGCAGGGAGCTTGAAGGTCTTTTTCTGTAGCAGAGAGGAAGTTTGAAGCTCAGTGGGAATCCATTTTTTAAGAGACCATTGTGCTACCCTCAACCTCTCCACTTGTGAATGTGAAATGTACATTTTGTATAACGAAAAAGAAAACTTATGAAGTCAAAAAAGAATTATTTTTAATGTTTCCTTGTGCAACTCTGACTTTGGGGGAGGAAGTATAATGTTTACCTTCAGTGTTTCTTTTTCAAAAGTGATAAGAAAAATAAATGTTTCAAGTCAATGTAAAAGTAAAAAGCTGTTTGTGTCATTGAAGTGCAGAGTGGGATTTCATTGTTTATCATTATTTTTCACTTTGGTTTAATATCAAAGCAGAAATTGTTTTCCAAGACAAAAAGATAAAAGACACATGGACTTGTAGAGATATTTTTTTCTGTTCCTATTCCCTTCTCTCCTCATGGGGAGTCCATAACTGACAAACAGGGTCAGCTGGCCTCCAAAATAGTGGTTAGACTGAGAACAGAGGGATTCATTAGTGGAGCTTCAGTTTGCCCACTGAGTGTCTCATACTTGACTGTGGACACGCCGACAGAACAAGGTCAACAGGGACGCAACTTTGTTGTTTCTCTTACAGAAGCCTCCTCATTTAGAGCACACAGAAATAGAGATGTGGAGCTATAACTTTCAACTGAACACATTGATCATATGGTGTTAAAGTGGATCAGGAATCGCCATTATTATAACATGTAGCAATGAGAGGAATATTGTAGTTATTCTTTAATTTTACAACAAGGGCTGACGGTATCACAGGACTGGACACACATTAAGTTTCTAGACGCCTGTCTAAAATGCCAGACAGAGTAAAAAACCGAAGTTATTGAATATTCATAAAGGAAATTTCTAGGAGTATTTCTTAAAAATATAAATAGATCCCCCAAGTAACCATGGAGCAACCCCCTTTGATCATACTCTGACATTACAATTTGTTTAAATTCTGCTAATGTTATAGAGATCCATATGAGAATTGGGTCGCATTATCCATCCATGTTTATCCTCTTATCTAAAGAGGGATCATGGTGGCAAAAGGCTGAGCAGGTTGCCCAAAACATTCCCCTCCTCAGTAACGCTTTTCAGCTCATCTTTTGGGGATTCGGAGGTGTTCCCTTGACAGATGGAATATGTAATCCTTCTGGTGTGATCTGGGCCTGGGATCTCCTCTCAGTAAAATAATACTAATGTTTACATAAATATTGCAGTGATGATCATTCTTAAATTCCAGAATTAGGATTAATTTGTAAAGGCAGATTGTTTGTGCTTTGACCTCTGGACATGCATCAAAGATCTGGTGGAAGATCATCCGAACCTTTAAGATATCTTGAGTGAAAGAGGGTTGAAAACAAATTCAAAATAGGCAATACTTAAATTCAATGAGATGAAACACAAATCCACATGATAGATTACCATGAAAGACATTTTATTTCTAAACAGATCTACATAGCCCAGCACGTGTTTCATTGGTGCACACCCCTCTCTATTCACATTTGCGCATAACAGTTTCACATGAGTGTGTTTACAAACAATACAGTGGGCTCCGTCCTTCACTTAGGTCCGCGTTGGTTCCACCGTCGTTCAGTCACCAGCGCCAGCAAGGCAGTAGATTGCGCAGTCATCTCCACAAGGGGTAATATGACAACCCGACCAACAGCACAAACTACTACCTCAACCAGCGCTTGGCTCCGTTTGCTCTTCGCCTTTTCTTTTGTCCTCTTCACTCCACTCACTGTCTCGTGTCGCTGTGCGTAAAAGCGCACGGAAAAAATGGCGTGCGCGCAAAACGTGGCCGCAGTGATACGAGACAAAAACCCCACCCTGCACCCAAGAAAACGGGGGGGAAAAAACACCTCCTGTATATTTTCCCAAATTTCCTGCAATCGCTGCTCTCCTCGGATGACCTTAGTGTAAATGACACACGGCAGATGAGGACGGCGAAGCTCTCCCTCGATTTCCCAAGTGGCACAAACAACATTCACCTTAACAAGCAATGAGGAGTAACTTGGGGTAATGTTGTTTTTACATAATGACATTAATATTTAGTTTGCATAACATGAATGAATAACGAAGAAAGCAATCAAATCGGATAGTAGTCAATATTCAGACATCTCTACACTGATTTACGCGGGTTAATGTCCCCGAAACACATTATAATATTTACACATTTCCAACAAAATGTAATTATCATAAAATATTTCATAAAAAATCAAGCATTACTGGAGTCTTTGGTTGTGTAATCAACCACATAAGATGAGAAGTACATGATCAAAAACCAAAATGAGTCAGTCTCTTCAAACATTACCAGGATTTGGACATGCAGAGATCCCACATCCACTCCGCACACACTCCTTCACCTTGCAGCTGAACTGCAGCAGACTGTTTTATAATCTATTGTTGTCTGTATCTGTCCCCGCGTCGTGAGGAAAAAAAAGTTCATCCGGAACCAAATCCACTCGATTCAAAACGAAAAGTACTTGCATATCCTCAGATGGATAATGGTGATATTTCAACGCCTCTTCCCGCAATTACCGCATGACAGGTAGGTGTGGAGAATGAGTAGATTTGGCGGAGTAGCGTGGATAAAATTCGCGCGGAACGCCAGGACGGGTGTAGGCACGACCGGAGATTTGAGAAAATGCAGAGGTCTCACTCTGAGGGGTTTCGCAAAACACAAATCGAAGTGAGAAGCTGTCAGAGTGCGCCATCGTCTGGTTGCAATGAGGAGAGCATAGAGGGATCTAAAATATGCAGTTGTCAGACAATCATAGTAGCATTGAGTCCCATTACTAGACGGAGTTTTTTTTTTTATTTAAAATAACCTCTGTCTAGGTATAACATACTTTTTAATTTTTATAACGTACTAAGTGTTCACTTCTCCTACAGATTTTCACCTCTTTACTTTGCCACCAAACATCGCTCTCTTTCTGCACTAGTTTCTCTTACTGGTAGGGCTGGGCGATATGGGGAAAGGTTTATCACGATATATTTTTTTTCATATCAGTCGATATCAACATATATATCACGATTTAAAAGATTAAATTTAACAGTGCTTATTGGTAGCATGTCTTTTGCAATACAATAAGCTACTGCATCTGTGAGGTCTTTGTGTCTCTTTGATGTTTTGTCATAAGGCGTTGCGCTAGAGAAAGCAGACTGAATAGTCAGTTTAGTGTAGGCGTGGGCGATTTGGCAAAAAAAAAAAATGATCACAATATATTTTGTGGTAACTTCCAATCTCGATTATTATCATGATTTTTTTTTAACTGCCATTTTTAAGGCATCTGTACTAAAAACTAAAGAAACTAGAGATTAGTTCAACATTTTGTTAACATACAAAATAACAAAGAATAAGATACACTCAGAAAATAAAAAAAATAAAAAACAGCCCCAAAATATACAAATCGCCCCCTCAGAGATAATGAGATGCCTTAAAATCTAAACATTAGATGATGTAAATGTAGATGATAAGATTGATTGCTTTGGTCTGGTGGCTGCACCACTAGTTACAGCTAAACTGCTAATGCTACTTGTGCCGGCAGCAGTGACAGGCTGTACAGACTCCGCTCTCATGCTCGCATTTTCATGCTTTCCGCATAATCACTCGGGAAGAACTTCTTCAAATGATTAAACAAACTTGTTGTGTTGCCGGTTTCTGAGGGCACCGACCGCCAACATACCTTAAACACATTGGCTTAATTACTCAACGTCACTATGGAGATACCCGAAACCACTGCCATACAACCAACTTTGAATAACTTCTCAACAATAACATCTTCGAAGAATGACGCAAAGTCATGGCTGACATCTATCTTGCTGCCCTCAGCTCTGCGTTTAGCTCGATGTTCGGTCATTCTGTTTACATCTACGGCAACTTACAGAAATGAGCAGGAAAAGCCCGACTCTGACTGGCTGTTGTGACTCACATTTCCGCCATGTTTGATCGAGTAAATATGCTCTCAGCTGATCACCGTGATCGAACTGAAATTTATCATGATCATATAATCGCCCAGTCCTAGTTCAGCGCAGCGCAGACCAGGAGCAGCCCAATTTTCATTGGCTGTTAGTATAGTCTACCAAAACATGGCAGAATGACAGCTATCAAAAAGCATATTGACCATGTTTCATACTGATATCGTGGGAAATTAATTTTTAATATATATCATTATCGTGTTATCGCCCAGCCCTACTTACGGGTAATATAAAACTCAGCCTCACTTGAAAAACACTGAAATATCCCTTTACTAGAACTTCACTTTTATGTAAGTGCTGCTTTTACTGCATTTTGGGTTTTTTATTAAGATAGTCTACTCAAAGTGAAATGTATGTACAATATTAAGATTTCATTTGTGGGAATTTGTCAAAAACATCAATTCCTCATCTTTTTCATCAGCTAACCATGTTACTGTGGAATATTCAGTTTTCATAAAACTATCTTGCTTAAATAGTAACCACCTCGTTACTATAGGATATTATATAAATGTATGTTTCTTTATTTCCTATGAAAAACTTTAATTTTTAGATTATATAATCTCTCTCTCCCTCTCTCTCTCTTTCTGAGTAAATTGGGTCCCGGTATTCTGTAGCGAGTGATCCACTGCTCTGCACACAGCTGCTGCACCCTCTCTGCTCTCCTATTGGTCGAGATGATGAGCCGCTGCTTGGGGGGAACCTCCCAGCTGAGAGCGGGCAGAGACGCCGTCAGAACCCGGAGAGAACACCGTGTTCCTCCGCGCAGATCCGCCTGCAGCTGCTGCACACATTTGATGACAGACAGAGGAACATTAAGGATAACTGCGAAATTCCTACCAAACAAATAAGCTCCGAATCTGAACATTATTCTGAGGGCTGGGAGAGGCTTTAAGTAGGCCATGCTCTGCAAAAAAAATCCAAAAGGAAACAATGTGCAAACCATGTGAAGATATTGCAGATTCTTTCTTGTGCACTTAACTTGAGGGCTAGCCCCGGATCTACTGAAATGCATACACCCAATGGTATTACCCTTAATATAGATCAGGATTATTTTTGTCCAATAAAGAGACCCAAAAAGACACCCCCTGGCTATTTCTGAAAGATAAACACAGCAGGTACAGAGATGGGAGCCTGGCAGAGGGAAACGACAAACACAGATCAAGAACAGACACTTAAGTGAACAGAAGAAAACCAGAGCAGGACCCACAGGAAGCTTTACACAACTTTATTGAAGATTGTGTATAAATACACATGCACATTTCAAATGTAAACCCAAGTGAACTCAAGTGCAGCCAAACCTGGAAACCCCTGTTATATCGTCATGCAAGGATGTCTGGATTATTTTTACAAAAAGTCCCAAAACAACAGAACCATCCTTTTTAAAAAATATTCCCTCCCTGACAAGAGCACAGGCAAGACTTTGCAAACTAGTGTGTATGCGTGGACTCGAGCCACACACCCCCCACCCGACACCCCAGCCCCTCCCACTTGGACATTTCCGGTCTTGCCAAGTTTTAAATATATTGTCTGTTTATTATTAAATGCTTACATATAAATAAATAAACTTTATCAAATGTGCACTCACAGAGTGAACTCTTATGTACAGTATTGTATAAGCCTATAGTAGCAATCACATCTCACTCAGTCAGGATGGGGTGAGTCGGCCAAAAAGCAAGGCAGCGCCGAAGCGGTGAAGCCCACTAAAGTTCGAAGCACAGAGATGCTCATAAAGGCATGGTACACATCTAATATTCTGAGGCAACAACAGGTATGCTAATGCTGTTTACAATGTAAAGAACAGGTAGAAAAAGAAAGCATAACACTCCACCATGGAGAATAGAGTTTTATCATGAGTTATATCAACCCTGCAACAATGTGCCACAAAATATTTTCACTGTATCATGATCCCAGAAGCTGAAAAGGTCTTTAAGGCAGACTCACCCCGTAGTTTTTGTTTTGTTTTTGTCCCTTCCCCTCTCCCCTCCCTCACCAACCTCAAAGCTAAGAGGCCTTTATCCTCTCTGAAGGAGACACATTCAGCAGTGCCCATACAGCTAATATCAAAGGCGAAAGACCCATTACCATCACATTCAGCCAAACCAGGAAAGGGGTGGAAAAAAAAACAGGAAATAAACCCTAAACTGGCCCTGTAAAGAATGAAAAGGCATCAACCACATCCATCTGGTCAGTCCGTTCCATTCAGCATACATTCTGGCCCTCCTACGGGTTTAAAAAAAAAGGTTTCTGATTTAACAAGCGAACAAAATCATATGGACATTCGTACATGGGTTTTTGGTGTGTGTGAAAGGGGTCGTGCAAGAAAGATGAGGTGATAATAATGTGCAAAGAAAAGGCGACCGGTCTGAGATTAAGAGTTAAGGCTGTGGTGATGCAAACAAGAGATGACACATCTGATGTCAGCAGAATCACCCATGTTTCTAATCTCAAAGCGCCTCAGAGATGAGGAGGAGACAAAGAGTGGAGGCATGGTAAAGCTTTAAACACCAGCTATGATTAACTTAAGACGGAGGGGAAGGAGGAGACATGGCGAAGGATTTATGTGCTAACCTAAAAACTGCTATTTGTTGCCATCCAAGCACACTTTGATTACAAGAGAGCGCTGCTGGATTTCAGATTTTTTTGAACATAAAATATGCAAAGTTAGAATCTTGCTGGATAACTCATGAACCCAGATTTATTTTGGGATCAGAAATATAAATTAACAGAGAGAGCTAGATTGAGACAGCAGAAGCATGACCTTAGACTGTTGAGGTTCATGCCGATACATTAATAATCAGTCTAAAAATGCAAGACCACAGCAGCAGCAGCAGCAATGCAAAGCTAGGACAGTTTGGCTGTTTATAACACCACACCGACTAAGAGCATGACTTCTCTAAGTTCAGTCTAGATTGTAGACTCGTCTGGCCTGCTCAAGTTTTCTCAAATTCATGTGAGAAAACCTGTGAATTAACCTCGTCGATGAACAATTGCAGTTTGTCTGGCAACAACACATAAAAAAAGTGGATGGTTGGTGATTGTGCAAGTTCAAAATGTTTCAGCGCATTATGAAAACCCGATATAATTCAGTGTTAAAAATATTTACAAAGTCTAAATGATAAAATGATATGCCGACGATGCATTGCTCTCAAAATATATATAAAAAAAACAACAAGATGAACACAGAGAGCGGAGGGCAATTCTGAAAATCTCCAAATCATTCCCTCAGTGTCATTCAGTGAGTCCTTTCTGAGAGCAGGTGAGAAAATCCTCAACAAATGGACGTGGCGACACTCACACACTTGACACACACACGCACACACAAACAAACAAACACAGTGATCCAACCGCAAAGGAGGGCCCTGATTCTTAGAGTTGCGTACCCTGGCAGCTCCTCGCCCTGTCAGCTGTCCTCCCCGCAGTGGCTCCGCCTGTCGAGCGGCTGAGTCCGAGCCGCTGGGTGGGACTAGTAGCGCCCGCTGCCATGCTGTGTGTCCATATGGCTTTGGATGGAAAGATCCTCGTCTCTCCCTCTCCGTTTATCCCTGGCCCTGTTTGCCTTAGTTGGTTTTCATAGTGACGTCTCGATTTGGCGCCTGCTCCTCCTCCTCTTCCTCCTCCTCTTCTTCCTCCTCCTCTTCCTCTTCCTCTTCCTGCTCGTTGTCATTCTTCCTGCGCCGGTTCTCGTTCAGGTCCTCCTCGTCGCTCTGAGCTGCGGCACCGGCGGCAGAGGTGGCCCCCTGAGAGGAGGAGGCGGCCTTTCTTTCCTGCCTCTCTTCGGCGTCATTCTCCTCCTCCTCTCCCTCGTCCTCTTCCTCCTCCTCCTCTTCTTCCTCGCGGTCCAAAGCGAAGTAGCCGGTGCCTTTCACTGTATCCTGACGCTGATAGAACAGCACATAGCCTGCTTTGGACTAAAAGAAAGACAAAAATGAGCAAATTTACTCAAGTATATTGCTGCGTTCGAGTTACCTCGGAAGTCAGACGTCTGAGCTGAAAATGACGTCACACCAGAGTTCCCAGCATTTCAGATACCACTTCAGAAAAAAGCAAAATCAGAGGCCTGAAACTACAAAATAACTTTTGTACATGTAGCCATCTTGTTTCCGACTCCAACTTTGCTTTTTTCCAACTTTAACTGAATCCCTGGTAACTCAGGTGTGACTTCATTTTCAGTTCGGACTTCTGACTTCTGAGGCAACTCGAACATAGCATATGCATGCCTTTTTATGATATTTAAAAGCAAACAAGAACATCAGTGACAAGACTGGTGATTTTTAAGTTGTAATCTTTAATGCCTTCAAGCGGCACGGGAGAGTAAGCATTAGCTTAGCAGCTGGAGAAACAGCTGTTTTCAGAATTTACACAGAAAATATTCACAATAAATTTGACCATCAGGAGTCAGCAGGCTGAGACGTTTTTTAAGATGATCAAAGGCTGCTCTGTCCACAAGGGGGCACTAGAATCGATTTAAACTGAAAGTTCTTCACAGGAGCTTTGAAAAAAACTTCATAAAAACACACACAGTTGATTTCAGTTCCAAGCATAGACTGTACATACTATGGACAACTTGGTTCCGCCTTCCGCCAGTATACGGATTTGAAGCCGAAAAGCTCTCTGTATTTTCTATGCGATTTTCCTCCATTTCCTAATTTCCTAATAACTCTTAAAAATGGAGCTGTACAGAAAAAGAGGACTTGAGCACAAACCAGACTTACTGTAACTACATGTCAACACCACAAGCAGGGGGGAGAATTTTTTATATTCTGTGTAATAAATGTCTTAAGTTTGTCCACAGCTCCATAGGGATTGCTGGAAGAGGAGGGATTTATGACCTATACTGCAGCCCATCACCAGAGGGTGCTGTTCTTGGAGTGACTTCACCCAGCGAGGAGGCAGACCATTCTATATACAATCTATGGTTCCATCATAAAAACTGAAACATAACAGTGACGATTTTTTGCAGAGGTTTCTGAAGTACACAAATCACTACTGAGGTGAATGTGTCAGCTGTGCTTATTCAATCCCATATTCTGCATTTCTCGTGGTTTTCTTCAATGACTCTTAACACATTTTCTCAACAGCAGAAGGTGCATCAGCTGGGACTCTACTCGAAGAACCTAACAACACTATTTCATTTTTTTGTCCATGTCAAGTGAAGCCATGAGTAGGTGTTGAGGTGATAAAGCCTTTACAAACCTTCTCTGTACTCAAAACAGCAACAACACTGTCTGAATGTGAGCTTTCTGGCTTTAACCACTGACTTGTTTCTGAGTTCAGACTGCTTAAAAAAATTAAAAAATTACAAAATTTCAGACTTTGCAAAAGAGGACACTCACCACTATTTGATCTTCGCTGGCGGGAGAGACACTACTGTCATCAAAGTTGTACCACTTTCCATCATCCTTGTTCTTGGCGTACGCAGTATCTGTGAGGGAGATTAACAGATTAGACAAGATTATGGTATAATACAGGTGCTCTGCTCCACCAATATGGTTAATCAAACACCAATTAACAAAAAAGTCCTGTGTACTGTTTTAAACTCTTGAGTTTTCATTTACATTCTCTTGACAAGAATTTTAGAAGGACACCAACGCAGAGCCGACTATTAGTAGTAAAAGAAGGATGTGAACACACTCCCACACACAATCTGGTGTCTAATAAGGATACCAGCGTAACATCTGTGCACCTGAAAGAGTCACTTCATTAATACGTCCACTCTTATTGGAGACAACATACTCCAAACTCTGAACATTACTACAAGCATATGTTTGGCAGCACTTATAACAGAATGACAATGCAAAATGCAGCAAACCCCCGCTGAAGCGCCTGTGGTGAGCTTCAGAGTGAGACAAAGCTCTGTTTGATGAGGACCATCAAACACCTGTCACGGATGTTAGCATACAGCTTGTTAGCTGCTGCAATCACTGCGCTCCGAGCATTTGAATCACACAGTTGCACAGCTTGTCTCTCTGTTATGCTGATTGTTGTAAAAGGATACACAGAGCTACAATAAAAGATGGCTGGTTTTGAAAGTTGAATTATTACGGTGTAAAAAGGAAAAACAGAAAAAGAAATGCAACTATAAAGTATATGCTCATCTTAAATTTTGTGCCAGCTGCAGGTTTCAGAGGAGTTGGAGCATGTTTTCTGATCGGTTATGCCCCGTCTTCTGACAACAATCTGTATCCCTTTGGGAACCGATGAGAACCGGTTCTGTAGTTTTAAAAGGAGAAGTGTCATCTTGCCTGACACAAGATTTCAGCCACTCGATGGTTCAGCGCCTCTTTTGCTTCATTTTTTGTTTCCTGATAAACCAAATGGTTCCAGTGGATAATCTCCTCTAATGCAGAGGCAGACTGCTGTATATACTGAAAGTGTAATTTGACATCCTCTTGCTGAAATATGCAGGATCTCCCCTTGTCTGGAAAGCAGCTTATGTTGGTCCAAAACCTGTATTTATTGTTTGGCAAGCTACCAATGCCATCACAGATGCTAACACCTGAACTGTGTGCTGATAACAAGTCAGGTGGCTTTGATTTTCAAATGGACCTTTAGGTTTTGGTACCACAGGGACATTTTCCACATTGACTCAGTCCATCTTAAACAAGCATAGGCCTTGTCCTTTCTGTACAGAGGTTTCGTCAAATTCTCTGAAACTCTAAATGACATTTTGTACGGTAGATGATGATGGTATCCCCAAATTAATTGGAATTTTATGCTGTGGAACATTATCCAGAAAGTATTTGCTTACTTAGTTTCTCACGGAGAGTTGATACTATTCACATATTTACTGTTGAGGGGTTCAGCCTCTCTGGAATCTCCTCTTTGTATCCAGACATTGAGACATTCCTAGGGCTGGGCAATATGGCCTCAAATCAATATCACGATATATTGAGCAGTTCACCTCGATAACAATGCATGGATGATAACTACTCCACAAGCTGCTCACCCCCTCCCACATTAACTTTGTCTACTTCAGCCACCGCTCCAGCCGCTACAACTTTTGAACCGTCCTACATCTAATCACCTGTCTTTCACTTTTTGTTATGGACTGAATGGAGTGGAGTCACATTTCTGACGTAGGACAGCATCGTAAAAGGGTCATGAGACCATAGCCTACCTACACACATCCAAAACCAACTTTTATTCATTTATTTTTTTGACACAGAATGTACCAATATGGGCAAAATTATGTTGGTTATTGTCGTAAACTTTGGCATGGGTAAATTTTCGGTTTATCCGCCAGCCTTAGATATTCCTCAAGGTCGTTTTTTTGTAGCATTACACAACTTTTTTGGGAATATTTGTCTCTGTCCCAACACAAGCAATAAAATGTTTCAGTTTTGACATTCGATCTATCGCCTTTGCATCATTTATGATTAAATATAGTGTTTATATGATACGCAAACCAACGGTATCTGTTTTTGTCAACATTTTACACAGCACACCAACTTTTTTATAGTTGGTGTTTAACAATTATAAAAAAGGCTCAAAGCCTTAAAACCGCTCTATGTCGTGTGGTGAATCTTACAGTGGCCTCCACCCATTCCTCCGTAGTGGTTGGACACAGCTATGAGGTCATAGCGACATGGCCCAGCGTTGGGGTTGATCAGGAACTCAGACATGTCCAGATCTCTGTAGGAAACACATCATACAATAGACTGAGTCATTACGTGTCTCAGCAAGAACCATTAGAGAGAGCATTTACAGGTTTGAATCAAACAGCCTCAAAGACAAACACGACACAGTTCCTTCACTTTAAGCGACACAGAAAACTCAGTGTGTATAAGCAGTGTTCCATGTTCAAATGTAAATAGCTTGTTGTTTGTTGTGTTGTCTAGAATTAAATGCTCATCACCAGAGTAATGCAAGAGTATTAAATATCGAACACCTGAACCATTGTGAAGTTTATAAAGCCAAACCATAAAAGAGCAACTTATTTGAATAGTTGGCACACAGATGAAGGCAGAAAAGTCTAAACTGCTAAACTGTCGTTAAGCAGGAAACTATAAAAATGTTAAATTAGCTTAAGAGTACATGTTTATCTGCCTTGTGTGCAGTACACTGCAGGTTTGCATATTCCTAATGTGGATAAGTAAAAAGGTACAGATAAACAGAAACAATGTATAACTGCTGAAAATGCAGTGTCCTCCTGCAGTGATTTATTGCCTTTTCAGAGTGTGTGTGTGTGTGTGTGTGTGTTAGTGTGTGTGTGTGTGTGAGGACTGTGTGTAAGTGCGCACCTGAGAGGAAAATCAACAAGAGAGTCCAGTTTATCTCTCATATAACGGCTGTAGGAGAAGCGTTTTAGGTGGACCACCAGCACTGGCGGCAGTGACCATAGGTCCAGCTTCTTTGTGGCCTGCTGGTGCTGCTTACAGTTTGGACAATACCTGTAAGATAAAAAGTGCGTACATGCTTCAGTATAAAGCTGTATAGAGCTGGAGTGGCCACACGCATGTAACATGAATGTTCTGACTGCATGCTTCGTGTCTCACCATGGGTCCTCTGCGCCCAGTTTTTCCTTGGTGGTGAACAGCTCGATGCAGTCCTTCAGCTTGAAGAAAGCCTTCTTCTGAGGCTTGTACTCCATGCTCTCATGTTTGTCAAAATCCTGCATAACAAGCACATAAACAGCTGTTAAGATACACTTCTTTGTTATGTTGCTGGACGTATACCCAAATCGCTTTCCCTCCAAGAACAACTGTGAAAACATTTGACATTAAAGTGACCTTCTCATTATTAAATGGACTAAAATTCAGCTTTTCTTCAAGATAAAAGTTAAAGAGCAGCGTCTTAAGCCCACTTTAGGACAGTGCTTTACTTTCATTTTAGTGGGGAGCCTTTATTGAATGAAAACTGTCATTTCAGGGCAGCCGATCTCATTAGGTCCTTTGTAAAGTTAATTTAAAAGACACAATGAAGCAGCTGGTAAATATTCACTTACAACACATCTTTCTGTGGAACATCGTCTTTAAGGATGCAGTACCCACTTTTAATCTAATCAGTGATATTATGGTTTGGGACTACGCCTGTCAGGGTCACATTGCAATATTTTGCAACATGATGGTAACAGTATGCATGCCAGGATGCGCACCAGCTGCTCTGCCGCATTAATTCAGTAAACATCTGCAAGACCTGAAGTCGCCTTTACCTCAACAACAGTCTCGTCAAAGTACTTCTTCTTGATCTCTGGTTCCCAATCCAAGGAGAGATAAGAGCGGTCTGGAAAAGGTGAAAAACTGTGAGTGCACAAATGTAAAACTGTCTCTAATCTGCGATCATTTCAATTCAGTCTGACATGAAGTGAGATGGATGCATTGATGTCAGTGCTAAAAAAAACTGAAGAGGATATTTCCTGTGTACTTTTCAGTGCTCTGTCTTAGATAAAATTTAGTCTGTTAAAGATAGAATAAGATATCAGCAGATCAAAAATGTGAATGATAAGCTATAACAAAAAAAAATAGGGTCAGTGATTGGATATGTGTTTCTGAGTCCCAAGAAGATGCACTTTCAGTTTCAGAGATATTATTGAGGAAGTATTTCATTTCCTGGTTCACTCCGGTCCCTACCACTGAGTCGGAGGTGTCCCTCATCGAAGCGGATTTGCCTAGTGTCCTCCTTGATGAGGGAGAAGTCCGTTTTTCCCATGTTATTGAACTGGAATGTAAAAAGTCTCTTTCTGTTGTGCCCCGCCGTCTGCTGGCTTTTAGTGGAGTTCTGTGGACCAACCACGCCGTTCTCCAGCTCATTGTCCCCGCCAACGGAGTCCTCTGATTGGCTGTTTTCGTTTTCTGAGGGCAGCTCCTGATCCTGGCTGGACTCATCATCCTGCTCATCTGTCTCCATCTCACCTGAGGGAGGACCGAACAGGCTGTCAAGTAACTTTTTAGAGAACAGTGGCTTTAAATTACTCATCTGGAAGATATGCCACTCACTTGGTGATCCCTCCTCCAACAGTCCGTTAGTGGCGTTACCATTGACAGTGTGCTGTTTGGTTGGCTGCGTCTCTTCACAGTCTTCCTCCTCCTCTTCTACTGAAGATCGCACAAACCGGCTGCAAACACGTAGCAGATCAACAATTTAGATCAACATTTCATCTAGAAAAAGGCAAACAGCTGGTGGGTTTTTAAAACAAGCCTAAATGATTCAAACTTCCCGGTCGCCTGCCCTAGTGGCTTCAAATAAGATCAATTATTAAACTGCAATCAGAGCAGACATGCATCAGGCTACTGCCGATGATCAATAAAGACTTTATGATCAAACACAGGGAAGTATGGACCCACCAGAGGCGCAGTAGCAGCATGTTGTAGAGTTTGTCTTCACTCAGGGTTCTCGGCACAGCTATGAGGAAGGGCTGTCCAAACAGCGGCGTGCTGGTGTGGTTGTAGCCGGACTGTTTGTACTTTTCCCTCAGGTGGACTGGGATCACCACATGATCTGTATCCTCCACCCTGTTCACCGCCAACTCAAAACTGCAGAAAGAAAAGTTTTTCACTCAGACTTGATATGCTAGCAGAGAGCAAAAAGGAACATCTTTAATCCAGCATATCAAAACTAAAAACCACAATATGAAACAATTAGGCGTTTTGTTGCCACACTCACACATAGATATCATCTCTTTCCATGATGCTGCTGAGGTTCTCATTGGTGGCAAAGATCCGGTGGAAACGGTGGTTGTAAATGTCAGTTACAATCATCTGAGTGAAAAAGAAAGAAGACTCTTAGATTTCAAATCCACCCTGCGGTTAATTAGTAAACCAAGTGTCTCAGTGTGAAGGAGATTTTTTTTACTGCTTTATTTCATAAGCAGCTTTGAATGGATTCGTCAGTGTGTCTGTTTTATGCTCTTACAAAGATTTTATGGCTCTTTTCATCTAAAAAGTATAACACGTTTTTCACCTAGCTGCTGGAGCTGTGTGCACAGGGACAGTTTCAAAGGGGGGAAAAAGCTATTTCTGTCCGTGCTGTGTGTGAGGAGATGTCAGCATTATCGTGTGATATTGCACAGAGCAGAGCTGACTGGGATGTTTCTACCTTCTCAGCAGGCACCCCCGACAGGTTGGAGAGGGAGGTACACAGGTCAGAGATGTAGCCCACCTTTGGCACTGTCAGCTTATACTGAAACGCAAACACATCCCTGTTAAACCACTGCCATTGCATGGATTCTTCATGACTGGGTTTGTATACTTCAGTGTGCACATTACCTGTGTGGGTTTGGCTAAAGCGTCCAGGCGGACCAGATAGACCTCCAGTGTCCGCTCCTTCTTCATGGGTAAAGGGAGGGTCAGGTAGCAGAAAGGGTCAAAGGTCACTGACACCTTGGAGCACACAGGACACACCAGGGTGGACTTAAAAAGGCCATGGAAGATGTCGACAATGATAGAGTCATTTCTCTTGATGTGGTTCTCCCAGGCCTCCTCTGCCACCACCTGAGAAGAACAAAAGCGGGAAAGAGGTAAAAAAGAAGTCAAGTTCAGACAAATTCACCAAGTCTTTGTTTGTATTTAAGTAAACAACGCTGCATTTGAGGAGGAGGGGGGGAATCCCTCACAAAAAATAATCTACAGATGTTTAAGACACTTCAATCTTTATTGGGATGGACCAAATATTCAGAATATGTTTGGCAAGCTCCACAGATGTGTTTTTCTTCTCTCATCTCATCTCCTTATCGCTCACCTTATCAGGCCTGCCATTGGCATCCTTCAATTGGATGTAGGGCTTCTTCCTTATGCGATTCAGGTCCTCATGGAGACCATCCAGGAGAAAGGCCAGCAGCTCGTGAGAGTCCTGCTGTTGGTAGCCCGAAAACTGGGGGGCGAAGCGACCCACCTGTGTCTGGAGATGGGAAAAAAAAAGTTCAAAAATGACACAACATCAGTCGTAAAAAACATAACTTTGTGCCAAATATTATAAACCATTAAAGTGACACTCGTCCATCCCTATAAAATGTTTACAACCCCTGGTTCTCTCTCTAATACCGTTTTAATCATTTTACTTTAACTCCAAACACTTTAAGATTTACTTCCTACAGTTAGATGCAGTCTTCCATCCAAACTACTGACATTCAGAGAAAAGCACTGAAACTGTTAAATCTTTAGACATTTCAGAATCTTAAGCAGGCTTGTGTGCTATCTTATAATCCTCTTAAACTGTGACTTTCCCTTTTACTTGTTTCCATTTCTCAGCTGTAAAGATATCACCGTTTACAATCCAAAGACATCTTCAACCGTTTGCTCGTCTTTGAAAGATAACACTCTCTGCGAGTTGTTGCACTGATTTCAACCTTCTCTATCCAAACGCTATAAACAATGCCTTATTTATGTAAAACTTGATACACACAACTGTTTAAAAGTACTTCCTGCTGAAGTTTTATCAGGTAGTTACCTTGAAAGGCCTTGGAGTGACGTAGCTGTATTTGCCCGACCACAGCTGCTTGATAAGCTCGGCGTAGGCTCTTGCAATCTCCCCCTTCATGCCCAGCGGGTTGTCCTCATTCAGCTCGTCTGTGTACTTGTCTTTGAGGAAGTAGTCCGTCAATGGAGGGATATTACTTAAACACTGAGGAGGGGCGAACATGCAGAGGAGAGGGAACACATCAGCAGAGGCTGGATTTAGACTCTTCCCTGCGGTGATTGTCGATTTTTCTTTATAGACACATGCACTTTTTGGAGCCATTTTCCCAAATTCCTCTGAGCTCTCAAATCAAACTTTTCATACTTTTACAGAGTGTGCTTCTTGAAGGCATGCTTTTACCTGCACTGCAGAGTTCATGAAACAGGTGTTGCCCAGGTTGGAAAGTCCACAGAGGCCTGAGCGCTCACTCTGCCTGCTCTGGTCCGAGTAGTCATAGCTGTTGCTGTAAGGGTGGTAGGACGGCAGACTATAGCTTGAATTCTTCACACTGGGGTAATAAACAAGAAAAACGGAACAATGAATAACAGGTCAGTAAGGTTTGCAAAGAAAAGATCACAAAAGTCCTACAGAAGACAGAAACAAAACACTGCTACGTCTATTTTAGTTTTTACAAAGATTATGTTTTGAATCTATTCCACAACAGACTCCACTTTGCACCAGGCAAACACACAGCGTCTCCTTCATTTCCTATTCCGTCAAAGTAAACAAACCCCAATTGAAAACTTCAAAACCTTTCAAAAGATCAAACTTTCAAATGTAGCCCAAACACTCAGAGGTGGCTTCAGGTTAAGTGAACGACAGCGATCAGCAGACCTCTGAGAGGGCTCGAGAGGAGTATTGGTTGTTTCAGGCTCCCACTGGTCAAGGGAAACAGCTGTGATGGTGGTGGTGGAGGCGGTAGCCTCGCAGTTCAGCACTCGGTGGTCCACCCTCCTGCTGTCCAGCTCCACCGCCTCAGACCTCAGGCACCACCAGCAACACAAGAGCATGACATCTCAGCCCCACCCTGGCCCATGCCCACATGTCCACAGGAAACAGGACGACCAGAAGGGCAGACTGGGATCAGTTCAGGTCAGGCGGGTGCAAAGTCTGGTTTGTAGAGACCAGGAGGGGAAGTCCAGCTCCAGGTCTTTCTGTTACCTCAGCTCAACCCAGTGCAGCTCCAGAACCAGTGTGGATGAAGTCCCAACCAAGTTAAGGCCTCGATCTGACTTTCAATTCCAGCGTAGGCCACAGACCAAACTCCAGGAGGCACAAAGACAGAAAAACAAACACCTTTCTATTTCTTAGAGCGAACTAAGCAGCTCCCCTCTTCTTTTACTCCCTCTTCTTCTTTTTCGAGCTTGTCCGCCTGTCATCTTGTTATCCTGTCCGCTTTAGATCCCTTCCCCCTGTCCTGTCCTGTCCTGTCCTGTCCTGTCCTCTGGTCTTCTGCTCCTCCCTCTGGCCTGCCTGCTGCTCACTGCCGCTCTACGGCTACCAGCAGATATTTATAGCAGCATCAGCAGCAGAGAGGATGCTCAAGACTACTGCTATCCAAGCTAGAGGTGCACAGAGAGAGAGTGAGAGAGAGAGAGAGGAAGGGGAGGAGGTAGAGGTAGAGAGAACAAGGGGGGAGGGGCGGACAGTACAAGGGGGAAGGGGGGGGTCTGACAGAAGAGAAATGAGATGGGGATGGAGGGAGCAGCTGATCCACTGCATCCAGCTGAGGCTGCAGTATTCATGGGCCTGACTATCTCTAGATATCTCTCTCCCCCCTGTCTCTCTTCCACAGATATAGACACACATTAACACGTTCACTCATGCCAACACACACCATTTATCCCCTTTTCTTACACTTCTCCACACATGATGGTGCCCTCTAACTCATCTCCAAACACTAACACACAAGTTTCCATTCTCATCGTATCCTCTCTCCTTGATAAATGCCCCCCCCCCCCACCCCCTCCTCAGTGAGGCACACACTTCTGACACTCCCACTTTTGTCCTTTTTAATATGCAATGCCTGTTCTCCTCTGAGCTTTTAAAGGGGAAGGTCTGGTTGAATAACCTAAAGTGCGGGCTGGTTTCATGGCAGGGGCTGGTGAGTGTTGCATGGAGTGAGGTGATGAGAGGAGCAAGAGGAGATGAAATGTACTCTGAAGGTCACTTAGACTGCAGAACGTGTGCATCGCGATGAGCTCAGGGTAGAGGAGAGGTAAAGAGACAAAGAGAGAGAGAGAGAGAGAGAGATGCCAGAATCAGGGGACACTGCCTGGTGGGACAGTGACACTTGCTGCTGTTATACAGCATTGCTATCAACACAAAATCCACCAAGCCAGAAACCACAAATTCAGAAAGACAAGTATTATGTAATGCAGGAACATTTCATATGAAAAAAAGAGGCCCCCATGCATTATTCAGAGAAAATGACAGCGCTGGCACCACAGTGAATCAAGGAATGGAGAGCTGCTGGGAGTGGAGATCCAATTTCCTTAAGTCACCCACTCTGTGCTTTGTTCCTGCTATCAAGAACAAAAAGTCAAATGATAATATTCAAGTGTACTCCTCAATACATGTCCACAGTGCAGTAGGCAGGAAAAACACTTGAGTTTCTCTTTTCAGTGTAGGAAGATCACCTCAGTTTACTTCAACACCCTCCTCTTGTCAATATTGATTTTTCAGGGTGGTCAGCCTTGTGGCCATTACTTCTGCATTACAAAAGCATTTGGAAAAAAAGCAAGGCAGAGTAACTACATCTAAGAAACAAACACACAGGACAGACTCCAGCATGCAGTAAATCACACACACACACACACACACGGAAGCTGGAAGGAGGGGACAGTAAAGTCTTCTGGAAAGCAGAGGCAAAAGCTCCACCCACAGTTTAGCAGTGCTCTCCTTTCAGAGAGAGGCCTGATGGAGCCGCTGGGTACCACATCTTTAGCAGCAACGCTTCACCTAAAACTGAATTTGCCTTTTAAGAGAATAGAAATCAAACGTTGACAATCAGAGGGCAGTATTTCAGTTTCGCATAGGGAGGATTCTATATAGACTAAGATTTGTTTGCAAATTGAAACAAAACCTAAAACTCTCCCATCTTTGTGAAAAGATGGTAAATTTGACAAAGCATCAGAAACTGCTTGATGAAGAGGAAGATTGGCAATATCATTCCTTATCTTTTACTTCTCAATAAAAGCCTCATGTTGCTTTACCTGTTTAGTGATGAATGCAGCAGGTTTCAACATGATCTCTGGCAGAGACCGACTGTACTGAAATCCTTGTTTTGGATGAAACGTTTAGCAAATGGAAACATTTCTTCAAACTGAAATCAGAGAGCCGTGAAACCTCCACAGAGGAAACCCCGGTATCTGTGTCACCGCACTTCTGTTTCATCAATAACCTGACATGATCAACCAAAGTCCTTTTCAAATGCCTGGAGGATACAATTACAAAAGTCAACTTTCCACCTTGAAAAAGAACCATCTCACTTAAAGGTACAGTGTGTAGAAATTACAGTATTTTGCTATATCTAGTGTCCAGTTTCTCGATTGAAACACTCCCTTACTCACCCTTTCTGTCAGCAAAGCGATCCAATTTTTTTCTTTTTTCACCTCAGGTGATTAAAAACTGTATGCTCCATTTCTACCAAATCTGTTCTGCTAAAAGCTGTGAAATATCGCACACTGTACCTTTAACCTTTAACACTCCCTGTAAACAGCTGCTCCTGTTTTCTGAATCATCCTCACAGGCCCAGAAGTCTTAAATTTGCCTTATTCAATTTTTATTACTTTCATTGATTTTTTACATTTATTAATCCTAAGAGATGTATTGGATCGTATCATATTGTTTTATATCAGTTGTATTGTATTGTATTGATCGTATCATATTGAGCGTACTGTATCAACTGTATCGCATTGTATCATATCCATCGTATCGTATTGTTTTTAACGACTGTATCCTATCGATCGTATTGTATCGACATATAGTATTGGATCCATGTATCATAGCAATTGGAATTGAATCACAATTGCATATGCTTCCTTTTGGCTCTACATATCAGAAATAAATGGCCATTGTTCAATGCTGAGTTGACAACACTACATTTTATCAGATAGTACCATTGAAACTGTTTAGAAATGTTAAAAATGACGTGAAGATTTTCACTTTGAGGATTTTTCTTTATAAGAAAATAAGACTGCTACATATTGTTCTTGTGGGACTGTTCGAGTAAAAGAGTCAGGGAAAAATTAATAAGCACACAGCCTTATTCAAAAATGTCAATTGGCCAGGTAGAAAATCAGAAGTGAAATGATAACAAAGGCTGACTAAGGTACCCAGAGGCCCCGGCGGGCCATTTATGGAGAATACTGCTGTCGCTGAGGAAATTTCTCAAAGAGATCAATCCCTGCTAAGTCCCTTCCCCCTCCCTGCCATCAGCTCTTCCAGCTGAAACTGCATCATCATGAGATAGCTTTAAGCCCCGAACCACAGCCACAGATAGATCTGTAGAAAACAAAGATCGATCAACTTTAAACCGAGGGTTTTTCATTCATTATGACTGATTGTGTTGATTTTTCCAGAAGCTGAAATTAAGTTAAATGTGTTTCTTCCAACTTCCTTCAGCCAACTGTACATTTACGAGCCAATGTGACCTGAGGTAGTTTGCACTAAGCAATTCTCTAGAGTCCATCTCTGGCTGTTGGCATCCACACCCACCCCTCAACTACTTAGCCCACTACTAAGCCTTACTTCCTGCTGTTGAAGCTGCTGTTATGATTGTTTGTGAGAGATGAAGGCGAGATCTTTGGCAAAGCAGAGAGATTGGAAGCACCAGATGACCTTCAAAAGATAAAGAATAGATCATGAGTTAGAGTAGAGAAGAATAAGGTGCTGTTCAAGAACGGTGCGGGAAGTGTCAATTAAATCAAACTGAGATGAATTAAATCAAACGGAGGAATATGTCAGCAACAAAAGGTCAAGCAAAAGAGGTAGTCTGAGGCAAAGTCACAGAGAGAGGGGATTTTTGAAGATGATGAGGTGCTGTAGTGACATAGCAGGAAAACTGTGTAACTCGAACTATTGCAGAGTTTAAAATCTGTAATTTCAATAACGGAGGGATTCAGTATGCTCCAGGCTTCTCTGTCTAAACAAGAAATACTGGAAGTGTGACACCTTGGGGACCAAGCAAAAGAGTCTTTAGCAATACTCTGCCAATGTGCTGTCTGCTTCCTGTCAACTTTCTTTAACTGTAACTACATTCAATAAACCAATACAGGCCAGGTGATGTGCCTTCACTTACTTTGGTGCTGTGGAGCCACGGGGCCATGAGCCATCCTCATTTTTCTGCTCTATTACAAGAACCTGCAAAACAACAGAGAGACAAGAGAGACGCAGCTCTTTCTTAGGAGTTTAATGGTATAGTGTCCGTTATTTAGGTGGAAACAGACTAAGCAGAAATATGAAGCACATGAATAGAGCATTCACGTCAAATCAGCGTATTCCAGCCTAAATATAAAAAAACATTTGATTCCTATTAACTTATAATGAGCCTCTTATATCTACATAGGTCATCCTCCTGCACCATCATGTTTCTACTGTATCAAAGAACAGACAAACTAGAGGGTCATATGTCTTTCTGTATTAAATGGATGGCAGCCAGACATGTACCAGACAGAAGACAACAAAGAAGAAAAAAGCGATTGTTGTTGTGTGTGACAGAATTTGTACTGAGAAGAAAAAGCCAGACAAATCAAGGATCCTAATTATCATGTATCCAGGAATGTCTCATTCTTGTAGGCCGCTCTTACCTCTCTAACAGGAGGGGTGAACAAGAGAGGATTTTAGACCAGAATCTGACTGCTAGAAATGACTCCATATTCCCATGTCTACACGACTCACTTAAATTGTTCTTATCCTGTCTTGTAGATAACTAAAATTAACATTGCTTTGATTAGTTGCATCAATTTTTGTTTAATTCGTGCAAGGTCGTAGATTATTAGAAGTATTTTCACCCCACATAAATGGTTGATCAGCTTTGTCGTAAATGCTTGATTTATTTCCTGAGATTTCTAGAGTAAAAAGAGAGAGAGACTTGGTGCATGTCATTCCCTCTCTTCCCATCTTCTCTGTTCCTCACAAGCAGTCTAATCTAATAAAGGCAAAAAGCCTAAGAAAAAAATGACATTTGGGAATTCAGGACGAAAGGGGTACATATATATTTATGTTTTCTTTAAACATTATGGGAGTGATCTGCTCTGGAGATCTTCCGTTGCCAACTCCTACTATAGCTTCAATATTTGTTACTTCAAGCACTAGTGGGACTGTGTATATTTAGTGTGAAAAGTCAGGGGAGCGGGATGGATCTCATCCACTGTTTCACTTAGCAGGGATTTATCCGAGGCTCAACAATCCTCTGGAACAGCTGCTGGTGAAAGAGACAGTGCTGCGATCTGAAGCCTAGAGGCTCATTGTGGGCAGGTGCAGAAATCAAACTGGGATTGCAAAGAGACCGTGTCTGCTCTAATCGACTGCCAAGTGGATGCCAGGACATACTTGCACAGTTTAAGCGGCTTACAAGAGGAGGTGGTGTACCTCCCGAGGTAGCAGACACAGGGACGTTTTCAGTTTTCTTCAGCATTACAGGAAAATCACCCAGTAGTTTCAAAGATTAAAAAGTTCAAATTTAAAAAAAGGTCATGTTCAAATTACCAGATGTTTTTGAAAGCGGCAAGAAATGCGTTAGACTGCCCTCTGCAGGTCATGTTGACCTGTTGGATACAACATGACCCAAAACAGGGGATATGGTTCTTTGCAGCACCACTCTACTGTGGAAGAACAGGGCTGATTTGCAGACGGCACATATTTGAGACGTACGTTGAAACCAGAGTATATTTCCCCAAGCTCAGGGATAACACCTGTCTGCATAGCAAGCCATATTTGGACATTTCTCAGTCGATTTAGTCAAATACTTCCATATTTTTGATCGCATCGAGGAAAAGAACTCTGCCGAGCTCCTCCAGCGGTTCACACATCGTGACAATTTCTGGTTACATGACACAGGTCATACCTGTCCTTGGTAGAGGCCAGCGTCTTGAATGGTGCTGTCCGGTTTGTTAAGAGGCTCAAAGGTGTTGCTCATGTATCTGTTCCACAATCTGGTCTCCTTCTCATCTGGGATGCTGAACAGCTTCCTCATGTCCTTTTCTATCATGTCTGCAGAGAAACAGAAATATTAAGTCCACCTATCATTGCTCCTCAATAAAACAGATCCTTCATCAGGGGATTACCTATATACTGATTTATCCCTGTATTATTATTTTTTTCTTATCTTTACTATGAATCTTTTATTGCTCTACAGTGCAGTTAAAAAATCTCAGAGTAACTAACTTGATCATTTAAAAACTTCAAATACAACCAAGAACAGCTGTTGTTTAAAAACTAACTGTAAAAACTGCGAAAAGTTTACCTACACTTGTTTACTGAACGCAGGAAGAAAATATTGAATCATAATTGCTTGAGCAAAGAAAAAGAACGGATAACTAAATTTATAATTACGTCAGCCACCTGCAAAAGATGGCGACTCATGGTTACAGAGTTTACTATAAAAACCTTCTTACTGCTGTGGGAGATTATTGGTTGGTACAGCTAAAGTTACAAGTCATGACAAGATCATAGTCACAATTGTTTGCACATGACCCATCTACTTAAGAATGACATGATAACCTTATAGGATGACTGCTCACTGTGCAGCCACTGTTGATGGAGTGGAAAAAGGGAACAGTGTGTGAGCGTACTAGGGAGTACAAATTCTCAGCATGTTACAAAGATGATCATCATAAATCTTTTTTTCAATGACTTCTGACTCAAGTTTTCAAAGCAACAGGATGAATTTACAAGTAAGTGAGGATTATTTGTAATCCACATAGCGAGCTTATCGAGTCTAACCAGATTCAAATCCAACATGAACTCCATGGAGGTCACTTAATAATGAGCAATTCAAACTCTAGCTCAGCAGTGGTTCAGTTGTACCTATTGTGTCTGCTTTACTGAAGCGTCTGGTGATCACATTGTCCATGTTGCTGTCTTCACAGAGCTTCAGCTCCGTCAGGTACACCTCCACCTTGCAGTGCTTCACGAACATTCCCTGTTCCACTACCTGGAAAGAAAGCACAGGAAACCCCATCAAATACACAGCGAATTTGCAAACACAGACATAAAAACACACACAAATTATGAGCTCAAATACACAACAGTCAATCTGACTGGTGTTGCACAACTCATTCGAAATTTATCAGAATCATGATACGAGTATTCTTGACACAACCTTCGCAAAAGTCTTTATAGCGACAGATAAAAACGCAAGAAAAATGTAAACAAGCAACGTGTCTGACTCAATACTTTTTAAAGTCAAGCGTTGGATGAAGGTCTGGATATAACAGCTACACTTTCACACTAACCTGATTCTGTTAAATAAAACTCAAAATGTCTCTTGTCTACTCTCAGATTACCTGAGCCAACTTCATGGTGACAAAGATGCTTTGGTATCTATTTTGTGATCAATAGAAGCAGGTTGTAAAAAACATCTGGTACAGCTCATATAATTTTTGTTTGATGCACTTTGAACATAGTTACCATACATTGTAATTTTTCTGTCACACTGTGTAGATATATTTTCAGCTTTAATGAAGCAGATCTTCTGGTCGTCAGACTGCACACACACAGTGTCCATGTTACCTTTGTAGTTTTCTGACCACTCAGTTTTCTTAACACTGCAGGTCACATTCATACCATTCAAACCACTTTTATACACTGATAGCAAAGGCTGCTGTGCCACACTATCTAATCTCACTCTCACACATACTAACTCACGCACTGAAAACAACTTTGGGTTTCAGTTTCTCGTTCAGAAACACCTCACCACTCAGGGGTTTTGCTTTTCTTTGCTCTCGTATTTACTTTGAGTCATATCTGACCTGGGTTAGCTCACTGGACCAAGTTGAGGCGTGAAACATCATGTAGCAACGAGAACATGCTAATCCCAAACACAAGACTCTCAGTGGTCAAAACCAAAGTTAATCTCTGCTGTCACTATGTCAGATGACAACACAGCCTTGAGCTAGTCCTGATACCGTTCGGCTTTTACAGCCAGAAATAACTGTTAACTGAAATCAGAGCACTTAAATCAGAGTGTTGTTCACCGAGTCTGCATGAGTTAGCTTGACATTATCACAGCCCATTGTGTTGACTTTCAACCTGGCATCGTTCTGGTTATTTGACAATTTCACACACGGTAAAGAGTTAGGTAAGTTTAGGGAATGTGCTGGCGTCTGTTTCTCATTGAGAACAAAGTGCAAACTGCTGGCTGTGCCACTCATGCGGTGTTCTGATAGGAGCGGAGTCAGAGTGAGGAGCCTAAATTAGCAGCACCTCGTGGAAACAGCTGAGGGGTCCTAGCCTATTTATTTCACAGCTGAGCCCCTCTGAAACACACACAGCTACATACACACACCGTACCAACTCCACAAATCTCCTCCAGAACTTCAACAGACATGCACGCAAACACGGCTTGGATTATTCCACCGACCCTTCCCTACCTTGTTGCCAGATACCATGGTGGTTGAACCCTACTTCTACTCATGTGTTTGTAAACTCAGAGCAAAAGTCTGACTCGCCATACTCTGACAGAATTTCTCAAATCAGAGCCGAGCCAATACCATATACCACACCCACCCCCCCCCTTTCCTCTTCCTCCTCCCATACTGGTTGTGCCTCTCGCACTCCTCTCAGGAGCTCCTACGCTGCTTCACTCAGTGTGACCTCAGCCGGCATTCCTCCACTTCAAAAAACAAGGACAAGCAGAGACTCTCCGCTGCTGTTGGCAATCGCACCAGGAGAGGACAACCGAAGGAAACATAGCACCAAACCTGTGACCACAATCCTCTTAAATCCTCTTTTCTGGGCTTTCAACCAACAGGACAAAAACAAGGTTCAAAAGAAGAAAAAAAAGCTATTAATGAACCTCCTGCATGTTGTGTCTCGCAGATCGCTCCATGTAGCTTTTCAGTCATCCAGCACGTTGCCTGAAAATAGAAACCCTGCAGCCACCTGATATGTGCCGCGACATACATGGGAAAATGGGAGGGTCATTTGAAGGGGGGCAGAAAGAACTAGAGAGAGAATGATAGAAGAGCCTCTTCTAGCAGCCATGATGCCATGACTGGCGAGATTTGAAGTAAAGATCAGATACCGTTGGTTCTCCTAAATCACAGCTACCATCATAACAAAAAAAGCATTCCACAGTCTACTCAGACCTAATAGAGATTAGCTTCACTTCACCAAAATGTGTGTGTGAGAATGATTTACATAGATCTGGACAGAAATCATGATTTACCAAAGAAAATGAATGAAAAACAACTTTGTCTCACTCAAAAACTTGACATCATCTAGCTGTCTTTTGCAATATTATTTCAAACTGTTAAATTTACTCTTTCAAGCTGAGCAACACTTGAAGAACTCAAGTTTATCTTTGCACTGAACCGTGTTCCTGAAGTCCAATGGTTATATTAGTCCACATTCTTCCTTTTCAGCCAAACCACACTGCAAACTTAAACTACTAACAAGCTACTTCTCAGCATGGCTGCCAACAACAACAACAACGACAACAAAACAACAACAGGCCACCTTTGGCTGGTTTTGATGATGCTATTGAGCAGACCACTCTCTTTTCTCTAAATCCACTCGTAGTCCTGTCAAGTCTTACCTTGCGTGCGATTGGCTCCTGACCGTCTGTCAATCCATACCAGCTGACAAGCTTATTCCAGCCCTCTGTTGGGACCAGTATGTAGTCAAGCTCATCGATGAGGTGCTCCTTGATGGCCAGCACATCCCCATCTAGAGGCACGTAGAGGGTAAAAGAAAGGATGAGAAACAAGCAGAGGGGAGAGCGACAGTCTCACGCAACACAGAGAAAAAGGTATGCTGGAGAGCTTTCCATGAACCCTTCAAAGAGCTCCGCTGTGGAGTCGCACAATAGCACTGCTTTTGTTCATCTTTCCTCTGACCCCTTTGTTTCGACTTCCAGAATGATAAAGCTTCACTGACCAGGTGTCTAAACATGGTCTTTAATACATCGACTGAACTTCCAAGGAGGTGAAGTATCATCAGTAAGGGTGGGAGGAAAAATCAATTCACAAAAGTATCGGGAATTTTTGGTTTTACAATTTTTAAATCGATTTTTGTGTTCAAGAATCGATTTTTTGACTAACATGATGTGTATTTTGGGGGGAAATATGGTTTCTGGAATAGCCAGTAGACATAATCATTCAGCTGTTTCACTTGTGTTAAAAATGAAGACTAAAGAAAATCGACAATATAATATAATCACGATTTAAATCAAATCGGCATCCAAACAAATCTTAGAAGGATCAAATCGGGGGAAAAGCTTCTCGTCCCAGCCTTAATCATCAGCCTTACCTCTGAGGAGACCAGAGTTATCAACTGGTCCTGGGTAGACATTCTGGTCCCCCATCTGGTATTTGTCCCAGCTATCATATCCCACATATTTCTTCCACTGTTTGAACCAGTGACTGTCCACCAGATACCTGCAGAGGAGTCAAGAAACTCAAGTTATTTCAGACCAACTAAAGCAGAACGAGGCACAGCTGACCAGTGTGGATTGGGGTTACTTCGAGGTGTGACTCTAAGAGTTTAAGTCATTGGTACAGGGTAATAACACCGCAGGCTGAGGCAGGTGAGTGTAAAGGTTACCTATCTGTACAGTACTCTGAGCTAATCTGACTGTCAGAAGCTAATATGACTCAGATTGATGGTTGTTACAGCAGCTCTTGAGTTCAGGTTGCTGAATACTTGGCCAGCTGGCTCTGTGATTCTGACAGGTGCTTCTTTTCCGACTCCGCCCTGCAGAGGACGGCGGATGAACCCGCAGACTGGCTTTGGGAACCTCGGTAAGTTAGCCACCGAGCTGTTAGCCAGCTAACCAGATCCGTGAGAAAACCTCACTGACACATCAGCTCAAAAGGAGAGCTGTTCATTTAGAGGAGGCGCTCGTAATAACCGGAATGTAGCATATTAAGTCAGGAAATGCTGTTCTTCACTGACAGCTGACTTGCTATCCGTTTCTACCCAGCCCAGCTGACCCACATGAAGCTGACAGGCTTCGTTAGCTAGCTCCGAGCTAACTGTCAACACGGCCCCGTCACCTCGGCTTTCCTATCCTCCTTAGCGCTGACAGCCTCGGCAGAACCAGCCGACGGCCAGGCAGCACCTTTGAAAAGGTTTCAGCTCATGTCTTACCAGGTGTCTCCCTTTCTTAGCTGTGTTTTCAATAGTGCCGCGACCTCTCCTCTCTGGGTATCCAGATCAGCCGCTCCTCCTTCCGCCATCTTTCTAAGACATCACCCGCTGCATGGTGGGAAAGTGTGGGGCGTCACCGAGGCACGCAGGGAGTGACGCTCCTGTCTCGACCAATCAGCGGCTCGTCGACAGTACAGGAGAAGCGTGACACCCAGCGGTGGAATTATTCTAGAAAAAATGGTTCAAAAGTGCTCCATCATTGTTGCTGCACTTTCTTATTGCTGAAAGGACCTTATTGGACATAACTGACCAGAGTGCATTTGATTATTTGACATTTTTAAAACAGCAGAGCGTAAAATAAAGAACAGAAGGTAAACTAAATCATAGCTCCTGCCAAATTTGACAAATCATAACAGGTGGTATTAATTACTGTTTTAATTGCTCTACCCTGGAGTTGTGTATCATGAAGGTGAATGTAGTTTCAATGCCATGTAGACACATTATGCAAGGTTTTGAAAAGTCAGCACCTGTTGTGCCTTATCAGCTTTAATCATAGTGAATCTGAAAGCAAATATGCTTGGGTTAAAGGGATATTCTGGCGTAAAATTGAATTATGGTCAAACACACTCTAACACCAAGTTAGATACCCCCCTTGAGAGATGAATGTTGCCAACCGCTTGCTTCTCTAGTTATACCAGCTTTAGTAACGAACGCAGGATAGCAATACACAGCGGTCTGAGGAGCCAAACACAAACCTCAACCAAAAAGCCACTCTATAGCCACAAAGAATGCTCAGAACAGCACCTAACTTCATCAACAGTACATATAGGATCCTGGCCACAGCACTAGCCACCAAACATCCTTTTAACTTTGCCTAATTTCTTTAGCAAAGAGACTAAACACAAGTTATCCACTCTCTTCCAGCAGCCGCTTGTTTGTAGCGAGACCTCAGGCCAGTCCAGTATGGACGGCAGCGGGGTGACGCAGCTCAAGGAAGAACATTTATGATCATTTCTTCAAGGAAATGCAATGAGACCAAGACGCTAAGGCAGAAGAACTACTGCATTTGCAGCGCAAAATAATTAATATGGTGATTATTACTTCAAGGAAATAAAGAAATTATCATTAATATTCTTCCTTAAGCTGCGTCACCCCGCTGCAGTCCGTAATGGACTGGCCTGAGGTCTGGCTACAAACAAGCGGCTGCTGGAAGAGAGTAGGTGAGTTGTGTTTAGTCTCTTTGCTAAACAAATTAGGCAAAGCTAAAAAGATGTTTGGTGGCTACTGCTATGGCTGGGACCCTATTTGTACTGTTGATGAAGTTAGGTGCTGTTCTGAGCATTATTTGTGGCTATAAAGTGGCGTTTTGGTTGAGGTTTGTGAATGGCTTCTTAAACTGCTGTGTATCGCTATCCTTCGGTCGTTACGAAAGTTGGTAAAATTAGAGAAGCAAGTGGTCAGCAACATTCATCTCTTGAGGGGGTTCCTAACTTGATGTTATGGTGTGTTTGACCCTTAATTAATTCAACGCCAGAATATCCCTTCTATGCATCAAAAATTTACCATACTGATCACATATTCTTCTATTAAGATACAAGCCTCCAGAGGAGAAAAAAAAGGTTTTAAATACTGATGAAACGTTTAAGTTCTTCAACAAATATGTACTAACTTTTTGTCAGCACATCATTTTCCAAAAAAGCAGTGACTTTTCATTAGACTTCATTTTGCTCCCTTCAGAGAGACATTAGCACAGTCATACTATACTTCTTTACACTGCAAGAATTTTAGAGACAACATGAAATTTTGCACATTTATTTAAAAACACATTTACAAGATTCACATTTCTTTGTACAGTCACATTTTGTTACAGTAGCATGTATGAAATTATAATATATGTCTTGTTAATCCTATGGTTTTTGCAGCACTACAGTATTAAAGATTTCACTTACATGTCAAATCGTTCATTGAAAAAAAAACATATTTTTTTATTCTTGACAATGACAGGAGGGAAAATTCCTCAAATTAGTTATGAAGATATAATATATGATACAGCTATGACTATGCAGTCATTAGGTAACAACAGAAGACAAGGAGACTGCATAAGTTATTGTATGCAGCACGGTTTTGGTACAAAAATATAAATTGTTAACCTGCTCTATTGCCCAATTTGCTGTCAAGCTGATATATCTGCACCAAATGCAACTTTACCATGCAAACTACAAGGGTTATTTTTAAACTATATCCTCCTTTCATTACTTAACTACCATCCCTGAAATGTATATGCTGCAAAGTCAGACACACTGTGGACTTTTGAAGTCCTGAGTTCCCCATAGCCATGTTAAAATAGGTGATATGACGCGTTTGTATATTTCCCTGTTGTCTTTGTGATGGGGTAAGTGTGCAGCAACTCATTGAAGGAAGGAACCACAACTCCAAGTCCTCTCATACACCTCATCCCTGGGGCCTCATAAGTTGGAGTCTCTCTCTGAGACGGGATAGTAGCCATTTTTATTCAGGACGGGCTCTCCTTCAGGAGCAAAGATGGCCAATGACCTTTCTTGCTCCCTCTTGGTTTTGGGTAAGCTGTCAGAGGGTGTGGTGAGCAGTTGGATGCGCTGTAGAAAGAGAGCAGTGGCTTTAGTCTTTACAAACACTTTTGATTTTATTACCTAACAGGATGTGCTCAAGTCGAAACTGGACCAGACACAAAACAGTTTACTTTGGGACCAGAATTGACACACAAATCCAAAATGTTAGAACTCAAGCCAGCTTTAAGGATCATCATTTACCTCCCTGAATGTCCCCTCAGTGGTGCTGAGCTTGAACAGCATCCAGAGTGGGATGCAGATCATGGAGGAGAGAGCAAGCATCCAGCCAATAGCATAGCCCCACCATGGGTACACATACTCGTTGTTGTATTTCAGAGGAGTGTATTTGATGAGGGAGAAGGCAAATGTGCCCTGGAGACATGAGGAGGATACAACTATTATTTTCTGTGAAGAATAAATCTGCTCGGCTGTTATCATGGTCAGAAAGCCTCATACTTTTTAATTAGACTGTTACTCACAATGCATGTGGCTGGTGTGAGGAACAACCAACAGTACTTGATGTAGGGTCCTGGGCGGTAGCCAATCATGTCCTCAATGTTGTCATAAAAGCGATCTGCACCTGGAGGGACACACAAATTATATTTTTCTCTATGCTGTGTCTCAAAAATTTGGCTGCAGGAATGGGAATGTCTTTCCAAGATTAGGATAAAATCTGCTTTTAAAATAAATCATGGGACAACATTTCTCTAAAAACTTTCGTGCATAAAAGTTTCTCTTGTTTCAGGATATCTTACCATAGACCCAGGCAATGCAGACAGTCTCAAAGATGGCCATGAACAGGAGGCACATGCCACTGGCTGCATAGTAATCAAACAGCTGGAAGACATACATGCCCCCCTGCAAAGAAAGGAAAAGAGAAAAGCGCTGAGTTATAATTACACAGAAAGATAATTCACTTACCATATCATAACTCTTTGTCCACACAATGAACTGGATGGTTAATTAAGCTGAAAAGACATTCAATTTAAACTGAGTTTGCTAAATTTTTACCAGGCACACACACCAAAGACAGAAACACAAAGAATGACTTATTTCTTGTTAAATATTTTCAAATCTAGATGTATTGAACAAGATTTGGTGTGTGTGACTTTAAAGCCTTGGAAAGAATAGTTGAATGCAAGTGGTGTAAATAAACGTCTAAATTGCAGATATCCACATGTCAGTTTTAATATGATGGGCCTTCTAATCTCTGTGACATACCATATTCTGGTATTTAGGAATAATGGATTGATTAGGTTATAATCTATAATTTATAAAAAAAAAACTTTAAGTACAAAGTCAGGCACAAGCAATTCCAGGTGGGACTTTACATTGAGAGGGTTGCATTTGCATTGAGTTGCCTGAACTTACAAAATGATGACTTGTTGACACCTCTGCAGAGCGTTCATGTTTTCAGCTGTGCAGAGGTGAAACCCTGTCAACTATGTTGGACCATGATATTGTATCTAAGTAGAGCAAAACATCAAATCTACTGGGAGTAATGCTCCAAATAAAAACCTGTTTGTCCTTATTTCTCTAGATTCTTTTTGCATTTAGCTTATTATTATGTTAGGAGTTCTATAATGAGGGAGAGACACCTACAGTAGTCAAATTTAAGGTACTCAATATTAAATACAGTTTTCCTAGGAATGCAGTAAAGTTGCTCATAGGCTGTCTGTGCGAGTGCATGCTGTGTTTGTGCAGTTTGCAATCGTTAGTGTGTGTATGGTCCTGTAGGAAGACCCCTACCTCCATCAGCATGATGAGGCCCACGAAGAAGGACATGAGACTAACACCTAACAGGAAGAGCTCTCTACGGTTCTTACGCCGGAACACAGCAGGATACATGTCAACGATTGCAGTCACAAGGCTCTCAACACACACAAACTGGCAGGAACAAAAGACAAGAGCAGAGATATGAGGGGGAGAGCGGTGAACTCATAGCTATCACAAACAAAAGTCCTGTGGAACCCAGTTGAAGTTATCTTTAAGTTATGTATTTATCCTCAAAACATATCTTTCTTCAGCAAACAATGGCTTTGTGAAAAACTGTGTGTGTGTTGATTATACTGAAGTGATGAAGGACCTACTTGGCTGTCCAGCCCGAGAAAAACAATCATGATGAAGAATAAGGCGGCCCACAGAGGAGAAAAAGGCATCATGGATACAGCACGGGGGTACGCTATAAACGCCAGGCCAGGACCTATGGCAAACAGTAATACAATGTAAAGTGGTCACTGAGAGGATGTACATGACATATTATTAGGATTTTCCTTTTTTATATCTGCTATCCTTGGATGAATTAAAAAAGGTCTCACCTGATTCTGCAACCTCTGAGATGGGAACATTCTGCTCATAGGACATAAAACCTAAGATGGAGAAGATCGCAAAGCCTGCCACAAAACTGGTGCCGCTGTTCAGACAACAGAGAGACAAGCAATCCCTGCAACAGAAAGCATGCAGAGGAAGTTTACTGAGAGATCATAAACCATTAAAGATCAAATTCACACAGGTGATTGAAGCATGTCAACAACTAGCATGTAGGTTACTTGCAGACCTGTAGCAGTTATTGTTGTATCTGTTGTAGCTTCCCAGAGCAGTTAGTGACCCTAAACAGATAGCGTAGGAGAAGAAGATCTGGGTACCGGCATCCATCCACACCTTGTGTAAAAGAAGAAAAAAATAAAATGATAAGCAACTGAAACTGAAGTTATTTTGTCTTCTGCTGTTCTCTCTTCACAAACTGAAAGAGTTAGGGAAGGTAGAGTGAACAGTGGTAAGAAGCCCAAACAGTCTAATTGTCCTTTTCTCCTTGTCCTCTTTCTAGTATCTCTCTAAAATCTCCTCTTTTTATTTCATCTCTATGTTTTCCCTCATCAAAGTGGAAGAGAGTGGGAGATGGAGCATCCTACTGTTCCCCCTTTTCCTGAGATCTCTCTTCATACTCTCTTTTTCTTCCTCTTTCGTTTTTATTCTGCTGTGTGAATATGGTGGGAGGTGAGGGCTGACATGGAGAGGGGTGGTCTTGAGATGCTGAAGCTAACTGTTAAGCCTCACAGAGGTGTCATGTGCCTAACTTGACTACACTAGTGAAAGGAAGTGCCAGCTTGATGACCCCAGTGATGTATTGGCCTTTACTGTCCATCCATTCCTACTCATCTTCATGTTTGGGGACATCGAGGACTGTGTGGTAGGTTATATAATTTAATGAGGATGGATCAGGTGCCACTTCAGTCAGTAACACTTTACTTGACGCGTATCTCTATAACGCATTATAAATACATGTGTAGTGTGTTATAATTAGGTTATAGCACTGTATAAGTGTAGTTATAAACACTCATAAATGATCATAATGCTTTACAGCAATAATCATAACACATTATAAAGCATGTTATCATGACTTACAAGGTCATGTATTATAATGTGTTATAACTGTTAACAAGTCACTGATATTGCCCACATAGATAATGCATTATATATATATTTATAATGTTATAATTTGCTTATAAACTGGTATAATTATCATTATAAACACTCATTAATTATCATAAGGCTTTATAACAATAAGCATAACACATTATAATACCTGACCTTGTCAGTCATGATAAAATGCTTTATAATGTGTGATGATTATTGCTATAAAGCATTATGATCATTTAGGAGTGTTTATAACAGTGCTATAATGTGGTTATAATGCATTATACATATATTTATAATGCGTTATAGAGATAGGCGTCAAGTTTTATTTTTCATTAGAGTCTGAGCACCTTATCAGAAAAGGTGATTCTCCTTTCTATGTAGCCATCACAGGATGCACGCTCACTGAGAACACAAATACCATACTGTGTTTATACAAATGAGAGGAATTCACATGCTGGGAAATTAGTTTGCATAATCAGTGACTTATGCAGTTGCACAATAGTTTACTGTAAAAAGTTGATCATTACACATTTTCCAAACACTAATTTACAAACCAAACTTCCAAAATAGTGTGAGTGCAGGATCTGTGACCGATTCCACAGCCGGATAAATGATAGTGACATGCCAAAAAAAGACAGAGACTGGTCACAAGCGAAAAGGTTAAAGAGTCTGCAAATACCCAACTCTTGTATGGAAATAATTGAGAGCATGTGACAAGCCCTGTTTTAGATGAAAAAGTACACTGAATTTTGTGTTTGTGTTTACTCTTATTTGTTTGGGTTAATTATAAAGCGAACTAGAAAAAGACTAAACTTGACCAAGATGATAAAATAATGAATATTGCAAAAAGGACAGTTTGGTTGACTGTCTGTGGCTGGGTTCTGGTAGAGCTTGTGTTTGCAGTCCCAGTGGTGTTCTGGCCCTGCAGATGAACCCTGCAGTCCCTGTCTCTTTAATGGAGAGCAGATGGACCCAGCAGAAACTAGACTCCCCAGCAGAAAACCATAGGATGCCTGCACCTGGTGTGCCCTTGCCCACGGGACTACAACTCAAAATCTCCAAAGGCCCTCACGAGTTGGGTTAAATTGCTTTAAAAGTCATTTTTGCTTCAATATTTATGGGCTAATATGGTGTTTTGGTACCTGAGGGTCTGCCAGTCGTCCCAAGTCTGGGTAAAGGTAGAACTTGATCCCGATTGTAGCACCAGGCAGGGTGAGCCCTCTGATCAACAGCACAATCAGCATTATATAGGGGAAGGTCGCTGTGAAGTAGACCACCTATGTAGACACACACACACAGATGTTAAACACACAGACAAGAGAAGAAATAAATACCAGATGTCATCCTATATGGTCAAACAAAATAAACAGAGAAAAACAGGGTGACCTGGTATCTTTATGGAGGTCTCCCTCACCCACCTTTCCTGTGGACTTTGTCCCCTTCCAGATGCAGAAGTAGCACATGACCCAGGCAATGAACAGGCACAGAGCGAGGTCCCAGTTCAGAGAGCCCATGTGGTCAATGCCTGGGGAAATCCTCAGCGCTCTCCTCCTACAGAGACATAAAATCAACACAGAAATAAATCATAAGGTCATTTTGATCCTGGTTATGTATGAAAAAGAGGAGGTCGGAGGGTTGGAAAGACTCACTCCCAAAACTCCATAACAGGAGAGGTGATATTTGGGTCGATTGTTTGGTTGGCTGATGAGTTTCTCCTCTGAAACTCCACACAGTTTTCTGCAGGAAGAATTATACAAATTAGAATTTCAACGAGGTGTTACAGACATTATGGGGAAAGTCTGGTATATGCTAAATCCCTTTTTCTACCTGTGTTCCAGGTGTTGTTGCAAGATGACCATGGCAGGTCCCAGGAGAAAGAAAAGGACAGATAGAAAATCCCCCAGGCAAGAACGATGATGTAGTAGAAGTTCAGAAGAGTCACTATCACCTGGGTGCCATAGCCAAGACCTTGAGACAGCAAATAAGACTGCATGTCAATTATGATCAAAAGATAAAAATAATCAACACTTCTGATATGTGAATATTTTCAACATGAACATTTTTGGTTTAAGAATCCGTTGCATCCATTACCAATGTTTCTTTCATGATCATATTTTTATACCACGAATCCACTGCCTTTTTCAGATATAACATTATTGTCATTCTGACAAAGGGGACCTCATCTAATACAAGATCATTCCTACCCACCTTCAAACAAGGGGCTGATCTTCCTCCAGCAGGTAATGCCTCCTTCACTGGTGTACTGTCCCAGCGCAGTCTCCAGGAAAAAGACAGGGACACCGCAGGTGAACAGGAAGATCAGGTAGGGGATAAGAAACGCACCTGAGCGAAAGAAAAGAAATGGATACAGTGTTAGAGCTGAAAAAAAAAAGATTCTAAGAAAGTGTGTTTGTCAAAAATATCTCCTGACATTTCTTATGAGCCACCTTCACCTGAAGGTTCCCACAAAAGATCTTCTTTCATACAAAGGACATGGGGCTTGAATTGTTTGTAAAGACTGAAAATAGCTGAAAGTGGGGTGATGTTGCTCATTATTGTCTTGTGAGTGATTGCACCTTAGCTAAAGTGTAATGTGATATTTTCTTAACTAGAAATTTGACATTAACTTGATAATTTTTTTTTTTTTGTCAGGGTAGTAAACTGTCTATGTTTATAAATATGTGAGGAATAGGAATCTTACATTGAAGTTATGTTAAAGTTCTTGCAGCTGATCCAAGACTGACATGTCTTTGGACTTTGAGGAAAATATGAACATTTAGAGAAAAGTGATGAGCTGAAAACTGACTGTAAAAACAAAGAAGGACAGCAGCTCAAGAAAGAAGTAACAGTCACACAGCTCATGTTAAGCCATCTCTATGTTGAAGAAGAAGAAGACAAACTCAACCAAATAGGTCAACTTTGGTTTGAAGGTCAGAGTTTGGGCATCAAATTAAACTGAAATTACAAAATGATGCCTCTCTCACTGACACCTCGTCTTCTTTCTTCGATCAATCTAACTTTTATTATCAGTGATATATTACAGGCTTGTTTTCTTGTCACTGAAAATAACTTAGATAGTAAATCATATCAAAAGGAATAATGGTGCTGGGTGGATACTTTGACAAACTTAATTTCACAGACTGTGTCGAAGGAAATCAAAACCTGTTGAATGACATGAACAGGATTATACTGCGCTGTGAAGAAAGGTATATAAAGCAGTTCCTTGGATGTCCATTTTAAAGTTTTGGACCTTTTGACCCCAGCCCCAGCCACTGTCACTCTCTTTCAGCGTTCTATGCTGTCATCCCGTCGGGTGGCCGAGGATGTTTGACACAGTCAGATTTCCGCCTCACTGCCGGGACAGCTGCTGTGAGCGAGAAGCAACAACAGCTGCCTGACCCTGCTCAGCCCCGAACCCTGACCCTGCTGCCCCATGGAGGGAGGAAGAGGGGGCGTCCAATTTAGCAGCAACACAAGTATGCCCGAAAACAAAAATGGAAAATCATGCTCCAGGGTCTGATTTCAGGGAAATTGAAGCTCTCTGTATTTATTCTTTTAACCCTTTCATTTTGTCTTCAGTAAATTGACAAACACTCTGATGTTCAGAGTCTCCTCGGTAGAGTGAAAAATAATTGCATTGTTGAATTTGTAAGAGCACTCAAATAGGGATAAATTCTTTTAGGCCAGCTGAGCAGTGATTTATAAGAATGGCTCATGTAAGCCTGTGTTTTGAGGATTGAGATTCTGCTGTCATCCCTGCTCATCCATCACTCACCTCCTCCATTCTTGTAACAGAGGTAAGGAAAGCGCCACATGTTGCCCAGCCCGATGATGGAGCCTGCTACTGACAGAATGAACTCTATTTTATTGCTCCACTCGCCCCGCTCCTCCATCTTCTCCTCTGCAGTAGGTAGCAAATCCTTGGCTGCTCCGGTGCCATTGTGGATGCCTGCTTTGGCAGTGTCCCCTGCAAAGAAAAAAGGGAGAAGAGGCAGGTTACAGAAGCCGGTTGAGGTTAGTTTCTGTTAGAATTAGTGCAATTATGTTGTTTTCCATGCATGCATACAATCTGGTTGGATTAAAATATAGAAATAGAAGATCATGCATGTTCAATCTGCCTTAAAAAGACTCGCTTTGTTTACATCATGAGCTGTCAGTTAAGTGCAAATGTAATCCTTATTTTCACATTGAACAAAAAATACAAGCATTAACTCTTACTTTGTAAAATTGTGATGAAAAATTCATTAGTTTAAAACTCACCTTTCATTGCTGTCAGCTGATCTTCTCACTCTAATCTCGTCCCAAGGCTGTCTCTGGAGATTTCTAACAAACGCTCAAGTTTTAGTATTTAACATGCCTGGAGTGAGGGGCGGGGGGGTTGTAATGCTAAACTTAGGGCCAGCCTCCTCTTTCTCTCCCTCCATCTGCCCCCCATCAGAGCAAAGTACATCACCTGCCCTGACTCAACAGTTAAAACAAGGTGCAAGAGGACAGTGGAATAGGCTGACAGTACGCCGCTCAAAGTATATCAGAAGTATAAAAGAAAAAATGTGGTAAAATCTTTTTCTTTTTTGTTCCATTTAAGAGGACTCATAACTTCTTACTTTAAAAGAAGCCTCTTCATGAAGGACATTGCAGTGTATTCTGATCATTTGAAAGATGAAGTCTTCTGTCATAATCCAGTTTGAACTTGTTTTATAGTGAAGGTCCCCAAATGATGTTCACATGAGGTCTGATAGAGAGAAAGCTGTGATAGGAATCAAAAGTCAGTCTGACAAAAATAAATAAATAAATAAATAAAAACATCTGCATCAGGTATTACTAGTTTATCCTCAGTATACGGCTGATTGAGAGGGGGAGAATGAGTTGTGCAGTGAAAGTGGGTTTCAGGCTCTCAAATAAAAAACTTAAAACAGACTATACAAACAGATCCAGGATTATGAAAGCCTTTGAACTCACTTTCAAACCAAACTTTCCATCTAAATCAACTCAATCCAAACATCCAACAGCTGGTAATGAAGATGTAATGACATAAGACAACAGAGCAGACATTATGTAATCAACTATTAAGGCTTCGTTTTGTAAATGTCCTGCACCCCCTGTGATCACATACTTCTACCTCTGGCGGTCAGGACGCTGACAGAGGTGAGTCACAAAAGCAGCCGAGGTCAGTTCCCTCCGGATTTGACTCGGCTGAGTAAGAAATGGACATCAGCACACACCCCCATCCCCCACCCTCAGCCCTCTCCTTTTATGTATTAGTGCAGTACAGTTATGGCCTTTCTCCATACCGTGTTGAAAACATCTTTCAAAAGTAGATCAGATGAAAAAAAAGTTAATCTGTAGCCTGTTCGACGTTTTGTGTAACGCAGGAACAATTCCACACTGATGACCAAGTGTCACAAATAAACCATAACAGGGGTTTCACCATGCAAGGCCTCATACCAGAGCTGCAAAACAAGTTTCCACGTCTCCCCTCTAATTGGGCTTAATGAGTAAGACAGGAAATGTGAAGCTTAACTTGCCACTTCAAATCAATCAACTTCCTTCAGCATGATTGGTGGGTCAAACGCTGACATTTCAGCGCAGTAAATCACTTTAAAGCAGCATTTTTAACATTCAAAACATTCCTTCAATTTGATTTTTTTTGAACATCTGCAAGAATTTGTCATTTTCTTGTCACTCTTTCTGTCGAAACAAAGATCACTTTTTAGTTCCTAATGAGCAATTTATTAAAAATCCACCTAAAGCAGTACAAAGCGCCCCCTAAAGCAGAAGGGAAAGAATAAAACCAGCAGACTATACAATCATTTGACTAGGAATAGTTTATTAAATGTGAGAAAACAAAACAAAAAAGCCACAATTCATTTCTTTTAATTGCTTAAAAGTATGTACATCATAAATAATTCCACTACATCACCACCGTTTTTGTGTTTCCTAGTCTGAAGTCCTACATATTGAGATGTAACTGTCTGCAGGGCCGAGTAGAGGGTGCAGGTCAGAGGGGGGAGCAGATCAGGATGTCCAGTAAAACACAGAAAGGGACACATTTGTTTATTTGCCTGTTTGCACTCGATACAACAGCTGGAGTAAGTTGGTGTTTGCCTGACAAGAAAGTGAACCACGACTTGTTATTGTTGAGAAGGAGGACCAGGAAGTAGCAGGTGGATGTTTTTAGACCTAAAACTGCGGCAGAAGGCTTTGTCTGTGTGCTAAGAACCCTTTCAGAGAGCCACATGGTGACAGTAGGTTTCTTCTTCTTCGTCGTCGTCTTCCTGATGCAAAATCTCTCGGCCTTTCTTGTGCTCTTTAGTCCAGACTGTTATTGTTTCTCCTTCCAGGTTTATTCAAAAAGCTTCCTCAAACCCCATTTCTACCCCTCGAAAGCTGTGCAGTCATACAGTTTCAGTGGAGGAAACTCTAGCCTGGATACTAGTTTGTGTTATGCTCAATATGTGAGGTACAGTATTTAATCTTAGTCCTTGCTTTTTTATTTCAATGCTAACTGCCCTGCTGAGGTTCCTCCTGCTGCTGATGAGAACTTGCTTGGTTGAGGTGAGAAGTGGAGGACCACGAGGTCACCACAGACCCCGGGGGCAGACTCTGAATGTTTCCGCTACACATAGACGTCGTCATCACCACGACGCTCTCCTCCTCCGCCACCTCCTCCACAGTCATCCCTAATCCTCCTCCGACGCTGACCCCGGCGGCCTTCCTGGAGCAGTCCATGCAGATGTAGTCTTCGGTCTCCGCCATCTCACAGGACACGCCAACGCACACCTGGTGGAACCACTCGTCACAGCCGCCATCGCACTGCACCCAGTCCACCTGGGGAAAAATGCACACCGGCAGACATGTGAGTGATGTTAAGAGAGACAACAACTCAGAATCATTGTGAAAAAAACATGTGGCAGCCAAGCAAAACACAAAATTTAGTGTCTAATTTTTAACAGGAGGAAAAGTGCAAGTCAGTCAGAGTTTGATTGATAGAAAGTCACAACAGAGCCAAAAGGTTAAAAAACAAAGAAGTACTGACATTGGATGAGTTTCACATAACTGTAACCAACATCCCCACAATCTATGCCTCTAAGTCTTTTCCAATAAGTGTTATCTGAAGCATTAATAAATGTGAGCGTAAATTAAGTCTAATTCATTTTTTATGGCTGCAGCCTAAAGACATAATACAGAAGAGTAAAATCTAGTATGGCAGCTAACACATTTATCACAGTGGTCTGATCTGTTGTTGTCTGCAACTAGTAATATTCAACACAAAGCACATCAGTGGTTCTGATTTTACCCATATTATTTAACGACTTTTAATCACAGCTGAAAATTAAGAAAAATAAAGTAGCAGTTTGTTTACCTTTAAATGTGTATATAATACAAACCGACCAATAGACAGACAGCAAAACCTCATTTGAAATCAGTCCACATCAAACACGTTTAACTCCTTTTCTTTCTTATTGCTGGTTTCTTTTATTCATATAATTTAACCGTTCAGTGGGAGTAGCTTTTGTTTCTTTTCAAAATAAAAAGACACAGAGACAATACTTAGAAACCAAGGGGTATAAAGAGGACGTGATGAAATAACAGATATATACAGGAACCAGTTAGTTACTTTTATCAGGTCTTTTATTGATTTCCTATGTTTATCTATATTGTTTTTTTATGTTTTTATATGTTCTTTGCCTTTATTGTTTTTTTTTTGTTTCTGGTTATTTTACTGTAAAGCACTTTGGTAGGCCACTGGCTGTTTTAAATGTGCTATAATAAAAATAAAGCTGACATTGACATTGACCAGTCTAGTCTTGCTTAAACTGTTTTCAACCAGAAGGACTTGAGAAAAAAGGGGATGTACGATCATGAGCCCTCACTCATACCTGCTGTTCTCAGTTTTAAAGAAATACCCGTTTCAGCACATCTTCTGTGAATCCAAAATAAGTCAAAAAATCCTTTATCAGTAAACTGACATCTATTAATCTCAGGGTAGTTGATAGCTATCTTGCGTTTCATCTGCCTGCATCAAAAGCATTGCGATTTTAATGGTGAAAAGGAAATTACAGTTACATGCATAGGCCAAGACTCGACAGATTTAAACACCCTGACTCCTTGATTTAGGTCTTACTGGAGGTAGAGGGAATGATTATGATAAGGAAACCTCAAAAACATCTTACAGCTCTTAATCACCTCAAGGACAGGTGTTTACAGTCAAGTTCAGCACTGCTCCTTCCTAAAATCATCATCTCAACTCCTCCTGCAGATTTGCAGGCCTACCAGTTCCTCGTCTCTGATTGGCTGCCGTGTTAACACACAAAGAAGGCTAGCCACTGGTTAACTGAGGGGACTGCCTGCAGAGCCGACTCCTAAGAGGACCACATCAGTGCGGCCTGTTAATACGTTATGTGTAACTCTCCTTAAGGTGTTCCAGTGCTGTTATCAGCTGTTGATATTCAATAAAGTTCCATGATGTTCATTTTGAAAAGTGTTCGTTATTAACTCAGAAAACTGTTGTGGACAAGGAGAAACCTGGCCGCTTGGAGTTTGGAGAACTTTCTGACTCACAATGATGAAAGAGAGAGCCAGAATTTACTGCTTCTCTCCAGGGGAAAGTTTCAGACTGATGGTGCGCCACTATTGTTACATTGTGCAAGACATCTACATCGAAAGTGCTGCTCTGCACTGGTGGGAAATCATAGCTGGTCAGCTGAATCTGACTTAATCCAGATCAGACCTGAGAAACCTGGAAGATGAGAATGTTAGGTGGACTCAGACCTTTAATGGTCAGTTTTCAACAGTGGCATTATCCAAACAATAAACCTGCTTCTCCATATTAAGTCAGCTGTATCCTGAAGCTTCACATTGTTGCACTCAAGCTCCAAGATCGGAGACATTTGAACTTGCTGCAAATTTAAGTATATCATTTTTATGTGAATACTGCTCTTTCAAGGCAAAAATCAGGATCAGGATTAGATTAATTGATATTGGGATCACGATTATTAAACACAATTACACATGAGTTAAAGTCTACATCACATGAATTCACAGAGATTTAAAACCTCTCAAACCTAAACACTCGAAAAACAAGAAATGAATATTAACAACAGGATCTTTCTGTTTACCAAAGCATGCCTGGTTGTCCAGATAGAAAAAATATATAGAAGAAAAAAGAAAACTATTTAACATTATAAAAAAGGACCATACTTCAGTTCTTTACTTCACTAAGAGCTCTGACTTCATCTCGATGATAATATTGGCTAAACTGAATGGCAGTGAGAGATCTGAGCTCCTCCAGCACCTACATTTGATCTAACATACCGTTCAGACTTTTCAAGCTGGCATCTTTATAACATCAAGAGTTAAGACTTATTATCTTCTTATGATATGGATTGATGCCTCTGTTTAGCCTGGCAGTCCTTGGCTTGTTAGCGCTCATTCACATTTGTGTTCACTGCAGCCTCTCTGTCATCGTGCTTACACTGCCCCTTGGCTTTTCAGACACACACAAACAAACAAACAAACAAACACAGACGGAAGCAAACACTTGCTTCCTCCTGCTTCTCTCCCTGCTCTCCTCTCTCCACCTGCAGCAGCATGGCAGTTTTTTTCTGCTGTAGCACAATGTGTTGAAGATACAGTGGCCCATTATTACATCCCTGGCTTCAAAACTTTCACTGCACAAAGTAAATGTGAGAGCTGTTTACAAGGAGGGCGTAAACTCTGCTTTTAAGGAAGAAAAGGTGAATATGCTTAATTTATCATACAGGACAAAACTAGTGAAACAAAAAATATCATGTTTTTATTTCTGTTGTGAGCCATAATCCTGACTAAAACTGACACCCAATTAATGGCCCAGCTCTAATACCTCGAAACATATTATAGTATGGCTCCGTATGGGTGTCTCTTTATCATCATCACCACAAATTAAATTAAATTATTTTAGATATGAATCAGTTAAGTGTTTGATAAAGTTCTTAAAAGGAGAGTTTGTGGTCCAAAATTGTCTGATAAATGCAACAAAATGATAAAGAGATCTTATTTTTTCACAGTAATATCTTGTAATTAAGGCTGCACGATATTGGAAAAAAATAATATTGCGATTTTTTCAACCCTGCGATATATATTGCGATATTAAAAATACAGTATTTTCACCAGATGACCTGAATAGCACTTAATGTTATGCTGCACTGCTGAAATCTTGAGGACAGTTAATCTGCTCTGATCTTACCTCTTTTTGTGAATGTTAGTAGAACGGCTTCTGTCTGTCTCAGAGATATTTTTAGCTTTTATTGTGCTGGGACGTTATTGTGGCAACAGATGAACACAGAAGACGTGTTTTGGTCGACATCATCCTTCTTTTAACCGAAATAATTCCAGATAACTGACTTTCCTTTTCTTTTCGGCAACAAATCTTCATTTTCGGTGGTTTTTGCTTGTTCGTTGTTCATTTTGCGATCGTTGTTGTTGTTGTTAGCGGTGTTGTGCCGAGAAACGCATGTCCTCCGAGAATTGCATGCACTTCGCAAAACGCGCACTGCTTATAGTAGAGTGGTCCATGGAAATGTACAATTTAAAACCCATACAGTTCTTATTTGTTGGGCTTAATAGTCATGAGTAAAGTTCCGAAAGTAATTCTCAGCGGACACACGTCTCCCTCCATGTGCAGAACATGTGCAGGGGTGGGTTTTCTCCTCCCTGATTTTGATTGACAGCTGGCAGGGTAGTCTGATTGGCAACTGAGAAGTGAGTCTGATTGGCAACTGAGTTAAGGACGAAGGCGATTGGTGGATCGCTGCACAGCACATGCAGAGTCACATGGAGTGTATCTCAGTCGGTTACACTTGAAATTAAATGAGTTCATTCACCTCCAATATCGCAGGCTCTGCGATGTGACTATCGCACACACGTACATCGCGATGACGATAGTCAAACGATATATCGTTCAGGCCTACTTGTAATATAAAAAAAAACACAAACAAATATCTTTTTTGTAATAAGTTTTTTTTTTGTGATTAGTTGTACAAATTAAAAAACACTGAATGAAGAATCGGAGTCCAGTATGTAAGACATTGTTTGTCCCGGGAGGTTTCCCTGAGGAAAAAACATTGAAATCTGTGTTCCTGCCTTAAGTCTCCCATTGTGTTCAGCAGTTTCTATGCAGTGAACTCTTGCTAGCACCTTCTGTCATCATCACCCTGCTAGCTGGGGACTTACCGATACGATATTGATATCGGTCAGGTGTCAGCAAAAAAACGGATATTGGATTATATCTGCCTGCATCTAAAATCTCTGATATCAGCACTCCAATACAAGCAGTCCACTCCAGACTCCACTCCGGCACCTCTATCTAGCAGCGCCCAGATCCAGCATCCAGCGCCCACGTAATCACAACAACAGTGTGTACTCAGGTGCTAACAAAGTAGTAAGGAGTAAGAGCGATGTTGGCCTTGTGGCAGTATTTTTTGTGTCCCAAAAAGACGTTGCAGCTGAGTGAAAAATGTGCCATGCACAATTTCTTGCCAATATCACATCAATATCGGTATCGGTCAGTATTGAAGGCTACAATATCGGTATTGTATAGGAAGTCAAAAAGTTACCTCTACCTTTACTGCTTGCTACCTGGACAGTGATGAAGAACAGCGTCTGGTGGTTTTGGTAGAGTTGAAAGTACGAACCCGCAACCAATTAACTGAGACTCCTACTTTCCCCTTCCACAGGTCACTTGTGTTAAACTGAACAGTCTCTGATCGAACCAGCACATATCTACTTCATAGTAAACCAGTGTTTTAGAGTGCTGCTGCCAGACTGGTTTATCCAGCATGCTTTTGACATCAAGACTTTTGAGTTTGTTTGAGTGCCGTAGGAGACCTTATCACAATAAAAGCAATTGTTTTTATTTTATATTGCTTTATTTATCCCACTAGTTTAGGATGCAGCTCACTTTAAAGATGAGAAAGTATAAAAAGCATTAAGAAGTATAAAAACAGTTTCATGTCAGAGTTGATCCAGGGCTTCTGAGAACTGTGATGGGCTTTTATTTTGTAACTTCACTATAACTTTTTAATTCCTGTAAACTGATTGAGCACATTTTAGATCATTAGCACCCGTGAATTCAATAAGTGCAGAAATAATCCAAATGGTAATAGATAATGCAGCGGTAGTCAATCACTGAATTCTGTTCATAATCTAAGTGTGTTTTCAGATGAGTATTGAAAAATGTAAATGCAGACCTCTGAGTTTTAAAAAGGTCCACAGTCACATGCTCACCTCTGACCTCTGTTAATCATTAAACTGTCGAAGCAGTGAAGGATTTATCAATCATCTATGATTCACTGCGTTTGTGACTCTTCCTCTTCTGGACAACATCACGGCGGTGACTCTCAGACTTGTTAAATGTGTGGAAAAAACCCTCCTTCACCATCGCACAATCTTGACTAACTGTTTCCCTAAAGAAGATGGTGACAGTGCTTACCTTGTCTTTACATGGTCTCTGGCAGTTCTTGGCTGCGCACACAGCATTCTCATCGTTTGAGTCCTCGGCCCCGGACCAGTCGTACTTGGAAGGAATGTCCAGAATTTTCTTCTCCTTCCTCTTCTCCAGGCCTTCTCTGATGGCCTCCGCCTTGGCCGCTGCCTTCTCCTTCCTCTTCCTCTCCTTCTCCTCCTTGGCTAACCGTTTAGCCAGCTGCTTCATCTCTCTGCTTTTGTCCAAGTTCAATTTAAGTTTCTTCTTCTTGGGTTTCCCACCAAGACCCAGTTCTAGACCCACCCTTTTCAGGTCTTTGGACTTGGCTGGCCGCATGTCGCCCATTGCCGAGGCCCCACCTGCGGCAGCGGCGGCAGCCATCAGCATGTGGTGGTGCTCGGCTCTTTCCAGCTTCCTTTTCCTCTTCTTCTCTGAGTCTTTTAGCTTGATCTTCAGGGGTTTCTCCATCAGTGAGTCATCCGGCTGTCAGTAAAGAGTGAAAAATGAAACATGCATGAGTACTTTCATTTGTGTTCTTATTGCCGGAATATCTTTTCGACCTTTAGTCAACCAAAACCATTGATTCAAACTCTAACTCTGTAATATCCCCCTTTCATCATTGAGATCCAGCTGCGCAATCACTGTGCATAATAAATGACTTCCCTTACCTCCATGACTTGCAGGAATCTCTCCTCAGAGGGAGGGTGTGTGGCCTGCAGGATCCTCCAGATGTGCTGGGTCTCATCCAGGGATACCTCCAGCAGGTCTCCCAGCATCATCAGATCCTCCAGCTGGGCTTTAGCCTGCGAGGAAAGTTCCAGCACAGGCGGCTCCAGGCTGCGGGGAATCAGAGGGGTCTTCCTGGGCTGCTTCCTGGGAGTGCCAGGGTCTGAAATGTAAATAATTTGAGTATATGTAGATGAAAGGACTTTGAGACTCACTCTGATGAAAATCATGTTTTTCTCGTTGTCCACATGTTCATGTGGCATTTTTCTGATGCTACAGGACATATCATGAGAAAACTAAGTGCTAAATTGCATTTCTGAGTATTTCAAATTGCTGTGAATCTCTGGCAGACCCAAATGGCAGGTTCAGAAACAGTGAGATTTCCTACGTAGCAAATCCAAGCTCTGCCCCTGGAGCCCACTATGCAGGCCACACTTGGGAAGATAGAGAGGATGATTATGGAACAAGCATGTGCAATAGCGGATTGCAATGCTAGTAAGTAAGCTAATTATAATATTAACTTTCATAATGCCCTCAAGAACATTACAGTCTGAGAGCTGAATAGTTCCTATGTCACCAGCCACTACACCGACAATGTAAGGCTGCAAGCTAGCATGAAGAACAGTGTGCAGAGCAGCACTGTCTCCGCCCACAACTCAGAGGCGAATTACTAATGAGCTACTGGAGCTCTGCAGAAAAACAGCCGTTAAAAATGACACAGGTAACGTGATTTTGGCAAAAAACTTCATAGTCACAATTCAAAGACCACTGAGAACACTTTAAGCAGTAAAAATTGTTTGGAGTGGGACTAAAACTTCACAAACAACACTGAAACACTGAAAGTCGAATATTAATGCAGTCTCACTTTGCACACAGGACTTGGATGCTGAGGAGTAGGCGTGTTCAGCGCAGAAGGAGGGAGTGGCAGCTGGCCACATGTGACTGACCACCTCCTCAGACTTGACGGGAATCTCTTCATCACAAAACAGGTAGGGCTTCACCTCGCCTGGATCCTGCCAGGATTAAAAAAAAAAAAAAAAAAAAAAAACAAGGGAGAATGAGGAAAACTCCTGTTTGCTTCAGCTGCTTTGACACTGGCGGTTATCATCATAGCCAGGCTTTACCTTCATATCATAACCATAAGTCTCCCTGATGTCCTCGTCTGAGTCCGTCTCCTCATCATCGTAGTCCACCGACTGGCGAGGTGATGTCGCTCTGCTGAAACCTGATTGCTGAAAAGTCTGAATGTGACCCTGTAAATGGAGAATAAAAAACAATACATGTGGCTGCTTGTGATACAACAAATAAAGAGCTTTCTGGGTTTGTGAGGTCTATAAGAAGAAATCATGAAGCAACGTGTCATCTATACAGTTATGATCATGCTCAATTTTAATCACCGAAGTTGTAGACTAGTCTCATTTGTGTTTACACAACAGTGCCCTCTTCTGGTATTTTCCACGTTTACATCTAAAGCTCAAATCAAAGCCACCACAGCCACAATCAGCACCTCAAAGATGAGTTACTTGAATCCTTGTGATGTACAGATAAATAGATAAGGTTTTATTTTTTCATTTTAAGTAAAACCAAAAAAAAAAAAGAGATAGGCTGAAGCAATTCTTATATGTTGTCTGTCCTGTTTACACCAACAAATAATGCTTCAAGCCTTCACATTACACTTTCATGTACAATCAGACATAATATAGACAAAAGTTCAGTTTTAGGTTCTCATACATGGTTTTGATAGTCACTAATACTATTCTGTTTGAGACATCTTTGAAATGTTGACAAGGATGTACATAATTCATATTCTTCATCAAGTCCATTCCATAACTTTACACCAAAAACAGAAACACATCTGGATTTAACGTTTGTTTTTACCTTACTATATTCAAAATGATCCAAACCTATAAAATTATAATCACTAACTCTTAGTTTAAAGAAGTTCTTAATACTTTTTGAAATGATATAGTTTTTAACTTTGTAAAGAATCTCTAATACTTAAACAATATCTCTCAGCTTTAATGCTTTATTCAGAATAAACAAATTATTAGTTGGTTCACAATATCCTACCTTGTTGACTTTTCTCATTGCCTTTTTTTGTCATTTAAATTAAGAGTCAATACAGGTTTTTCCTGCATTTCCCCATAGTTGTGCGCAATAAGAGAAATATGGCATAATCAAGAAACTATAAATCAAAAACAACCCCCTTTTGTTTAATACTTTTCTTGTTTCGTACAGTGTGCCAATAGATTTTGAGACTTTGCTTATTATATGTTCAACGTGTGATTTCCAAGACAGATTACTATCTATGATCAATATAATTTTTTATGTAGTGCTGTTCTTAAATAATGTTGAATCACATTGAGACGTACCTGCAGGTCAGGGTTTGCAGCAGCTTTCTGCAGCTCGGCGTTGATAATCTTCTCCGTTTTCTCCCTTGCAGCCTGCTCCACCATACGCTGGCTCAGCACAGACAGCTTGGCCAGCGCTGAGGACAGCTCCTCTGTGGCCAGGGCCTGACGTGCTCGGTCCTGGTGGGACCGTTTAGAAAAGTGTAAGGTATTTGTAAAACACCAGAAGCACACTATGTTAATGCAGTTAAAAAAAAGCTGGTTGTAACCTGAGCTGCGCTTGGTTGAATGAGGTTATTTTTATGCATACCTGCCAGCTCATTGCCCTCTCAGTCAAACACTGGAGGGCCTCTCCTTCAGGCAGGCGCACTGGCAGCTTTTGCAGTGACACCAACAGTGATAGGATGGTCTCTAATCTTGGCCGCCTCGACCGCTGACACAGCGGACACAGGAATTTGGAGTCTTTGCTATTACTCTGCCAACCCACACCCATTTTCTTCTGGGACCCGGTCTTCGGCAGCGGCACACACGCTCCGTGAAACCAGTCCTTACAAAGCTCACACTGCAACATGAAGCCGCTGGCGGTCTTTCTACACAGGCAGAACTTGACCTCCTCGATGCGGTCGGCCATGGCCATCTTGGCAAGGTTGGCGGCACGAAGCGAGTGGATGGCCTCCACTTCTTTCTGCTCTTTGGCTTTGAAGGCTGCTACAACAGTGGAGGGGTCCCGCACCTCCTCCAGGCTGTCCTCCAGGTCACTCAGGGTGTCCGGGTCATAGCCTCCTCGCTCTTTCTCCATGAGCTCCTTGACACGTTTCCTCTTGCTCTTGCTGTTGCCGTACACCCCGATGTCTACACGGGGGCTGAGGACCTAAGAGAGAACATGAATGTGTTTTTAATCTTCTTACGGAGTTAATTCATCTGATTTATTTGACTTAAAAATGGCCACATAAGATCAATAGTGTTGTTCCCAACTACAATGTCGAGATTTTAAGGAGAGGAACTTTAAATTCTCCTAACAGCAGCCCACCTGCAACAGTGTGTACGTGGAGTTCTTCTTCAGAAAGGTGCGAGCGGTCCTTTCCCTCCAAGCTCGAGCTGCAGCCACCTGAGACTCCACCTGGGCCAGCGGATCGAGTCGAACAGGGATGGAGCGACCTCTGGCCAACAGATTCTCCAGCTGCTCCAGGTAGGCATAGCTACTGCCACTCTGTGTGGGGTCAAAGATATTTAAGCCAGTGCTCTTGGTATGAGCCGAAGTCTTAGCTACGACCCTCGGGAGGACACTGGACTTCAGATATGGGTAAGAAGAGGATCTTAATGCTGTAGTGTAAACATTTAGAGTACCTGGATTGCTTCCACCTTGGATGTCCACTCCTTGGCTTTCTGCAGGGCCTCTCGGAGTGCCAAAATGTTAGGGAGGTATGCAGGAATGTTCCTGGCTTCCAAAACTATGCTCTCCAAGGTCATCATGCTGTGTCGAGGCCTGGGGATACAAGAGGAGAGAAAAGCATGTGGTAATCACAGTTGTGGGATCTGATCTATAGTAAAAGGCGTTGCCATGTATGTTTGTATGCGTTTATGACCTTACCTGGCCTGCAGACATGCACGTGCTTTATCTTCCCATCTCTCTGATACTGTTAGAATCTCCTGCAGCTCCGCCATGGCCTTCTCCACAGCATGATGGGGAGCCAGGCCAACGCCGGAGTCTATCAGCCTTTTCATCAGCTCCAGTGTGACGCGGTGAGGCTCAGCTAGTGTAACACGCACCTAGAAATGTGACGAGGGAAAGACAAGTTAAATGAGACCGGAGTTACATAACTTAATTAATTTAAACAAACAAGTTTGGTTGGTTTGACCCTACCTCATCAAGCCAGCGTGCCTGCTGGAGCTCCTGTTTCAGACGGGGCAGCTCTGGAAGCTCCACATCCAGGCCACTACCGAGGTCCAGAAGGGCCTGCAGCTTTGAGGAATCGGGCATCTCGTCTGACAGCGCCACCTGGGCTCGCTCATGGAAGTCCTCAACATTCTCCAGCAGCTCCTGAAGGACATAAAAACAACATAAATTAAGAAAAAGAGAAACGAACGAGCATCGGTTTTTACTGACTGGGGAGGGGGGACTTACTTTGACTTGTCTTGCCTGGCTGATGATGCAGGGCAACCTGTAGATTTGATCCACAAATGCCTTGAGTTCATCCACTGTTAGTTTTGTCCGGTTACGACTACTCTCAGAACGCAGGCGGCTGCTGCAGAAAACATGAAAAAACAGGAAGAGGTTAGTCCACATTATAATCTGAGCAGATACAATAATGAAACAAATGTGATATAACAGTGCAACATTACGAAAAGGTGTAAGCAGTTTGTCTGGATTCAACCATGAATTTTTCATTTGAAGGAAACATGTCAGGGCTTGACAGAAGTTCAACACAGTTCACAGTCTTTCAGGTAAGGTTAAAAAAAAAGTCAGCAAACATTCACAGAAATGCAGCAGAGTCTAAAGGGAAAGATACTCCAAACTAGGGCGATAAACTGAAAATTTACTGATACTGAAATTTACGACAATAACTGACATCATTTTGCCCATATCGGTATATTCAGAGTCTAAATAAATAAATAAAAGTTAGTTTTGGATGTGTGTAGGTAGGCTATGGTCTCATGTCCCTTTAAGACGCTGTCCTACGTCGGAGACGTGACTCCACCCGACGGTTCAAAAGTCGTAGCTGCTGGAGCGGCGGCTAAAGTAGGCGAAGTTAATGTGGGAGGGGGTGAGCAGTTTGTGGAGTAGTTATCGTCCATTGATCATTATCAAGGTGAACTGTTCAATATATCGTGATATTGATTTGAGGCCATATCGCCCAGCCCTACTCAAAACACATACTTGAGTGTAGAGATTGTTTAAACTGACTTTATGATTGTGTCTCCCACTGCAAAAACATACTGCTGTTTATATTACTTATGTAGCTAACTACACATACAACAGGTATTCTGTTATGTTTACACAGCTGTACACAGGACTGTCTGTGATAGTCAGGAGGTGACAGTGGAACTGAATCTTCATTTTTGCTGTGATTGATCAAAATTAACATGTTACTTTGACAGTTACAGTTATTTTAGCTGCGCTTTCATTAGCTTTTCGTCCCTTTTGTCGCAGGAATTTTACATGGAGGGCACATATGAGCAAGAAGAAACCTGAGTACATTCTTCTTTTTTATGTAATAATCCTAAGAAAATTTGCAAAAACAAACAAACAAAAAAATACACGTGTGACTTGATATCTGGCTTTGGCTTTGCATGGTAGAGTTTAAACCTGCACTTACAGATGTAGTGATGAATTGTGATGATAAGTGAGGATGGTTTTCTGAAGCGTTCCTGAGTCCACGTCGTAAAATGCTTCACTGAGCAGTGTGGGTTTTTCTCAGATCTGATTCTGTTTTACAGAATGAAAAGTTTTTCACGTTCACTAACCTGTGCCTCTGTTTACGACTGAGCAGCAGCTGAGCCACCGAGCTGCACGTCTCTGCCTCTTTGACCATCTCCCTCAAGCGACGGAACAAAGCTTTCTCAGGATACTTCCTTTCCTCCGCGTCCTCCAGCAAAACCTTGAGCTCGATAAGATCTATGACAAACACAAAACAATCATACAAAGCACATGGAGGTACCTTTAACAAACACAATACAATTTCTTCACCATGCATTGGTTCTTTAGTGTAAAAACCTTTTTTGTTTTTCTGGTCAGCAGCCAAGGCCTCTGTGACCCTCTTGGACCAGGTGTCGTAGGACTGAGCGCGAGTCTTGACCCCGTACAGCATGGAAGGAAACTCCTCCAGATCATAACGATACCTAAGACATGTTAAGAAGATGTTAGCTTGCTTAGATGATGTTTGTGATCATGTTTGTTGTGTTAAGGTGATAGTTAAACGATTTCTTACCGCAGACACTTGTTGCCGTGTGGACATTCACAGAGATCTTTAGCATGATGGAGACACACCAGTCGATCGGGGCTGCAGGGACATGTCAGTGCAGACAGGAAACAGGTCGTCTTGCATTTGTAACACTGGCGCTCATCGTCTGGTAAAAGTTCAAAAACCTCCTGCTCTGAGGACAGCACCCCCTGCAGATAAAGAAGAAAGAAACCTGATGACCTTTCCTCTCTGTATGTACAGTCAAACTTACCCTTCAGAGAGGACACCAACTCTTACCAATTCTTGGACAGCCTGTCTGAGTTTGGTCTCCTCCTCCATCATCTCCCCCATCTCCTTGAAGACAGCAGCAGCCAGTTCCACGTCAAGACTCTCTGGATCGGCGGCCATCTTGCACAGCAGCTCTTCATGCGAAAAGACGCAGTAGCGATGGAGGCGTCTGTAATGGGCCACACACTGACGACCCATGGGTAACTACAGAGGAGCATGTGTAAAAAAATGAGCACCTGCATTCAACCATGATACAACTTCTTAACTTAAGACACATTCAGGCCTTTTTCCTCACCCAGTCAGCTGTGCAGAAGTTGACCGCCTCTGCAAAGTTGTAGCCCTGGTTGAAGCCGCTGTGGTAGGCTCTAGGGAAGGTCACCACAAACTCCCCGGCACATTGGTTGGTCCTGTACACCTGAGGGGTGGTAATATGCACAGGTCACAACCACATGACTGTTATCATATCAGATCAAATATCAAGCAAATGAAACATCTGTGCTCAGAACACATACGGGGACACCATGCTCCATGAGGATATTGGGATTCATGATGGTCACCAGCTGATGGAGAAGGTCAGGCTGGGAGTCAAACAGCTCTGGAGCCAACTTTTTCATCACCGCCTCCAACTGCTCTGCTGCAGAAGCTGGCACGCCATACCAAGTCTTGGGTTCACCCCTGGAGAGCAGACGAATTTTTCATAAATTACACCAAAAAAAAAAAAAAAAAAACTTTCGTGAAAATGTACAGGTGATTTCTATTAGTGAGGATATTACTAAATAACTTAGCTATGTGAGTGGTATGCTCATTGTGGTTTACATCTGTTAAAAATCAAAACAAAAACAGTCTTAAGCTTTCTCACCAGTGCAGGAAGTTGATGGAGTAACTCCAGTGGTCTTCGATGTGCCAGCAGAATGAGGAGAAACACATGCCAACGTAGAGCCAGGGCACCTTCATACCAGAGATGTCCACGTTGATGTGGGTGAGAACAGACTGCTCCAGCACTGGCATGTTATTCAGGTTCCAGCCTGAGTTTGCATACTCCTGTCAGGGGAAGAGGAATAGTGGAGTGGTTTTTTTTCACTTCAGGGCATGTTATGTTTCTATCTATCAAACAATCATGGGTGATGATGACATAATGGTTTTGGAGGATGTCTTCGATTTTAGACTAACAAATGATCTGACTCAGTCCATGTTTCTTAGACAGTTCCAAAAGTTAAACACAAAATCTGATACAGTCACAATCTGAAAAGAAAACGATCCATTTGTTTTGATAGGTAACATATTCTTGAATAGAAAATGTCATTTTCTTTTTTTACTAATGCATCTTTGTATGTCTATGTGTTAATCCTGTTTTTTTTTCTTTATTACTACAATGTGTAATGAATATTTGATATACATCTGCATCATATGCAGCAATACCTAGGTATGGGATCATTATTATTATTGTTTTTTTATTTTTTTTCTACACCACTGATCTTGTCTCAGATACTGTTCAATGTTTAAGGAAAAACTCTAAATAAAAAGTTCCAAAAAAACAGAGAATGTCACTAATTTACAAGACCTAAAAGAATATGACGGCACTCCAACAATGTGACAGTCTTCTCACCTCTTCATCCCCCAGCAGCCTCCTTTTACCGTCTCTGACAGGAAATCCACTGCCCACATCCTTGGAGCTGATGTCAGCTCCGTACTCTACGATGACATCCTCCTCGATGCTGCTGACCAGGCGCCAGAACTCCTTCTCCACTAACTCTGTGGGGACCATCTGGAGACAGGAGGCAGGGATTAAGAATCTCAAAAGCATCAAAGCAACGTTTAGAGCTTCTGACTATTTAATCACAATTTGGAAAGAGTAGATGGTTGAGGAGCATCTTTGCAACTTTTGACACTTGTTAGCTGAGTAAGTGAGTGGAGTTTACATACGTGAACAGGCATGTTGAAATAGTCGGACTTGAAGTGGTCGGCCATTTCTCCAAAGCTCTGGAGAGTATATTCTCTCACTGCCTGCTCGAAGCCAAACGCCTCTCTGGGTTTGCTACACTCCTGTAAGACAACCCAAAGTTTCATTTAGAATAAGATCTGTATGACTTTATCTTATTCATGTTAGACATAAAGAAATGTTAAGTTAACCAAGGAGAGGAGGATGAGGAAAACTGCTGAATCCACAGTCTTCCAGCTTTACCTCAGCAACACACTTGGGGCAGCGCCAGTCCCCTTTGGGCACATCCTGTAGAGGCGGGATCAGGCAGAAGGTATGGTAGCTGTCATCACAGCCGTCACACAGCAGCAGTCGGTCCTCCTCATCACCGCGCCCACACACCAAGCAGAGGTAGAGGTCGATCTGAGAGAATGGTGCAGTAAACCTTAAAGGGCTGTACATGCTTCGAGTTTCCATCAGCGTTAGGAAAATGACAAACCCAATGATCGAACACTCACAAAGTTGACTTCCAGGGTTTCCTTGCGTGGTCTCATTTTGATGGCGAAGGCTTGGGCTTTGAGGTGACGCTGTTTCTTGTTGAATCCATCATCTAAATAAAAGAGAAAGCTCTGGCATAAGTATAGAAATACTCAGATAAAACGTGACTCTAGTACAGTATATCTCAGAAACATTACGTCAGTAAACAATTCCAGTGATGTGTACTTTATCAAAATAAAGTTGGCAGTCAGTAAAGAGGCAATAACCAGAAGGTGGTTGACAAAAGACCCCCAACCAGAAAAGAAAAGAAAGAAATATACAACATGAGCAGCTAATTTTCTTTTTGATAAATTCATCAATCATTGGAGAACATGAAAAACTGACTGTAGAACAATTAACCCTCTTCGTAACATCGACATGTTTTTGGGTTAGTGTGTATGTTCATGTATAGATATGTAGATGCTGACATTTACAGGTGTTAAAAAGAAGCTTATGTGCATGTAAAAGCATACTGTATGTTTGAAATGCTAAATTTGAGTCAGCTGTTGACTGCACAAAGGAAACAAAACACATGACAAAACCAACATGACCTGAATATTATTCCTTTTTTGTGGATATATGAACACTATGTGCTCCTCACTGACTTGACCTGCTCGTCTTTGTTTTGATCTTATTCTTTTTCTGTTCTCCTGTGCATGTCTGACTTTTATATTTGTAATGTACAAAAATCAATAAGAATTAAACACTTACAGTGGAAAAAAAGGATAAAAATATTCTAAACTATTCAAAAAATAGTTGTTTTTTTTAAGCACAGTGAATAGTACACAAGTACAGGGTCAGAGAAAAATGTGTCTTACCAGCAGGTACAATCTCCAATCCGACCATCTTGGGACTTGTACCAAAGATTTTCAGGCCTTTTGGCTCCTTGTTTTCCCTCTAAAATAAAACACATTTCAACAAAACATGGCGTGAAACAGATTGAATCCTGTAAAAAGGTTAAATGTTTGACTACCTAAAAAAAAACATGCCTCCCACAACAGAGAATACAAGAAGGGGCAGTAAAGGATCCTGGACTCAAAAAGAAAAATGGGCAAAACAAAGGTGACCTATTAACTACCCAATTGATCTACTGCTGGCTAACAGCTCATTCACATTTAAGATAAGCTTGATAAAAGGACTCTATTTCAGGTTTTCACAATTGTGCAAAAATGACAAATCGACACAAAACACTGCCTTGTAGTTTCGTTTGTTTACCTCAGACTTCAGACGCCTGGAGCGTCTCTCAGGCAGAAGTCGCTCTTTGGGTTGTGTTGCATCGCCCTCTGGGTCTTTATCCCTCTCTTTCTCCTCCTCCTCATCTTGCTCCTCTTCCTCCACTGTCTCCTCGCCAACGCCCTCATCTAGTTCTTCACCATCATCCCCTTCATCGTATAGACGCTGGATGCCCTGATTGGAGAGGAGAGAGTGAAAAACTTCAGGGACCTTGTCTTTTTGAAACGTGGATATTATCAACACTGTGCCATTTAGCCCGACACTTGTTTACAACATCTTTAATTAAGCTAAACTAACAGTGATTGATGTACCAAATTAAAAGTGATTCAGGAGTGACTTTGAGTGGGTCTCTGGGAACAGCCAAAATAGAATAGAACAGCCACAATAGAAAGTATGGTAACCAAATACTTGCTTGTGATTAATCAATCACAAAATCATTTTAACTTTTTTTAAGTTGCAGTTCAACACGTTAAAACTTTGCTCTGTTTATCTCAATGGGGTTAAGCACCTGTATTGACAAGACAATGAGCAAATCCAGGAAACTTTTTATATATTGCGCGTACATGTCAGGCTCACACTTTAGCTACTGGTGCAGGTTAAAGCAGATTATCTGAATGAAGAAAGAAGATGATGTTTCTGCCTGTAAAAGAAAGTTTGCTAAAAGTTTGCTCATTGGGAGAATAATGTTTGGTCTCCACAGGGCTGCTTGAATCTTCTCTAGATGTTAAGTATCATAGAGTAACTTTTGTTGTGACTTGGAGAAACACAGATAAGAATCCATTGATTGTTTGCCATAAATTACTTACAGTTAATGAGGCTCCAGACTGGAAGAGCTCATATGGATAAAGGATCCTCTCATAGTGGGAGCGCAGCAGTGAGCCAACCCCTTTTCCTGATGGGAAACCCATTCGACTGGCCACCTTGGACCACCTCTTCTCTTTACATAATGTCTCAAAGCCACCCTCTGATGACACAATCTGAAGCACACAGATTTTCAAAGTTAGCCTTTTTGGGTTGCACGAATTAAAAAAATCAGAGATTCCACACCGACAGCTCTTTCAAATTGACATCCTATTTTTTCACCTTGCTGAGCTGGTACAGGTCCAGAACCTTTCTCTCCACGTGAGGAAATCGAATTTTGGATCCTTGCAGCTCCCAAAACTTTGCGATTTGATCCAGAAAGTTGAGCTTAACCCGCGTGAGGGCCTAGATATGCAGGACAGAGAGAAGAAAGCACATATTATGAGTGCAGAGGAGTGCTGTTCCACTGTTACACCCCCAGCAACACGATGGTAAAATGGCTTTACTGTCACACTACCACTCTTTTGCAAAGCCATTACACAACATCAAAAAGAAGTTAAGAGGCTTGACGAGGACATATAAAACCCTCAGGTGGAAAAAAAGTACACATACTTACTAATCTGTTACGATCATGCACCTCTTAAAGTGACGCCTGACACACCTTTACTTAAAATGCATCTTCTTGGCAAACTCACCTCAAGTTCATTCAGTCTTTGTACTCGAGGGGTAAAGCGGAAGTTGCGTACATCACAGGCGAAGGGAGGTTGCCAGTCCTGATTGACAAGAAACAGACACAAGAGACTTGTAAGATATCAACAACAGTACAGTGTCTGTGTGGTGGTGGGGAAAAAAAGATCAGGGCAAAGCTTATGGTCTACAAAATAGAAATCCGCACACAGTTTGCAAAAGTGCAGCTCCCTGAGCCTATTTTATAACCGGATCAAGAGAGCTTAAAAACGGCCCCTTTCAAACTTTATTTCTGGATGAGTAATTCTGTCAATCCGGAAAGGGCATTTTAAAGAATCTTCTTTCATGTAACAGTATAAATATGGGCCAAAGGTGCGATAGAGGCCAATGTCGCATCTTTGGTGCTAATGTGGGACAAACACCATAATGCGGCATTTTCCCATGGTCCTTCAGTTGCGACCCACTTTTATAGAATTCAAACCAAGCAAATTAATCTTTTTAATAAAAAACAAAACCTTTAAAAGACTCTTATATTTAACATAAATCCACTTGTTTTATTGAGTAAAGTGTATTTCAGAGGACATGAAGGGGACAACATGGGCACGGCAACTACTGAAGTTGCTTGTGCAGAAAATTTTGAGTATCTAATAAATATCACATTAAACATTTACTTTTTTGACCAGTTGTTCGTGACCCATCCAGAACGTGTCCGCGACCCACTTATGGGTCGGGACCCACCAGTTGAGAACCACTGCCATAATGAAACTTCGCAATGCAGAAAACAAAAACAACCTGAAGCGGTTGAGTTTACACCCCCTGTGTAAAGCAATGAGCTAACCCGAATTTCATCAAAGTAAACACAACCTCCTGTTCATAGAAGAAGAAATCGGGTGTCATTTGACCTCTATTAGTTAAGACTAATGGTAAGTGGAACCGTCGTTGTGTATCAACAGAAACACGAAGGCCCCAATAAATCAACACCAGCTACCTTCGTAGGAGCATCCCGGACAAACCCGACTGGCTCTAACCCCATGTTGATCAAAAGATGTAAAAGGATATGCGATTTTACCTCTGGAGGACGGATCTTGCAGATGCCAGTTTTCTCTGCGATTGGTCTGATTTTGTTGATGAATCCTAAAGGATCCGAGAAATCCTCCCAACTCGGTTCAAAAACCGGACATTCAGGCGGGGGGACGAACTCGGCAAATGCAGACATGATGGTGATGTCCGGTGGAAACAGTCTTTTAAAAAAAATAAGATGATAAAATGGACGTTTTGTGCTCAAAGGTCCATGATCAGATCCAATAACTGTGGTCTTGGGAAACTTCCTCCGTGTCCAACATGATCCTTCAAATCTCCGAACTAACAAATCTCTTCTTCTCTGGCAGGATATCCCAAACCATCATCTGATCTGAGAGTGGAGAAATTAACGCTACAGCTGATCTAATAAATGTATTTCCATCATCCGGGATCAGCGGGCCGGGACAGGCCAGGGAGTCTTCACCACCACCAAAACCAACACCAACACCACCCCCCTACCTGGGACGGAGGGCAGGGTCGGTCTCAAACACCATCATTTCTTCGATCGTTTCAAAACAGCAAACCCAGAAATGACAATCACAGCAGGAACACCAGACCTTAAAGATCACCTAAAACAAAACCAACCCGGCTGCAGTGTTATGATACGCAGGCTAATGTAGCTGTAGCTAAGTCTAGGTGCCTGGGTAGACCATGATTTCTTCACCATGATCCATTCTCAACAAACTTATCCACGGATGGTTCGATCCCAGCAGGCTTCTTATGTTCATTACCCAACCTATCCACGCTCCCTCAAACTCGCACCATCACGGCAACTTCTCCAAACATCTGTGGGAAGAGAATAGGCAAAGTTGGACCAAAATAAGGAGGACGGGAGCCCTATCCAGAAAACATTGTTGGCTGACCCTCCATTCATTTAAACACTAAAGGAAACTAGCTCATAGCTAACAGCGGCTCAGCTAACGCTGTCCGTTGCGCAGCTAAACATTGACGCTTACGACATTAGCTGAGTAGTCTGTAAAGCAGAGCAGTCCACGACGGTTTGAGTTGGTCAGCCGTAAACTCAAAACATTTCAAAACAGGAATTAATCCGTTTGCTTTGTGTTTCCGGGTGTCACTTTCCGCATATTTAACGTCGTCTGTAAGTGTTGTATCCGCGTTTGCTAACGTGCTAGCCACGACTAGCAAGATTGGGTGAGCTTTCATGATGCCTTCACGGACATTCAGAAACTGTGAGTTACTTATGAATAAAAAAAGAAAAAACTGTTTATTATGATGAGCAATGTAGACAAAATGCACAAGGAGGAACTACAAATCAAGGCTGTGCTGCTATGTTCAGGAAAAAAATGAACATATATACATATATTCGAACACACACATATATATATATTTATTTTTTGATAATTATCCAGTATCTATCTTTCTATTTTATTCTTATTCATACGTTTTATTTTGCTATTCTGTAGAATTCATGTCTTGTATATATAGTACCTTCTTTCTTACAACTATTTGTACTTTTACTACCTTATTTTTACTTGTCTATTGCACTGGAAAAGGAGAAGCTCTCAAATGTCATTGTACTTTTAGTTTAAAGACAATAAAGGACATTCTGATTCAGATTCAGTCATTGATACACAGATAGAACAAATACATTAATGTAATTTAATGTCCAGCAACCTCTTTTTATTGTGTAACTGGCTTAATTTGAACATTCCTTCATGCATATGGCCATTTTATGACCACATTTGTGTTACCCATGTTCACATATTGGTACCATAGATTGGTATGCTTTGTTTACTCAACAAACCCCTTTATAATAAAACAATGGAACCTTATGCTGTGCATATAAATAGACTTTTCTAAAAGATAAAATAAATCATGACAACTTTTTTCAGTCAGTTTTGAAAGCTTTACATGCTTTTGATTTAAAAAAAGAAAAAACAATAAATCTGTGAAACATATCATAAACGGAGATTGTGGTGAAGACAGAACTATAAACATTTGCATTCAAAAGGTTAACATACAAAGAATATAACAAAGGTTTCAAACTTCTAGAAAAGTCTAGTCAAATTCATGGAAAAAAATACATTTAAGCCAAGACCATTTAAGCACCAGGACAATCAGGATAACTTCATGGATTAGTAGCCTCTAGTAGTCATCGTGGAATGGGTACTCCGGATGATCAGACCACCTGTTAAAAACAAGCAAAGAACTTATTTAATTGATAATTTGACAAACAGAACATCACAACAGCATGTCTTATACTCACATGAGAAGCTCCACAAATCGTATATTCTTGTTCAGCCCCTCAATTGCCTTCATTTCAGCCTCAGAAAGAGAGAAGTCAAATATCTGAAAGAAGATTCATCTTATCACATTTTATCTTATATTTTTTTTCCTTGGCAGGATGGTCACTGAAGTATTACAAATTCAGACCAGCGAACAAACCTGAAAGTTCTCTCTAATGCGAGCAGGGTTGAAGCTTTTGGGGATTACCACCACTCCCTTCTGCACATTGAACCTCAAGGCCACCTGTGCTGTGGTTTTGTTGTACTTTTTAGCAATGGATACCAGGAGCTCATCTTCCAACAGTGGGGGACATTTTAGGTTCACCCTGTTAAAAAAGCCCATTTTAGTGAAATCATACTATGTATTAATTAAGTAATTACAAAACCAGATAGCTTTTATAGGATTGTAGATTTTACTTTTTTCGCACACAAAATTAATGTAATAAGATCACATTTTTCCCATACCAGGATGCATCTCTGGATGTCCCTAAGGGGCTGTATCCCACAATGACAATCTCCTTCTGCCTGCAGTACTCACCCAGCTTCGGCTGAGTGTAATAGGGGTGGCATTCAATCTATTTTGACAAAAAGTGAACATTTCAGTTGCCAAATAAAGCAGTAAACTCTTTCTCCAGTAAACTTTGTGTGTTAAGTTAATTGTCACTTTGGCAACCAAGCAGTGAGTGATCTAAATCTATCAATCTATGTATTCAATTTATTTAGCCCACTTGTCCCATCCACCATTTTAAGTGTACTATTTTCCCTCCCTAAACCCAGTTTTAAAAAAATGATATACAAAAAATGATGCACTTGTAACCCCCCTGTACCTGGTTAGACACAGGCTTGTGTTTCAGTCCAGGCTTGTTCAGGATCAACTCCAGTTGTCGCTTGTTAAAGTTGGATACACCAATCGATTTTACTAGTCCAGCATCTTTGCAAGCCTCCATAGCCTGTTCATGGTTGCAGGTAGCAAACAAAAGTTAGACTTTGAACTTTGAACTTCTGATAGTTTTACAAGTGCCCAGCCTTTAAAGCATTTGCATGCGAAGAATAATCATTGTTCTGTTACACTTTAACTAATTAAAGAGTCTCACCTCCCAGGTAGCACATAAATCTGTTTCGTGGTAAATGTACTTTCCATTCTCATCCTTGGGGTAAAATGTGTCCCCTGGCTTTGAAAAATAAAGATATTTAATGTTTTTACCATTGATTCAGAATTATAAGTAGAGAGTACGTTGACTACAGAGATTCCACATTGATGTTAAAAACACGAATACCTTGAAGGCTGTGGGCATTTCAACAATATAGAGATCAACATAATCCAGCTGCAGTGCCTTCAGAGTTCTCTCCAGAGCAGGGCGGACCAATTCTGGGGGATGGAATGTGTTCCACAACTACAAACCAGAGCAAAAATGTTGGTTGTATCAAAAATGTAGCACTGTCGCTGGAGCTTTGAAACTCTGGGGAGTACTAGTAATCTACAAACCACACATCGTCACCTTTCGCACACTCACACACAAATAAGCAGTGACACACACCTTTCCACAGTAGAATATGTCCTCTCTCTTCACAGTTCCATCTGCAATTTTTTCTCTTATAGCTTGTCCCACTTCATGTTCATTGAAATAGACCAAAGCCCCATCAATGTGTCTGTACCCTGCTTCAATGGCCACTTTGACTGATTCATATGCAGTTCCTTTTGGAGTCTGCAAAGAGTGTTACAAAGATCTCAAATCAAATCTCATAAAAAAAAGCAAACTTTAAATTGTATTGTTACATGCAGGTCATTGTTTTAAATTTGATATTACAGAGAACTATGTCTCGGCAAAACAAGTCTTACTGTGCGGGGGTCCCCATATGTTCCCAGCCCTATCAAAGGTATGCTGTTTCCGTCGCTGAGAGGTATGGAGTGACTTTCCGCTGTTAGGTCCATGTCAATTCAAGTGTAAAAATCCAACTTATCTCAGAGGTGCCACTTGTATCTGTACTTTCAGCCACAAACCAAATGAATGTCATTTATTCGAAGTTGACAATTAGGTCTTTATACTGTCTTTGGTCGGACTCCTCCCGCAGACGGGCTGAAACCTCCCACAACAGCCAGTAAATGAAGGAGGGGGTGATTAAATAACAGTGTCCGACAGAATGACTTAGTTATGAGAAAATACAGTGATGTGCATTTCACCTTGACTCCCCTGGCTCAGCATTTGTAAGTACTGCTGAGGCTGAAGTTGCATATTAAAAATTGCATACCTTTACCACTCACTGTACTTTGGCTCCTAACGGGCGCCGTAGCTTTAAAACAGCGCAGTGTCTTGTGGGTAATTTATGGTATATGTTTTGAGCAGAGCTAACCTCGCAGATATTCGTCTCTTTCACGGGAATATAAAATTTTAAATAGTTTTTATAAAGCATGGTGCAAGTTTTTGGTACGCGCCACTTAGTATTTTTCACCTTTATCATGCAGAAGATCCACAATTCGTGAATGTGTGAAGTTTTGGTGAAGCATTTGTTAGAATTTTAGAAAGCTAAGTTGCTAATCTAGCCTCGAAAACGGAGAAATGATTCTGAGCAGAGGTGTGGAGACTTTGATTTAACACTTTATGTCGACATTTGTTTGGAGTTATGAGGGGTATTTTTCACGTTTTGAAGCCCCTTTGTAGCCTGGTGAAATAGTCCAGGTTCTCCTTTGTTCCAGTCGCAGCGCTGTATTGATTGTTTGAGTGGAGAGAGATCGAGAAAAGCCGAACAGATGGATGAAAGTGCCGAAAACGTGGATAACGACGACATAGTGATCATCGTGGAGAATGAAGCCGAGAGTCTGCCTGCTGAAGAGGAGAGGATGAAACAGCAGGGCACATTTGGACTCATGGACACCTGTCCCATCTGTAAGCTGAGCTTCCACAGCAGAGAGCCCAAACTGCTGCCGTGTCTGCACTCCTTCTGTAAGAGATGTCTGCCGCCCCCCTTCAGGAGCGCCGAGCCCAGGAGGGACCCTCAGGGACAAGCAGACCACAACAAACCTTGTGAGGATGGGCTCTTTGCTCATATCAAGTCCTGTGAAAATTCTAAGAAAGATGTGGTAATAGGAGGAAATGTGTCAGATAACAAAGCTGATGTGCACATTATTCATTTCATACAAGAACAGTGAGATATCACAATTAGTCATTTTCAGGGCAGTTTACGAAAAACTCCTGTGAGGAGGTTTAAGGTGTCAGAACAGACTGAGATTAATGAATGACCTATACAAGCAAATAAGAGCACGAGTGGGAATGGTGATTGTTTTCAGTTATTTCCACTGTGGCAGGGGGTTTGCAAGCTACTGAAAGTATAAAAAGAGATACTAATGCTGATATATTTTAAATTAGAGTTTGTTGATGAAGGAACATGTGACTATTAAAGGGATATTCCGGCGTAAAATTAATTTAGGGTCAAACACACCGTAACACAGATTGAGACACCCCCCCCCCCCGAGAGATGAATGATGCTGACTGCTTGCTTCTCTAGTTATACCAACTTTAGTAACGACCACTCAACAGCAATACACAGCGGTCTGAGGAGCCATAAACAAACCTCAACCAAAACGCCACTCTATAGCTCAGAACAGCTCCTAACTTCATCAACTGTACATATAGGGTCCCAGCCACAGCACTAGCAACCAAACATCTTTTTAGCTTTGCCTAATTCCTTTAGCAAAGAGACTAAACACAACTCACCTACTCTCTTCTAGCAGCCGCTTGTTTGTAGCGAGACCTTGGGTCAGTCCATTACGGACTGCAGCGGGGTGACGCAGCTCAAGGAAGAACGTTTATGATCATTACTTTATCATTTCCTTGAAGTAATAATCACCATATTAATCATTTTGCACTGCAGACGTGGTAGTTCTTCTGCCTTAGCGTCTTAGTCTGATTGCATTTCCATGAAGAAATGATCATACATCAAACAAGCGGCTGCTGGAAGAGAGTAGGTGAGTTGTGTTTAGTCTCTTTGCTAATGAAATCAGGCAAAGTTAAAAAGATGTTTGGTAGCTAGTGCTGTGATTGGGACCCTATATGTACTGTTAATGAAGTTAGGTGCTGTTCTGAGCATTATTTGTGGCTACAGAGTGGTGTTTTGGATGAGGTTTGCTATCTGTGGCCGTAACTAAAGTTGGTATAACTGGAGAAGCAAGCAGTCGGCAACATTCATCTCTCAAGGGGGTGTCTAACTCGGTGTTACGGTGTGTTTGACCCTAACTTAATTTTATGCCGGAATATTCCTTTAAAATAGACCTGGACAGGATTTTTTGTTATTAACACTGACATATATTGGAGACAAAATCCGTCAAGACTGCTTTGTCCCTGAGTGTGTCATAAAATGACTCAAATGAAAAGTTCCTCTGAAGGGCTTAAAGTAGAAGTAAAACAAACAAGCTGTGAATCTGCTAAAGAAAAAGCTTTAAAATGTACCAAAAGTATCAAGTATTAATTATTTGTAATGCACAGGGTTGCAGGGACCAAGGTATGCTCCCAGATTTCGAATGAACATTTTTGTTCTCAAACTAGTCATTGAAAACAAACAATAATACTGTTGTGAGCACTGATTTACACTCTGCATTTATCCAGTGTGAAATTATTTAATATTTTTGCTGCATCTTTTGTCAGGATTGCACAACTGTGGTATTATGCTAAGCAAAAAATAGTTTATTTGACTTATTTTAATGGGTAAAAATACAACTAGATTAGACTTTTTCTGTGGAAACATCCTTCAGTCAGCTGGCTGTCATAGGGTAGATAGACAGTTAAATGTAGCTAAGTATAGTACTCTAAACAGATAATAATTTAGTAAAAAATAAAATGACTTATCTTAGAACTGAAACAGTACAAGTACTCAGAAAAGCTGCTCAGTAACTGTAACTGTAGTAAATGTTATCACTTACTTTCTGCTGCACGCTGAGCTCTTGCCATAAGACATCTTGGACTTTTACCTTAAGGCTGAGTTTGTCTTTGAAATGATAGAGCTGTTTATCGAGTTGTAAGTGAGCTAAAATCTTCAATGGTTCATCTGATCTCTTGCTCCAGTGGGTGCCCTTCGATGTCCAGTATGCAGACAGGAATGCTGGGAGATGGATGTGTTGGATAATTTCTTTGTTAAAGATTCTGCTGAAGTACCGAGCAGCACAGTGGAGAAAACCAGCCAGGTTGGTTATCACTCTCATAGGTTTGTTTTTTAAATCCCCCCCTTCTCCAAAGCCTCAGTGTTGCTTTTGCTAAGTCTTTTGTTTTTTTCTTGTTGGATAGGTGTGTATGAGCTGTGAAGACAACACAGAGGCGACAGGCTACTGTGTCGAGTGTGTGGAGTTTCTGTGTGTGACTTGTATCGAGGCTCACCAGAGGGTCAAGTTCACCAGAGATCATACCATACGCCAGAAGGAGGAAATGTCACCAGGTAGTGTACATCATGCAGAACATTAAAACATAAATGATTAAATGTACCAAAGAGTGATAAATTATTGCGACTATGCATCTTATATACTATAATTAATGCTTTGATTCAGTGAAAAGGTGGAAGAGAGCGGGGCTGTATGATATCATCAGATGAACAGAGAGATTGGCAGACACTTTAGGGTAGACAGCATAGGTGTTTAAAAATGAAGAATTTCACATATTGCCATTGATGAAAATTAAGAGCAGAAAATTTTAGATTACAAATTTAGGGATGGTCAAAGCGAAGTTCTTTTCCTCACTATTTGTGTCAGAAATAAGTGGTTAACCTGAAATTAAAATGCAAAAATAGTTTTCAATAAGAGCATTGAAATGTCTATAAACTATCAAAGTTCCTTTTCTTACATCTACCTCGACCAGCTTGAATGCATCAGAAGTCTAGAATAGTTGCGATAATATTTATTTTTCACAACTGACACTAGACTTAAAAATCTAGGTCTAGTTCCAATATGCTCATCCTACAGCAAGAGTATAGAGATAAATCAGAGCCTTTAAAAGAATGCCTAAGGTGGTATCACTGCTGTTCAGAAGACTTGTAGATAGCAGTGAATTTATAAGACTTTTTAAAAGATGTTAAAAAGGCTTTTTTCCACCTTCCAGAGTCGCCATCGGTGTGCAACTTAAACAGATAATGACAATGGTATAAGCTGACTTAATATTTCTCCATTTCTCCTAAAGCCTTTTTTTATTTGTCTCCCAGAAGCAGTTGGTATTTCCACACAGAAGCCCGTATTTTGTGATATCCACAAGCAAGAGGCACTGAAGCTGTTTTGTGAGACCTGTGACCGCCTCACCTGTCGAGACTGTCAGCTGCTGAAGCACAAGGATCACAAGTAGGCTGTGGTTTTTATTTATGTACCGCTACAAAAAAAAAAAAAAACCCATCATGTTATATTTATCTCCTCAGATATACTCATTTGTTTCCTGTCCTTTGACAGCTTGCAGTGTTGTTGCAGCTACTATGTAGATTATTCTGTGAGCATGCTTCTGATTGATCTGAATGCTGCAGGTTTGCATTAGCTGTCAGTGTCCAAATTGTTCGTTTTTGTGTACAGTTACCAGTTTTTGGAGGATGCATACAGAAACCACAAGCAGTATCTGGAGAACATGACACAGCAGCTGCAAGAAAAAAGAAAAGCCATTGAGGAGGTGTCTAACTGTATCAGCACCGGGTAAACTCTTTTCCTACTCCTGCAAGTTGATCCAAGCTTTTGTTTAGACAGAATCCACTCTAAATCTGACAAATTCACTGCAATACTTTGTTCTTATGCATAAATTTACTGTATTACAGACAAGTTATTGCCAAGACTTATTCCAAAACTGATGCCAAATAAATACGAGACATGCTGATTTTTTAAAAATGTAATGATTGTATTGATTCTCAGACTCCAGCAAGTGGAAGAAAACAAGAGGGCTGTTACGAATGAAATCAAGAAGTCCATCTGTAATCTTATCATGGAGATCAACCGCAAAGGAAAGATTCTCATCAACCAGCTGGAGGTTTGATCAATCTGCTGTTTTTGTGAAATTTGAAAGCCAAATTTAACGATTAAAGGGGTAGTATCATGTTTTTCCACATCTACAACAAAAAATGCAAAGTAACAATTTTTGGTGTCCATAGTAGATGTATGCAAAGTTTCAAATCACAAGGTGAATGCAAGTTGTGAAAAACCTAGAAAATAGATGTAGACTGCTCAAAACTGGGGGGTGTCCTAGATGGAGGGTGAAATAATGATATTTTAATACACCAGGGTGAGAAACACAAGGATTTTTTTGATCTGAAAATCATGTAAAGCTATTAAAGAAGTATCAGAATGGTAGTATAGAGTCTGAAAAAAAGCTTAATACCTCCTCTTTAATGACTTTTCCTGACTGTAAATTCACACTTTTCCTTCAAGGCTCTGACCAAGGACCATGAGTCAAATTTGAAAAAGCAGCAAGAGGATGTCAAGTCCCTGAGCAGACACCTAGACTATGTCATCAACTTTACCAAATGGGCCACGGCCAGCCACAGTGGAACAGCCCTCCTGTACTGCAAGAGACTGGTTAGTAGACTTTTGTGTTTTTTTTACCATTCCACATGTATCATTTACATCCTCACTGACTCCTGGAAATATTGTTGTTGTTTTTCAGATCCTGTTTCAGATCCATTACCTGATGAGAGCGAGCTGTAACCCCTCAATCGTCCCCCAGAGTTCAGTCCGATTTCAGTGTCGCTCTGGTTTCTGGGCCACAAATGTAGACCTTGGTAAGACTGTCGTCATCGAACGCAAAATGCAACCATAAGTATCCCTACCACTGATGCCTACTCTGTATAAGAGTTAAAGAAAATTTAAACTGATCAACAATAGAACAAAAAATTCTTCACAAATAGTATCTGGCCATTGCAAAAAAAGCAGATTGAATCGATCTCATTTCTTAACACAATCTCTTCCTTCTGTTATCTTCTGTTCTGAATGAATGATTATCTTGACAGGAGTTATAAACAATATTATCAATGGAAGCTAAAAGAAGCAGAAATTCTGGATGTAGTGGTTCTGATTTATTGGGATACTAAATTTAATTCCCAACAGACTGTTATTGTGGGAGGTTTAGTTTCTCAAGGACCTGCATACAGCTTTTCTGAAAAAATATGACACTACATTTTAGATGTAGCATTTTCCTGATGTCGCCTATTCTTCAGTCTCAATACTTAGAGAGTACACCTTTTCCCAACAGTCCTGACACTAATATTAACAACATAACAACAATCTGTCTCGTCTATCATAAAAAAGCAGCCGGTGACTTCACTAAGAGTTAAGAGTTATCGCGAAAACATGAACTTTTCCCTTTTTTTTTAACTTTTCCAACAAAATGTTTTTGAAAGACCCTCTACTTTATGTTTAGTATTAAGAATGACCTCTAAATCTTACTGTCAACTACTTTTTCCCTCTTTTTTTAAGTTGGAAACACATATTACAGCTCAGAATAATTTTTCAAAATGTGCCATGTAATTTTTATTATTTTTGATATAGTAAAGAACAAAACCCAAACTGTTAGGTACACTTAGATTAAATAAGTATTAATGTCAGACTGGTTCTAGATGGTCTTTGTGTTGTACGATGTGGCTGCAATGTCCTGATTTACTCTTGAGTTTATGTTTGTTTATGTTTGGGAGCACAACTCACTCCATGTGAATATGTCATATACAGTATGTCAAGCCTGTTTTTGGCAGCTGCATGAGGCTTCAAACTACCCTCTGGCAATGTCATTCAAGTCAACATCTGTTGGAAATTAAGAAATAAGATCTTAGGATGTTGAGTGGGTGGTCTGAGGATATGTTGCCAGCTCCCAGAGGACGATTTGAAGAGGAGCTAAAGAAGTTTTAAGAGTGCTTGATCACATGGCGAGGAATGAGTCGTAACGTTATTATATGCTTAATTATTTTCTCCAGGTTCTCTGGTAGTAGAAAGGGGACCTGGCCGGCCACCTATCCCCAACCACCAGGCAGGTCCCAGACCAGAAGCCCCCACGGGAGGTCTCACAGCAGCTCAACAGAGACAGAGCACGCTGGCTCAGCTTCAGATGCAGGTAGGGTTTACAGCACAGTTTCCAGATATTGTAATCAGACAAGTTTGTTAAACTCTTTATGGATTTTTTTTTTTACTGTAAGCTTTAAGATTTATTCAGTTGATTGACATTTCCTCTCATCTAAGGTTGACAAGCTTTCCCAGCATCCTCACAGGCAGCCCGGTCCTAACCACTGGTCCTGGTACCAAAATGCCCAGCTCCCGGGACCCCCAGGCCCTCCACCCCCAACCAGACCCATCCACGGCGGGTCCTCCCCCTCACAAGGCCCGCCCAGCTTGGTGCAGCCGGGGCGCAGATACGGCACCTCCAACCCCAACCCTAGAAGTCCCACATCATCCATGATTCACAACACAAGATTCCCACCACCTCAAGTAAGTGTTTGCAAGAAGATGAAAGAGAACACATTATTCTGTAGTAAGGATGTCATGATTTCAGGTTTTCTCTGTGGCCATAAAATATCATGATAACAATATTATTTCAAAATTAACAGACAGCCTGATAAACATGGGTGGTGCAACATATTACTTCTTAAACTTTAATAACCAGGGCTTGACACTAACTTTTTTCAACTTAGGAGCACATGTGCTTCTAAGTTTAAAGAGTAAGAAACACACAAAGAACTTTAGGGGCACAGTGAAAATTGATCAAATAATGTGTGTCTTATTGGTCGACATAAGTACTATTGTTTAAAATCAATTTTAGGTCTTTTGGTCACGTGACATGGAAGCTATTGAAGAAAACGTTCAAAATTTGCCTTTAAATTTAACACAAAATTTTTAGAGGACGAATTGGGGAACTAGAGAGGTGTGTCGTATTGTCCGAGCTTAGTACTATTATTTGAAATCAATTTTAGGTCAATTGGTCACATGACATAGAAGCTATTTAAGGAAAACTGCCTTTATTCAGAACATCAACTGGTAATTTATTGATGGTCCCTTATTTAACACCCAACGTTGTCAGCGAGGGTGCTGAGTAGATTTAACCACACTGCACTTGTCATTCCCGGTTTTGGAGAGTGAGAAGACCCTGGTAGATCCGCAGTGAATGTCCGTCGAATATCCAACCTAAGACTAACGTCACCGCTGTATTTACATGAAAAAACATTTGTTGCCTTGGCTGATTTTTTTTAATGCGCACGTGCCCCTAAATATATTTTACAGTTTGCAAACGTCTATTTTTAGTCGCAAATGCGAGTGAAACAGTCACACTGTCAAGCCCTGATAACTTACATTCCTAACCATCCTTTTCTTATAAATTTTCCAGCGTATGATTAATCAGCCTCCCCAGCCCTCTGACCAAAACTCCTTTGGAGGAGCCTTCCTTTTAAAATAATTGTCATATTTTTATTTATTATCATGTCATGTGCTTTGGGTGCTTTATATCCTGTGTTGTTTTATTTGCGAACTATGACCTTAAAAGTTGTTAAAGACAGTGACCTTCGAAGAGTCAGATCAAACATCAAACCCCTAGCACTGTCTTAGTCTTCAGCTGCCTTTGGTTTCATGTAAAACTTGTTTATTGTTCTCAAAAATGGAGTTCACTCAGGTTTGTTTCTCTACGACAAACCTTCCTCATGCCCTTTTCGGACTCTGGATGCATGCAGCAACTGGCTTCTGTCACACATAGTAACTTATGTTTGATGCTTAGCTGGCCGTAAGGAAAAATGAGCTGCTCTTACTCAGACTTTTTCTCCGTCTAGTCTCTGAGAGAATTGATCCGTAGCACCAGCTTCCCTCCTAAACCCATGGATATGTTGCAGGGTACGTCCCGCTACCCGCAGCCTCTGACCGCTGGAGCAGCCACACAGACATCACTGCTTCAGGTTGGTGGGAGAAGAGATTTTAAAGCTACCATGATTTTGTGTGGCTTTGAGAAGCTATTTTTACACCCTGATTTTATTTGTTTGTTTTCTAAAGCGGGGCCCTGTGGAGTCGTTTTACCAGAAGAGGAGTGACGCAGGTGCATCTGTGCCCTCTATCACCATTTCCATTCCCAAACCAAACCTCCCTCCAAATCTAACTTCAGCAACTGCAGACAAACCCAGCACGCTTAACCACATATCAGGTGATTATTTAAGCTATGATGCAACAAATTCCTTCAATATCTCTCCCAGTTTGGACAAAGATGGAGGGTTGAGCTTCAAATAATAACAAAGTTGTTTTTCTCTTCTTCCTCTTTGAAGTTCAAGCAAGGCAGAACTCCCCGATGGCCAAGCCGTCTTCTTCAGACAGAAGCACGGGGTAAGAAACATCTACAAACTGTCCAGGTCCTCCCTTTCATCCAGGATTCAATTCTACTGTCAAGTGTTGGACCTCATTTTTAAGTAGTTGGCCTTTCACTGGTGTTGCTGTTGATTAAGGGTATCAGATTCTTTAGTATAAAAAGGATTGGTTTTACAGAGGCCACATTTTATAACATTTTTTAACCACCGTGAGAATTCAAACTAAAGTCTGAGTCTTTGGACTGTGTAATTATCAAATTAGTCTCTCTTTTGACATTTTGGCTGATGATGAATGTGATTGTGTTTTATTTATTGATGAGTTTCTCATGCTGATTTTTTTTCTTTGTTGTTTTAAATATTTCGTCATCATCAATTTTAACACGTACACTGCATGTATACCATAAGTTTTTCACAGTTTTATCAAGTTTAAATATATATAAAAAAAACTTTGTAATGCAAAACATATCAATGACTGATTCTTCATCATGCAGCACCAGCACTTTTTACTATCAGACCAACAGTGATAATAGTTTGACCTCAGTCGTTGACCTTACTCCTTTGTCCTGTTTGACAGTGTACCTGACCTCCTCAAAAATCTATCTCTTTATCAATATCTCAGACATGACGTCCTTATAAAACGCTTTGTATGTTATCACAAAAATGTGACATTCAAGCTATTTAAAGGACAAGTTTAAAAAAAGACTCTCTGACTCATCCTTATTGTATCACAGTCTCAGTCTTCTGATCTGATCTGTCCTTCATTTGAAGGGCATCTTCCTGGAAGCCAACATTCGAGCTTCCGTCAGCTCCCTCAGCCAAGCGGCGAAGAAGGTCGTCTCCAGGACCTGTCATCGTCATCAAAGACGAACCAGAGGATGAGGATGAAGTTCGTTTTGTAAGAGAGCAATTAAAGCTATTCAGAGATCACGTTTCTGTTCTCTGTGGATCATCGTGTCTAACTGTGTGTATCCTTTGTTGTCTGTGAATTCAGGTGCAGTCCAGTGTCAAGTCCAGCCTGCCGGACAGCAGCACCGGGGCTCAATCGAAGCCTCGGCCGCAGCAAAAGATTCCCGCACCCGTCGCTGCGCCTGTTTCAGAATCCAAATCTGGGAAAGAGCAGCGTCCCCTGCCTGCAGCACAGCCTGTGTCTGAGAAGAGTGCAGAGCCAGAGGATGATCCCAATGAGGACTGGTGTGCTGTCTGTCAGAACGGAGGGGAGCTGCTCTGCTGCGACAAGTGTCCCAAAGTTTTTCACCTTGCCTGTCACATTCCCACTCTGAATGAGTCTCCAAGGTGAGAGACAGACAGTCTCCAAAGCTGCTTTTGAAATGTCACTTGAAATACTCTTTATTTTGTATGAATAAACATGAAGCTACCATCGCTGATCCGACAAACACGTCCATACTTCACTTTGGAAAATTTGGCGAACACTTTGTTATTTGCTTTATTAAAAGAAAAATGAATAAAACGATTTAGCAGTATCTTTTTTTTTTAATTGAGTCAACACAAATATAAAAGTTTGGTTGTAGTCTTTATTTGCCTTTAACATTGAATCCTGACTAGGAATTATAACTTCTGCCTTGATTAGCAGTGGTTTTCTGGTGCAGTCTGGTTAGGAATGCTCTTTCATGTTTTCAAACATTCTTACAATGTGCCTCATGTGGGAAGTCGCCTGTACATCAAATTTTTTAACAGCTACATTAGTTGGATATTTATTTGTCAGTGGAGTTTTCTACACTGATTTAGTGCAGTCATTCTTTTGGCCATACTCAAACAGTACTCCATCAAGTTGTACTCCCATGTTTGAAGTATTTGGAAGTATTAAGAGTGGATTTGCATGCCCTTTGGTCATAGATACTTCCAGTCTATTAACTGTTTGAATACTGATGACTAAAAAGCAGTCCTTACATCAGGTTAAATGCTTTTCCTTCCCTGTTGTCTCTCCATAGTGGCGAGTGGTTCTGTTCATTCTGCAGAGACATCGTCTCTCCTGAGATGATATATGATTGTGACAGCAAGAGCGACTCCTGTGAGGAATTCTCTGCAGTTGATAGAAGGGTACGTCCACTGAGATGTGATGTAAAGTGACCTGTATGATCACTGTCAAGAAGCCTAAGCCTGGTGGTTCTGATTTAATCATCATTCTTGTGTCTTTTACAGTCAAGTTCTTCAGCCCAACAGTTTTTGAGATGCTCTTCTGTCTTAAAATGATGATGAAATGTTTCCTCTTGTGTTTTGATATGCAGCGGTGTGAGAGGCTGCTACTACGCCTCTTCTGCAACGACTTCAGCACTGATTTCCAGCAGCCTGCCTCTCCATCTGTGAGTTGCTGTCTTCATTATTTTGTCAAAAATGAACCCAAGTTGTCTCAAATGCCTAAGAGAGAAGCAATGCTACTGACTTTAGGTTTGTGAAAAGGCTTCCTCATGCCTCTTCAGTAGACCAGTGGTTCTCAAGTCCAGTTCTCGAGGCCCACTGTCCTGCATGTTTTGGATGTTTCCCTGCTCCAACACACCTGATTCAAATAATTAGCTCGTTATAAAGCCATTACAGAGCTTGATAACGAGCTGATCATTTGAATCAGGTGTGAATCAAGCAATAAGCGCGTGCACGCATGTAAGGCGGAGCCCGCCGCATCTGACCAATCGCGAACATGGACATGTTTACAAACGAGGTGCAGGAGACGATTATGAGAAAGTATGAAGAATTCAAATCTATCATAAACCTCAAAAGCAACACCGTCGCCGCTGCAAAAGCAAGGAGGGAATGCTGGCAGAAAATTGCCAATTGTCTCAATGCGTAAATATAGTGCACAAAAAATCTTTGATGCCATTATCACCCTGAAATATCACTGTTCAACATGTGCTTTCAACATGCACCGGACATGTCGAATTCATTTCCAAGATGAATTCATTCATTTGTTCATTCCTATCGTTTTTACATTTTTTGTGTGATATGTCGGCCACATGAGCCTTTCATAAAGGTGGTCATCCGGAAAAGTAAGTGGGTCCGTGCGGTCACTGAAAACTCTCGCGCGCCGTAGTGCTCCTCGGACAATGCGAGCACCTATAGGTCTATAGGATCCTCCAAGAACGGACAAGCAAATTTTTCGAGAGAGCTCATTGGTCAGTGGGCGGGGTTTTTATACTCAGTGAGTTCAATCTGGAACCTAACCTGCCCCACAGCAGGTTAGCCGTTTAGCGTACGTTGCCATGAAGACTCACGTCGCTAAGAAGTGAACCCCGAACTTACCCTCGAAGTTACCTCGCTAAGCAGTAATCCTACTTCCAAGAACAGGCCCCTGGTGTGTGGGGCTGGTAACAACCTGCTGTGAGATTTCTTTCTTGTTTAGACCTTCTGTTTCGTTGCTTTTGTTGATTTTCCTCACATTTTTTTGATTAATAAAATCACCACCTCACTGAGAGCAGACTGTTGTCCTGGCTGTTGTTTTTTAACCTTTGGTGCTCCATCTCATGGTTGAGAAGACACAGAGATCCCTTTTTGGGTAGATTTACAAGGTGTAATTCTACCAGGTTTCATAATGCTGAGGTATAGCTGTGGGGTTTCAACATAAATGTGTGTCAGAGTGACTCTACCCTGTTTTAGTGACACTGTTTTGCTTGTAAGATGGTTTTTGTAACTGAGCTTTGACTTCTTTTCAATGCAGGAGACACGAAGGTACAAAGAGCTGATCAAGACCCCGATGGACTTATCAATAGTGAAGAAAAAGCTTGAGTCCAAATTGAAAGATGGTGAACTGTACAGCAGTCCTGAGGAGTTTGTCGCAGATATCAGGCTTATATTTACCAACTGTGCGAAGTACTACAAGGTAAAACTGATTAATCCCTTTTCTGTTTGTTGTAAGATACAAAGCTGGACAGCATCTGTGTTTATTTGTTTGTATTTATCCAAATTTTCTGTGTGCAATTTGTGCAGGCCACCTCAGAAGTGGGGAGTGCGGGATTATACTTGGAGGACTATTTTGAAGAGCAATTGAAACAGGTCTACCCTGACAAGCTCTTCCCCGGGGGTAGGGAGGAGCAGATGATCCCTCCTCTGGAGGACGAGATAGATGATGAGGAAGAAGAGATGATGGAGGGAGGTATAGCTCCCATTGAAGACGATAAACCACAAAGTCCTGCAGGGGAAGGAATCCCGCCTGTGGAGGAGGACTTACCTCCACTGGAAGAAGCAACCGCAGTGATAGAGAAAGAGATGCCAGAAATGGAGGAGAAAGATGAGACTGATGAGAACAAAAAAGAGACAGACAAGGAGGCAGAAGCTAAAGATGTAGTTGTGCCTCCAACAGAAGAGTCAGAGCAGGACAAGAAAAGTCCTGATCAGGAGATGGAAAGTGTCCCAGCTGCTGAAAGTGAAACAAAACATGGAGAAGCTACCAGCTCCCCCAAAGAGGAGATCCCTCAGCCCTCCACTGAAAAAGTGGCTGATCCACCTGCCAAACCACCTTCAGATCCACCTGAAGTCCAGGAGCAGGAGGAGGAACCAACCTCTGCGGAGACAGTGGAAGAAAAGGAGGTAGAGAGGAACTAAAACATACAGAAACTCTAGAAAAAATGGATGGTTTTAGTCTTCCACAGAGGCAGCTCCAGTGGGGCGCTGCATTTGCTGCAATCTGACAATTTTGTTTTTGGATGTAATATTTGCAATGGGGAAAAAAAAGGGTACCGCTTTACTAAATAGTCTTATTTAGCAGTGGTCAAGCTGTAGCTGCACTATGAATGGAGCAAAAAGCTCTTAATGGACAGAGGTCACCATTAAACTGTAACATAAAAGATTATTTTCTGGGATGATGTTACTCCAAAGCACACAAAAGACATTGTTTGTTGAAAGGTTTATGGCTAAGTTATCACTTTATCTTGCTTATCACCTGTATATATAATGCCAAGAATTGAAGACGCCTGTGCTGCAAGAAATTACGAACAAAAGACTTCAAATTAGCAATGCATGTTAAGATGCCCTGTCATAAATAATACCTCTGTTTTTTTATTTTGTTTTGTTTTGTTTCAGGACTTCTGCTTGTCATAAAGATAACGCATACGTCATGTTTGAGATAGAACTGATGTCTCAATGCTGGGTATTCAATGAATGGAGAAACTTTCTGTATAGCAGTGTCTGTACAGAGAAAAGGGCCACGTTTATCAAATAGCATTTAATTCAAGTGTCGCCAGTTTTAGGTCTCTTATCCCCTCAAAATCCCAACAATGCTTTATCATAGAGCAGCCTTGATCATCTGTCTGTGGAGCAATGCTCTCGACTTCAGTGGACTTCACTGTTATCACGGTTGAGATAACTCACAAACTTGATCATCACTTTCTCATCATTAGCCTCTGACAGCAGTGTTTTCCAACCCTACAGTAATGTGATTACTTTTGCAGGAAAGTAACTCTTACACGGAGAATACGTCGGTGTCCTTCCCTGACAGTAACTAAAAAATGTAAACAATAGTTCTTAGACTTTCAGTGATTTTTGTTGGAGACCTTTAATCCCTGAACACTCATGGAGATTCACTTGAAGTGAAACGTCACTTCAGCCTCTGCATATATACTTTATTTTGTTCATTGTTCTTGTTTCTATTATTTATTAAGGATACACAGAACCTGTATGTGAATTTTACAAACATGCTGAGCATTAAAAACCTGTGTTTACAATATTTGTAATAAACAGAGTTGTAGTTATGACTTTAGTCTTGTTTTTTTTTTTTTTATTGTAATCTTAATCAGTTTCGTGTGTGTGTGTGTGTGTGTGTGTGTGTGTGTGTGTGTGTGTGTGTGTGTGTGTGTGTGTGTGTGTTTATTGCTTTTGTGTTTAAGAGCAACATCTAAATTCCGTCTAGAAATATACAGAATCTAGACGTTCAAGTTAGATCTAAAAAATAACGACGTCTAATAACCACCTATTGCTCAGTGGGATCAGTTTAAGGGGTCAGGAGGTAATTCATAAAAGCAGCGGTTGTGAGATGTTTTTGCATTTTATTTTATTTAGATTTCTGTCTATAATATTTTAAAACTAAAGTACCAGAAGGATTGTACTCTATCATAAGTGGTGTTAGTGGAAAATAGATGTTGTTTATTCCGAGTGTATGTGTTGCCTACCTCATGCTACGGTGGCTGAGAACTGCCACTGCTGCAAATAAAAAAGAATGCAAAAAAAAGAAGTCAGAATGAAAGTGACCAATGCAAAAAAAAAGAAGCCAAAGCCCGCTGCAAATAAAAAAAAAAAAGGCCACAACGGAAGTTAATGACACAAAAAAAAGGGGCGATGGAAAAAAAGAGTTACTTACTGCAAAAGTAAAACACATTGAAAAGCACGCAAAGCGAAATTAAACAGTAATCTTTCCACTCACTTCTTTGCTCATCTTTTTGCCACCGTCTTCTGTGCTTGGATCGTAAAACACCGGTGCATCATTAATATTGGTCCCCGGCAGCTCACTTCCGTTGTAGCTTTTTTTATTATTTGCATCCTTTTATTTTCGCAGTAAATAAGTTTTTTTGCATTGGTAACTTTCATTGTGACTCCTTTTTTTTTTTTTTTTTTTTTGCATTCTTTTTTTATTTGCAGCAGTGGCGGTTCTCGGCCACCGTATCATGCCACTCCTGCAGAGGTCAGTGCCCGGGTTTGGTCACCCCAGTCAAAAGTCCGGACGCGCCCCTGTTTCATAAGAAATAATAAATAAAAATAAAAAACTCAAAATTATCATAATGCAGCACCACTTATCCTCTGTTTAGGAAACATCGGCATTGATAATCACCCAGTATTAATCCAGTAAATCCCAGTAGCTATCAGAGCTTTCTCCAGCTCCCTCCACTCCGCCCTCACCCCCACCCCCCTAACCCTTAGCCCGTCAGGGTGAGATGTCAGTCCTCCTCTCCGTGCCGCTGTGACTGAGATGTTCTCCATCTTGACGGGTCGCACCTCAGAAGAGACGCAGTTTGCTGAGACTTTTCGGTCCCCGATCGCAGTAAACTCTATATAACCTCAATTTTTTTACAAAGTCACGACGGGATACACTTTTTGCAAAGTCTGATGGCACAGTGGACAATACTTTTGATTTTTTCCTACGGAGTTCTGCACGGACAAGGTAAGAATGCAAACTAAAGGCTGTGTTGTTTTGAGATGCACCGTTGAAGTACATGTGAGTTATGTGATTTGAAAAACTTGGATTTGGAAAAACCTTTTAGGAGAAATTTTCTAAACTATGAATATTGCTTTTCTCCTCATGTTTATCAGAGAGTGAAATAACTGCTTTTGTATACTGTCAATTTGTCCCATGCCTTTGTTGTTTACTTGCAATTCTCATCCCATCACTGCAGAAATTCAGCCTCCTTCATATAAAGAGTGCTGTCAGGATGGGAGGGATTGGGCCCGTGGAGGACAGGACTGTATTCTCCCCCTCATCTCCTCTTCCCAGACCTGCAGGTGAGCAACACCTGGTTTCTAAGACTAGTTTAGCCCCCTCTGAGGGTCTGGAAGTGGGGCCCAGAGACCAAAGAAAGGTCAGTTCAGAGGGGTTCAAAGGAGAAATTCTTGCAAGTGTTTGTATCTACCACGAGCTATCCAAGGACGTCACTAACATATTTCTCCTTCGAGGAACAAAATATGACAGGACTCAAAAACTCTTAATAGCTGTATCCTGTAATTGCTGTATCCTCTGGGTTTGCAGTAGTATTTTTCTTTTAAAGCAGGAAACACCCTCAGGGTTACAAGCCCCAAATCATCTCCAACCATCATTCTTGCAACAGGGAAGTGTACCACGTAGTAACTACACAAGTGTAGGCGTTAAGTGCCCCCCTGGAGCATTTTTAACACTAAAGGGCCCCGTTTGACTGTTAGAACATAGGGGTGGTGATTGATGAAATAGAGGAACACCTGGTCAACACATGGAGGTCAGCTGAGGGAGAGTTTGCCAAGGAAAAACTCAGAGCAAGACACCAGGACCCATACATGAACATATAAGTTAAATAGTAATTTAAAGTAACATATCATAAAAGGAAACTGCTGCGGTATACCATGTTTTTATGATACATCACTGCTATAGGTGAAAATGACAATGCCATCATACAACAGAAACGCACATGCAGTCTGCGGACTGACCTCTGTAAATAATCCCCCTGTTCCCTAACCATCTCTTTCCTCACAGGCTATAAAAGTGAGGTTTCTCTCATTGAAGATACTTTGTACAAAATGTCTTCTGTGTGCAGGATTGTCCAGGAGCAGTGCTGTGCAGCAGCAGTTGCAAACCGGCTCTGTGAAAATGGCATCAAAATGGCTCGAGTACAAGGGGCCTGTGAGAGGCCTTTCTTCCAAGGAGACCCGTGGGAAACCAAAATATCTAAGGTTAACTCTCTAAACGTCAATATCTTCCACCTTTACACGTCTCTTTACTTACACAAAGTTGATCCACTCAAATCTTTGAAAAGAAGTACACAGAGGGAGTTTCCACATTTAAGATAAGGTTTCTTTTGCTTAAACTTTGACCCCGTCTCCTGCTTAGATGTGTTGTGACTGCTGCACACTTGGTCTGATGCTTGCCAGCCGTGGCTCCAACTGTGAGCTTCAGGGTATGTTGCTGGGGAGACAGTGTGCACACACAGCTCAAACCTGCTGTGGCAAAAACACAACAGAGGAAGCCAAACCAAAAGCTGAAGGTAAAAAACAGTTCTGTTTTTCTGCGATTACTGGGTGTCTGTGATTTTCATATCAATCAATGTACCTGGCGATCTGCACACATTAGTCCCTAAATAGCTTTTAACTCTCAGGTTAAACCAAACTATAGTAATTGATTAATTGTTTCACATGTTTTGGTGCTTGAATTACTCATAGTACCTTAACCTTTAACGCTTGTGCTCTGGTGTGATTAACTTGTTGTTGTGAATGCAGCTAGCATGAAAAAGTAAATAAGAGCTTCGAAATTCGTGCATCTATTTCTCATCCTCTTAATTGTAAGTATGTCATTTTTACATTTGTAGTTTTCTGCCCCAAAATAAAGAGGACTTAGGTCAGATTATTAAAGGCAGTTTATTGGGCTCCATGCTGCTTCCTCAATTTCTGCTCATCTTCATTTTTTAAAAACAGGTTTTCTTTTAGTAGGCTAGTATTTGTGACCTCTCTGGAGCTCTGTTTGTGATCTGCTTTTAGAAGCTTTAAGTAGCACTCCCAAGGCTTATAGAAATTGTGCTTATTATTTCAGCAGCAGTAGGAGCTTAACCTTGACACCCACTGAGGTATATTTGGGTTAAAAGAGCCAGCTTTTCAAAGAGCTGAGTGCCTCACACCAAAACAGGCAGGACTCCTCAAGTAAAGAGAACAGTCCTGTTTCCATAAACGGCTGGAGAAATGGCCTTGGTGTGGCAGCTGTAGAGCAGATTTCTGCCAGAGACAGACAGACAGACAGACTGTGGAGTTGCAGGAGTATTCACAATGCTAATCTAGAGACACCTCGCCAAATGGTACCTTCGGGCCAACTGGTGTTTTGACTTTTGTCGCCCTTTTGGTTTCAAGAAAAAGAGCAAGACAAACAAAACAAAGCTGCAAAAACAGTTTGTTTTTTTTGGTAAGAACGCAAACAAGTGTTTTCCTCATGTTTAGCCCAGGACAGAGTTACACTGAATACAAGACCACTAAAAAAATAAGGAGAGTTTTTAAAGGTTTTTTCTTCTATTGTACCAGGAACACTGAGGCCTGTTTCCAACGTTACTGCAAAACCCATAGAGGACTCAAACACCTGTAAACGTATGGCATCTTTATTTTAAGAGGTTTCTTATTAATAAACACATGACATGACATGACTACACACACTGTACAATTTAACGACGATCTTGTCTGTGTCGGTGATGTTTTCAGACTCCAATTGCTCCCAGTTGTGTTTAGGTAATGGTACATGTGCTTGCCGTGATGGATATCGACTGCAAAGGGATGGTGTGAGATGTGAAGGTTAGTAATGTAAATTGAAGCATGACTTCACTATTGCTCACAAGTTGTGTGACTTGATTAATGAATTTCAAGCCTCTTAAAAAGACACATTTTAACTACCTAAGTTAACCTGCAGAAATGCCGCCTTTCCTCACAGCCTCTGTACTAAACAAATTATGCTTGCTGGGAAAAAATCTTAATTAATGGTGTTAATGGCAGACTCTGTTTTAGTAATCAGGTGCATGTTAGTGTTGTTATGGTGAACATGCTGCGTATGCACTTCAGCAAAGAGCTGACACAGGCTAACAGAAGTACGAGCACAGTTTGTTCTCTCCGCGTAAAACAAACAGAACTTCTAATGAATCCACCATTTAGTAATCATTGCATCTCCCTCCTCAGATGTTAACGAGTGTCTGACTGAGAATCACAACTGTGTGTATGGCCAAGTTTGCATCAACACAGAGGGTTCCTTTCGCTGTCAGAGGGAAACTGGCTGTGGCACAGGGTATGAACTGACAAACAACAACAATTGCCAAGGTAACAAGTCAAGACAGCCACTGAAGTTACAGATAGTATCAGGAAACAAGGGAACAAGAGACTGTAATAAGCATTGTACGGTGGCCGAGAAATAAAACAAACAATACAATACAAGACAATACAATACATAATTCAATAAAACATGTACAGTCTTGCAAAGGTCATTCAAGACAATAAAAGTCCAGTAAAAGCAAACCACAAACAAAAAACAAAAACAAAAACAAAAACAAAACAACAAGAAAAAAACAGGGAAACAAGGGAACAAGAGACTGTAATAAGCATTGTACAGTGGCTGAGAACTGCCACTACTGCAAATAAAAAATTTTTAAAAATGCAAATAAAAAAATCAAAACAGAAGTTGCCGATGCTATCGCTACACCAGCGTCCTCCAGTTCAACTTCGTATTGACTCAGACGCAACATGGCCTGACCAAATGACACATTGAAAAGTACACAAAGTGAAATTAAACAATAACCTTTCCACTCACTTCTTTGCTCCTCTTCTCACCATCCTCTTTTGTGCCTAGATAAAAACACTTAAAACACTGGTGCATTATCATTATTGGTCCCCACCAGCTCACTTCTGTTGTGGCTTTCTTAAAATTTGCATCCTTCTATTTTCATAGCATCCTTCTATTTTCATAGCGAGTAACTTTTTTTTGCATCGCCACTTTTTTTTGTGTGTGTTGTTCACTTCCATTGCGGCTTTTTTTTTTTCTCTGCACAGTTTCTTTTTTTTTTTTTTTCGCATCAGTAACTTCCATTGTGGCTTCTTTTTTTTTTTTTTTGCATTCTTTTTTTTATTTTTTTATTTGCAGCAGTGGCAGTTCTCAGCCACCGTAGGATTGTGATATATAAATGCAAAGAAAGGCAGCACATTATACATGAACCTTGATTGAACATGTTAATACCATGAAATATCCTTTGACTCTGATCACTCCTCCACCTTATGTTTTTTTCAGACATAGATGAGTGTGCTTTGAGGACCCATAACTGCGGACGAGACTTTCTTTGCACCAACACAGCAGGCTCGTTCCGTTGCCACCCAAAGGAGAGGTGTGGCGATGGATACATCCAGGATGCTGTTGGCAACTGTATAGGTGAGTTCAGAGTCATAAGCAAAAATGATTCACAGGTAAAGGTGAGCTGACTTTTATGTTGACTATTTTTTTTTTTTTACATAAGATATAAATGAGTGTCTGGCCAACACCACCCCATGCCCGCTTGGCCAGACTTGTGTCAACACGGTGGGCTCCTTCACTTGTCGCAGGAATACAGTAACCTGTGGAAGGGGCTATCATCAATCTGAGGATGGCACACGCTGTGAAGGTAGATACTGTTACATTAAACTCAACCTGCTGGTGTTTTTTGCTGAAAAAAAATCATTATATTGCCCTTTATTTTCCCCTTTTCAAACGATTCCCCCTCATGTTTCAGATGTGGACGAGTGCCGCACAGGGACAGTGTGTGTTGGCCATGGTTGTGTAAACCTGTTGGGCTCATACCGCTGTGAATGCAGAATTGGCTTCATTTTTAACAGTGTCACCAGAACATGTGACGGTAAAAGACAAATTCAACACTTTCTACATTTTGTACATGTTATTTTTCAGGTTGTTATATTCAAGCAAGGTGAGGAAACATAGGTGCCATTCAACCTTTGTACAATAACTGTGGAAAGATCTGTTTTATGAATGTCAAAGTGTAAATCGACACTGATGTCAAAGTGGATAACTAATGGACCTTTTTAACGTTGATCTCTATACCCTCTGATCTGTAGACATCAATGAGTGCAGGCATTATCCTGGGCGGCTTTGTGCCCATAAATGTGAGAACACTGAAGGGTCTTACATATGCAGCTGCACCACTGGCTTCAAACTGTCACAAGATGGCAGAAATTGTGAAGGTACAACTGTTTCTTTTGAATGATTTTAAAAGGTTTTTTGTTTAACCTCATAAGGGTGTTTAGAAGTCAACTCATTTTGAATCATGATATTAACATAATATAACACAGAATTCCTCCTCATCAGGCTGTATTTTTTTCTAAAGTCTGATACCTGTCCCATCTGTCACCCCATGTTGGGATAGATGTCAACGAGTGTGATGCCAATCCTTGTAGCCAGGAATGTGCCAATGTCTACGGATCCTACCAGTGCTACTGTCGCCGTGGTTACCAGCTGAGCGACGTAGATGGGATGACATGTGAAGGTACTGTTGGTTTTACTTTCGATGATGATAATTCAAGCTGGAAATGATCACAATTAAAGATCTCCCCCAAAAAAAACAATGACAGAAAAGTTCACTGCTGCTCTCTGCTGCTCTCAGATATTGATGAATGTGCGCTGCCTACTGGAGGTCATGTGTGCTCCTACCGCTGCTCAAATGCTCCAGGAAGCTTCTATTGTACCTGCCCAACAATGGGATACACCCTAGCCTCCAACGGACGCACATGCCAAGGTCAGTAACGGATAGTTATTGGTGCTTTCTGTCCTTCTAAATTAGGTAAAAACTGAGTTGTAAACTGTTGCTGTGTTATTTTTAGTATCTAGAACAAGATGAATGCTGATTTTTATGATTCGATTACTTTAATGGTGTTTGAACTGGAATGAATAAGAAATGTCTGATTGAACTGCAAAGTGTGCATAACTCCACTAAAAGACTTTTTAACTCAATCTAAAAGAGGAGAGCATATAACTCTTGTTCCAGTGACCTTAACACTGGCTGACCCTTCATTTTTTACTTATCTGAACTGCTGCCTCCCTACCAGCCGGTGCAGATCCTCAGACAGGAATCTCTTTCCTTTCTTTAAACCTGAAGACTAAAGGGGGGTGAGCATTTGCTGTTCAATCCCTGCAGTTGTTAAACGACCTGGATCTCTAACACCTACATCAGTATCTTCTCTTAAAGCATTTTCATTCTATTGAAAGGCTTTCTTGTTATTTCTGTGTTTTGTTGTTATAAAAAGACAACAAAACATGCCTGGGCAAAAAGAGTTTTGGCTACAGACTAAACCTTTTTAGGTTGGTTTATGATTAGTAATCTGTGTTTACGTGTATTTTCTGTTCCTTGATTTTTGAGTCCCTTTGTGTATTTCAGTTTGTGACTTGTACCTGTTGTCTGTGGGTTTATTAGGGGAGAAATTGTTGATGCTGACCAAAATAAATGAAATATTTTTATTGTCATTGTAACTTGTTGAACCCTGATTTGTCCCTGTATTTTCAGATATTGATGAATGTGCAGCTGGGACCCATACCTGCTCTGCCTCTGAAACCTGCTTCAACATCCAGGGAGGATTTCGCTGCCTGTCCTTCACATGTCCTGCAAACTTCCGGGAAGCAGCAAGAGGGTAAGAGCTGATGGATAAACTTTACTATGACATGCTGATAAAACAAGAAGAGCTGTTTTTCCTCTGCTGAGCATGACGTCTCACTTTTCTTTGGTTTAGTATTAAGGATCTGTCTCTACCTCCTCCTGATTTGACACTCTTTTTCTCCTTTGACTTTCTGAGATGAGGATTTTTGTGGTTTGACTTTATGTTGTTTCCGATCACAAACTCTGTCCTCACATCCAAACTTCCATTTATCACTCCCCCACTAGTCTTGTCACTCTTTATTTTTCCATATCTATTTTTTCTCCTTCTGTCTGTGAGTGTTTTATTTTTTTCCCTTCCAGCCGTTGCTAGCGCGTAACTTGCGAGTTAACGCAGGATCCTTCGTCGTGTTTTTTGCTCCCACTGAGAATCTCCTTCTACAACATCAGCTTCCCTATCAACACCCCTGTCCCTGCTAATGTTTTCCGGATGGGACCCTCTAATTCTGTGCCTGGAGACAAAATAGTGCTCACTATAGTCTCTGGAGACGAGGAGGGATACTTTATGGTGCAGCAGCAGCAGACTCACGGAGGAGAGATCTCACTGCGCCGTGTTTTAACCCAGCCTCGGGACTTCTTTCTCACTGTGGAGATGAGACTGATCCGCTACGGGACGTCACATCTGTACATGGCAAAGATTGCTGTGTTTGTAACACCAGAGCAGATTATTCGGCCTTCAAGAACATTTCTGCATTAGAAGTCTGTGAAATTCCTAATTTTGTTCAAATAACTAATTATTGTGTATGTGGTTTTAATTCCCATCGATCCTTTTTTGTAAAAGCCTACTCACAGCGTAGTCTTTCCACTGAATACAGCCAAGACAGGGATTCATTGTTTTCGTTTAGTGGCAAAACTCTGAAATCACCTAGAGTAAAAATGATGTTGCAACAGACTGTTGTTGTGGTTTTGAGTAGTTGTTTTTGTACCATATTGGTCAACCACATCCTTCTACCTCAGCTCTCCATATCAGTTAAAATTGCTTTATCATTGAGTAATGCAGGCTTTTTGACAACATGATGCTTTTTTTTTGCATTGAATGAGGACCTAAGCTAATCAGTTGCTTTTAAACTGAATGTGAAAGCCTGAATGGAGAGTTAAATAAGAAAAATAAATAAATAAAAAATAACAGTGCAAGTTAAAGTTAAGTTTACTTTTAAATTAAAAAAAAAAAATCAGAGATTTCATTTTTTACACGAGTAAGATGAGGAGATAAGTTTAGTGTCTTAATGCTAACGCTACAACCATCAGTGTGCTAGCTTAGCTTAATACAAACATTTAAATACAAAAGAGTCACTGCCTTGACTAAAACTGTTCCAACACATTAATTTAGGAGAGAAAAGAAGAGGTAACTGAGCTGTTTAAGATATTTTAGTTTATTTTTATACCTTTGGACAGAGCCAAGCTTTAGCTAGCTGTTTACAGTCTTAATGCTAACCAGGCTAACTGACTGTTCCAGTTCTTGTGTTTTATTGTACATACAAACATATGAGTGATATTAATGTGCTCAACTTTCTCACCACAGGAAAGCTGTTAAGCAAATTCCTCATTGAAAAGAATCTCCAGTATATTGAATTTGACTGTGAATTAGTTTATTGAAGCATTACACCTGATCCCTGTAATATTGTGTCAGGATTTATTTAGCCTTCGATGTAGCATGTGTTCAGATAATGTCTGATTAGCTCATTGTACCACTAGATGGAGCTAATCTTCTGTGGAGCACCTTTATAACATTGATAGGGTTGTGCATTGATTTGCACTGATGGCAGCTTACTTTCCTAACTGTCTGTCCTGCTGCGTCCTCTTGTGTGTACTTCTGTGAGTTGGAATAAAATATTGACAGATAAAAATGGCTTTTCAGTCCTTATGGTTTCTTCCTTTCAATAGCCTCTGCCACTATTCTTGTGCTTCCTCCGCTGTGGTCATTTCTTATGTTGAGACCTATTTTTCCGATGGTCTGTTCCAAGCAGCCTGAACGAAAGATCAAACAGGCTTTTCCTTAGTGGACAGTTAGAAAAATAAGCGTGGAACTTATTTATGGGCACCTGGTGTGCCGCCAGCATGAGGCTCAATTAGTGGTAGAGTAGCATTACAGTGCACAAGATGAATGGTGCTTTTAGTGTTGGTATTGGGTGGTTATCAGTTAATTTGCTGAAAATAATACCCAAAGGCTTATGGCTGTGCTGGTCAACTCGATAAATGCAGCCAGACAAATTTTCCACTGGTGGTTTCTGGGGTTGATGCATGCAGGGATGATTTAAAACACAAAGATATTAGATCCACCAAGTTTTATTCTCTTAAACCTTTGTTTCTCAGAACCACCTGCCGCTGAAATTCCAGCTTTTTCTTTTTTTTTTTATTTCAGAAGTGTAAAATCTAATGATACTTATTATTTATTGGTGGTTCTGAGGTATTTTGCTCCTTAGAGGAAAAGTCAAGTTGATCCCATCAATAATTTGGTCCTTTTTTTAATTCTATGTGGATATTGTCGAGATCACATCAAGTGGCGTACGTTCTTACATACCCTCTCTCTTTTCCATCTCACCATTTTTCCAAAGTGGCATGTTGTTTATGTGAAATACCACACAATCATCCCAGTGGTTTTGGCTGCATGTTAGCTGACAACTTGGACTCACCTGCTTGTTGCTAATTACATGGCTCTGCTATTTTTGTCATATTTGAGGTTATGTCTGAAAACACTACTGTCCTCAAGTTGGATAACCTCTTAAATATGAGCATTTAAGGTTTTTAGGTTGTTACCAGTCTCATAGTAAACCATATATGTCTACAGGAATACAATATTCAAGATCTTAGCAACAGTATTCATGATGTTGTACAACTAAGTATTTGAGTTCTCATCTCAGTTTTTCTAATAAATACTATTGTACATGTTATAGGCTGCCATCAGATGATGCATATTCTCAGTTCTTGGTGCCTATTGTGATATAAGTATATATTTGATTTTCCTTGTTTTCTCTCTGTTATTATTTCCACATCCAGACGAGATGCTTCCGTCAATGTGCGTTGTATTAAGGCTTGCCAACCAAATGACGTAAGCTGCAATCTTGATCCCATCCACCTCATCACCCACACCAGCCTCTCCCTGCCAACCTTCAGGGACTTCAGTGAGCCAGAGGGTAAGGCATGGTGGAAGGACGGCATGAAATTTACTGAATTTGAGATAAATTTGTGAAATTATGTTCACACAACCTTAGAAGCCATGCACATTAATCCCTGAACTTCGATGCAGTGAATATCATGTTGTATGTTGTTCATTGTAACAGGTGGTATACAGGAAACATGTGTCTCCTACACTATTTTTCACCTGATTATCAGAATAGAAAAGAAAATGTCAGAAAACTTAAAGCTTCTATAAGGAACTTTGATTTGTGTCAATTCTGGCATCCCCCTGTGGACAAAGCAACCGTTGCTTATCTTGTCATCTACAACATGCTGAGGTAGGACTAAAAAATCTCTTCCTGGTGACTTTTGCTGGTCAAATGTGTTATTTATTGACCTTACTTTAGGGCTACAGTCTCGTTGTTGAAAAAGGCCTGTTTCTTCAGCTGCTCAGCTGACACCTACCCCCTTGCCCATGTTTCAGACATTGAAGACTGGGTTACAAAAATCATCCGTATTGTGGCTGGTGGTCTTGTAAATAAAAACACCTCATAGGAGCTTTAACAAACACCAAGACAAGAATCTTTGAAGCATTGAATCAACTCAAGAATCAGTTCAAACTGTAGCAACATGAGGAATCTTTGCTTTTTTATTGGAAGTTAAATCTTTATTTGTGGTTTTAGGAAGGAAGTACATACAGTCAATAACTATTTAAGTTTAATTGCATATTTTTTATCTGAGGTGTTAACCCTTATGAAGTCAGTGACATGATTTGACTAAAAATTACCCCAAGAAATCTTCTTTTAAATGGTCAAAAGTTTGAAGTTGAAATAAAACACAACCATCACAGTCGGTTATTTTTTCCCCTCACAGAAATATATTTTAATGATGCAATGAATATTTGATGAGCACTCACATGCATTTTGTGGTTTGCTGTTATCAAACTGACTTCCTACCATCTCTTCTATCAGAAATAGTTTTCCTGCGGACAGTTGCAGCGGCTAACCCAAATCCTCTTCCTGGTGCCACTGATGTTTTCTTCGATATCATGGCTGCAGATCCTCAGTTCTCTTTTGATGTTCAGAAACGCTCCCACCTCGGCATGATCATGGGTAAGTGGAGGGAGTATCGCCAAAAACCAAGCAGATCATTCTCAATTAACAGTTTTTACAGATATTCATGAATAAATATCTCTCTCTAAAACTGTATTGTAGTCAGCCAAACAAATCTGTGTCATCCTTCAGGTGTGGTCCGGCAGGTCAGACCCATCGTTGGCCCCAGAGATCTTGTGCTGGAGGTGGCCATGAACTACGTCAAGTCAGGGATCATTTCCCATCGAAATGTTGTCATCCTGCATATCTTCATCTCTGAGTTCTGGTTCTGAGCTGAGCTTGTGGATGAATTAAACAAACAGCATCAGAAATGCAACAAATAATACCTGGAGAAGCCTCCACACTTCTGTTTCACCTCAAAAGCAACGCTGTGTTTGCCAACACAAATAACCCTCTGATAATCACTGGATATGATCATTTTCTGTTTAGTTGTGCTAGAATAAGCCTATAGAGATTTTTTTGGTTTGTTACAGCTCTTGCTATTTCACTTTTATACTTATTGCTAATGCCAGTTCGCTAACATGATTGCAGTAACTTACATACATTTGTTCACCTACATTACTGTTTACAAATTGAATTAGTATAATGACATGTTCTTCATGTTAACATCTTAGTTTACTATGTTGGCAAGCTACATTTGCTCATATTCCCTAGATAGTGACCATCGATGTGGCTAATGGGAATGTCTTTGTACAGCTAAGCTGCACATTTTTACAGAACTAAGATAAATGTTCTTTTTTAACAAGAGCTAAAAAAAATCTAGTCTGATATAAGCAAAGTGGTTTATTTCATTAACCACTGTCTACTGTATTTAAGTGTAACTGCTGTTTTGTTGTCATTGGTTAATGTGTGTATCTTCTTTGATAGGCCAGCTATAACGTGCTTCATTTGATAATAAATTACTTCATTTATAGACTTCCTTTCAACAGTGATTGTGTTTTGTACCATCAGACTATAGGTCCATCTGCAAATAATCAAATGTGGTTTATGTTGTACGAGTTTTTCACAGAAATGAGCTCCATCTTCTACCACAGCAGACTAAACCAGCTGTCTTCTAGTAAGCATGAATGAGTTTCACAATCCCAAATCTGATAGAGTTTCACGTCTTTCCTGTAACTCAACTCTGTAGATTCCCAACCATGCCACACCACTTCCAGTTTGTGAGTAAATTTCCAGTTATTCCACTCAAAGAATGAAAAATGGGATTCATATACTGGGAATGTTCGGTTCAGTGAATACCTAGTCTCAGAGCTGACAAATTGCTTGAGGTGGATACTTCTTACCATCCATAATCAACCCTCTTCCACATCGATTCTGCCTTTCACCACCGCTGTGCCGTTCTCGCCAGTGAAAACATGGGGGACAACCAACCAGAGGAAAAGAGTGTAATCTTAAATTCGCCACTTTACACAAAAATCCCCAGGGCATGCGTCGAGGTCTTGTTGATGCAGCTGCAACAGTTGTTCCACAATTTCTCTTGGCTCAATAAATTGATCTTCAGGTCTTAAAAATTGGTTTGGGGTAATGGATTTCAGATGGGAGTACAGCTGCAGCTTGTTCAAATCTCTATGTCAGAGATTTTAGAATGCAATGTCATGGCTGTAGATATGCACATGTATGTGGACCAAATCTTATAATAAATCTGTGATGTGTATTTGCTCAAATAATACTCTCAAACATCACCACAATATCTAAAGTTTGAAATATTAAAGCAAGCTATAGGTTATAGTATCAGCAAACTTAATTTAAAGCTTGTATGAGGAGTTTTTTTTTGCTGATGATGACTTTGACTTAAATAGAAACTGATGCCCTTAAATGACCAGCAGAAGGAAACAAGACCATGAGCAGAATGAGCTGTAATTCTTAATGTCTCTCACAACTGCTACTGTCCCAGGGTGAGGTGAGGCCATGAGCAGCACTGCGCTGGAACAGCTTTGGTTTTACATTATCAGCAGAAAACATTCACAGGGCTGATGCATTGGGCAGTTGAACGGCAGTGTGAAGATTTTACATAATGCCGCATGCATAATCAGCAAAGGCATAAGAGCCACTGCTGTTTTCTGCAGTTTCAAAAATTAAGCCTCAAGTTCCCCAGAGTGGCTGTAAAACTTCTAACAACAGGGGGGTTGTGTGTTTTTCTGAAAACTTCTCAAAAACTCCTGGGGTAACTTGCAGACATATCCCAACAGGCTGTAGTAAACTGCATAAAAATGATCTGAATGGAAGTGCAAGAGTGTAGCAGCAAGAGTAAATTCAAGGTGAAGGTTTCTATAAAGAAACCATTTAACAAGGTTCATCAAGAAGAATTGGAACTGGTGCTTTGTTTACCTTGATGAATGAATTTCAAAACAGATGAACATCTAAAGAATGAATGACTTAACATATAAATGTCTGAACAAATTAATGACTTAAATAGCCTACAGATACTACATAGTCAGTTACTAATACGGACAATATGGCAGCCTACATATCGGTTTGTTGAATGGTTGTACTTGGAACCACCACTGCTGCAAATAAAAAAAGAATGCAAAAAAAAAGAAGTCACAACAGAAGTTACTGATCTAAAAAAAAGAAACCGAAGCCCGCTGCAAATGAAAAAAGAAATGGAGCAGATTAAAAAAAGCCACAACGGAAGCTAATGACACACACAAAAAAGTGGCAGTGCAAAAGAAAAAAAAAAGGTACTTACTGTGAAAATAAAAGGATGCAAAAAAAAAAGCAACAATGGAAGTGAGCTGCCAGGGACTAATAATGATGATGTTCCAGTGTTTGATGATCTAAGCACAGAAGACGACAGCGAGAAGACGAGCAAAGAAGTAAGTGGAAAGGTTGTTGTTTGATTTCGCTTCGTTTGCTTTTCAATGTGTTATTTGGCTAGGCCATGTAGCGCCTGAGTCGATATGAAGTTAAACTGGAGGATGCCGGTGTAGTGTTAGCTTCGACTAACACGGGAAATCCACTATGCCCCGAAAGACCACCCACGAGAGGAGAATCGAGTTCAGTAGCTTTACGGTTTGTTTGTTTTACTCATAGAAAATAAGTACGCAGACCCCTCACTTTTTTTCATTAGTAGTCCCAGCAGCTCAGTTCCGTTGTGGCTTTTTTTATTTGCATCCTTTTATTTTTGCCGTAACTATTTTTTTTTTTTTTGCATCGCCACTTTTTTTTTTGCATCGTTAACTTCAATTGTGGCTTTTTTTTATAATCTGCATTTTTTTTTTTTTTCTTTGCACTGGGCTTCAGTTTCTTTTTCTCTTTTTTTGCATTGGTAACTTCCATTGTGGCTTTTTTTTTGCATTCTGTTTTATTTGCAGCAGTGGAATTGAGTTCAGTAGCTTTATGGTTTGTTTGTTTGTTTTACTCATAGAAATAAGTACGCAGACCCCTCGCTTTTTTTCATTAGTAGTCCCCGGCATCTCAGTTCCGTTGTGGTTTTTTTTATTTGCATCCTTTTATTTATTTATTTATTTGTTTGTTTTATTTTTTATTTTTTGCACTGCCACTTTTTTGTGTTAACTTCCATTGAGGCTTTTTTATCTGCATTTTTTCTTTTTTATTTGCACTGGGCTTCAGTTCTTTTTTTTTTTTGCATTGGTAACTTCCGTTGTGGCCGTTTTTTTTTTGTTGTTGTTTTTTTTCATTCTGTTTTATTTGCAGCAGTGGCAGTTCTCGGCCACCATAATAATCGGAAACCACTGGACAACATGTTTATGAGTCTGGTTTCTCTCTTTAAATGAAACTGCCTCCTCCAACACACCCTAACAATGTACCTTTTCTCTTCCACCCTCCTCACCACGTGTTTCTTTCCTCGTGTAAGTTTACACTCTCAGAGAAGCTCACCCCACGGCCAGTAAACTGAGAAAACTGTGAAAACAGCAGCACATGCGTTAGCTCCGCCTCCTCCCTGTTTAGAGCCAATAGTGTTCAAGTATTTTCACCGGATGTCTCGCCCATAAGCATGAAGAAGGCAAACATGGCAGCTTCCACCAACGGCAACTTGGACATCTCAGCGTCTATCGCTGTTATATTGAATGAAAAACTATGCACTGAACACTTGCAGATACTGAAAACATTTACGTGCTCGTTGCGGGACAAAGAATACAGGTATGGACGAGGCGTTTATGGCCGTTTTAGTACAAGGATGTTAGCTTGTCGTCTTGTCGTGGTTAGCATGAAGCCTGTTTGACAGTTACGCACTATGGAAGATAACCTAATTCAGCCTCAGTCTGACTACCACACATTTACCCCTTTTTAATGTCCGTTTTTAGCAGAATTTATCCATTTGTTACTCTTTTTCACACAAATATATCATTTTCTTACTCTTTCTGCTCATATTCAATCGGACTGTCGCAAAGTTGTTGGTTAATTTAGCTCCAAAATGTAAAAATGTCGATGAATGCTGTGAAGTTGTCATGGGAGGAAGACACAGCCGTATATGTGGGATAATAAAAATGGCTGCCGTGGGGAAGGTCTTTAAGCTTCACTCACTCACAAACACACTCTCTCTTAAAACACATTTCTGGGTCAACTTCCCTTTGTTTTCAGGGATGCAGTGGAGGAGGAGGCTTTCTCGGGTATTTCTAAGGTCTTGTCTCGGCTCTATGATGAGCTTCAGGCCGCCAGCAGTGAGGACGAGGATCTGGAATCTGTCCCCCTGTTGCTGCAGCTGATCTCCGAGTGCTTCAGGGCTCAGAGGAATGCCTGTGTTCAGAGCACCCGCAACCAAAACCTTCTCAGGTAGTTGAAGATGTAATCATGTACATGTGAGAAAGAAGGAAAACAAGATCATTCTTGGTTTAGTAGTTTGAAAGATATGATAGAGGTTAACTCATTGGTTTAGAAAATGAATACAGAGTCATATTAGTACATTATTTTCCCAGCTTCACAACCTCCTCCATTACTGAAGGTGAATTTAGATTGCTTTTGTGCCATCATAAAGTGTGTATTCGTGTTGTGTTTCCATTATAATTACAGAATGGTCTCCCCAGGGATATTCCGGTGTAAAATTAATTTAGGGTCAAACACACCATAACACCGACTTAGACACCCCCCGAAAGATGAATGTTGCTTCTCTAGTTATACCAACTTTAGTAACAACCGCGCTATAGCAATACACAGCGGTCTGAGGAGCCATAAACAAACCTCAACCAAAACACCACTCTATAGCCACAAATAATGCTCAGAACAGCACCTAACTTCATCAACAGTACATCTAGGGTCCCAGCCATAGTACTAGCCATCAAACATCTTTTTAACTTTGCCTAATTTCTTTAGCAAAGAGACTAAACACAACTCACCTACTCTCTTCCAGCAGCCGCTTGTTTGTAGCGAGACCTCAGGCCAGTCCATTATGAATTGCTGCGGGATGACGCAGCTCAAGGAAGAACATTTATGATCATCTCGGTGTTACGGTGTGTTTGACCCTAAATTAATTTTACGCCGGAATATCCTCTTAACATACTTTTTTTTCCCACCAGGGAGCTTGGTGTCATCGATGTGTCCCTAAAACTCCTCAACTTCCTTCAGACCAAAACTTGGGAGAGCAAGGATACAATATTTGAACGTGAGTACCATTGATTCTATTTAAGTAAGATGTTTATTATACAGTCTGTCTAAAAGTGTTCCCCCTCAAATCATCCTTGTGGCGCAGCTCTTCGTTGTGGGATCCAGTTCCTCGGTAACTTAGCAGTTGGAAACCAAATGTGTAAAGATGAAATTTGGAGGCTCAGCTACCCGACTCTCCTCCTGTAAGTTTTATACACAGCAGTGAAAGTCATGTTGTTGATATTGCAAAATAAACTCATCAAAATCACACATCTTCTTGTTCTATGAGCACTTATTTCTCCTTCCCTCTTGTCATAATAAAACCCAAAGTGTTTTGTGACTACTTCTCTTGAACCTCTTTTGTAAAGATGTTTGCACATGAGCGCTTTTTTTTACAGACCTATATGTTACAAGAATTTGTCCTTACATTGAGCCAAACCAAATATCTGCAAACAGGCAACTCCTCAGCACTGATGATGAGAAGGCGGTCAACTATGCCTCAATGGTTCTCCACACATGTCTTAATGAGGCCAAGGTGGAAGAAATGTCTGAGCCGCAGAACATCCAGCTGGCACTCAGGGTGATGGAGCTCTGCAGAACTCAACCAGACCTGGACTGGACGTAAGAGTGTGTGTCTGTGTGTTAATGCCTGTTGAGTAAACACTCTGAATGTCACTCTGTATGTATGAAATTACAATTATCTTTTTCTTGGCTTTATGTTGTGTCTGTTTTATTCACTTACAGGGTTCTTATTGCTACTCAGCATTTCCTTCAGTCTTCAGCTCTGGTGGAGAGCATGTACTGTGGGATGTCTCACCATGACAGGTATGTTCTTTAAATGTGATTAAAGACTGACAGTATTACCATAGGCATTTACCATGAATAACAAACCACACAAAGACATAAAGAAGAACATCAGCCATCTATTAGGACACGTTTCGGAGACTTTATAGTTTTAACGTGTACTCATAAAAGGAAAAAGCCCTCGAAGTGAAGCTCCACATGCATTATGAATGTGACATAAAACTGTGTGTTTTCCCAGAGTTACTCTATTAGAGTTGATATTTGCCCAGCTGAAAGAGGAGGACTCTGAAGAGTGTGGTATCCCTCCTGATGTGGCCCGTTTCCTGGCTAGTTCTTTCCAGGAAGGTTGTGGAGCTGTGTTGACTCTCGCCACTGGCTCTGCTTCTAGTGATGAGGTAGAGACAGTTTTCATGACTGGTGTTTTTTTTACATCAGTCCCTTAAAAAACTAAGAATTATGTTGAGCTTATCTGCAGAACAGTTTTTGGCACTGTTTATTATATTTATTAAGCGAGCACATTGAGTGAAATTATTTGCAGATATTTTTTAGCTTTGGTTTTTAATAATTTTATAACTTCTCCCAGGAAATGAACGTCCTAAATCACCTCCATCTAGTCTCACCTGTCACTTGCACTCCACTGTAGGTCCTGCAGGAGGCGCTGACAGTGATCAGTCTGCTAGATGTGCTATGTGAGATGACTTCAGACCTCAAGCAGTTCATGTTTCTACAGAACCATCCAGATCTGCTCGTAACTACTGTTGGTAAAGTAAAACACATACTCATCAAACCTTTTGGAAACTCACAGCTTCACAGCTGGGGTTTGTTGGTCAGGTTTTGCTTTTTGGAATATAAATCATCTTTAAACCCTTCATGTGGTCGTGTGACAGATCCAGACCCCCTATCAGATTGAGCTCCAAAACAAATGAGAGTTCCTTTACACATGGCCTCCTTTCTGTTTAATGTCCTATTTTTCTCTTTTAAACTTGTTTTTTGTCTTTCAAAGTTTTTTTAAATTTTATTGAGACAGTAATGTAAAGTAATCTATGCTCAGGCCAAGGCCCCCAGGGCAGAGATCAAATATTAAAACTTAAACTAAATGTCTGGAGTAAATATGTCCTCTGTAGAATCAAGGCAACATAAGTTCAAAGTCACAATATATATATATATATTTTTAAATCTTTTCTTTTACTGAATATCTACCCACTGTTTTCCCCACAGAGCTACTGGAGCAGGTTCATGCTATAGGAAAAGCGAGTAAGAATATTTTCAGTTCTGCTCAGAACTTCTCCTCCTTCAGTGGAGATGGGGACGCTTCCTCTCAGTCCCCTGTCATCAGCTTTAAGGCCCACCTCATCAGACTGATTGGAAACCTCTGTCACAACAACCCCAACAACCAGAACAAGGTTTGTGATTAATAAGTAAGAAGAAGTACATAATCACTTTTCAGTGCTGGACCAGTTTGTGACCAGGTAAACTAATTATTTAATTTTCAAATGTAAAGGTGGGATGGGCAGGATCTGAGGAAGTGCCAGTTTTGGGTAGAAATCTTGAACGTTAACTCTACCCCTCCCAACCAGTTTTCCCCTCAGCTCCTCTTCTCTCCTCCGCCTCTGCTCCAGCAAGCCCCGCCCACAAACAGACGCTCCTGCTCGCTCGTATCGTTCCAATTAAATTCAGATATAATGCAGATAATTACAAATGAGGCCCAGTCAGTGTGAAAGTAAACAGCATTGGTGCTTCTGTAGATGCCAACAGACTACCAGCAAACACAATGTTTGCAGGACTTCTACAACTAGCATTAAGTGACACAGTCCAGGACCCGAGGTAAACAGTTTAGCAGGGCTACAACACGCAGCAGGTCCAGTTTGACAAGAAACACTTCTGTTACAGACATTTGGCTTACTTTGTTAAAGTGGTTTACCTTTCCAGCAGAAAGGTTACAGGGTCTGTAAGATCCAAAAGCGTCCCCCATCATATTTGACCCAGCTTTTTTAGCTCTTGCCTGGGTGGTCTACCTCCTTTTTAAGCACACGTTATTCCGCCAGAGTCTTAGGTATTTACTTTGTTTTCTGGCTTGTGTTGGCAGTCGTGGCCAAAGGAGGATTCAGACAATTTTCCATACTTGTTGGTTCCTACTGTCTGATATTGTAGCACGCTAACTTTGTTTGGGCTCGTGAATGACACGGGGGAGCAGCGTCTGCCTCACAACCAATCAGGTTGGGGGAGGCCGAGAACGGCTTTGTTTACAGTCAGAAAGAGAAGAGCGCTCAAAAATTTAAAATGTTGACTAAACAGACATAACAAAACACAGTGATATCGTTACATTACCAAATGTCATCAATGACTAATAGCTATTGACTGATATTAAAAAAATTTTTGTATATACACCACAAAAAAGATGCTTCTTTAATGGATTCCTGCCTACCCCACCTTTTCTACAATTCATGCCTGTGCCACATCTTCATACCGCATTGTTGATCAAAAATGGGACGAAGTGTACTTGTAAATTAATATGGTTTGTGTTGAATGCGTTGATTGTAGCCCAAAGTCAAAGCCAGATTTCTAGAGCAGGCTGGGAAACAAGAAAATCACTCTTATTTAAACCAGTGGTTCTTTCGTATACAAACATGAGCCACTGGTTTAATGCAGATTTAATTGCACTGCCAGTTCAAATATTGTCGACCGGCTTCTGAAAGCACAGTTCCTAGATCTTCAGTGATGCGCATTGCCTTCCCTTGCATTCAGAGGAGTTACCACCCATTGAAAGATATGGAAAATATGATGTAAAAAGGTCTATTGGTGCAATACTAAACCAAGCTACGGGCCTCAGACATCAAAATGTGGATAGACAGAGGATGAGTGAAAAGGACAAATAGCTATTGTTATTCATTGGGCGTTTTCTCCTTTGTATCCTCTCGGATCCCTTCTCTAACGGGATCCAGTGGTTCTTAAGATTTAGAGCACCCTTGATCAGACTAACACAATAAGGTCAGAGGTCAAGAGGAGGTTCAGGAGGCCTCCCTATTCTGTATTTAACATCCTAATCTCTAGGCCAAATTAGCATTTTCAAAGCGCAGGTCTCTGCAGTTGACTTTTGTAACAAACTACCTGACCTGAGGACTGCAAAGGAGTGTGATGTCTAATGAAGTATTGTGCTTTGAGTCCCTTTTGACTAAAAGCTAAAGAGTTCTTTCGACACAACAACTCGGTCTGGCATTGAAATGTGAAACGTTTCCTCCCCTCGCTTCGTTGATTTTTATCAGTTTCCCTCCATCGCCATCTGTCAGCATGTCTCTATTAGTGAGAAAGCACAGATAGATAATAAAGACGCTGGGAGGAGTTGGCCTCTCTCTGTGGCACATTATAGACTCAGTCCTACTTAATAGAAACAGATTTGTGGAATGCTTGTGGGATGGCCACCCTCAGCTGGCCTCTCTATAATATTTATGGATGCTGATCTGTGGTCTGTCAGTGGTCAAAAATCACCCCATATCTGTTTTCACTAAGATCTCTTCCAGTAAACCAAATGTCATTCTGTTCACCTTTGGGAGAGATTGTAATTTCAGATGTGCATGTGCAAAGTGCTGAACTGTATGTACCAGGCAGAAGTCGGGGTCTAGTTGCTTGTTATTCATCGCTTTATAGGTTTGGACATGTAAGCAACTTCAGACAATTGTTTTCTAAGTGGAAAAGCTGAACTGGATGCTTGTTCTTCTAGTAACTTTGTTTCTTGGACAGCATAAATGACATTTCCATTTTCTGAAAGTCAGCATATTGTAGTGTTTCAGAGCTCCTACCATTAAGTTTGGAGGGAAACCGCAATGGCGAGAGGAGGGCAGCAGCAAGCAAAGAGAACAATTAAGCCTATAGAATCAAGGAAATGATAGAGAGCAGATCACCCTGTTGTGATGGTCTGAAACTAACCCACAACCACACTACTGCTGCTTTTGCATGGATTCAGGGCTCTCTAAAGAACACGGGCAATAAGCTTGAGTACTTTACTTACTTTGAGATGAAGCTGTTCTTACTTTGTTTACTTAGAAATATATTTCTTGTCAAACCGCACGTCTTGACATTAAAGTTTCCCCGATGTTTCTGAGTGAAACACTTTCTCCTCTTGATTTGTACTGAGAGTGGAAAGTCTGGACTGGTGGTTTTTGTCCATTTTTAACATCCTCATGAACTTTCCTCCTTAGGTAAGAGAACTGGAAGGCATGCCCCTCATATTGGACAACTGCAACATCGACAGCAACAACCCATGTATCCTTTGTTTTCAGTAACCGATGGTCTGGAAATACAAACATATCTGTGTTTATTTAGAGTATTTCATATTTATCAGAGTCATATTTATGCTCATAAGTCAATGTGTATCAAATCCTGGCACCCTTTTTAGAATTGAATTTGGCATGTTTACACAGGGAAGCTGGTGGGTTTGCAACCAAAATTAAGTATTGATTTAAGCATCGATTTCTGTAGGTTTTGCCAATTTGCCAAACTTGCTTTTTGAACATTTTAGACTCTTCCCCCATAAATAGACAAAAGTCAGCCTGTTGACATGTGAAAGCCCGTTGATGCTTCTAACAAACATTGCTGTTTGTTTAGTGGAGCTATTAAGTCTAGACTGTCATCATATCAGAGAAATTCAGCAGTTCTATGGTTTCTGTTCCAACCGCAGTGATACTTTGCATTTTTATATGTGGTTCTTAAGTTTTGTCAGACCTTACTGATATACATAATTCAATAGAAATTGAATACGACACCCCATCTACATACTAAGAGTCGAGTTAAGAGTGCGCCAGCAGATTTTGAGTGACATTGAAAGATCAGATTATGTCCTCTGACGTGCCTTCATCTAGAAACTTTGACAGCATTTGAAGACAAGAAGATTTCTGTTTATTGTGGATTGAAGTTCCAGTTCTTGAATGAATCTTATCTCAAGCCCAAACTGAATATCCTGCTATTTGATGATATTTGCTAACCAAAGTCAGGGCAACGTACCAGGTTTGTGTTTTAACCAGGACTTTGACCCTTTGACCCTTTGCCCCTTTATCTTTTTATACACGCACTGCTTTCTTTGCATTCAGCATTATATGTAGGTGCCAGCATTTCTTTCTGTTTACAAAACGGCTGTATGACCAAAAAAAAGTTCATGGATTCATGCGGGAAACCTGATAGTGGCGAGTTGAACATGTTTTATGTCACAAAACATATCCCGTCTGCAAAGCTCATTTGTTTGCTGGGCTGCATGTGCACTCTGTGACCCGAGGCGCTAATGAGTTTGACATCCTGATATGAACATGATTGGCCTGTGTTGCATGCACTATTGGTAACCTTTCCTTGAGATGTTTGTGCATCTAGCTTTATAACTATTTGCAAATGTTCATTTCTACCATTTTGTTATTTTGTAAAGGTATTTACATTGGACTTTGACACTTAAGGGGCAATGTTTACAACAAGTTAAGGTCTGTGAACATTTGTCAGTTAACTTTAAGGTTTAGAAAGGAGCCATTTTATGTTTTCACTTAATATACGCGTTACCTTAGTATTTAGGTAACCAATCAGTGCTGGAAACACCAGAGAGAAATAAATCCAAAAAAATAAATAAATAAATACAACAGACACAAATTTCTACCGTTGCTCTCCTTAATCAGATGGCTCCAGTTATCAGCCAGTGGGCCATCTTCACCATCAGGAACCTTCTTGAACACAACGTGCAGAACCAGGAGGTCGTGGCTGCCCTGGAACGCCACGGCACCGCTGACTACTCTGCTCTCAGGGAGTTGGGTTTCCTGGTGGAGGAACGGGATGGAAGCTTGCTGCTCAAGACTGTGAGGAAGGACTCTTGAAAAGCTTAGTGGAGCAACGAGGAGAGTGAAGGTCCTTGACTGGCAAGCAGGTTCTCATGTAGTATTTGTTTAGAGAGAAGTTAAGTACCTGTGCACACAAATACCCTTGTGTGAACACGTGTAATGCTACAAGCTTCAATAATGTTAATACTTAAGCTTCATTTGTTTAATATCTGGTCTTCTTATTACTCTTGAAGTATGTTTGTGCCTGTCCTCAATGGCTGACAGCCACACTGCCAAACATATACAGCAAAAAAAATCCTTTTTAATTGGATATTTCTATCAGAGAAGTATGTATAACTAACTCTTCTGCCTCAGCAATGCTTGCACTATTGCCTAGTAAGGGCTTAAGGTATTCTTGATACACAAAGGACCCTCAGGGTCCCCCTAGTATACAATTTGGGGCTATTGTTTTGTCTTGACCTGCGTCTGGGAAATGAAGAGCCTGGGAGAGGCGAGCACATGCTGGTACCTTTTGGTAAGACTGCTGCTTTGTGGTTTAATCCAAAGACAAAGAGCACCACAGTGTCTGTGGCTTTTCACTTTCTACAGACACTGGTGTTACCAGCAGGGGCTGGGGTTTTAATCCCAGGCCCATAGTGACTCCAGCAGTAACCACGAAACAGAGAATGACCAAAACATTGATGTAATCAACCCCCTTACTGCCTTTCCTACTTAAATAGTGGTGTCCTCGCCAGAAGAACAAAGACTTGTTTTTCGTCTCTCAAAGGCTTAAAATACCTGCTTATGTACTAACAAGGGCATACAACCATTAACGTTAGGACTTAAGAGCATGTTTGTGACAACTCAACTTTTAAACTAAACTAACTGACACTATGCATGTTTGTCATTTAGGAAGAATGCTCAGTATACAATTGCAGCTTTTCACTCTATCTCCTCTAGCTTACAGAATCCTTGTAATAGCTAATTATAGTAGTGAGTATAAATGATGCAGTAAATACACTAAACATAGTCAAGTGACTTCAGTCTGCTTCTCTATCATCTTATTCTTGATCTTCTATTTCTATCATTTAACGGCACTACACATAAATGAGGCAGAGGGGCAGAAGGCGTGCGTTTGACATTGATGATGTTTTTTAAACTCATGGTTTATTTTTTTATTTATTGACTGCTGGTCAAAAGCTGTACTTGAGTTTTGCTCAAAGATTTAGTAAATGCTGTATTCCTACCTAGATTTATTCAATAGTCTGTACTTATTTCTTCTGATTAGAGTTAGTGATTGTGGATCTATAGATGATTGAGTGAGGGAATCGGACCAGAAGCATTAGTTTGCAGAATGACATCCCTCCCTGCTCCTCCTGTTGCTGGATAAGCTGAATGGTCCTGACACCTCAACAATGCAGTGCTTTACAGGCTTGCTCACACCCTGCTCCACCCTGTTTGCTCTGCCTCTGATTTTTAATGACAAAATGTATTGAAACAATCGGCTGGACTCTCCCCTCAATCCGCCGGCATAGTGAGGGGAGCTTATACGGTTCCGGTCCCCAGGATTTCAGACAGCTAACAAAACAGCTGTTACTTGCGCTCGGCTGGCTGGCTGCAATGCTTTTCAGCCCCACAGGAAAGAGGCTGTGCGAGTCAGCCGGGCTGAATGAGGTGGCACGGTCGCGGCCGCCTGTTCACCTCCTAACACATTAAAACCACATTAGCCAAGGCCAGAAGATTTTGTGTTACCCATATCAGCAGTTTATAACACAGTACTGTACTGTAGTCTGATTGTGCCTTCTGGTTGATATTTACTTTCAGCGAGAAACACTTTTTTTCAGGATGCAGGTACATCTATATGTTTATAATACGCTTAATAAAGTATTGAATGTGACAAAGCAGCTTTTTGTAATGGTTTCAATCAGATCCTTCGGCTAAATGTGACAAAAAGACTCAAGACTTTAAAAAAAGGATGCTCAACTTTTATTGGTAAAAAAAGAAGAATGTACAACTGTCCATTAAGTGTGCTATGTCTGTGACTGTGATTGTGCCATATAACAAAAAAGAGACTTTAAGTAGCTGTGTATGAAGTTACAACTACACTCTTAGGAGGAGAGCGGTGAAAGCCAATAGGAACAGAGAAATTTGAGAGGTCGAAAGCTCCACAAAGAAATACTTTGGTTGCTACAGCTAACAAAGTAATGCATGCTTTTACTTCAATATGTAACGTGTTTCCTGGAAATTTCCTCGTACTTTGCAACACTTAAAAAAAAAAATCTCTCAGCTTTTAGGGCTACGTTGAATTGTGACAGATCACGTTAAGATGAACAATCCGGGCTACTTTGTTAAAACACGTGGAATATTTACAAGTGAGAAACTTTGATCAAAGACACAAATCCCAATAATTTATATTTTTTTCAATCTGAAAACAATGACATTAGAAAACGCTTGTAAATAGTGATTTTCTTTTACTATTTATAAATGACATAAAGTGCCATGTTCCTCATATAAAAATATACTCTTCAAATTGTTTTGTAAGTTATATAAAGCCTTAATAAACATCTCTGAATACATTAAGGGTGCTTTCCAAAAATAGCTTTTAGGCCTTTGATCCTCTTGTACCCCCCTTCTGTGTGGTTAGCGCACATGCCATCCACCCAGGCAGGCCTAAACCGCGCTGGAAGGCCTTGTGTAAGCAGAGGCCATAATGTGGAATTCCACGTCTCTGCCGTTCATGGGAATGTTGGATGTATCTGAACCTGATTGCACCTCTATGGAGTTCCAATGAGGCTTACATGCTGTTCTCAGAAGTCAAGAGCCCTCTGAAAACAAAACAGTGAACACAGTCAGGATGGAAAGTGCCGTTCAAACTGACAAGTTGGATGCTTAAAATAGTATGCGATTATTTTCTGCCTTTTTGGTTCTTGGCATAACAGAGGGTCTGGACTTAGGGGGGGAGATATGTCCATGAGGAAGATGTCAACACAGCACACAATAACACATGCCCTCAATTTAAAGATACCCCGCAAAAAGAGGAAGAATATGACTATAAGAGTGCAAAAGAAAACTAAATTGTAGTATGAGAGGCTTTTGAGAACTTCTGATTGATACGAATGAAATTGAGAATTTGCAAACTATGACTCCATCATACTAATAATTGGTTTCTAGCTTTAAATGTATCAGCAGCAGGTGGAAATCATAAAAGAGGGGTCAAATGTCAAAAAGGCAGAGAAGTTTGCCATCCATCCTACAAGATTTTAGGGTTGAAAGATCTCTTTTTTCATAAATAATATTATTTTATTTCAGTGTTCAAACAGAATACAGTGTGAGCATACAGTTGAGTTTTCTGCTGCCATCTTCCAGTCTTCATCAGGAGTCTCTCATCTTTCATGGCAGTCTAAAGCGCTTCAGCATTTCCAGTTAAAAGTTTTCTCCAACAATCTCATCATAGTCCTGGTGTGTTTTCCTGTTAAGCCACATCTTTACGAGATGTTGTCCTCCCAATAGTCCTTCAAAAAGAAATTCAGATCCTTTCATCTGAGAGGAATTTGTATCATGCCACAGTTTTGAACCACAGGCGAGGAAATGTTTTTTTAAGCAGTGATGTCTCTCTTTTTTTTTGAAAATTCTCCAAACTTTTCCTCCCTAAAAGAATTCCAAAATAGGATGTAAAAATGTGCAAATAATTGAATAAATACTTCCAAGTCCTTCTCTTCAAAATCCACTTTGTCATTGCCCCTTGAACCTCCATCCATTGTCTGTTTTCTTCACCATTTTCTCAGGCTCATTCCATCTTTCCCTACTTGCAGGTAAAAACTTCTGATTTCTCGCTGCAGGTGTTGCACTTGACAAAACAGCACCAGTGGAACTTGCAGTTGCACTGCCAGATGCGTGTGTAGTGGTGTGTGTTGTAACCCCGGCCGCAGCACATCACATTACAACTGTCTGTGAGGGTTGAGGTGCCGTTGCACAGTCTGCCCCGTGTGCCTGTGCTCCCTGTGGCTGTGTCCTCTTCACAGTAATTGGGTGACCGCTCCAGGTACACCAGGTCTGTGTCTGTTGGCTTTTGGTAGCCCCGAGCCTCTTTGAGTCGTAGAAAGGAGGGCTGGCGGAGCCGGGAGGCCCGGACAGGCTCCACTTGAACTGCGTCGCTGTAGCGTTCCTTCAGCAGGTAACCAATCTCTCTGAATTTGGGCAGGGTGATCCAGCAGGTCTTAGTGGTGCAGGAACCAGACACACCGTGACACTTACACTCCAGCTTCATCCTCTCCTCCAGGATCTAAACACAGAGATGGGTAATTAGGTCTGGACTGAAAGAGTTGGTTAAGAGCTGAAAATGAATTTTGTAGGTTAAATTAATAAGTTTCTCTTTTTTTGTCTCTGGCCTGTTTCAGAAACAGCTCACAGCAATTCGGATGTGTCTCTCTTTCTCTGAGCTTGGCTAGTTTCTGCAGACTCTTAAACTTTCAGCACACCAGTCAGTATGCCAACTTTATGTCAGTTCCTGGGGAAGAAACCCATACCCCAAAACTGTAGTCTCTAATTAACTTTACCTTTATTCAGACCACATAATGGCTAGAAAAGAGACTGGACCTGTTGTACAACCATACATGTATAGTTTTACCTTGTGGTTTTGGCCATATTTATTTTATAATGCCACACAAAGATTCTCAGATGATAAAATTGACAGGTAGCTGTTGCAACTTGGCTTGAGTTTGAATATCCTTTTCCTTTTTATTGCAGAAAAATCTCCATTTTCATTCCATTTTAAGACCGTAAAATTTCACTAAGCCTAAAATTAGAGCATCTCATACCTGTCTACAAGATTTTGTCCAGGAAACTGATCAAATTGTGACTTGGTTTCCACTTATCACTATCACAATCTGGAGGAGTGTGCTCTAGACCTTGGTCTGTCCACTAAGAGTTGGCTGGTGCAGCTAAGAAAGAGAGGCTATCCCTTAGCTTTACTTTAAGTCATATTTGCGTTACCTTTCGCCCTGCCTCGTTGTTGTGCAGGTTCATCAGCCGCCTGGCATTTTTCTTGATCTCACGGGCGTCTACGAAGCGGCGCGAGAACTCCACGCCATACTTAACATCAGCCGAGCAGCCCCCCCACTTCCAGCCTTCCTCTTGATCATGGTAGCCCTGCTTTTCACGGTCACAGCCGCACTGGCTGAGGTTGCCTTGGCTACAGGCTGTGGTCACAGCGTGGGCAACTCCTGCAGCGGTGATGGCATACGTGAATGCTGCTTCCCTGCTGCCTAAAAAGAAAGAGCAGAGTCTGAATGAGTTTGATTTAGAGTAGAAATAGTGGAAAGTTTCTGATAACTGTTTCATGTTTGTTTATTGAATTGCAATTCTTTCCAAATGTTGTAGTTAGTCTGCATTAATAACTGAGATTTGGGGGTTTGCTGAAGTTGGCATTCAAATGGAAGATACTGCTGAGCTGCATTATGAGAAAATAAGTCATCCAACATTTGTAAGGCTTATAAAACTGACTTACAAAGCCTTATCCACGGCTGATTTGATTTTTAGTTCTCACATTATGAAAACTAACACAGGTTTTTAAACTGATTCTGACTTGTGTGGTTACTGCCCGCTGGAATGCAGACAGAACTATACAGGAGTTTAAATGGAGCTGACAAACTTTTGAGTCAATAATTGTTGCTGCTGCGAGGAAAAAAATCGGAGCACAAAACACCCATTTTGGCAGATATGCAGGGCGTTTAAATGGATCATAAATCATTGGTTGCTTTCGGTGCATGCGAACATGGACACTTGTTGTATGTCATGCTTCTGTTTTCCCGATGAAGGCATAATTCCCAAAAGAATGATGTTCTGAATAACTGGGAGTCTTCCAGCAAATTGTAACCCAACATTAAGTCGTTGCACCATCTTGTAAGGAAAAATTTCCACCATTTGTGGGTCTTTATTTGGAGGCCTTTCAATGGTAGAAAACATGACTGTTGGCTTTATATGGCATATTTGTAATTGTGCAAGCACATACCTCCACTTATTTGTTAAATTACTCTGGATTCTTTTGTGTTACATGTTTTCAACTCAAAAGATTGGACCCTGTAAGGTTACAGTACCTTTTTGAATTATTTCAACGATTATTAAAGGCGTGTTGTAGAAATTGAGCAGTCAGAGGATGACTTTGAAGAGCATGAGTAGATAATGTGTGTTAAAACATTTGTTACAATGAAGCAAACACAAGTGACATCTACTGGCTGATGAAGGAGCTTTTTGCTGGTCCTCATTGAGTTACTGTCTTAATGTTTTTCATCAATGAATTTCTCACACGGATTGAGTGTCATTCTGTGTTCGTGTTAGGGCGGTCCACATTATCATAGTAAATGATACCATTATTCATGGTGAAATCAGCGGCCAGACATCACTGAGATGTTCCCAAACTCTTGCGTGTCACCATTTGAACATCAGAAGAAAGATATCTTTATTAATGGCATGGAGAGAGAAAATGAATTTATTGGCGCTACTAGTTGGTAATAAGATATCCTTTGTCTCCAATCAGGATAATGCGGGCCCTTTCGTTTTGCTCAACAGCCGAGAATATTATATATTAATACAGTGTCTTTGGTAGAGGCGATTCTAATGGCTCCTCTCCAACCTGACAAAATCACTCGCAGAAACCATCGAGCCTGCGGTTCCCCCTCCGATCCATAACTCATAACAAAGTCTGAAGTCTTCTCTCATCAGGCTAAATCCGCGACCCTTTCTGATATATTGTATGGTGAGCATTTTTCAAGGCATCAGACGCATACCACAGCCAAACAGCCATCTCTTTGCGCTGTGATTTGTTTTCATTGTACAGCAGCGCATGCAGGGTTCCATTGTTGCCATCCAGCTGCTGGAGCTGACTTCAATTAGTGGTTTGCTTCAATCCCTCTGGTCTTTCTCAGTGCCTCATGAGTGCATGAGCTCGACAGGTCAATCAAACCGAGTGGTGGGTGTTACTTAAGTGATGCAAGTGGGGATATGGCCCTCATGTACATTCCTGTATTTAACAATAGAGTTTGCAAACTAATGATCCGTCCAGGTTTATGTGTTTGTCTTTATATTAGCTACCAGTCGCAGTTTTTATACCCGTCTTACATGATTTTGTCCTTCAGTGAGTTTTTCCACGGTCAAACAGCCTTACATGAAGGACACGTGGATCAAAACTGTGTCTCTGTAAGCTCATTTACACACCACAAGAGAAAAGAGACATTTCCTCTGACAAAAGAAATAAAGGGATCCAGACTTCTGTCTGCCTGTCTCCTGTGTAGAAGAAAGTGATTGCTCCCAGAGCTGCTAGATTAAACATGGATCCAAACCCACAGCAAGACCGCAACAAAACATTTCAGACTGAAACACAATTTATATAGGAGGTTCACATTAGGAGCAAACAGGCCTCTGTGAGAAATAAAACCGGGAAGAATGTTGAATAAAAACAGGGGGAACATGATGGACTGTGCGTGTTTCCGACGTGGTGGGTTTTACTCGGAAGGTGGCACACACAGACCGGCCTCAGAGCCAAGTCTTCACATGTATAGCTACTGTGTAAGTCACAGTGACATATGACGGATTCTCCTTCCAAGTGTCGAGTTGCAGTGTTTTGTGTACATTTCTAACAAGGCAGAAAGCCCTCAATGACCCTTGCGCGTGGTATTTCAAATATGTTTTCATTTGAGTTTCAGCGCCCATTTCAAAATCGGTTGAATTCTACTTAGTCCTGATATGCGGCGTCTTTTAACTTGCGCCGCTGACGACAGTTTTGGATGCTTGAGGAAAAACAATAAGAATGAGGGGAAACCACAGAGCTCGGCTTCGCTCATCTGTCTAATTTCCCTGAGGGAACCTTCCCAAAGGGGTCAATAAAGTTCTATCTTATCTATCTAATCTTCAGGAGGAGTTCTGATCTCCTGGTTTCAATGATTTAACGTCAGGATGAGCCTCACATTTGGATTAGTTAGGGCAAACAGATCTGATAAAGCGGCACCAAATGGTCTAACTCCCTGTTCACACACCAATCAGTTCTCTTTTATTTCACTTCTATACACAGTTTGTTTGATTGACCCGTTGAAGCTCTTTGCACTTAGTTTTCAAATGTTCTCTTATTTCCTGTTAGGTAAAGTCTGTAAAAGAAACACCAAAAATCCTTGTCCTTTCAGCAACCTTTACCCCCTTTCTTGAGTCAAATTCCTTACTGTCTATACCGCTGTGATATGTACAACTCTATGACTGAAATCAAAACAGACTGACCTACTCTCAGCTCTTGTCCAAAGACAGTCCTCTCGCCCAGGGCCGAGCAGTTCCAGCGGCCGTAGCGGAACTGGTACTGACACTCATTGATGCCAAGCTGAGCGCCTTCGCCGATGACGATGATGGCATCGGGTCGACTCTGACAGAGGGCTCTCTGACGAGGGGCCAGTCCAGGTATCTTGTTGCAGATGATGTTTGCACCCAGAGCTACCACTGAGGACAGTGCCCTGGACACAGAGAAACAAGGATCAATAGAGGGACTTTCAAGATGGTGTTTTTCAGGTAATACTCATGCACATCTGTGTCTGGGCTCTGTACCCAAAATTTCCATTACAGTTTGAAGTTTTAAGGTTTGTATGAAGATAAAAATGAATTCGCATGAATGAATGGGGAAAATAAGAGCAGCTTAGTTATAGAGTCTCACATCATGGAACAGCATTAGTATGAAAGGAAACACACGCTTATTACAGACATACATTTGAATTCAATTCCTTAAAGTTTCTGTCTGTTTCAGAAAACATGAACCACCACAGCTATTCAAGGTTTCAGGACCTGCCCCTGCTCTGAAAAAGAGGCATGTATGGTGCAGCAATCATTCTCTTTGTGAGGGCCCAAGTCTTTGAATTCCACAAGAGAGAGCTCATTACATTTCCCTGTACCCATATGCAGAGCCCAAAGCGGTCCAAAAGGACTCTTTTCCATATGCTGCTTTCCAATTCTTTCCCTTGTCTGACGAGGTGCTCCTGTAACAAAGTGGTTCTGGTGTGATGTGTAAATCCGTCAGAGCAGGATATCTCATCAGCTGAGCTCATGTTCCAGCATGTGAAAAAATATGGACATTTTATATTGGCTGCAGACCTTCAAGTCTTCACGGACTCTGTTCGATTTATGGCACAATATTTGAACGTAAAAACCATAACTGCTTATATTCGAGGGACAAAACCCACAGCCCGTGTTCCGTTGGCAGGGAGTGATTGAATTGTGGAATAAAATGAAAAGGGCTGAATGACACATGCCACGTAATTCCAACCCACGCTCTCTAAATTTTGGTCAACTTGGTTTTCTATGTTTAATTTTTCCATATCCACAAGAATTTCTTTACCACACCAAAACTATAGAAAGCCACAAAAAAGGAATGCAATATATTGATTAACTCGATGACACAAAGCTGATTGAAAAATTGTTGAACTCGTTTTGAGCGCATTCTCTCCTCATCATAAAACACCTGCGACTTTCAAAGAGTGTCCTCTACATGCATTCCGTGCGTAATTGGCCAATGTGCGCGTAAAGCACAACCACTCACTTGCAGAAAAAACAAGTAGTTTTGAAATAAAGCAAGTGCACAGATAGTAAACGTACAGGTAGCTACCGCTGGTGAGGATGAGGAAGATCTGCGGGTAGTAGACGGACAGCAGCGCACTGCGAGACGAGATGATGAGCATGGTTGCGCATTGAACAAAACTGGTCCCGCTCTTTTTTTGTTGGGAAAGTTAAGAATTGGAGAAAAATGAAGTCTCAACAGGTAGTCCAAAGGGTGGTCTTTCCTCCCCGTAGTTTTTCTTCAGCAGCGGAGCCGTGGCGCGCTGCGGCAGCTCCAAGCTCCGCTCTTCATGCGTCGGAGATGAGAGGCTGCATCCCACGACCGGAGTGCGCTCCGCCACCTGGACTGATAGAGGACTGGGTGGGAAAAAAGTGAGAGAGGGGGTGGGAGCAGATGGGATTCAGGATCGATATGCGCTGCTCACATCTCCAGAGTGTTTTGGCATTGGGAGGGTGGGAGGCAGTGGCCTCTCCCGGTGCACCAGCCCCCGGGTTGAGTGTGCACCCCGCATCCCACTATCTCCACCCATAACACACCTCCGACCCCCAAGCTTGATGCACTGCTCGTTTTAGGATCCAATATGCTCCTTACAGTAGGCCTACTGTTATTCCACCCACATCTCAAAACTAAAGTAACTTTTGTAAGCAGAATATCACTAACATTTTTTTAAATGCGCCTTTTCTCCCCAGTAGCTTCTGTTATCTGCAACTAACCAAACAAAAGGATGCAATACTTTGCCAAATGCAATCACATAACCGCAGGCTACATTTTTTTCTATTTGTGATTAAGATGCATCATAAATCTTTCTTTTTCACTCAAGAGAGGTAATTTCAGAAACCACTAATTGGTGGTTCAAGTTGTCAATAAAGTAAAAGTAGATATCTGGTGCAAGAACAAATACTTTCAATACAAAGACTAGAATGTTGACTTTATTTGAGGAATTGACTTTTTTGTTCATTTGGACAAAAGTGATTGCTATGTGATCATAAACTTCTTGTTTATTAAAGTAAATTGATTTTTTTTTATTCTATTCAACTCTTTCTGACATTTCAAAATAAGAAAACATGTTCAGAAAAAACATCAAAAATCAAAGCAACTATAAAATATCTACATAGTTAAAACTCAAAACAATCCTAAAAACATTGATATTTGTGTAAAAAGTTAAACTCCATCTTTGATATTGTTCCAGGGATGTGGAGCTGCTTTAAAGGTTATTGAGCTTGAGGGTTTATTAGATTTCCAAACATTGGTTTTGCAGTGGCACAGATGATTTTGGGGATGCCACAGACAGACATTTGCCTGTCTGAAACCTCTCACACTTTCAAAACAGCGCCCTCATGTGGTAACATGAAGACAGTGTCGTTACTTTAAAACATGCAGCTAAACAGCAGTCTCATGACAGCGAAATTCAGCTTTTTGATTTGGTTTGAGATTCCTCCAAGACACCTTTCTCTTTAGAATAACTAAAGTCATGTTCTATTAACCACTATGATACACTGACTGTGACCCACATTAACATGACTAACCCTGTGTAACCCATCCTGTTTGATGGGCCCAGGTGTGACAAGACGGAAACATTTCCTCCTTTAAAGAGGTTCGACAGCAAACAGCACTTTGTTTGCTGAGAGTCAAATAAAGTACAGTGGGAGGGGACTATCTCGGTCAATCCCAACAGATCTTCAAAGGACAAGGACTTTTATAGGTCTGCTTAGCAGAGTGGACAGAGGACAGGGTTCATATTGTCTCTGCTTCTTGTTGACATTTAGGATGCCAAATCCTGAGGCGTTGTGAGCTTCACTCCTGCCAGATAAATAACCGCAAGGAAGTATCATTAATAAAATCTGTTCCAAAACGAGATATAAATCATCAGAACTGAAGTGAACCCTTCTCTTAGAAAATGTTTGAGGGTATTTTTGTTGAAATAAACCTTTAATTTGAATAAACTGTAACCACAAGTAAAGCAGTTTGAGAGATAGCAGCGCCTTGGAATGAAAGAGAATAAAATAGTTCTCATTCTTTGGCTGTCGAGAGATTGGCCTGATTCTTCTGCTCACTCTGACTCTGCATAACTAAAACTGACGAAACATATAAACTGTACTCGTCTGAAAGTTGAGCAGCTTTGGACCGTAAAACTCTCTTAGCTGCTGAAAGATTGTCCAGTTGAACATGTTGGTCAGGGAAACTCAATCTTCAGATATTTCAGAAGACAACTGGCAGATGTTGTCTCCTGATCATCTGAGGCAGAACCCCAATGATAGAGTGTGTGATAAAGTGTGTGTGTTCTGTATCTCTATTACACGCCGCCTGTATTCTTTGCCCCTTCTCGCTCTCCATTTCTGTCAAAATAATCCCCCCGAACCACAATTTCCAAAGCCAAGATAGCACTTAAGCAGTGTGCACTCGCTGTCCTGGCGCCTGCACAGTATATCTGCTTCTTTTCAGATTTTTGACTCTGAAATAATGTGAAAACACAGACTTACGGCTGCCCAAATATTCCTTTTCCTGTCCAACAGGATGTTAGATTATTGATGACAGTGGCTATAAAACCGAAATGTCCTTTTTTTATCTGTCATGACATGCGTCTGGGTTTGGACGGTTTGGGTTCTGATTGTATCATCCTCGTGATGATGAGCGGAGACAGGCAGGGAGTAACTGGAGCAGTGATGCAGAGGGGCCTCAAACTGGAAATAGGCCTACAAAGTCTAGACTAATAATGGTGTCAAATGGCTCTGTGGGATTTTGGGACTGTCTTGTCCTTGAGCCCAGAATTTGTAGCTGAGTCCCTGAGTGGGTTTTGGAGGGTATGTTACTTCTGATGATTCAGTATAAGTGGCCTCTTTTTGTTGACTAGCAGTAAGTGTGAAAACCACACACAGGTTCAAGTGAAATAAAACCTATAAGGGGGTGGGCTTAGAAAGAAGGATCAGCGGAATATTTTCTGTTATTTTACATAGAAGCGGTGTGTAAATAAATGTGGCGCCCAGAATTATGATTATTAACCAAAAGAATATTCATCATTCAGAATTCAGTGTTTATTACACTCAAATAAGCTCATTGTTGACTACATCAGCTACCGAATCCTTTGTGTGTTTGGCTACTAACTACAGTTTCCACTCATTTTGAAGCAAGAGCAGAGTAAAGATGTAATATACTATCCATACATGTCAGTTTACGCGCACTGTGTCTAGTGTTTCTCCAAAACACTCCGCTAACATGAAATTCAACTGCTGACATGTTCAAGTGATATTTTTACACCCCAAACCACTAGATGGCATTGTTGCAATTTACCTGGAGTCAGATAACTCGTCCACTTCAGCAGAACGACCCCACTGAGGACAGGAAGAACATAATTGAAGCCTTAAAAATGAGCAACACCGAATATGACATATAGACAATGCCATATATTCGTGCTTTAATCATGCAACACAGATGTAAATCGTTACCTCTGTGCTCTGATATGATTTGTGCAGCCATGTTCTTGCTATCAGACATCATTGGTGTCAGATTAACTTAAAACCTGGCGGTATTTATAAATGTTGTAAACATCAGGGATTATTTTCCAATGAAATCCTATTAAGCTCATATTTTATGTCACAGAGCATTCCTGCAAAAATAACTGTTCTTTTTGTAGTTTATCTAAAATGTAATAAAAGTGTACAGCATATTATAGTGTTAATCAATAAACTGGGGAACCACTGCTATAGTGGGAGTCAGTAAACACCTCTGCCACAGGCACACAGTGAGTCGTAGGAAAGATCTCAAATGCTGTGAAGATGCTGTGTCTGAAAGCTCAGATGTAACTCTATCTTTATTTTTAAGGCCTTGTATTTCTTCACTGTTTTTGTGAAATACAAAATACATCTGTACACTCGGTGAAATGTTTTCTCATGACCATGAGGATTATTTAAAGTGCCAAGAACAGCAATCTGTTTCTGTGTACCCGTCCAAGGTCATGTTAATCCACAGTAGGCCCAAACAAATACACAATTAACCTTTGATTAAGTAGAGTGTGTAGAAATCTACAAGCCAAGGCCTACTTAAAAAACACTTTACCTCTGCCAGTCTCTGCCAGTCGTGACCAAAACTAACACATCGTTGATCCTGGTCTTTTTGTTAGCTTTGCAAACATGTAGAAAAATCTGAACAACAGCTCTATTCTTTAGAAAATGTAATTATATGAGGAGCTTTTGGTGCTGTGTATCGTGTGATCCACCGAGTCACAATGATGGATTTAATTTGTTGAGATCAGACAAGTGCATACGAGTAATTCCTGCACACAGCTACATGCAACACAAGCGGTTTGCAAGCTTTACCACAATGTCAGAGGCATTGTTTAGATCGTAATACTGCAAGACAAACACATGGTGCTTGTATGTGTAATGGGGCACAATACATGCAGGAATGCGAGAAATCTGAGTGTGGTTTGGGAAATGAATCTCATCCCCCTGTGCTGTGAGAGTGTTACAGATGAAAAACAAAACAAGCCTGTGGGTTCGAAGGCAGGAGAGTATTTATGACAGGACTGAAAGAAACTACTTTGTAATCAAATCTAATTTACACCGTGTGGAGCATCCATGAGACACGACAAAGTTGACAGGGGGAAATTGTTTCCATGTTGCAGAGCGACGATTCCACTTGGAGCAATTACTGTCTTTGAAGCATCTTGAACCTTTTTGAGCACACATGAAGGCAGGGTTATACTCCCAACAATGCCATGAGGCACATAAATGTCTGGAGAAATTAGTCCTTTTATGTAAATTGGATTTATGTTGTTTGGTGTGTAAAAAAAAAGGTTTCGAGTCGTAAACATGTTGCAGATGTTTCCAGCGATGGTTCAGCTCAATGCTGAGAGAGACTTAAAAGCAAATGTAGCAGGAGCTGCTGTTTTAGTTGTTTATTTTTCAGAACAAGTGGAGTCATCACCTTTAAATATCAATATCAAGGATGTAAGTTTGCAAACTCTACTCTAAACTCTACTCCTTTTTGCATTTTTCCCTCAGCTTATCTGGCTGATTTGCTTGTTCTCACTTTTTACCGGATTCCTATCTACTTTTTGTCTGTCCACACTGGGCCCACAGTTTCTGTCTTAGCTCAGTTTGAGCTGCAGAGGGAGACAAAGAACAAGTAGAAGTCATTTTTCAGCTCAGACTCCTCTGGCCTGGGTCAAGAGTGTCACCTTTACATTAGCATTTTCTCTCTCATTGCAGGCAAATAAAAGTGAATATAAGCATTGGAACAGCAGAGTCTTACATTATATTATAAATAGGCTAATAAAGTTTCAGTTATCATGTTACCTGGTTATTATAAAGTATGAAAAGACTAATCATGGCTGTCCAGTGAGGCTTTTCTGATTCTTTCCATCCCCAATTGTTATCGGTTCTGCATGAATACTTCATGTAGATCCTTAGGATGGTTTGTCAGTATCTGTGCTTCTGCATTTCAGAGGCACAGTCATATAAAGTGAGTGAATTTAAGATCCTCAAGGGGGCTCTTCACTCCAATGTTTCAAAGTACAGGAGGCAAAGCAGCTCTGAATTCCCACCACCCCTCAGTGGTTCCGCCATCTTGGTTCCTACCATCGAAATTTCAAAATTCGGCCGTCACGTTTTTTCACGGAACCGTAGAACATAGAAAGCACGTCTTTACGTAATCTGTATACTTCTAGCGATACCCTGAAAACTGGAATTAATTGTGCTCATTGTTTCCTTCTAAGAGCCGGTGGCCCTCAGCTTTTTGTATGAAACAAAAGACTGACATTTGAAATATTTAACAGCAGATAACAAAGAGACACCTCTGCTGTCTCTCATCATCAATATTAGCAGCAGGATTTTCCGTTTTTCACAGCATAAAATGAAGGATTAGATGTGTGTAAACAGAGATGTGCAGTCTCCCAGACTCACAGAATTTCTATTAATTGCTCTGTTAAAAGTGTATAATGTGCAGACAGACACACAAACCTGATTAGTATTTAACAAAGACATCTACAATCCATCAGATCTGATTAAGTGTTCACAGCACTTCCTAGAACACATCTAATTAACATAATGTGCTTTCTGAGCCCTGAATCCTGTTACTCTGTAGTCACACATCCTGTTTCCTGAACTATGACTGCAAGAATCACATGACTTATTCCTGAAGTCGAGCAAACCTATTTGTATATTTTCTTTACATAACCATGGGCTTTGATTGAAGAGAGAGCGATGGTCATCAGGCTTGTAATCCCCCTGTGTAATCCAGGGTTCAAATCCCATCTGTTGCATTCTGTGCTGGTATCTCAGTCCAGAGCGCTTTGGCTCACACTGTTTTTTTTTAATAGGCTTCTTTTATTTAATCATGCATTACGTCAAACAGAAGAAAACAATGGGATAAATGTGACAGAAAAGGTCAGGAATGTCCGTTTTTATCTTTTTTAACCGCTCGAGCTAAATGCGGGTAAAAATGTAAAATTCTGTATTTATCAAGGAAGTTTGCTTAATTACTGAACTGACTGTGTTTTTTTCCTCTACATCAATAAGAGCTGTTACTCCACCGCAGCTGGTTTGATCCGGTGTGGCTTGATTTGATCTGTTAGTAATTCATATGTGAAGAATTATTGCACTGAGGCTTTGGGGAATCAAACATGTGTTACACTTCTGTAAGTTTCTGTTCCCTGGAGAATACTTGGCCCTTAACGGGTCGGGCCTTACAGTCGAAACACTCAAAATCGCTCCCACTCTCGATCTCTTCCCCTCTTTCTCTCTCTCTCACACACACAAACACACAAATCGTTGTAACCGCAAGCTCTCAACCGGTTTTAGCAGGCTCTAATAGCTCGAATCACTCAAAGTTAAAGGAAAAAAAACTTTTGTAATAGTCACATCATGTTAGTGCTGACCTTGCTGATTGAGTTTGCGCACAATCACATGGGTCAAGGCTGAGGTCAGGCCCATGGATCATTTAGTTTAATGGCTGTTTCCTGCCTGCTTAAATGTACATGCCACATAGTAGGAAATGGGGAGATACAACCGTATTATTACAGGACACAATACAGTGAGGGAAAGAGATGGAAAGAGGTGTGTGGGAAAGAAAGAAGGAAAGAAAGAAAGAAAGAAAAGCCTAAAAAGTGGGAAAAGAGAAAAGAGGAGGACGGAGTGGAAGGGAGAGAAAAATCAACAGCAAAAAAGAAAACTGCAAGCCAAAGGAAAAGAAAGAGTTGGTGACAAAAGCAGAGTGAGAGAGAGAACTCGACTAATTTTTGTGGCCTGTCTGTGTCACCAGCACCCTGTTGGGACGACAGATGTGCAGATGATGTCATGTAGAAAGGGGATAGGGCGGGAGGGTGGAGCAATCGCAGCGCGGGAGGACAGTGGACAGGCGGAGCCTCGATCTGAGGTAGGAGAGGAGGGAGAGAGAGGGAATCAGGACTGTGGCGATCTTTCATCGCCCTGCAGTCACGCAATTCTCACAAGATCTTTTTTTCTGTGAAGTTTTTAGTTTCCAGAGAGCCACCTGTGTTTCTTTACGCCCTTTGGTGTCTGCTGAGAGTGTTCAGATGATGCGAGCAGCACAGATCGTAAGAAAGGTGACCTTTTTTTGCTCTGGCATCGTTATTTCGCACTGCAGAGGCAACAAAAGTGCTGAACTTGTTGTTTTAGTTGCAGGACCTCTCACAATACGCAACCACTCCAAACCGCACAGGCCATTGGAGCTATAATTTACTTAGTGCAGTCATTGCTTAAGTTTACCCTCCCATCCCCTGACCAGCCGCAGCATAAGAACCCGATTGTTCTCATGGTCGGCAGTGACAATGGCTGTTTGTGGTCATCTACAAAAAAGAGAGTGAGAAAGAGAACAGGATCGAAGAGGGGTTAAAGTCAGCCAGCACAATCAAGTCATTTAAAGTTATGGTCAGGGTCAAAGTCTGAGCGGGGGGTCAGGGTGATCGCTAAGCCGCAGTCACCTCATGGACACCATTCTCCCAACAGCCCTGCCCTCTTCTTTAACCCATCCAGGCCTCGAACAGTTAGAACCGTGTGACCAACGTTAGCTTGCTTGCATTTCAGCCAAAAGCCTTCCAGCCTTCTCTGCCCCCCACCTGCGCCCTTTCAGGCCAATTGTGCTGGCATGGTGGAGGGAGAAATTGAATGAATTAGGCAGTCGGATGTTGCCTAATGGTCGTACTGCACAAATGCAGCCATTCCTGGCATTGTTACGTGTTGGAGTGAGACTGAGAGGGATTGTGCTCTTCGCTCTGGCCCAGGAAAGCAGCTAATAAGTGAGACAACCTGTGGGAATCGGCCCAAACCAAAAGGAGGACTGAGGCAGTTTTTCCTCGCTCTGTGTTCCTGTTAGCTTCACATTTTAGGCCTGCTTTTAAACATTATTGATGTGTAATGTAGGACAACGCTCCAGCCATTGATTCTGTGATTCAATCAAGGCTGCAGTCATGGAGGCTCTGAATTTAATGCAACCCAAAGAGAGGTAAAAACCATGAGAAAAATGACTATGAGTACAAGATTCATCTCATCACGAAATTCCGCATCGTCTCCTGCACCGTGGCCCTGCCCATCGCACAGCCTGCACTCACAGTGTGAACACAATGCAGCTTTTCAAGCAGATAAGGCACCGATAGACGCACAAGCTCCGGGTTACTGTTGTCACCATCCTTCGTGACCTGAGCATGAGGACACTCTAGGCACTCTAGGTAATCATTGACCTGTTACCTGTAGCAACAAAGCCACAACATACTACTAGCTGCTGATAATGCAGGTGCACTGACACTTTCAGACTGCTTTGAACACTTTTGTGGTCACACTTTGAGTTGATGCCTAAAATAATAAATTAGATAAATGGGCCATTATTGGCATGTACGCTTCAGGACAAGCTATTATCCTTCATGCGTTTTCAGCATTTTATTAAACAGGGCGTTGCTGTAAAAACATGCATGCTCTGCCAACCAACACTGTACAAACAAAGCGTTAATAAAAAATATTGAGCACATACCAACCACAGAGTAGGAGCTGTATGAAAACAAGGCTTGAAGAAGCTCAAATGTTGGTGGTTTCATGGGTGCATTGATGATCAGAATATTTCTGCTGCTACTGGCACCTCCTAGTTGACATCTGCCAATAGGACCAGCCATGGGCTTTTGTTTTTTAAATTATTTACTTCTGTAAGAGAGGGGACTTAGGACCCTGTCTGTGCAACAGACTGGCTCTATGTGGTTCTAATTCCTCCTGACATTTTTAAAGAAACTATGGATGGCTTAATCATATCAAGATCAGATACTGCTCAGCACATTATAACTTAAAGTACAATCGACATTTGGAGCGTGTGCATTTGCAGAAAGCTTTCATGAATTTGCTCTGATTGTTATCATTCTTACTTGAATAAATACTTTGACATCTTTCTGCCTCTTCCTTTTGCCCAGTTTCAGGTCTTGTCCAGCTCCAGTGACTGGCTGATCATCGTTGAGTCTGGTTCTGCTTGAGGTCTCTGTCTGTAAAAAGGGCATATTTCTCTGTCGCTGTTGCCAAGAGCTTGCTCATGGTGGTCCCTCGTTGAGTCTCTGTAAACAAATTAAAAAGAGTAAGGCCTCAATGTGCTTTTTTTCGTGTGATGTCCCGAGTGTCCTATAGTTTTATTTGGCACTGTAAGAGAGGGGACAGGGTTAAGGTCATGACCGGCTCGCCAGTGATCGATCAGATCTCGAGTCTTTCCATTGGGCGAGGTGGGGCGTGGCACTGCACTGCAGCAAGTCGAAGGGGAACAGGGCCAGGGTAACATCCAAAAAGGAGGGTAGGAGGTGAAGGCGGTGGGGAAGAGGCAGCAGTTTGGCCCTTGATGAAGCCTCCGCCCATTTTTCCACACCACACCTCCCCTCGCCTTCTTCTTCCTCTTTCGAACTTGCACGTTCCTCCTCTCCTGTTCCGAGCTGTTGTCTTTGGGTGCTCTACGCAGAATGGTCTGTGTCTGAGAGCGGTGGCCTAGAATAAAACTCCAAGGGGCCTTGGATGGGCAAAAATACTAGCTTTGTCTGAGCTGCTATCCACTCTGTCTAGAGACAAGGAAGGAGCTGAGTAAGAGTGTCTGATTGCAAATCAGCCCAAAGTGAGCCCCAATGTCACCTCTGCAGGATTTAGGTTATCCCTTGTTTTCTCTCTCCCTCCTCTCCCATCTTCTTCTTGCATCTCCTCCTAAGACATACATCGAATCGTGATGAAAATGCTTAATTATGAATAAAAATAAATCATGTCAAAGAATGTAAATAAAATGTCCGTGCTTATCCTCTTAAAACTTCTTAAGTGATGGGTTAGATTGTAAGTTGTGTAAAATAAAAGATTGAAAAGTATTAAACACTAAACTCTATCTTGGTGGGATGATATAGATGATAAGTGCTCATTTTTAAATCTGCAGTATGTGTATTAGTAAGACGTTAACATCAATTTGATATTATAATCTTGTTTACAGTTATTCTTTATCATTTGGGCATATTTTCGGTGAAGTTCAACACTCAGTTTGTTTTCCCCACCACTAAAACTTGGACTTGGCAAAACTATTTCTTCCCCAAAGTAGGAGGTAGGAGGAAAAGCTGTCAAAATTCAGTTAAAGTCTTATTTTCAGCTTTGGCAAAAGAAAAAAAATGAAAACAAAAGAAATAAATTAAAACAGAAAACAATAAATACAGAAAATGCAGAAAAAAGTCTAAAATCAGAAAAGTGGTCAAACTTAAAGTACAGTTTGAACAACAAATTACCTGGTTAACACAGTTTTGAAATTTAAGTTATTTAAACAAACATGATTCGATTTCTAGGCTTACCAAATTTGCAAATGTTAAATCGAGACCCAACCATATTCATTATAATATATAACAGATAACCTATAATATTATGGGACTATCAGAATCTTTGAGAATAGGTTTATATTTTAAAAATATCCCCCAGTTGAAAAAAAATTGCTTGAAGTCATGTATCACACACCACACAGTCTTTTTAAAGTATACAAGAATATATGAATAATTTATAAAGCACTAAATTAACTAATTCATAAATAAATAATTAATTACAATCATTAGATTTTATTCACACTTCTCTAAAAAAATATATTTTAAAAGTCTGAAATTAATGTCACTGTACACTCGGTTTGAATGAATACAACTGCATTGGTGACCGGAGCATCACTCAGTTTTTAGCAGCTACAACACTCTTTTCATTTTTACTCTGAGAGTGTTTATTGAAAAATCTGTGTGTAGAGTTTGTTTGTCTGAAGCAGCATCAGGTGAATCTCAATCAATATGAACTTATGTCACCTCATAATCCTGTAAGCTATAGCTCACATGCTTATCCAAGCTGTGAACACACACACACACTCTGACACACACACTCTGACACACACACACACTAATCCTATGTCTTTCATTGCATAAGGATATAGGAGCACAGTAAACAGAGCCCGGTCACCGAGTGCAACTGTAATATAATCTGTCAATACGCATTCATTAACACTCAATATGCCAGCTGTGTGTATGTGTGTGAGTGTGTATGTGTGCAGGTTCACAGTAGGACTGGTGCTTCAGCAAATGTCTATGGAGTGGAAAAAAAAAAATCATACGGACAAACCTAAATACGGGCATTCACGGATCCTAGTTCCAGTAAACAGCAAAGTTTTGTATTTTCACTACCTTCTTTCATTTTGAGCATTTTGATAAAGTATTCCCATTTTTACATTTACAATTTGTCATAGAAAGTGAATTTTAGTTTGTGCTGAAAGTCAGTTTTATCAAAAGAGAAAAAAAAGTTTCTGAACAAATTTGAGTACAATAATTGATAAAGAATCCTTGTTTTGTATTTTTTAAGTTATTGAATTATCCTACGACTTATTTCTTATTAAAATCACATGAAAGAGGTTCATATTTTTCATCCATACCTAATAAAATAATTCTTCTCACTGAAAGGGCTGAAACAAAAGTAAAAACTGATTACTGTTTTTTTTTTCTTAACTTTACCAAACATTTCTTAAATCTCTGACTTTTTCTTAATAAAAGTAAGACCATCTATCTATCTATCTATCTATCTATCTATCTATCTATCTATCTATCTTAATGATTTTCGAAGGGATTTTTTTGGCTGGATGGATATTAAGAAAAACAGGAGCATGCAGATCTAAAATAAAATGCTCGTATCTCCTTATTTTGTACCCTTGCTCATGACCATGAACACTTCAAATCATCCATTTTTCTCCTCTGTTGTAAATCAAATAAAATACTGAGAAACATTACAAATAAAAAGCATTTATTATTGTTTTAGTCATATCTTCTTGAAGTATATGCTATAAAAACAGAACCACAGCTCTAAAGGATCCCATACTATCATATTTTAAACAGGTTTCGGACAGAGTTTCTGACTGGCCCTTTAACAGCTCCTTCTGTCTGTCTTTCATGGCTGATTTATCAATAAAGTGTCTGTGAGGCATGTCGGGAAACTCAACAAGTCTGGGCTTGTCTTCATGTCACCTGTGGTGTCAAACTGTGGAAGTGGACCTTCATTTACCTGGGGTGGAGGACAAACCTGAGTTGTCTAATTAACACGAGCAAACAGGTGTGAGTAATGCAGCTTTTTTTTTTTTTTAAGTTGGCTTTGTTTATTTGTCAGCATCAGCAGAAAGTAACCTGTAAAGCTCAAATAAACACTAAGATGTACAAGCTTAAAGTAGAGTTTATTATTTCTTTTACTTTAACACTGCTGGAGCATGGAACACCACTCTTCAGGTACTGATTGTTAATTTTAATTTCTTATTTTCTTTAATTTGACAATCACTGATGTTGACTTAATATTCATAGGCCTACTGCTTAGAGTTTTTGGCTACACCATGTGACTACCTTGTAAACATGATGGAGGGGGGTGAGCATACACAAAGGAGGTGTATTTCTTTAAAAAAAAAAAATCAAAAGCTACCTTTAAGTCTTCCTGCAAGGTTGAAAATTGTGGTAATAAAGTGTCAATACTGAAGGCACCATTGTTATTCTTTGGAAATAGATGTGTGTTATTCCATGACAGTCCTGTGTCTGATTAAGCTCTGATAATTTAGGGTTTTTCACAGCCTTGGGTAAAGTGAGTGACAGAATGAAAATGTTTTTTTTATAAGGCTGACATCATGTAAGTTCAGCACAGCAAATAGTGCATTTTACACCCGCGGAGGGGGCAGAAGGGGGGAGGGGGTGTGTGAGGCAGCCCTTAATAATCATCTCAACACAGGCTGTTTTTGCAGATATTTCAATGTGATGTGTCTTTCCCCCTTTTTTTTCCCCTTCAGGAGACATTAAATAATCAGAGCAATAGTGCGAGCTGCTGCACACCGAGGCTGCTTGTACAACGGGGCTTCACCTCAGCTGAACTTGACGCATCTGGTTCATCGGCGGCGCAGGACGCGCGGCGCAGTCAGCAGCTCTGTGTCCCCGCTGAACCGAGCTGGATGGCGGCGGAGTGAAACGCGGAGGAGGGGGGGAGAGAGAGCACAACTCATCCGCGGTTGCTTAAGGAGACAGCTCTTCCTGCACATTCAACGTGACGACTTTTTTTTTTCTTTTCTTTTTTGTACCTCTCATCCTTCAAATAATGTCGCTTCGTGTTCGCTACTTGATGCTTTTTGTGGACACCAGACATACTGTGGAGGACAAGCCACCGAGTGACAGATGTAAAGCCGGCAGACACGGTTGTTGGACACACGGAGGAAGAGAGAGACCCAAGTTGAACTTGAGACAGGTTAGTGCGCAGTCTTTTATTCTGTCCTCGCTGAAAGGCCTGTTTGTGAGAGGTTTATCTGAGCGGAAAGTGCTAAAAAATAACAAAGCAGTGGTCGTTTTGTCGAGTGAAGCTAGACTTGTGTTAAATAATGAAACTGTATATCTCCTCTGGTGAATATTGACACTGTTCCATCTAAACCGGTCCGCTGTCCTCGGGGAAGTTTCAAGAAAGAGCTTCATATCAACGACACAGCTTAAAATAATCGACATAAATGCAAAATAAAGACTAAAGCAGCCTCTAGTTTTTTACGTGAAGATGAAATGGTCGCCAGACAGTAAATTCTGGATAGCAATAGACGAAAAAGAGGTCGCCTTTTCGTGCCCTACTTTCCCTTCGCAGAGAGGCATAATCTTCCCCTTTGTTGTCCCCCGGTGCAAAACATAGATAGGCAGCCGGGCAGATCCCGTCAGTCCAGCGGAAACATCTCCACTCTTCTAAATGAGCAATTCATAGGATTTCAGGAAAATATGCTTTTAATTAGAAACGCAGCATCTCTGGAGCTGTCAGCCAGAGATAATCAGTGTATGTCAGACATTAAAACATATGGCAGAGCTGTGCGGTTTCCCTGATGTGTCACTGTGGTTTCCCCCAGTGAAGTTTTTGATGAAATTAATTCAGTGAAATGTGAGAGGAGCTATTTCTGCAGTAGCTGGATGTATTTTAAATGGTTAACAGGCCTGTATAGGCTTCCAGTCTGTCTCTCAGGTGTGCAGCAAGCTTAGTTAAAAGCATAAGGTGTGTAAAATTTAATTGAAATTCCTTTGAGAGATGAAATTGGGTTGCGAGCAATCATATTTGTTTGGTGATACATATAAAAGTGTGCTCAGACACTCATAACAGTAGCTGCATAGTAATCAAGAGGGATGTTAAGATTTGTCGGCAAGTGTACCAAACAAATGAGTAGTTTTTAGGTTCAAATAGAGTTCATTTTATATCCCAAACCTTATCTCCCCATGGCTGTAGATTAATTATTAATAAGACTGCACATTTTCCTAAAAAAATACCTTTTTTTCTCAGCAACTACAGCAAAAATAGCATCAAAGCATTTAAGATCATCTACACAATATTGATTTGCAAATGAATCAAACTGGGTTTTTTTTACACTGCATGCATAAAAAAGCAGGATTTGAATCCGGAGTGTCCTGCTTTACAGCATATTTTAACACGCCGCTTGTTTGTGTGTTGCAGGCAGTCAGGTTTTAGTTTGGTTGTCATGCGGCATATATATCTTCATGCCAAAGTTAACCTATTACCCAAAGTATCGTCGCACATATCTGCGATTTACAATCAAGTCAATCTTAATAGATAGTTTGCCCTTCATACCATCTGTGGCATTGTGCACACCTGAGCATGTTTTTGTCTCGGCATGCGTATGTGCATGTGTGTTTGTGCAGGCTTTGTCTGCAGGCTGGCTGACCGGACAGGTAAGATTTTGCTCATACTGGAGTGTTAGTTGAAAGTGCAAAGCGGCAGAGATTCTCAAGAAAAGCTGTGTGTCCACTGACAGAAACAAGGTGTCTCTCCTCCCCCTCTTTGTCTCACTCTTTCAGTGGAAAACAGAACAGTTCTGTCAGAGGCCAAAAGATGAGCGGGATCAGTGTGACCTTTTGGTCACAGCTCTCAGTTGTAAAAATGCCTTGTCATAAGATGATTTAATGTTGGTTTTTTATAAATGCACAGTTTTTGTGCAGGAAATCGCTGTTGTGCCTTTGGGAATTAGGAGCAGAAACACAGGTGGCCCTCAGACAATGAACTCGGTCTCATTTTTCCACTGTGAGTCAGTGGGACAGGAGAAAGCACATGGCTGCAGAGTGAAAATTGGCGTGATTATCATCTGATTTACCCTGCCACCCTGCAGCTTAGAGCCTCACAGTGGGCCATTCTGGCAGTGGCCAGTACAGAGCTGAGAAGAGGCTTGGATTTGCCCAAATTTTCTCTCATTTGCTTTCTGAACAGCTTCATCCTCCCTCCTTCTCCCCCTCCAGCTCACTCATATCTCACGCAATTGATTGAAACCCTAAACGGCAAGATCAGGCTGAGCTCAATCAAGCCTTTCTATGAATAGTGGATTGGATTTGAATGTGATGTGGTGTGTCGTGTCTTTAAGGGCATTTCAGGTCAGAGGGCGGAAGACGGTGGGATTGGCGGGATGGGCGGGGGGGATTTTGTTGCCCTGCACGTCTGATACTGCAGTGTGGCATGTTATATCGTACCGTTCGGTCCTAAGATTTATTGTCAAGACGCTCCGAGACTCTTGTCACTCCCTAATTGGGCCGTCAGGCATTTTGAGAATGTCCACGAGTAGACTTGCTGTAGTTCCAGCTTGTGTAGGGATCTGAGGGGTTTTCTCAGCCGTATTTTTAAACATTACACGTGTTTTCTGATCTGTCTCTGCCACCTTTTCATGTTCTACCCTTCACAGCTTTGGTGTTTCAAAAGTACCAGCACTGAGACTCAGTCACAGATTTTTTTTATATTGCTATTAATAATGTGGCAAGCCTCGAACTGTCAGTACAGTGTGCAGATAGTGTGTGTTTTTGAGTTCAACAAGCACTTGTCTGCGTGCATGTTTGTTGCTCCGGTATGCCTTTGCTGTCCCCACCAAACACTTCATGTTTTAAATCTCTGCACATCTCAGTGCAGGGCATTTAAGTGCTTGACCTAATTTCTCTGGCAGCGAAGAATCCACTAGTGAAGGCCTTCCTCTGTGTGTGTATATGTGTGTGTGTGCATGTGCGCACGCGCATGTTGCTCTGGGTGTTTCCTTCTTGCCTTTCTAACAGGAAGCTGATGTGGAGTTCAACTGAGGACAAGGAAAAGGCCCTTTCTTTCCACTGTGAATCATTTGAGAGAGAGAGAGAGAGAGAGAGAAAAAAATGAAAAAAAGAGAAGGGGGGAAAAAAAGGACCAGGCCGCTGCATTGATTCAACCCTCTGCAATCTGGCCCGCTTCTCTCCCTCTCTACTCCCCTACTCCCCCCCACCTCTCTCTCCTCTCTCTCTCACTTATTCCCTGCCTTTCTGCCTCTTCATTCTCTTTACCTTATTGTCTGTTTCAGCTTTTTTTTTTTCCTCTCTCCCGCTCCTTTGTCTTATTCCTATTTCTTCTGATGTTGGATAGACAGCAGTGTTCTGGAGGGAATCGGCGGGTTTATGGAGAGTTCACGAGTCCTGTGAGAAGATGGGGAGGGGGGGAAGAGGAAAGGAAAGACGAAAAGCAAATGAAGCAAGGCTCTATGGGGAGCAGTGCAGGTTCTTCCGGTTCAGTTTTTAGATACCCACAGCAAAATGTGGCTGCCTACTCTATGTACTTGGGGGCTGAAATAACATAAAACGCCTACACAAACTGGACCATGGGCTTTATTGAAGCAAGTGTAGAGGCACTGTGAGGGATTGTGAACCCCCATATACTCCTTGAAGCTTTAATTGTATGAAAAAAGCTTAGAGTAGCTGATAAACCCTCCTTTAGTGAGAGATAAATAGATAAACAGCTTAAATTTTTAACTAGGTTTCTCGCTGCATTAAAAATGATACACGAAAAATGTTTTTCCTATAATATCACTGTGCTAATACAACTGGATTCTTTTTTGGGTCATAAATGTCACATTTATTTGATGGTCAGTGATTTTTTGTGTAGGAAAACGTCAGATACGTCTGGGACACTGATTATAAATCAACAACGGACAAAAGCAAATGTTAAAAACAGCGTCACAGCACGTCCTAGACCCCACTCTCACAAATGTCAGTAGAGGTTTTGTGAATGTGCAGCAGTAAAGGGGGATTTTGAGGGATTGAATAAGAAGAGATAGTCTGACAAAAGCCACCTCCTCAGCCTCTTTCATGCGCTTGCAAAATCATAAACTGTTTGATTAGTATGTCTGCAGGGCTAAGCCACAGCGTAGAGAGGATACGGTGCTGCTGCAGCACAACAGGAATATTCATGAATATGCCGTTGTTGTCACAGAGCAGTCAAAATAAGTCCTGTTTTTTTAATGAAGTGTGCTGTGAAATAATGAAATAATGCAGTGACCCTTTCCTCACCTCTCAAACAGCGTATAGATTTATTTAAAAGAAGTCCGTTATGTGTTTTATTCATGTAAAAGGAGAATAGATTAATGTTCAATGTTGAAATGCTGTGAATTTTTAAAATAATCTTCATGTCAGTTGTCTCAGAGAGAGATGCCCCCCCCCCCCCCGTTTGTTCATGTCCGTTTATGTCGGTATAAATCTGCCCTATTTTAGTTGTCCTGACTTTGGTTTTGTTGATGAATTTTCCCATTTAGAATAACTGTCTCTGATATTTTATAAAACAAATTATATGGTATATGTCTTTGGTTAATGAACACGTTGAACAAATATTGTTACAATGTGATTTATGAATTTATTATATAATTTTATAGCACTAAAAAATAAAAATCTTGTGTTTGAATATAAAAATGAATAAAAACCAGCTGGTGCTCTGACCAGCAGCGCTGACATGTGACAGCAGAAATGTTCCAGCAAGGATGTACTGTGCTCAGCATGTACTGGAACACTGTGGGAGAACGACACGCTACGAAGCGACAGACCAAATGCCTAATCAATCACCGATCTTGATCATTTTTCCCTCTGCCGAATCAAAAACCAAAGTGGTGATGTTGTAGATTTATTCGTAGTTTTAATCATTTTCTCTGTGTTGTGTATCTGGTGCAGGGCAAGTGAGGACACAAGCACAGGTGGAAGCACAGGACCTTAGATCCTGCATGTGAGGTAAGTGCATCGCCATGATAACACACACACACACACACACACACACACACACACACACACACACACACACACACACACACAAATGTTCTTTCAGTCTATGAAGAAAAACATGCTTTAACAAATGAACAGATTGAATTCAGCTTTAGGATTCATGTTTGAAAAACAGATCCTAAAATGTTGCAGAGTTGGAAATATTATTTTTATTTGTTGATTTAAAGTTGTAGCCTCTTACCTTATTTGAACTCGTACTCTCTATCAGTGAAGCAGCTGTGAAAAATGATCAAAAGGAGTACCTTACAGAGTTAAGGGGATATGAGAGAGAATCCAGTATTGGGAGTCTTTGAACCTTACAGCACAAACTGTCCTTTTTCAGTTCATGTAAAAATGTGATTTGAACATTTGCTCAAATGAAGAGTTGCTGTGTATTTTATCAATGTGGCCAAATTTAGTTTTTTTAACGGACCACAGAAACTCAAACAGAGTCTAGTGATGAGCTCGAGTTTGTCCAGGAACACTGATCGCAAAGAGTCCTGCCTTTGTCTCAGTGTGAAAGAAAGTTTTGTTAAGTGGGATTTTTGTGAGGAAAAGTGTGGAAAGAAAAAAAATTGTTTTCCTGTTAGATCAAAAGTAAGTACTAAATCCTAGTGACCGTAATTGACCTGAAAATAAGATAACCCTGATGATAAGACTGCCCTCGAAAAAAAAACATTTTTTTTATAGCAGGAAGACTCTTTGAAGACCAAATGTTGTTTTTATGGAGAAAATTTAGTAATTGATAATAAATCAAACTTACACAGTTAAAAAAAAGTAGATGGTTGTTTGTAACACCTTTTAAAGAAACTCAATTTCTCTTCAATTTCTTTTTAAAATAAATTGTGAGGTGAAAATGGGATTAAATATATGACCTGTGTCTTCATAAAGCACATATGGTAGTTGTATATATTTTGTCATTTTGCTTTAGGAATTCAGTTAAACTGCAGTCTTTATGAGGGCTGACCGTTTCGCTCATGACCGTACTCTCAGTGCTTGTTTCAGTCACACACATCTGCATTTTTTAGTCCTTCGTCCTCTCCTGCTCTCTTTGGACAGTAAACATAGAGAGACCTTCATTTCTCTGCTGTTTGATGGTTGTTTCATGACTCTGCTTCATTTGTGTTATTGATTTATTGATCTTATATCTTTGAGTTATACTTGCCTATATTTAGAGGCAGTGAACAGAGCATAAAATAGGGGGGGAGTGACTTGCAGCAAAAGAGCCACAGGCTGGAATCAAACCCTGGCTGCTCTCTTAAGGCATCACTTCCATGTTTGGACCTGTGTAGATCGCTCGGCCTGCACTGCCCACACTTTCTTTTGCTTTAATCACCTTTTATTTTACAATATTTTTGCTTCAGTTGTTGGCTAACTTGCCCTGATTGAATCTACTTTCATCTGATCATCGTGTCTCTGGTGCTGTGGTACTGAGCAATGACTGGCCTCAGTCATGAAGACGACACTAGCTTTACTAATAATTGGCACTTGTAGAGACCAATATTGCTTTTAAATTGCTAAATCTGGAATATTAGACAATCCCACTTTTGTAGAAGTATTTAGGTAGGAAAATGAAAAATATCTCACATTCAGGTGCTCTAACTTATGGTTTCTCCCTGACAGGATCAGTCCATTTGTGCCAATAATTGCAGGGTGAATTTTCAAGCTGAATCTGACATGTTTGTCATTGATAAGAAATAACCCTCCTTCACATCAAATACAGTGTCACTCTGTATGAATTGATTTCTTAAATTCTATAGAACACTAAGAATCAGGGCACACAGCCCTCGTCACGTTAAATGATTGTCCCATAATTCAGATCTTTTTTAGTAAATGTGGAAACACAAGTTGCTTCACTGGGATAGGGTGGGGTGTGAGTTTGAACAATGCTTGGCAGCCGAATTTGCATTTCACTGATGAAGTGAGACAGAGGAGTTTTTAGTTTTTATTAGCTCAGCAATAAAATTAGCAGTGAATTATTCCAGACAGTTAGACTTATTTGGAGTATAAAGTATATAAAGTCCCTTCAGGAGTTGAAATAGACAAGTTTGATCTGTTCAGACTGTCCCCTCAGGGTGTCTCACCAAATAAAACAGGACTGATCATAACTCTATTTTATTAATTTCATTTTATTAGAAATAAGCTATAATTATGAATCATCCTTTTTTTATTTGTGCTTTTTATATAATATATTGTTATATATTACAAAAGTGCCCAACCGTACAAAGCAATTTAACAAACCATAAAATAGTGTCTAAAATCTGGTCGATTATTTATCTGTTTCTTCTTTTTCTCCTCCCTCTCTGTTTTCCTGTCGAGTAATATCTCATTCCTAACATCTGTAGGTTTCAGTCCACATACAGCTGAACAGACAGACTTGATTTTCCTGCAAAGACCACCACTAAAGATGAAGGCAAACAGTTTAAATTGAGCTCAGCTTCACGTTAAAATGTAGAAATATGTTAGCTGCCTGTGAAAGGGTTTTTCCTGCTTCAAAATGGGACCGAGAGTTCTCCTCAAGGAAATCAGTTTGAGCATCAAATACTACATTTATTGCGTTTTTGTGTATTATTATGCACCAACTTGTCATGAAATAATCTCTGTAATTAAAATCTAAACGTGTTTAATCTTAACAAATGCCTGTGTTTACCTAATTTTACATTCTAGAGGAATTGAAATTTTAGTTTAATGATTTTATTAATGACAGAGAGGATCACCTCCTTAACTTTACACTCTCACCTTACAGAATTACGAACCATCTATATTTTTATTACATCTCTTGTTTGTTGATGCACCATGAACTGGTGCCTTATGATATTCCACCTCCAGGTCTGGAATTCAGTTATTGATCCGTCAGACTTTACTGGAGCCGACCATGGCCTAATAAAATATCAGTGTGAAGAACTCTGTCCCTCTTCTGCCTCCATCAAGATTCATGGCACCAACAAATTTTTACTTTTTTTATCCTTTCATTATCAATATGTATTTTTCCAGAAGTACTTGTGCATGTTGGAGCTTAAAAATTTCACAATAACAAGCTCGTGGGGGTGCTTACATAAAGTAACAATTAGACATATTACATTTTACACCCTTACTTAACCAGCGAGGGAGGGAGAGAGGCGGGGAGAAGAGCAGCAGACAAAGTTTGAACTGAATATGAATATAAGTGCAGACTTGTTTTAATTTATGGACACAGTTATAGGTCATTAATTATGTAATAGGTAATAATTATGAAATAGTACCACCATTATGTCTGTAAAATGATGGTTTTTAGTTCCAGGTTACAGCCTTTCATAATAAAAATTCACCAACAGCTATCCCTGGAAATGCTGTTTCCAATGAAAACACCCGTTGGTATCGATGGGGGCCTGAAGCAGGAGGACAGCGCTGAGGTGGCCACCTTTGACTTTTATATGCTGATACTTTTAAAAACAAGAAAACTCTGTATCAGGTTTTATTTTTATAAAGATAAGGTGAAGCGTATCAGAATTTGTTCACTTTTGCTGCGTAAGCAACTCCATTATTTTTATTATATTTTTATTAAGGTAAAATTATGTTGAAAAAAAAGTTTCTGAAGGCTTTAACCTTTGCTATGAAAGCAACTCTTTGTTATTTTATCGAAGTCCTGAAACTAGATGCATTTTACTCTGATCACTCAAGACAGGCAGAAGAAATAGGGAGAGCATGGCAGAGGCAAACTACCTAACATCGGCATTTAGAGCCGAGGGCAAGGGTTTAATTAGCAACATTCGGATAGGATAGGATGAAAATATCCTAAAAACAACAGCGAAGAACAACAGAAGAACTGACTGACAGTCAGTGAAAATTGAGCCGCATATGCAACCCAGCTAAAAGGGAAGTGGTCACTGGTGTGCGGAGGCGTGTGTGGAAGGTCATTGAGAATGCTGGGTCTTAATGCAGGTCAGGTATCCCTGGTAGAAACAAATACAACAAACTAAACAACAGAGTGGACTTCCCCTGATATCCCTGACCCAGGGTGGGTCCAGTGGGACATTTGAAGACAGACTAGAACTGGATGGATCCCTCTGGTTATGATGAAGGAGCCGATTTCCTGGACTTTATTCTCAGAAGTAGGTTACATGTCTGCCAGACCTCTGTCCCACAAATGAACGCGGGGAGATGTACAAAGGCTGAGACCGGGGAGATGCCGGCCCCCCTATCCTTTGTGAGAGAGGAGTGTGAGTTGGCGGGCGGAGGAGCATTGAAATGAGGACACCTGTAGGAGAGGGCTGGAAAATGATGTCTTGGGTGAACTCGACTGAAAGCAGCTGCTGGGACCAGGGACAGGGGTTGTGGGAGGAGAGCTGATCTCCTGGTTCACACATGCTGCCTCACCACTGAGTTTTGGATTTAATTAAGTCATTAGGCAACTTAGACATTGCAGCTTATTTCCCAGAATGAGAGATGAATAGAGGTCCACAGTGATCGACTTTATTTCCAGAGTTTAAATTTGTCTGGTATCATAGCAAAAACTTTTGAGACATAGAAGACATGGTGCAAAAATACAGACACTCAAAAACAACATTTCAGACATTCAGAGGCCCTTGTTATACTTATGATCAGGGATTCAGCTACATATTCAATTTTAACACTGACAGGTGTTTGAAAAAAGAAATGAGAGCGCTTCAGTCAGACTTCATTACACCGTGAGACTGTGTTTCAGATTTGATAGTAATAGACTGGATGACAAGGGTCAAGGATGATGTTGTTAGTCCAACATGTTTTTATAGTAGGCTGATCCACAGAGTCTCTAAAGAGGCTGATCTTCAGTCTTTCAGCAGATTTTCAGTTAAGGCAAAAAAATATCAGGAGACATGGGACCAGGTGAGGATTAGGACTATCATGTTAGTCCTAATGCTTAGACAAAGTTACAGCTTATTTTCATGCAACATGAGCAGTGTAAAAAAGAAAAGTGTCTTAGAAACGAAGTTCACCTAGCCGGTAAGTGATCCATGTGCAAAGCTTTACAGGGTTTATTCTTTGTTCCTGCTTCTTATGATTGGTCCGCAATGGTCCAAACCGTGTCTGTGCTCTCTCAGTGCTTGCTTGACAGAGAATTTTTCACCATTCTCATAGTCTCAGTTCCTCTCAGTTGGGTATAGAGTGTAAAGGAGAATTTCTTTGATAGTTTTTGCAGAGGTAAGGTTTAGTCTCACCCGCTCTTGTATCATAGGCATTGACCTGCATCACAGATTTGCAGATGAAGTCAGGGTTTATGAGGCAGGGAGCTGTAAAGCTGTTGAGGAGGCCGTCACAAAAACTCTGCTTAGTTCTGGATCCATTACTTGTGCAGACTGGCGAGGACTGTGGGTACCTTCCTTGGTTGGGTCTACCTGGACACTCCTTGTAAGTCAAGGATGTTCTTCGACTGGATTTATTGCTGGTTCTCCATCAGCCTTCGAGAAATACACATCAGACCTACATGTCATATATTTCACATGTCCTGGAATAAATCAGTGCTATCCCCTCTTACAAAACGTACACCTGGTCACCATGTTTTGGGGTTGTCCTTGACTGCAGGAAACTTGGACTGATATTTATAACAACAGCAGATGATTTGACTGGCTGTGTGTCATGTTGGAAACAGTCTTCCACTCATACTCCTCTTAATGTAACCAAATGAGAAGCAATCTTGAGCTCCATCTTAGAAAAAAATCAGGGCCCCGAGAGGAAACGACTGGAACAGGTACTTGGTTTAAAAGTTGTTGTTGAAAACCCTGGTTGTTGATGCACAGACAGGGAGACATGCCTTTACGGTACTTTGATCAGGTAGAAGTTTTGTGGTTATCTCTCGCTATGCTCAGGCAGACAGAGGTAGTTTCATTGAAGGTGCCTGCTTGCATGGACAAGCCTGGCCAGTGGTAGGAAAAGCCCTCAGCAGCAAGGTAACGAAACCGTCCTTGGCAGCAGGATGACTGACTGTCTGACTGACTGACTGATAGGGATGATGGGATCAGAGAAGTTGTGCAAGTCTGAATAAAAACACCTGATAGATCATACCTGTACGATGAGATCAGGCATACTGTCATAACTTGAACAAAAGACAAGCTGGTGATGGTTCTCTCAGCAATGAAATAAACAACAACTTGACTTCTACCTTGACTTGGATGTCACGCAATACATGCTACCTCAAACCTCTTAAAAACCTCTTCAGCTTGTTGTTCACCTCTTTGCAGAAGAGTGTACAGTTGACCTCTTAACCCCTCTCAGGCAAAGTCCAGTCCTTGGCTCCTACTAATCTGACGATAGTAAACACACGGTATCTCTTAGTAAGGACAACAGTTGAGGCCAGGAAGGGCACAAGCTTCGAGTGAGGCAAACAAAATTCTTGAATCAGAGGTGTAGAGTCTGAACTTGGAGCAAGTCAATCAGAAGTGATGGAAAGATGGGCTCGGGGTGAGATCTGCTTGTTGATGTATTGATATGCTCGTGGTAGACAGGGATCTCTTTGGGGCCAGTCAGAGTGGAATTGCCTGTCTGGTCAAACCATCACTAGTGTGCACTGCCAGTTTTTATACACAGCATCAGAGTTCGTTGAGTCTCTGTAAAGGCCAAGCTAATCAACCCCAAACTGGGTTTCTGAGGTAAAATCAAAGAATAAGGCCAGTCTTCTTTAGAGACTGAAGCCAGCTTATCCAAACTAAAGAGCAGGGTTTCATAAGGCATTCAGGGGGTCATAACATCCAAAACTCTGGCAGGCTGAGGAAAAAAGCTTAAAGGCAGACACGCAGGTGAAAGGTCAGGTGGTTGGCAAAGGTGGGAACACGGGCTCCTGCTGGCAGGAAGGAGAGGCAAAATCTGGAGCAGGAAAATTAAGACATGGTAGAGAATATCAGACCAGATATACCAGAGCCACTGGTAATAGATAATACTACTTTATATCCATAGGTGTTGCTAGTAAAGGCAAGTAAAACATTTTGAGGTTTTTCCATGGTATAATTTTGAGCGAATTTATACAAAATATGAAGTTAAATACAAAGTTTATTAGTTTCAAGAAATTTATGGTGACTTTTGGTTGTTTTTACCCTCCAATTTATCCCTACTTGAATCAAACGCTTTATTTGATAGATTTTGGTTTATTCAATGTCTGATTGGCACCATGCCTCAGATCAGGTTTGTAGTAAAGGTTGTCTACCAGTCTCTTATTGAGAAGAAAAGGGGAAAAACCACTCTATGAATACAAAAAATACATATACTTTGTTGTACTCAATTATATGAAATAGAACAGAGTTGGTTATCTAAAATGTATGATGGATTTATCTGATATTGAGTCTCTGGTTGCAGAGGGCCCTCTTCTTTATCACAAGTAACTTATACCCATCTTCCTGGGTTTTTTCTCATCATCTCATAGTGTTTACCCAAAATTGAAGCGAGGCTACGATATAAGCTTCAGTGGCACACATTAAGTACAGCTAAGGTGGATTAAGCAGTGTTTGATTACAAGCATGACCGCTGGTGTCGTGCTTGATAACCGGAGAAGTTCAGGTCTACTGGCGTCCAATTAGAAAGTATTACATAGAAGGTAATTATGGGGTAAAGTTCAGACCAGAGTAACATTTACAGTTTAGTGAGAGCACAACGACAATGACAACAGAGGCGTTAAGAAACTTTACCTTTGTGCATGTGTCTGTGCCAGTGAAGAAGTAATGAGAGTCAGTGGTTACTCTCCTCCAGACAGACAGAGTGAACTTTGAAACTGAAACTCCCTCTCTCTCTCTCTCTCTCTCTCTCTCTCTTTCTTTGTCTTTCTATCTGTCTCCCTCCCTCTCTAACTCTTTCCTCTCTCTCTCTGCCCCCTCAGACTGGAGGCTGCCCTGCCTCCACAGAGCACACAGCCACCGCTGCATTGTGGCCCGGGGCCTCATTTGAATGGGCCTTTAGTATTTTGTGTGAACAAGTCAGCGCCATTTGCATTTGTTCCAGTCACAAAGGTTTAACAGGTCAATAGGGACTCCCTGGCAGAAAACTAACACACTAGGGTACCTTTTTTTACTCCCACCCTCCCGTCTGCCCCATCGCTCTAGTTGTCAGACACCCGGCCGGCTTGTCCTGGTAGTATGTAACTCTGTACTGTGCTGTATATAGGACTGTTGAGCATGTGTGTGTGTGTGTGTGTATACATTTAGGGCCATGATTGGTGACGGCAGAGTGCACGGTCAGATAATAGGAGCTAATACTCTCCAGCCATTGCTGACAAAGGTTTAATTAACACACAACTTATAGCAGCAGCTTGTTTGAGTGACAGACGGGGTTTGTTGTGTGTCTGTGTGAAAAAAGAAGGAGAAGGCAGACACTTTCTTTGGCTCATACCCACCATCAATTTTGTGTCTGCCCCCTGCCGAGTTTCATTTCCTGATCCAGGAATATTTGGATAAAGCCTTCTGCATAGTGACAATATGTGGGAGCTAATTTCACCCCACTAGTTTTCGGTGCAAGTGCGATGGCAGGATAAATGACTATTGTGTCACTTACAATGAGATCAAAATCAACGCTGCTGAAAAGTCTTGCACTTTTCTCGTTTCCTCCTCCAGTAAGTTCACACGTTGAAGATAAAGTCTGTAGCTAGAGTCGTCTCAAATTATTTAGCTTTAATATGTGACGTTAGGTGAGGACGGGCGAATCTAACTTTGCCGAAGGAACCTTTTCCAACAGTGAAAAAAACTGTAAAATCTGTTCAATATAAACATAGTGAGCGATCAAAAAGCTTCAAATAGGTCAGATTACGACTCTGTCTCATGTCAAAGGAAAATACTAGCTCGCTTATTGGTGTAGAAATGCTTTTATGAAACCATTACAACCATTATTGGTCCCAACATTGTAAAAGTGCTGTTTTTGTGCCAGCAGGCCTATTTGGAGAGAATATCAGGAGGGAACAGAGTATAATCTCATTAAAGATTTATTGTGATTTTTGGAAGTATAGCAGAGTCCCTTTTTTATGGCTCTATTTTCTTTTCGAGTGCAGCCTCGAGTGGCTGGCTGTGCACTCCTGTGGTGCTAAACCAACACCAATGATCAAGGTTTTGTGTCCACTAATTGTTAAATCAGTTATGTAATATTATTTTGAGAAAGTGTTAGATAAGTAAATGTAAGCGGTATGCACTTGAAATACAAGGATAATGGTGGTCCACCACCACTACCACCACCACGCTTCCATCCACTCTATGTGGGCTTTAATTGCAGTCACTGCAGCAGGTTGTCCTGACGCTCAGAGAGGTTGTTCTGCGTTTAAAATGTTAGGTGTTTCGTCGCTCTAACAGCCAGATGTGCTGTTGAAGGGTCCTCAGACAGGACAGCAAACCCCCCGCCTGCTCTCTCACTTTGGGTAAGAGTATTCACCTGAGCTCACCATGAGAGAAAACTGTGCAGCATTAGTGACAGTCACTTTACATTTAGAGATGTCATATGATTGTTATCCTCAGCCTCATATGTCACAGTCTTTATCAACATGTAGTGACCCCTGAAAACACTGAGACCCCATCCTCATTTACCGCAGGGACATCGTGCTGATGCTAAAAAAGCCTGATCCCCTTTTCAGGGTCATCTTTGTCAGGAAGAAACACAGGGACTCTTGATTGTCCTCCCTTACAGGTAATTTGATCTATATTCGTGTGGATTTGAATCAATAGCAGAGTAATCGTCTGTGTAATCCTGCATGATAAAACAAACCCTTTTACTCTTTGTGAAATTGAGCATATGAAGAATTAGAAAAAACACACGTTTGTTTTTATCCTAAAACAACACGGAGGAGCTTGTGTCTGAACAAAGATACCGTTAAGGGTACATCGTGTTCTGTTGCCCAGCACACCCAAAAGGGTTCGACTGCACAGCTGTACACGTGCTCAGAAAATGCACTGGCTGTATTCACATCAGCACATTAATGTTGGCGAGTATTTGACGGACGGTCGAGGAGGTTATTGTCACTTCCTCGTGACGGACCTGAGTGCGAAGCATGCCTACCTGTTTGCTCTTGCCGTGCTAAACTGAGCCTACCTTTCTGCACATTCTGATAAGCTGTGTTTTGTCGAATAGTTCATGGTTAGCTGTCTGACCCACCGTATGGTCTTCTGTTTTATTATCTTTTAAAACTCTCTGCACTCGGGCCCTGAGCAAAGAAAAGCAGAGAGAGAGAGAGAGAGAGAGAGAGAGACCAGCGTCAGGTGCTACAAGCTGCTAGCTAGGCCTGTAGCCAGGCCCAGAGAGCCAGACCTGGCAGCTTCGAGGCTGCGACGTGTGAAACAGTGCACACAAAGGAGCTCGCTCCATCTGTATGCACCCTACATAGGCAGGCTTTTGTTGCAGCCGACAGGCACATGACTGCTAGCATCTTAACCCCTGAGAGCCAGCGTCTCTTTTCCCCTCTCACCACACTTCACATGAGGCAGGAACTGCAGTGAGTTAATACTTCATGAAGAAATAAGACTTTGAGTCAGCTGTTAAGTGATTTTCTAGATGCGCGGTGAATCTGAGGACGTTTGGCACGATAAAACTTCCCCAGAAATCTATTAAAAATCGAAATTTTGATTTTGGTCAGTAGTTTTTTTGCATTATAGCAGACGTTAAACTTTCATTTCATTGACATTTTGGTCCAAGTTAAATCAAAATTCAGTCAAATTCTGTTAATGCTAAACAGTGTTAAAAAAAAGTGGATCAGGGCTTTATTATTTTAAACAGTGTTTTAGGGTTAAGTCAAGAATAGACTAGAGAATAAAACAGAATATTGTCGAGGGTGAAATACAGAAAATATTCAACTGAAAAATCTTTTATTCTGCTGCTGTGTAGATTTAAAAATCGGACTTATGCGGGTCAAATGTTAAGTGCATTTCAGATTTCCACTTGAATCACTTCAGGTTTTAAGGCCTGGCCAGCTTTGCTTGTGTGTTCGTACATTTCTGAAAAAAGTTGCAGGAACAATTTAGAAATGGGACTGCTGGCTCCCGCTGGGAGACCCCTCTGTAAAATCCAATTAAAGATAAATCTCTTCCATCAAGACTCGATGGCTGCAGCAGATAGGAGAATCTTCGACCCATTAGCACTCTTGGTTTTTTAAATCGGAGGGTGTTACGTGGACGGAGTGGATCATCAAGTCACATACTCCTAAACACACACTTTTTCTTTGCCTCAATAACTAATAAGAAGTGTTTCTTATTATTAAAACAGAAATAGAAATTATTTCCTTAATTTTTGACCTTCCTCAGTTCTGCGTCGATACAGCAGGCTTCATGGGGACACACTCGTGTGCTTCATGTCTCCAAATTTCAAGACGTTTGCTTGGCGTGCGAGCGCGTGTGTGAATCAGGGAGCATGTGTGTGCAGACTTGTGCTCGAAATGAGAAATCAAACAGCGTCCTCTTTGAAATCGTCTCTAACCCTTAGTCAGCAGGATGGGAAGGAGGCGACGGACAAACGGGCCGTCCCTTCTTCAGACAAACGGCTGCTATTTTAAAAACAGCAAGAGAACAGAGAGGAAATCACAGGAAAGACAGAGGGGTCCCAGTTAGAATAAAACATAGCTTCACATCACACCACCCCTCCTCTTTTTTAACTGCCTTCCTTGTATGAACTGTGGCTGTTCGGTCCCGATGGGGGCTGGGGTGCGAAGGGCTCTATCTGGGCCGAGCCAGGTCACACAGGCCCATCCAGGCTCTGTGACGTGGCATTAAACTAGAACCAACAGCAGGCCCGAACCCTTTAAGAGGTGGTACCACTCCCTCAGAGTGCCACAGACCCGCGATGCGAGCCAGCGTTTGATAAGATCTAAAAACAGAGATAATTTATTTGATCAATATAACTGATGCAGGGTGGACCCAGAATAAGAGCCAGGATCAGACGAGGTGCGTATGTTAGCGTCGGGTGGAGGGGAGAGGAGGGGTAAGTTCAGATCTGGAAAAAAAAAAAAAAAAAAACGTTTAACTAATGTGTCCTGTCATGTCCTTTTGCAGTCTGTAATGTGGCTTTTGGGTCGTATTTTTAATGTCATTGTCTCACTATTTCAAAGTAACTGTGCAGAAAAAATGATGCTGAATTTGAAACTAAAAAGCTGCATTTTACTGAACTTGTAATTTAAGCAAATGTTTCAATGAGAACAGAATAAAATAGAATACTGTAGCTTGATTTTTGTTTGAAATTCGATGTCAAGTTTTCACATTTCTATTCTAACTTTAAGAAATTAAAAACTCTATAAGAAGAGGATCAGAGAGGCGCAATTTGTTCCTGCTGTAATAATTCCCTGTGATTAGGTTTTTATGTCCTTGAGATGGGCAATGTTTTCCATCAGGCAAATTAGAAACCAAACTTTTCTAATAAACCTGGCAGTTTAAAATGACCTAGAGAGAAGAGTCTCATGGTTAACAGAAAGTAGGACGATGATTCTCCCAAAGCACTGCCCTTACTTTAATGAGAGAGGAGCTGGAAAAAAAGGACGAGCTGCAAAGCTGTCAAAGTGCTGCCTGTTTGGGATTTATCGTCTGTTTGGCAGTTTTAAAAGCTGTTTAGGACACTTGTCTGCAGTGAGCACAGGTCTATTTTGTCTCTCCTCTATTCCAACCTTTGCTCTGCCCTGCCTCACAGCCGAATGGGCTGCGTCCACACAGAGGAGCTGGGCTTTCAGAGGTGAGTTGCTCAATGATTATCAGAGAAACACATTTGAATCAAAGCGCTTCGTTTATTCTTTGAGAACTGTGTTCAGAAAAAACGCTCGTATGCTTCTCTTTTTCTGTCCTCCTGACGTCTGCCACTTTGTTTATTCAGAGCCCACTCAGCTGCTTCACCCTCATGTGCGTTTGAATTATAAAGCTGTGAAAAAACCTTTTTTTAAAGTTTCATGAAATCTTAATTTAATTTAACTTTAATTTAAGAGTTTAAAACAAACTTGAATGAAAAAGCTATTCGATCTGTGTATTTATGCTGCATTTGAAATGGTGATTTTTAAATTTTACATTCAAAAAGTCTCAAATATCCAGAACTCAAATGGTTATTCATGCGGATGGTGATTTAATTTCATGTCAGACATTTTATTTTTGTATTTGGCCTTTAGAAAGATTTACAGTTATATAAGAATGTGTTGTAACGTCCTGAACAACAACCCTTTACTACACCCTCATTTCTAAAGCTCAAAGAAAATATTCTCATTCATATTAATATAATTTTAATTTAAAAAATATTAAACAGATTAAAAATAATATTTCCTGATTTTCTTTCAGTCACATTAATCAAGTTAATTTTGAATAATTAAGTCCTTCACTGAAAAGAAGGGCAGGACATTTTCTAACTTTACTGTGTTACTTTAGAGAGACAAGTTTCTGTCAAAAGGTCAAAGTTAAATTCATGATCAAGTTCGAACTGAATTACAATTGTAAGATTTGGATGGTTTCAAAACTTTTAATGAAAATCTGCTGAATTGAAAAAAACGAACTTGATTTTTTTTTTGGATCCTACAAGGACAAACAGAAAAAAGGATCAGATTTTCAACATTTTGTCTATTAAATTCAGTCCTCAACTCTCTCAATGAAAAACTGGATTTATTAGTTTTTGAATATTTATCCATCACAGAAAATAACTTTTTTCCCAGACTGGTTTCAGACTTTTTCCCTGTTTGTCAAAGAAATGAAAAAATATCAAGGGAGGAAGAAGTGTTTTATGAGTCTTATTCTGGTATTAATTTCTTTCATTTGATACACCAAAAAAAGCTGAAAATAATGACGTACTTCAGCTTTCTCCAGCTGCTTATGAGTTAAGGAAGTAAAGGTTGAAATGAAAATAAAACATCAGTCTTCAGGTTTGCTCCTCGTCCTCCACATGCTGCTCAGTGTCCGCCTGCGTGTCCGTCTGCTCCCTGAGAGACTGAAGACGTTTGTTTCCACAACACTCCAGTCCTGTTTCAGCATTTCTTTAATTAACTCTTTACTCTTTGTTCACTAAGGTTTGTGTTTATTTGACGTAGGACAAACGGACAGAGCGATTTCGCGAGATCTGTAGGCGACTGCATCATCAGGGCGCCATGTTGTCTCCTCCTGTCCTCCATTTTGTGACCCTTTTTCTCAGCGATTGTTCACCTGCTTTTATCCAAGTTTCACCACACTTCCTCCAGCTTTTTTTTCACAGTAAAAATGTTGCTTTAACTGGAATTTCACACACACAATCCCCTATTTTTCCTAGAAGACCTGCCCGTGTTATTTTCCAGTTAACATCGTGGCTGGGTACTTTTATTTTTAAGAAGCTCCTTAAAAAACGAAAACCTGCGGACGAGTGCAACAGGTGAAAAGGTGGATAGAAAGGCAGAAGCTCCGAGAAAAGGACCGAGTCCTGTTTGACAAGGCGTTAACCTCTTAACAGCAGTTTGTTCATGCCATTAGTTAAAGCCGCACAAGAGGGTGCGTGTGATGTAAAGTTTTAAAGCCCTGCAGTGAGAGCGACCATGACCCACAGCTCTATAATGGCCGCTGAGGGTCAGGGAGGTTAATAGAGACTGATGTATGAGGCCCCAGAGTGACATCCCAAAGGAGATGGCCCCTTAATCCTTATTAGGCCTCTGTGTTGGTGATCCTTACCTTTCAAAGCAAACAGCACGCACTCTTAGACGAGGGGCCCCGGCCTGCCCCCGGCGTTACACTTCTGACCCTGGGGTCGTGGCCTTTGTTCACAGTCCTTTAGAGAATGACCTTAGAGGTCACAGCTGTAATAGAGAAGTTGTCGTGGCGCGTGCGGCTGAGGGGCCCCTCAGCAGACCACCTCGTAGAGGGAGCGGGCGCGGCGCACCGGTCACCAAAGAGCAAAGAAAGAGAGCGAGTGTGCGCACTGGGGTGTGAATGTATAGACGGCTGTAACCTATAAGACGGGAAAACAACGGGGGGAAAATGAGCAACTTCCACCTTTTTGGATTCAGGTTTTAGCCTAAAAAAATACACAACAAATTTAGTTATTTGGATAAAAATAAATCAAACAGAAGAGATTTACACAGATTTATTTTAAAGAGTCACATCTCTTTTTAAAAAGTTCTCCTTGTTGGTTCAACTTACTTCAGGACAATCGATTCACAGCTCCAAGCGCCAACTTACATGACTAACAGAAAAAAAATGTAGCTGCTAACCTCATTAATTAATTTATATATATGTATTTTATATTTAATCCACATATAATAAATGTCCTCTAAGAAAAAGCTGATAAAAACCAAGTGAATCTTTAATTTCATTGTATTATTTCACAGTTTCAGGTTGAAGTTTTGCTGTTTTAATACAAAGATATTTGGAAGTGAGGTCTCGATAATGTGCGGCGTGTCTTCTTGCATTAGCGTGTTTGTGTCCGTAAATTTGTTGTGTTTGTTTCTGTGGATTTGTGGGATGATTCATGAGGATGTGAAGGTGCCAGTGGTCTGATAAGACCACCGGATCAACAACGTGATTGTTCCAGCTCCTCGGTGAACTCTAACTCATTTTAGCTGCTAGACATTTATGACCGTGCTGTCACATGAGTTGTGCATGTGTGACATGTTTACTGCGATCACTTTATGACTTTTGATTTCATTCCTCTCTTCTTTGAATTTTTTAAAAGATTGAGAAGTTTGATTAAACTCGTCGGGGGTTTCTGCAGCTCTTTGTCTGCCTGACTTTCCGTGTGTGTGTGTCCGCTGAAATATGCCGATATCAGAGTTATGGCTGATATTCTTATCAATGATCAACAATGCAGTCTGACCTCTCACAGCGCGGATACGTGTGCGCTGCAGCAGAGCACGGCTTCAGTGTCACCTGGATGTGAAGGGGCTCGCTTAGAAAATAATGTTTGTGGACTTTTGGTGGTGTCATAAATGAGCTTGTTAATATTGGAGTTTCATCAATGGCAGCATTACGCAGGCCGCTCCTGCAGGGGCGAGGCCGCGCAGAGGGCTACAGTGTCAGAAGTTGGCAGCTGAGCCAAAACCAGAGTCGTATCCTCAGATGAACTCTCCACGACGTACGGTGCAACAGGCTCTGCCAAGTTTTTTGAATTCCTGCCACATGTTGGATGGTAAACAACTGACTAGCAGGAACAGTGTCTTAGATAGACGAGGAGGGCTGAGGGACTCTTCAAAGTGCTGATGAGACACAAATTTGTCTTCACAATCGTTCCATTAAAATTCATGCATGCGAGCGGCGTTTTGCACACGGAGTGATTGCAATTGGTTAAAAGACATGGCGAGATGTGACGTCACGTGGTTCAACCTAATAACTGTTTGGTGCTCCATCTGTTTTTCTCATCAAGTTGGTTTATGTCCTGATAAAATGCGCTGAAATTGACCCGTGTTTACCTGCTCAGAGACTCCCGTTTTGCTTCGTCCTCACAATGAGAAGTGACCGCGTTTTGTTCCCCGTGTGTTTGTGATACGCAGACAGTGCAGCAGTACACACAACATGGAGATTCTGAGTTATATCTGAGGGTGAGCAGAGTTAGGCAAAACAAGTGCACTCCCTCTCTATCTCTCCCCTGCTCTCTCTCCTTCACTCTCTCACACACACAGCAGAGTAATGCCTTCTCTTTCAGTTTCCAGCACTAAGAGTGAGGAGGTAGAAAAGACTACAACTAGCCAAGCGGTCATATTGGTTTGGCTAAAAATCTCGAATGCTCGCTTCGGTTTCTCCAGTATTAAAAAGGAAGAAAGATAAGGCGTAGTGTTTTCCCGCCCCGCATTTTTTTCAGCGTGTTCAGCTTCCCTTTTGACTCTGTGTGAGAAACCAGCTAGTTATCGGGCCGTGATGCGAGATTCGTCCGTTTCTTTGCGCAAAGAAACGGACGACTGCGACTTTTGGTAAAAGAGGGGGAAACATACGCCTGTGTTGAGTTTCTTTGGGAAAGAGGAGCCTAGAAGGGAGGGGAATGGCGTCCAAAAGAGAGGAAGTTGTTCTTTTGCCATGGGGGAATGTGTTGCAAACAGCTAAGGGGCATTACAGCACTTTGGTCATAGAGGGGAGGCGAAGGGGGTGTCGGGGTATTATACAGAAACCGGACGGGTGTGAATAACCTTCAGCAGGCTGATGCAGGAGTTGGTAGGTGTGCATGAAGCAGAGGGGAGGGAGACAGAGAGCGAGAGAGAGAGAGAGACAGCAGGGCTGGTATCTGGCACTAAACACTTAAAAAGATCCTCCTCGAGCAGGCTCAAATTAACACTAGCTTCTCTGAACCGGGCTGTTTATTACTGTAGGCTAGAATTGTGCTACTGGAAGGACAAGAAAGGGTGGGAGACAGAATAGGCTGGACACTGAAGGGGGGAGGCGGAGGGGGAAGGAGGGCGCAGGACACGAGCAGAATCATCAGCAGAGTCCATTTTATCGTGCAGTTACTGCCCGACATTTCTCCTCTCCATATTGGCGCTCAGACCGGCCGCATATCACAGTAAGGCAAACGTGGCCCTGATAATGGCACAGGGCGGGCACACTGCGGTAAATATTACAGGATTTTACTGCGTGGTCCAGTGTTGCAATCATGGCGGGGCGGTCGCTCCCAGGTGCTTATCAGGCTTTGATTACATGCCAAAACAGTCGTGGTATCTTTTCAACTCATTAAGGTGTCTGTGGGAGAGAAGAAGAAGAAGAAGAAGAAGCAGCAACGAAGAGCGAATTCAATCGCGATCACGCCAGAATTTCTTTTTTCGGCCTCTGTTAGGAGGACGCCTTTACTTCCAAGTGGCTTCCTCTGCCCCCTTGAAAGTTTCCATCGACATTTAGGTCAAAGTTAGATGAAACTCCCAAATGTACAGATGAATGATTTATCTCCTCCATAAATCTTAAAGTTAGGAGTTGCGAGTTGCCCCAGAATCTTTTTAATCATTTGTGAGTGTGTGTGTGTTTGCTGTGACTCCCTTCCTCAGGAAAGTGCACCGTACCCCCCCCCCCCCTCCACCTCCACCCCAGCTCCCTCCCCAACCCACCTTGTGCACGCGCACGTTCGCATCGTGCCAGTGATGACAACGCGTAGTGCGCACGCACTCCTACACGTCCCCTGTTTCATCATCAGCTGAGCTCTTTCTCCTCCACTCACAGCTCTTCTCCCCTCCCTCTCGTGCCCCCTCCCCTCTCGGCTCTTGCTTCTTTTTCTATCCATCGCTCTCCTCCTCCTCTCTCCCTGGGTCCCGGCCACATGCGAGAGGGTAGACTAGGACGCTGCAGCTCTGAAAAAAAAAAGAGGGGAAAAACGCTCTGCTGCTATTTCTACAGGCAGGCCCTCCCCTTTAGCTAGTCTGTGCCAAAAGAGGGAGGGATTTTTACTACTCCCAGTCCCAGGATTTTAACCCTCTGCCTGCTCTTGCTTCTCTCTGCAAGATCTTCTCCTCAATATCATGCAACAAGTGGCTTCGCTTTACTCCTACTTCGACATAACTGCGCCATGTTTGAGACATTTCGGAGGAGCAGCGTTGACTTCGCAGGCCGACTCCGATCAAATACATTTTGCCAGTTTTCGCCGCCTCTAGGTCGTGGTCAGTAGAGTTAAACTGGACAGGGTGGAATCTGGGTTTTTTTGATTCGTGCCCTCCTGTGATGCAAGGGCCTTTTTTCGAGCACGTGCTTCTCGATTTCTCGCCATGCTTCTTTTTACTCGTGAGCCGTCCCCGAGGAAGAAGACAGCAGCTTGTTTCCAGTGCGTTCCTTCAGCAGTTGCTTCATTTTTTCGTACTACCTGTGCATGTGTCCGGATTTCTACAGATGATTTCTCATGCATTTTCCCTGTTCTCTTATCTCTTCTGCCCTTCCTTCCTTCACCCTTCCATCTCCAAACCTCTCCTTCTTTTTGGATTTTTGCCCCACCCTCTCTTCCTCACGCTCTCCCCTTCTCCCTCTCTCCTTCTCTCTCTCTCTCTTTTTCTCTCTCTCTCTCACTCACTCCCTATCTCTCTCACTCTCGTGGGCAGTCTCCAGTGAAAGGGGAGCAGGAGGGCGGGGCGACGACAGGGCTTTTTCTGGGACAGGTGCCAATTCCAAACAAAAGACACAAAAAGCCAAAAAAGAGTGAGATAGTTCCTGACTACTGGCAAAAAGTGGCATGTTTCAAGAACTTATTTGCAGGGTAGACATGTGAGCATTGGTAAACTGCTCTCCTGTTGCAGGACTTGAAGTTTTAGTTTGGCTTAAAGTGAGTAACTGCAGAGATCTTGAAACCTCTCTCTCCCCCCCACCCTCCGCTCTCTTGCTCCCGTGAAGGCATTTGAGTTTCGAGCAGGGGGGAATAGAAGGAGGGGTGGGTGGAGTTGGGAAGGGGCAGTGGAAGGCGGGGTCATGCCTACTCTCCTCCCTGTCGAGTCTTCTGCATTATTCATATGCCCGGGCCAGTGCTGCAATCTGACTGGCTGCCTGGCTTAGCATTCAGCCGACATTCAGCAGCTCTGTTTGCTAACATTCCTCATTCAAAGCCTTGTTAACTGCCAGACGGGAGGAACACGCGACTCCATGGGAGACCCACATGGCCTCCTTATTGTGGCGGGCCCTGACAGTTGCAGACTAGGGGGTGGCAGACACGGGAGAGCGAGGGGAGTCAGGTTGTAGATGGTAGAGAGCAGTTAGCTGAGGTTTTGCAGGTTACCCGAGGCTTAGAGACCAGTTCTAGCCAAGGCGGCTGGATTGACAGGGTAAAACCCAGACAGATGGGCAGACAGACATACAGACATGGCGTTTAGGCAGACAGGAGGCTGGTACTTTCTGGGACTCTGAATGGGTCTCTCGTTGGTGTGCCCGCCTACTCCTTGCAGGGAGTGCAGAGCTGTGTGACTGAATTCGGGCTCCTTCTCTGCCCTTCTCTACAGACAGGATATGTGGACATGCTGGGAGCAGCCACAGAGGGATCAAGCACCACAAACGGCGGAGATTTCGACGCTTTATTCCGGATAGCTGATGACTGTAGTGTGTGTGCCAGTTCCCCTCAAAGTCTCAGTGGGTAAGTCAGAGAGTGTGTGTGGGTGTGGAGGTAAGTGTGTTTGTGCATGTATGCCTGTGCAAGTGTTTTTGTGTGAAAAAAAGACTCAAATGCAGAGGTTTTACGTCTGAGAAAGGATGAGACAAGCGCCTCAGTGCGGGTTTTGCTTTGCCCCGATCTCCATGTTCATGTATTGAAAACGTTAAGTCTGGGTGTTGATTCTCGAGGACGACATGACGACCCAGAGAGGGGAGGCTAACTGACTATGGACGAACCAACGAGGGAAACGTGGCAAGGCCTTTGAATTTTGGACGGAACTGATCTAATCTCTCCTCTCCTACGTTTTTACCTGCTGTTCGCTCTCCAGGTCAGTCTTTTGTGTGAGACAGAAGGACAGTTTTGGAGGGAGCAGAGGGGCGAGTGCTGTAATGTTGGGCTTAGGGCCAGACTAGGCCTGCTACACAAGGCCAAGCCCCACCACAATGCTCTGTCTCTTTCTCTCTCAGGCACTCTCTGAGTCTCTCTCCCTTTTCAGTCCTGGTCAGCTATCAGAAAAACTACAACCCGCTCCGCTTTAAACGCCTCGATACACGAAAACCTCGTCCTCACGAATACAATCAAGGTTTTTAGTCCATATTAAAAGGTTTAACGTTTGAAAATGGGTCATCGCTGACACGTGGCCACACACAGCGTTGATGAAGCACAAACAGGCCTTTTGGACCGACCGCTTATTAAGTTTTTTTTTTTTTACGAATGTGGTTCACACACACGTTATTCTCATTTTCTCGAATTTTCTCTACATGCATAAGCAATTAAAAAACTACAAGGCAGTCATTGGATCCGATGTTTCTCTACGGAGCGACTGGACCTTCGTAATTTTTATAAACCCAATTGAAGAATTAATTTTAAGGTAAATGGACATAAATCACACACCTGCTTCATTCTCTAGACAGAATAACACCTCTAATATCGTCTTCACTGCATCGTATTTTCACAAAATAAAAAAAAGATATAAGCCACACCCCCTTCGATGCCTCAGGAATCCCATCTCTTAATTATTATTCATAAATCAGTTTCATGAACAGGCGCTAATTGAAGAAGCTTACACTTAAATGGACTTTGCCTGTCGCTGTGGCTTTGTGTTCAATACCACAGCACATCAGACAGTACCATGACCAGTAGGTAGGAGTGTAGGCAGTGTGAATCATCACTGATAGCTCTAGTCATCCCACCTACGTCCCACGTTACGCACTACAGGGCCTTATGTGGGCTCCACCATCACCCCCTCCCCTGCTCCCCACACACCCACCCCCCCCTGGCAGGGAACCCTACCTCTGCTTCTCTTATTAGGTGTGTCCGGACCCCCTTTTCTGAGACCCTAAGCTTGGTGCGATTACGAGCGAGTACGTCAGCATGCGTCACTGCCGAACACCAATCAGCTCCCACGGTGCAGCCAAAAAAATGCAGCAGAATCAAATGAGATCGTATTTTTTTGATTCTGCTCTCTTCTCTTCGATTTTCTCCTTTTCTACCGTTTTCTATCGTGACAAACGAACGCTAATGTTTGCGCAGACTCGTGACGCTTTTTACCACCAAATGACGGCGTTGAATACAGAGAGGAATACTATTTTAAACACCAACCAAATTCACTTTTACGTTCGTTTTTGATGTAAAACGATCTAAAACATCCTCTGTGTACTTACGTCTTCGTTTCGTATAAATCGAAATGAAATATTAAAATATTAGCTCTCTGAATGTGAGTTAAGAGTTAAAAAAGCAAGAGACGATGACGAAAAACAACTTAGAGTCTATAAAAAAATGCTGATTTTTAAGAGTGATTAAAAAAAAAAAATTTGGATTGCTGTAATATCAGAATCTGTTACCTCTACATCAGACACAAGGAGCCCAGAATCACCAGCAGTGTTTCTAATGCTAAAAAAGTGATGTTGATAAAAATTGCAGATTTTGCCGACACATCAAATCCTCAAAGACAGATTAAAGATTGCTTGACTTTGAAAGCTAACAAAAAGACTGCGGCACCACATCGTAAACTACACACAGGACTCCTGCATGCACAAACGCACCCTCAGACACACACACGCAGGCAAACACCCAGACACATTTGATGCTATGTACCCCACAATGAACCCTGGTTCCTGAGATGAATGGGGTTCCCACGCCTCTTCCAAGGATTGCAGGGCACAGCCTCCCCTTTTGAGCACACACACACACACACACACACACACACACACACACACACACACACACACACACACACACACACAATGCACCTACTACAGATGGCCATACACAGGTGCATTTGAGTACAACACAAGCACACACTCTTGCAGTGAAAAGGCACAAGGACACATTTTAATAGACACACAAAACAGACACACTTAAAATATTGATTGTGTTTCAGAGTATTCACTGCCTGGATGAGCAGTTAAAAAAAAACACAGCCGGACTTAGATTTCTGTATGGAAGCCCTGCAGTGACCCGCCGTCATTTCAGTGAAGGGTTAAATCTGTAAATCTGTAGACAGGAAGGGGTCTGAGGTATTAGATGAGTTTGTGTTGTTTGACTTTGAGCTGCATTCAAGTTACACCTCCTCCGGTTTTAGTGGTACTGTGTGTGTGTTTGTGTCTCATTGTGAGAGTGTGTAAGATTGAGTGTGAGAATTTGTCGGTTTGAGGTTTGTTTTGTAAAGAGAAATAAAATGAAGCAAAAAGAAAAGCTTGTTCGATATTTAGCATTTTATTTTCAAAAGATTCAGCAACATGAAGTCTCCAAGAGAGAAAACCACAAAGTGTGTGTGTGAGTGTAAGTGTGTTTTTTTTTAATTTTTTACAAAATTCCTTGACATAAATTAAGCTTTTAAATTTAAAAATGTGGTTAATTCACTAGAAATGGCAAATATCATATACAACCTTAAATCCGTAATTTTAGGTTTTGTAATAATATTTTTAAAATATGATTGAAGGTTATTTTTCAGCTTTTTTCCTCATTTTTAAATTTATGCAGGAGTCTCACTTTGAACTCTGAAAATGTAGTTTATTAAATTGGACAAAACTTCAATTACACTCTCTAATAGAGGACGGTACTTTGACTAGAATGACTCACTTTGACTTCTGAGCAAGTGTGTGTGTGTGTGTGTGTATGTGTGTGTTTCGGTGTGTGTGTGCATGTGTGAGTGTATATGTGTGTGTGGTAATGTGGTTAAATATTTATTTATATTTTGTGTTGGTGTATGTAATTCAAAATGAAAAGAGGAAAATGTATTTTGGTTAAAATCATTGATTTTATTTTAAAAACAGATATGATTTTTTTTCTTTAATGCTTTGATGTTTTTAATCTGCAACCATTGTGAAGCTTTTACATTTTATTTTTAGAAACTAGAATTATGTCACATTCAAAAAACATTAATTAAAAATAAAAAATCTACAAAAATGTTGAACAAAAAGCTAACTGAATTTATTATTCTAATGAAGCACAGTAATTTATTCCCTCTGGTAATTTATGAAGCTGTTTTCCTCAGCTTCATCCACACACACGAGTGATTTTGGTGATGAAGTTATTGGGGTCTAAAATCAGCTGCAGTGTTTGGAGCTGTGATCCCTCTGTCACGTGTCCTATCAGCCCTAATGATTCACTCAAGGAACTGCTGCCTGGCAGGTTTATGACCTTAAGGCTACATGGATACATTGGTGTGTGTGTGTGTGTGTGTGTGTGTGTGTGTGTGTGTGTGTGTGTGTGTGTGTGTGTGTGTGTGTGTGAGTGTGAGTGTGTGTGATTGTTTTGTGATTATATATTTGCACAGCATTTTTTTATGAAGACCTGACTGTGTGTGTGTATCTACAACTACAGTGACATGCTTTTTTCCTCTCTTATTTGCAGGGCTCGTTGTTTTCAGTTCAGCTCAAGCCTGGAAGTCAAGGTAAAGTGCAATATTCTGTCTTTTAAAATGTTCTTGTCTTACATATTTACTTCACTCTGTGTGTGCGGGATCCTGTGTGTGTTTGCGTGTGTGTTTGTGTGAAAGAATGCCACCACACTGTGATTTCGGGCAGGTCTGCTGCAGGGATTATGAATCCTCCGGTTTCCTCCCCTGCAGCCTGCGTACACACAACGCAATTTATACAGTTTGTCATGAGTTTATTGAACACAGTCCGGCCCACATTGTTCCCAGCACACAGCAGTGACTGTAGCAGTGAGCGTTGTGTCCCATCAAAACCCACTCTGGAGCATTGTGTGTGTCATGTCATCTGAATCAGTAAGTCTGCGGTGCGGCTCACTGATAATCTCCTCAAAGAAAATTAGTCGGGGAAAAATGGGAAAAGAAAAGCCATCAGCCTAAAGGTCAAATGAAGATTAGAGGGAAACAGTACACGAGGGCACACCGGCTGGCACCCGGAACTGCACAAAGGCCTCATTGTGGCAGGAGCCCTGGGCTCTCCTCACACTCTCCTAGTGTTCGTGGGGAGTCATGACACCTGTTGGTGACTTTGGTCAACTGCAGGAGAAGTGACCTGACGCCTCTAAAGCCTTTATTTTGATTTAAAAGAATTCCTAAACCCCCAACTGTCCCTCATAATTTTAGATGCATTACAATGCAGTAGAGACAAATACTGGACAACAAAAAAAGAGTGTGATTCCATTCAAATGATTAAAAGAAAGTAGAAAGAAAAGTACATGCCTTTTATCGTACTGATCCTGATTCAGCAGCCGTAGTCCACTCCAACAGGCATATAGGGTCCGCTCTCCTCACTCACTACAGTGGTTATTGTCAAATAACTTAAAGTTTTGCTCCTGATAGTTTAACACAGTTTAAGGGTTTGTTGAGTTGTGTGTCAAAAATGTTCTTGGAAAGTTTTGCTGCAGGGTGTTTTACTTCTATTTAAAAAAAAAAAAACTACTATGACGTGTTTGACAGACTGAAGACGACAATCTTTTCAGGTAACTGCTGTAGAAAAAAACAGAGATATGCAACTAAAGACACAAGGTTTATTCATCAGTCTGCAGTCTAAATATGAATTCAACACTTGGGTATTTTCAATTCTGTGCTGTTGTTTAGGCTTTAAAAACAGCAAATTGCAAAAACAAATTTCCCCTCTGATATTTCTGCCTCTTTTAGGACATAATGTTGTATCACAACAATCACAGTGATGACAAATTACTTTCACATTTATATTATTTTTAATGTATTTAATTTAAATAAATAAATGTCCATAAACGGGTTCCTTGTGGATGACCCAGACATTAAGCCAGCGACTTTTAGAGAGTGTTTTTCAGAAAGAATTGAAAAAGTTCATGTTGAGGTCTCTGAATTTGTCAGACCACAACATTTTCAGTTTTGTCTGTATTAAAATTGATACTTGCGTCACTCACATCCTGTTATGACGCTGACAGAAATCTCAGAGACCAGCAGAGGTAACAGTAAAATATATCCTCTCCAAATGGCCTAAATCTGCCCTTCAAGTAAAAGAGCTGCTCCTGTGTAAACCTGATAACCGGCTGTACACACATCAGCAGTGTAAGCAAAGAGTGCTCTGCTGTATACCTCACAGGCCTGGACATTAAATAGCTCCTGTGAAGATTTGTGTGGCATTTATGGGAAAACCAGCCGGCAATAAAATAGCCGCAAACTGGTGCGTTCCTGCGTGTGAGGAGCTAAAGCTGTGACTCACTTTTATAAGTCGGACCTCACCTCTCAACCTCAGGTCCTCCCTGTCGCTCCCCAGCTTAAGGGGAAACCGCAGCCTCTCCTGTCTGACTCAGGAAACTCCCTGAAACAACCACAACCTGTCTTGTTTGACCTCTCAGCCACACACGTAGCGAAATGTATGCGCATTTGCATAAAGATTTCCTGTGACACACAAATAAGCTGCGGGCGAAGATTGAGGGTGAAAATTAAACAGAATAGTTTTAGGTTAATGGTGCAGTTTATCACTTGTTACCTAAGCCAGCAGGTAACAGCACAGTCCCCCCTGCTGATTGCCAAACAAGATCCTCATAAATAATCTAGATAGAAGACGCTCTCACTCTCTCTGTGTTCATGTGCATGCATACAAACTCCTGCATTTATATGCAGGTGTTGAAAACAAACAGGCACAGATTCGACTTTTCGTGCTTTACTTTCTGCTACACTTATGTGCAGTTTTATGTGCACAGGGGAGCACTGTCAGTATGTGTAGGACAAGAGGTGAAAGTGTGACCTTTTGACTTGAAGTCGCAGCTCACTCCTTCTTCTCGTTTGTCTCCATCAGGATGAGGAAACCTGAGAGGACGAGAGCTGTTACATGGCACAGACCTGCTGAGAGGAGCTGACTTAATAGACATGAATGACCAGTAAGTAAAGAAAGGGCATTTTTGGATTTACAAAAAATTCAAGCATAAAGGTATGATCGTCTTTGACACACATTTAGCTAGCTTATCCTGCTCTGTCTCACATCAGATATTGATCTTAAATCAAAGAACAAACAATCAAAACACAGAAAAACAGTAAAGCAGTGAAATTCATCTGTATGTTAGCATGGATACGATACATCCTCACAAGTTAAAACAAGTTTAGACTCTATTTTCTATCCTCTCTAAATAGTATTAAAGTCCTTTACACCTGAGTGTGTGTTTGTAAAAACGTAAATTATTGAATTACAATTCAAACAATTGAAATACAGTGGATACATTAGCATTAGCATGCTAAAGCAATGGTAACCTTTAGTTCCTTGTGCAGATTCATTTGACACATCAGTACTTCATTAAAAAGTTTGATTATCTCATGTCCAAAGGATTTTATTTGGACTTGAAACAACTGAAATATGAAATTTCGCACATTTAAAGTGTGTTTTTAGTTTTTCTTACAGCAGGTGGACCGTCAACAACATGCTGGAGAAAAACTGTCCTTTGGGGTGAGGTAGTAGGTTGTATAGTTTTAGGGTCATTCCCAAGCTGTCAGATGACTATACAACTTACTGTCTTTCCTGAAGCGACTGTGATGGCATCATCATCATCATCGTCGTCGTCATCATCACAGAAGAAAATAAACCTCCTCGCTCCAAATCCTGATCTCAACGGTTTTCAAGCTTCAACTGTTCAGCTTTTACGATGAAATATTTTTACTGGAATCATATTTTGCTTATGAAGTTTATTTTCTACAAATGTTCCTCTTTACATGCTTGTCACAGTAGTAGAAGCTCCGATTAAATCCCAGTGGCTGGCATTTAAGTGAGGTCTGTTTTTGCTTGTATTGAAATGTAACATCCTGAGTCTGAAATTATAAGCCAACAGATGTGATTTCTACACCAGATGTGATCCGCCTCCTCCTCCTCCCCACCTGGGTGACTTATGATGTTCGTACAGGGTGAGGTAGTAGGTTGTGTGGTTTCAGGGTTGTGATTTTACCCCATCAGGAGCTAACTATACAACCTACTGCCTTCCCTGGAGGGCAGCAATACATCACAGGAGCACATGTCTTTGTTGGCCAACACTGACGCTCTCTGAACTAAGCAAGACAAAGGACTGGAGTTTGATGTCAAAGGTATCATTGAGTTTTATTATTATTATATTGCATGCGACTTTAATAATAGTTTTATCAGACAGAATAGGTTGGGTATGTATGGCTTTGTAAATGCTTTTTTTGCTGTGATTGGTGCTGTACTTTGCATTGTTTTTTATGAATAAATAAAGACTAGATGAGAAAACTAAAATAAACCGAGTCTGATCCTTTGTGTGTGGAAAAAATAGGTTGTTGGAATAGTTATTACTTTGATAATCCTCAAAAGGAGCTTATGATATTTTAAAAAACAGATCATGGAAAAGCTGATAAGTTTTCACCTGTAGATCTGATCATTGTTGTTGCAGGAGTTCATCTTTAAGTACTTTGTAAGAAAATACCTTGTTTGTTTTCCCTGTAAGATTATAAAACAGATGATTACAGGAAAAGATGATTCTCGTCAACACTTAAAATCCACAACTCTCAGTGTAAGCCAACTAGTCTTATCTGAGCCATATGTTCCTGAGGCTTTAATCTTCCTTTTTGAGACCAAACTGTTCATGTATTTCAGTCTAAAACGAGCTTCAAAATGTCCAATTCATGAAAGCCAAGCATGTTGGTTTTCCTCACAGATTTTAAAGACCAGGTAGCTACCCACTAAAGATACACATAATCAAACTCCTACCCCTGTAAGAAAACATGTGTGACAGCTTTAGGTGGTGTGGGTCATCTATTACAGAGGCAAAGAAAAAGGTAAAGATGGAGACCAGACCCTCAGACGGTTTCTCAAATCAAGGTGAAGACACCTTTAGAGGTTACTATGCAGATACACAGTAGATGGCGCCAGTATGACATGCCGTGCTTCACTTCAGCTGTTAGTAATACACAGTGAAGAAAGCACCTGTGCAACTGATGGTCAAAATTCACCACAAAAAATGCTGTAAATGACCCACAAGACAGGCATTATTATTTTACTGTATCACAACCATGTAAGCCACCAACAATGGAAACTATATGGTTATTCATTTATAGTAGTGTGACGTGACAATTCAATGTAAGGTGGCTGGATAATTCTAATGATGAGAAATAGCAGGATGGAGACGGATAACTTTGTTCACAGCACTTTTACTCTTCAGCCATCTTATCATCCCCACAACATAACCCCCAAAACCTAACATCCTGGACAACCCTGATCACATGTCACAGCATTTACCAATCAGAGGCTAGGATCTCAAAATAAATGTCAATGAACCTCAGAAACACATTCTGCATAATCTGCTAACCCTAACAAACAGCTGCTGAGAAACTTGTAAATATGAACCTATCAAAACTTTTTGAATAGTCCTCTATTGGAATTCTGTAAACACAATTTTTAGCTTAACTTAAAACTGCAATTGTTAACAGAAATATATGAATTGACTTCACTGTTCAGGCTTACAGTAGGCTAACTCATACATTACCTTTAATAGCTTTATTTTGCTGAATACATTTGTTTTAAATGTGCATGTTTAACCCACTTTGTAGAATCAATGGGACGTAGACTATACATATACTGTGTATTTTTAGTGGCCTGCCATTAAGTGACTTTCAGTCTAAGTAAATGAGAAGCAATATGTTAGGCGTCTATGACTTATGCAGGAAAAGCATAATATTTAAGTAATGTCAAGCATAAACAATGTCACTTACGGTAAAGGTATGTGGTAGATGAATGTTCGTTATTCACAAAAATTACCCTTTTTTTGTACCATGTCCAAATTTCCCAAAAATGTGACAATTCCAGGTGGTTAAAATGCTTCATTTTATCATGGTTTAGGCTAAGACACAGTAGCTAAATTAAGCCAGGCCAATTTCCTACTTATCAACAAAGTACTACATTTGATTCTAAATTGTTATGGTTAATCACTAAATAATAACATGAACTAACGTGAGTAAATGTACTGTTTCACCATTTCCTTTCTTCTGTGTTACTTCAACAGACCTATGGGCAGGAAAAGGTCTAAGGTCCTGTCATAGGATATTTTCAACATGTTATACGGCATTTCAAAGAGAAAACGGTCGTGTTATCAGTAAATTACAGCTGATAAAAGCCTGTGTTTGGTTAAATAAATATCTACAGGAACCCATAGACTCCAGACATTACATCAGCCTTTCTTGGCGCCATTGTAAATGATGCACGAGACGATAGAGCTCGTTAAACTGATGGGAGTGTTGTGTTTACTGCCTTTTCCTGTGTAAAAGGCAGTGAACATGAATATTAATTTGTGTTCAAATAATAATTTGAAGACGTTCAGACTGATCCATGACGTTCCGAGCCACCAGGAAGTAGTCAGGTCCTGCCTGAATCCAGTGAGGTGGTCCCTGCCTGTGCATTGGTTGGAACCATAGGTGTGTCAGGGGGTGTGTGAGCCATGTCGCCGCCGTCCGCCGTTACGCTACTTCCTGCCGGGGATGAGCGGAGGTTGTGACAGCACGGAGGGAGGCAGGCAGCGCGTGAAGTTTTCAAGCAGAGGAGCTCGGAGTATCAGAGTGACGGAGTGTCCCGGGACCCGAACACCTCCATTCATCCATCCTCCGACTACAAGAACCCCAGCTTCTGAAAATGGTGTGGAAGTCAGCCTCTGAGGTATGAATGATCTTCATTCAGGATTTCTGTCATTTATTTGCGGTTATAAACTTTGTTTGGATGCACTAATCCAACTTGAAATGATCAGATATGCCAACAGTGAAAATGTCTGATCTAACAGAGTGTGAAAAAGAAAGCCAGCATTAGTCCATCTTAAAACACAGTGGTTTAACTAAGACTGTTGTCTTAATGCTGCAGCAGTAAGAAGAATGCATGCAAGTGTTCTCAGTGTCTCAGTAGGCTATCTCTGTGTGTGAACTGAAACCAAAGTGAACTTCCTGACTGTTCAAGTCTTCACCTGTTTTTCTAATAAACCCACAAACACCAAGAAAAGCCTCCATGTGGGGGGAAAGATAATGTTTATTATAGGCTGGAACTTCCCTTTCAGGAGTATCATTTTATTTCAGATATATCAGCAGACAGTGAGCTGCAGGGTAACACATGACTGTGAATAAATGCAGAACTTTTATGTTAGACTGGAAGTAGGTATGTAGGTTTTCCCCCTGCAACTAAGTTATTGGTCTGTTTTGCTTTTGGATGACCTTGTTGCAATAATGAAATCCTAATTCAGCAGAATGCACATCTAACAGCCGATATGCAAGTCTTGCAAACTTGGTGAACTTGTAGGTCAGTCGTTTCCTCATTGTGGTGAATTAACATGTGTTGTTGAACGCAGCTGACGGCTCCTGTTTCCTCTTATCCTGCAACCTAAAGATAGAGCCCTCTGTCTGGGACTGTTGTTCCTCTGGGACTTAAAACACAATGTGCTTTGAGGTGACAGGGAAACATGGGCTCGGTCAGGGTCATCCGTGAAAAGGGAAGTCTGATTAACAAAGTAAAGATGTACCTGTTGACCTAGTTTCAACATATTAACCCACAAAGATTGTTTTGACCAACACAATACTCAAGCTATGAACCAGATTTCAATCAGTTCATTTGGCTGTCAGATTTGGCACTGCTGACTGACCTTACTATTCACAGTCTATCTCATGATTGATTCTCATTAAATTCACAAATATTCACAATCATGTCATACTTAATGAAAATATTCTTTATTTCTCACATTTTACTGTCAAATTTCACCATTATTTTGCAGTTAAATCACTGTAAATGTCCAAATAGCTATTATTGAATAGTAAACTAACAGACCATCGTAGTCAGACATAAAGTTATGCCAGAGTGCAGCTAAGGACATAACATACAAACCCATAATGTAATATATCATCAAAACCAGATGTGAAAACGGTTGAGCTTGTGTTGTAATGGGATCCTCCATATTTTGGGTACGACCCAAAACAAACTTTAAGAGTTTATTGAGCAGCTTATAGGCTGATGCACTAAAGTCTGAATGCTTTGACCCAGTCAACTGTCAGCTACCGGGACCATAATCATATTGTAAGAGCATACATGTGCGTCAAAGCAGCCGAACAGACCAGTTAGACAACAGTAAGTCAACAGCCATGCCCTCCACGTTTTCCACTGTGAACAATATGTCAGCGCACGCCTCTGTGTTTTTACACACTCTCACACAGCTTTGGCGTTCTGTCAGGACCTGTCCACTGACATGCCACGACCTGGAGACGAGATAAACAAGACAGAGCGGGCTATGATCAATCACGTCCTCACTGTCTGGCCTCAGGAAAACAGAAAACACATTTAAAAGAAGGGATCATTTTACCTCTTTGTTATGTTCAAGACTGAGTTGACAATTTAGGATTTCTGAGACACAAACACACACAGTTATTGGCTAATTTTACATGCATGCTTGTCCTCCAGATGTAGGTGTGCAGCTGTGTAAGCTTAGACTTTACTATGAGCAAACATTCGTTCTGTTATGACTTCACAGCCTGATCTCTCTTTATATCCCATCAAAGGAATGTTTTTGATCTGTTTCTACAATATTGTAACAGCATTTCATTACCCATAAAATCTCCTCTTTTTTTCATCATGATGGGGAAATATCAGTTACATTCTTGTTTTTTTCTGCTTGAATTCCAAGATTGTTCACAATAACAGTAAATAGGAACAGCATTCTTAGCAATTTGCTATCTGACAAGTCAATCAGCCTGCAGTCCGTGGAAAAACAACACTAACATCTGCTGCCTTGAATTACTGGAAGTTGGACGCAGCATTATAGAACTTGAGCATTAGCCATGGTGCTGTGTGATGTTGTGTGATGGTTTAAACAGTTGTCCTCCACCCTACTGTGAGCAGCTGTGGGCTCTAACACACACCTCCCACACACTCTTTAAGATTCACTTTAAAGGGAGAGACAGATAAAGACAAGGGCAGGGAAAGTGATTGAAGTTGCGTGCCTGTACAGTGGAAAAAAGGCTATTGTTAAATGTAAACACTCTGATGGACAGTATGTACTCACTGGGGGTCTTTTGAGTCTCTGGAGCGTCACGGTTGTTTGAGAAATGGTGAGCCATGGTTTCAGGGATATACCACCCTTGCCTTCAGTGCATCTCCTCTCACACTAAATCTCTGTACAGCACTCATCTCTGTTCTAAACTTTAAAGTTTCATCAAGGTTAAATGTTTTATCTGAAGCACCGTAAACCTGACACCCACTTATCTTGCTTTCTTTGGTATTAAAATCCCAAACGTGAGTGGAAAAGATGCCTCTGTGCTGCCAAAACAGATAGTTGCAGGCTCTCTTTGTAACTCCTGGAATGTGCTTACTTCTGGTTGAGATTTTCTAACAGGTGCAAAAGTGCAAACTTGAGGTATTTATGCAGAGAAAGGCTCAAGTATGCAAGGCTTTAGAAAAGAGGAGTCTGTCATGAATCACTTTTGTAAAAATGTCAAAATTTGAGCAGTGAGATGAGAAAATGCCACCTTAAAAAGCTCTTTGAGGTGTTCATTCAGGAGCTAATCCTCCTTAGATAAAAGGGACAACAGAAGCATGTGGAAAAAAACTCACTCAGGAAGCAGCAGTTTATAAATAAAACTGAAATCAGAATAATATCTTTTGATTACCAATCAATCAATCAGACTTTATTTTTAAAGTAATTTTCACTGTCCATTCACGCTGGATATTAAAAAACAATGAAATAAAATGAATAAAAATACAAATACCAAACCCAATCCACCCCCCAACCCCCATCAACACATACAACACTCACACACTCACACACAAAAGACCGGGACTCTTTAACTTGCCACAGATGACTGAGGAAACGCTATCTTGAGTTAAAAAAGATGACGAAACCCTGGATCTAGGACTAAAATGTTAAAACCTTGATAAAGGTGATAAAACGTTAAAAGTTAATCAAATAAAAGTCTTAAAATCAAACAATAAAAGAAAGTAAATTAAAAAAAAAAAAGAGGTAATAAAACTCAAAATTATTACTCTAGGACTTAAATAGCGTAAAATCACGTAATGCAGATTAAAAGATTAAGACAAAATTCAGCTAAAAGGTAGACTACAAAGGTAGGTCTTTAGTTCACTTTAAAAAAATTACACACTATTTGTTTTCCATCTCTACAGAAATGTTGAGATATGTAGACTGATAGTTTCATTAAGACATTTGACCCCAGCCTGCCCCCTCTGGCTATGTCTGGGGATGTGTGAATGGAATCAGTTAGGGACTCTATACATAGCAGACCTTTCCATCAGTGTGTGGATGTGGGGTAATGGGTGGATACAAGATGTGATGCAAGTGGTCAGAAGACTGGAGAAAGTGCCATATAAACCCAGTCCATTTACTGGTCCGGAAGGTAGCACAATATAGAGACACACATTTGTGTTGTCCTTACATATGTATATCCACTTTTAAAAACAAAATCCACTGTTGATTGGGTTGTTAGATCCACCTCTGCTGTTAAGCAGTTTTAAAAAGCCCAAAGCCTGAAATTAAGCTCCACCTGAACTACTCCACCTCTCTTTCAGTCTCACCATTCCCCTTTTATCTTCATTATTTTCTCTCTCCCCGCTGACTACAGTACGGAAAGTGAGGACCTCTTACTCCGAGCTTTGGTTTGATCTACACCATGGCAGGAGATCTGTTCAGCCCCCCATCTCCTCTGGGGGATTCTCTGCTGGACAGTCCACTGTGTGGAGACCTGATGGAGGATCTTCGTGACATCTCCCAGTCCATCGGGGATGACACACTGGGGTTTGATTTCCTGGAGCAGCACAGCACTGGTTCTGGATCTGAGAGCTCCATTGCACTGGGTAGGTACCAAGTAGGCAGATGGACCACAGGTTTAAAAAGAAAAAAAAACAGGAAAACAGTTAATAAGCTACAAATGATCAACCTGATGGTCCCTCGCTGCTGTGAAGCTGTTCCAAACATGTCAGAGTTTATCTTTGCTGCAGACAGATAATGCCCTAACAACCCTGACCTCTTGACCTTAAGGCTCCACTGTTCCAGTTCAAGTCAAGACGCCTACGTAGAGCACTTTGTGTCTGATTATGAAAGATTAAATTCAACTCAGCTCCTCTCCCCCTGTGCCTCCTCCATGATCTCGTCCCCAAATTCTTGAGCAGCACTTGAACCAATGACCCATGTCCTCTGTAATTTTATGGAGACACATCAACTACAATTCCCCGAGTCTGCAGGAGACACATAATTAAGGGACTCTAGCAGACAAAGGAAGCAGCCTTTCCCACAGAGATCCTCAGTGTATGACGTGACAAACACTCAAATGAAAATGAGCTAAACCTGCTCTTTTGAACAGTTTACCTTTATGTTTATTTCTATCATCAAAACAGGACATGATATAACAATGTATGCAGGACAGAACCAGGGTCAGTTTTTCCTTTTGTTGTAACTGGTTGGTGCAGCTTTTCATCGGTTAGTTTTTTGGCTCTACAGTAGTCTATTGGATACCACTGATATATTTATGACACATTTACTGTATAGACAACTTTTTTGTTTGTATTTTATGAGTGACAAATATAAAATTCATCATAAAGTCAAAGTAAATTATTAATCCATTATTCCCCCCAAAAAAGCCTTTATTCTTTTAATTTTCTAAAAATGTTATCTGACCTTTTAGCATAGAAAAGACAAAGCTATTAGAGTCAGAGTTAGGAAACTTGATACTACTCTTGTTTGCTAAACATGACGCTAAACTCTCAGCGAGCTCATCCAGAGGACAAAGGTTATAACAGATTAAGAAAAAAACAAAAACGCTTCTTCATAATGCCCCTCTTTGTCTGTTGTGCTGGGTTTATATTTCCAGATACCTTGACTCCAGCTTCTAGTCCGTCTTCAGGAGTGTGCGGGGGAGCGCCAAGTCCAGAGGAAAACTTCGCCCCCCTCAATCTGGAGTGCAGAGTCTGCTCGGACAAGGCTTCTGGCTTCCACTATGGGGTGCATGCCTGTGAGGGCTGCAAGGTGAGAACTGGAGAGACTGTAACAGGCAAAGTGAGGCCAGCTGGAGTGTATAATGCACGCATTTGCTGACATAATGCACGTATCAAGGTGAGACAGGACATAAAAAACGTGCACAGATATTTGTATAAACATAAAGACTGATCAAATCTAGCTGAGGTTAGTGTGCTACAAAGTCACATGATTTGTTTTGTGTTCTTGCATGTGGGTGTTGAGCTTTAACAGAGCTAAACCCCCCCCACACTCACTCACACATGTGTTAAAGTGCACATACATGCCTGCATAAGCGCCCACATGTACAACATAACACATACAAAGCTTGGCATGCTGGAGCGCCTGACCCAGAGGCCAGTGGAAAGTTTCTGAAGCACGCCGCCGGGTCATGTGAGGTGGGGGACAGAGTGGCCCTGGTTGCCTCGTCACCTCTATCCCGCTTGGCACAGAGCCTAACAAAGAGACTTTACACACACCCACACACACACACACACACACACACACACACATGGGCACACATGGAGCTGCTGCTGGCATAAAGCTCCGTTGTGTTTAATACCTAAAAATACCTTCATATGTAGACTTCTTTATCATAAAAAAATCCTGTTTGCATTCATATTTTAAAGGTTCTCATGAAACTAACAGTTGATTCTTCAGACTTGAAGCAGACGAGCTCCACAGGACACTTTTGAGCTGAAATTCTTGACATTCTTGAGATTTTATTTTGCACAAAAATGTCAATTAGAATCAACAGTGACATCCAGAACATTCAGTAACAGAGACTGTTGAGTTCAGTATCAGATTAGAGATCAGTTCTGTGTGTGTTAAAACCATTAAGGGTCATCACTTCATTGTTTGTGGAGTAATGCAAGCTTGTCTTCAAGTCAAACCTCTGCAAGCCTGCGGCAGGTTGTTACCACTAATCCGGCCTTTGTTTCCTGTTTTGCTTGATTTTTTTAACCTCGTCCAAGAAATTCTATCAGCTCCACCTTGAAACTGTGTTCACGACAAAAAAAACGAGTTTTGTTCTGTGGTTGCACAGTCTGTTTCAACTACTCGGGACGGGCAAGGTGTCTATAAGAGACATTGTTTACATAAGCAGGAGGCAAACATGTTGCAATGTTCATTTTCTGTCCAAGTTTGAAGGAATGCACTGTCAGTTGTGCAATGCACATCTGTTTGTTTTCAAGGCCGTGAAGTGGAGCTCTGTGTCTCTGTTCTTCTACATGAGGTCCATCAGAGTGGACACCAGGCCGCTGCTCTCGCCCGGCCATGCGTCAGAGCACTGCTGCTCTAAAGAGGGAACATGATGACACTGATCAGTCAGACGCTGCACACGTGATCGAATGTTTCATTCTGACCACACTTTGTTCTTTGATGCTCTGGCTGATGATGTTGCTTCATCATGGAAAACTCTGGCTTGTGATATGTAGTGGTCGCTGCCCACGGTTTCCATGTGCTGCAGATCGTTTTCAACACCTCGCTTCAGGAGAGGTGTGCTTCGTAGGGGGGAATGTGGATGGAATCTGCTGTGGTGCCAGGGTTTAAGTCTGTGGTAATGATGCTATGACGTGTGTTCAGCAGGACAGTCCGTTTAACCACAACTACCTGCTCAAGAAGAGGAAGTCAAGAGATGTGTTTGTTAAAATGCGTCTGTAGTTTCTCTAGAAGGGGATTGGCCTTGGGGATAACTTACACAATGCTTCTCTTTGCTTACGTCAGTATTCTTGTTAGTCACCCCTCATGGCTGTATATCATCACAACGCACCTGCCTCTCTGGTTGTGACTGGGCCCCCATACGTGCAGAGACATGCCTGTTGTAAACACACATCTGTTTTTCTCCTGTGGCGCTGTTATATTGTTTTGTATAATGGGTTTCATTAATGACTCAGATGTCTCTGCGTCTTCTCAGTTTGTTCACAACACAGCCACAACTTTTGCAGATAGAAAAACACAAAAAGAGAGTCCAAATTACTCTGAAACAATGTGAGTTGTAAAAAAGACTTTTTGTGAGATGGCTGCTGACAGTTTGCATGTGCATGGCGCTCCAGAAATGTTGTTAGAAAATCTGTTTCCCCTCTTGACGATGAAGGATAAGGAATGTCCTGACTGGCATTTGAGTGATGTTCAAAGGTGTGAGTGCACGTCATAGAATCATATGTACTGGCACATGTGCAGCACCTGTCAGTGTGTGTTGGCCCACTGCCCTGTATCTAAGTGTGTCGGAGGGCTGTGTGTTGTCTTGTCCAATCAGAGTTCACCCTCAGAAGGTCAGCGCTTACAGTACACCTTGAAGCACACCTCTATTTAAATATAGATTCCACTGTACAGTCCAACACAAAATGTCATATAACACTTTGGTTGCCAGGGTTTAAAATGTGCTTAAGACACGTGCAGTATCAACAAGTGCTGCAGATTTACAGCATCTGCTCATAATATGTACCGTCCTCACCTGGGGTACAGGAAGTAGTCCTGGGGTCCCCTTTTATTTAGCAGACTCAGACTAAATCATAATCAGAAGACAAATAAGTAAAATCATTAAAATGAGGATTTTATTGGTGTGACTTACAACATTGATGACTCCGTAAAACAGTGAGATCGAAAAGCTCTGTTTAAAATGCTTTAACTTTCACACTTTTAATGAAACAGTGTTGTTTACGATGACGTTGAAGTAATATTTTCAACGTCTTCGTCAATGAAAACAACACTGCAGAATATATGTTTAGCGTTTGACTGACGAAATGCTCATGAATTTTGCAACTCTGTTCGTCGTCCACCACTAACCTTTTCATCTAGTCTCGTCTCGTCAACGTAAACGCACATTCATCTCGTCACATTTAGTCATCTAAGACTTATGTTTAGCTCGTCAACGTCACGTCGTTGTCGTGGAAAAAAAAGGGCGAAAACAACCAGTGCTGTTCTCGTCATTGTCAACGAAAACAACACTGCGATGGAAACATGATGGACATTTAGAACAGTCCCTTAAAACTCTTCAAACTTAATGTCTGAAAAAATTCACTCATGTAGGCTTCTTTACAGAAAGTGTGTGTGGGGTGAAAGTTCTAGATGTGTATTTTAGTTAGGTTTGTGGTTTAAAAAAAATCTAATTATTTTCATGTGATCTATAAAGTAAGTCGTACAAAAACTTGACAGCTAATAGTATGCTTAATTTTGTCTCCCCCAGGGTTTTTTCAGAAGGACCATCAGGCTGAAGCTGGAGTACGACAAGTGCGAACGCAACTGCAAAATACAGAAGAAGAACAGGAACAAGTGCCAATATTGCCGATTCCACAAGTGCCTCTCTGTGGGCATGTCCCATAATGGTAAAGCCTTAAACCTTCAAAAGCATTTCAAACAGTGAAATGTTTAATAAAAAGCAGCTTTTCTGTACGTAAATACTCAGGGGAAAAGCTGACTGCTTTTTCCCTTTCTATGATGTTACTCTGAATACTTCTGAAGCAGGAGTTGTTAATACAGACTAAAATGAACGGTTAAAATGATAAAGGTAAATATAAACACTGTGAAACAGTAGGCTAAGAAAAGCCATAAAACCAGTTAGCAGTCACATTAGTTACTGGGCTGGCTGGACCAGTTACCATTAACTGTGGTAGCAAAAGCATTGAGTTCAATTTGAACAACAGTGTGTTTTTTTTCCGTGCTTACTTATTCAAATACTAGTTATTTTTGGTAAGTGAAAAAAATAGTAGTAATAAAGAAAATATATAAATCATTTTCTCCAAAGTAGATCAGATGTAAAGTGAGCAGAAGGGGGACAGCTGCATAAAAATCTTTGCAGTCGTCAGCTTGAGGATGATTTACTACTTACAGCGAGATATGTCTGTGTCTTCTGTGTTTTACAATGAGTGGGTTTATATAGAACAATGTCCCGCCGGAGTCTGCTTGACATTGAGAAAACACAGGCTCCATATAGCTCCACATCTGGCCTGTCAGCTGCACCGCTTGCAGAGGGGTCATTGAGTTTATTAGGATGGCCTCCCACTGCAGGCTGAGCAGTGGCAGAAATCTGAGTGGAGGACGACATGTTGTCCTAAGAGGAGAGGAGAGAGAACAGAATGCACTAGATCTGTGAATGAATGTTTCTGTATATGTGTGCGTGTGTGCGAGCGAGCATGTATGCTTTACTGTATGTTGGATGCATTGTATGTATAAACCTGCAGAATGAAACACCATTTGCAAACTCTCAGAGCTGTTGCTAATGATTGATGTGTCTGTGCTCCAGCTATCCGGTTTGGTCGGATGCCTCAGGCAGAGAAGCAAAAGCTAAAGGCAGAAAGCAAAATGGTGGAGAAAGAGGTAGCGAGCCACATGCTGGCCGACCATAAGATTCTGGTCAGGCAGATCCACGAAGCCTACATGAAGAACTTCAACATGAACAAGGCCAAAGCTCGGCTAATACTCACTGGAAAGACAAGCAAGACGGTAAGAAAATGTGCCAAGGACAGAAGTTTGAGAGTATTCAGTTGTCTTTATCCTGACATCCTTTTCTCTGTTTTTTTTCTTTCTTTTTCCCAGCAGCCTTTCATCATTCATGACATGGAGACATTCCAGCTGGCGGAGAGGACGTTAGCCGCTCATATGTTAAATGGTGACAGTCCAGAGACTGAGATCTGCTCACAAGCTGGGGACATGGTTCCAGTTGTGGGGAGTGGGGAGCTCCAGCAGAGGGAGGCTGAAACCCGGCTCTTTCACTGCTGCCAGAGTACCTCTGTGGAGACTGTCACAGAGCTGACAGAGTTTGCCAAGGCAGTACCGGGTTTCCAGAGCCTGGATCTGAATGATCAGGTGGGATTAAGGATGCTTTATCTGTCATTTGTTCTTTATTGGTCTGTCTGGGAATTAGAAGCTATTGTTGTGTCTTACCTTTCTGTTCAGGTGACTCTCTTGAAGTACGGCGTTTATGAAGCTCTTTTTACCCTCCTGGCCTCCTGTATGAACAAAGATGGCCTCCTTGTGGCCCGTGGTGGAGGCTTCATCACCAGAGAGTTTCTCAAAAGCCTGCGGCGACCATTTAGTGATATGATGGAGCCCAAATTCCAGTTTGCTACACGTTTCAATTCATTGGAGCTGGACGACAGTGACTTGGCCCTTTTTGTGGCTGCAATTATCTGCTGTGGAGGTGACCAACACTTTAGACATTACTGACATTCACAAAGACCGAAATCTGCTACAAGCAACCTCTTCATATCCCTCTGATTTCTGATTTTTCCTCTAGATCGCCCAGGCCTGGTGGATGTTCCTTTAGTGGAGCAGCTGCAGGAAAGCATCGTCCAAGCACTACGGCTCCACCTGCTGGCCAACCACCCAGACGACAACTTCCTCTTCCCAAGACTGCTGCAAAAACTAGCAGACCTCCGGGAGCTGGTCACTGAGCATGCTCAGTTGGTGCAGGAAATCAAGACAACAGAGGACGCATCATTGCACCCACTTCTGCAGGAGATATACAGGGACATGTACTGAAAAGAAAAGACTTTAAAATATGGCTAAACACCATCCATAACCAGATGGACATAAGTGGTTGGTGTATCTATACTAAGACACAGTTATCAGTGTACTGCGAGCAGTCATGGTGCAGCTTCAGGCTGTGCACACTGCTGTGCTCTGTGAAAACTTCAACAAAACAAAAAAAATGTGGGAAAAGCAGCTCTTGAAGGTGATATGCGTGTTTCCATCAAGGAGGAAACAAACATTTTAAAGTTAATTCTTGACTCATGGAGAATTCAATGTTCTCATTTTTGGATCTGACACCAGCTTTTACTCTACAGACTCAAATATCAGACAAAGACATACAGGTAGCAGGATAAACAAATTTGCATAGCATTTAAAGTGGGTGCACTTGTATAGATTCCAGGGCATGATAGCTATAGTGACATATGCACTGTATATATCAGTTTTGTTAAGAAGACGCAGAGATATTTTTAAGCTTTTTAATGTTTTAATTGAATTGTTTATTGTACAAAAAAAGGCAATACAACTTAATACCTAGTTATATTACTATTAACAAATCTACCTACCAGAACAAATACAGTAACCTTAACCTAAACCTTTGGGTATTAAAATGTATATGATGTTTCCATTTGGATTGGGCAAACATTGTTTTCTGCTGATGCCCTTGTGTTTTGTACCAGTGCCTTATAGACTAAGATCTATCTTCCTAAAAAATGTGAAACTCATGTTTAAAGAATCTTCTGTATTGTTATCCAGAAAGACCTCAAATCTTCTCTGCTGCTGACTGCAAACCTAATATCATTCATAAGACTCACTACAGTACAGCTTGTCTGGGCCTTTACTGATCAGTTAGTGGTATTAAGTAAGTGTTATTGGTTAGTCTCGGACCGGGGAATGTCTTTATATAGTATAAAGTCACAAGTCTTGTTCATTTTAGGCAGCAAATGAATTACAAAAGAGCTTTACTTTGACTTCCAGCTAACATCACTTTTGAATACTGTTATTTTAATTGTCATGTATTTATTAAAATCATTAATCTCACTGCTTAGAAGCAATGCAATAAGATAGCTCATCTTACCTGATGTTTTTGTTTGTTTTTTTCCATAAAAGTATTGAAAGAATTTTTCTTCTCTTTGAGGAACATTGTTTTCGGAAAAATCCGTGTTGGCCAGTTTTGACTACAAACACAATGATCTGTTAAGCTGCTTTATGTTTTATTTTGTAAATACAACAGGAATGTGGTGGCCTCAGTGAAAGGGATGTGTGTATATAGACATTAGACAGGCCTCAGAGATAAGGGCCAAAAGCCTTCTTTTCTCTGCCAAAACTCACCTCCTGATGAAGTGTAAGTCGTTGTTATAATTCAACCCTCTATATTTTTATCATGTTTGTCAGTGCACATTAGATTGTGCATTTGTTGATTCAATTAAAGGAATTATGACATGTGGTAGCCTCAAATAAACTAATATATTTAACTAAGTTTCGGTGATAATTCTCAGTTTTATTCACCTTCCTAATGATGCAAGTGTTGCTGTTTAATGAAATATGAACCCCACAGTTCAAATGAACAACCAGAAAACTGTTTAAACCTGACCATTTATTATTACCATTTATTATGTTAGCTTTTCTTTGTTTATGTCTCTGTGATAGCCCTAATCATTTGCCTACACCTGTGCTAAACGATAAGGTATCCGCTGTTAAATCCTATAATTTGAGCTTTTTGTAATACTTTTACATAAGCCTTTTGTTTTATTTATGTGAAAATAAATTTTAAGACGCACTCATAATATTAAAACAAAGCAAACTCTCCAAAGCAAACCAATAGAAGCACTCTACTATAATTCTAGTTTTACTAAGTTTCTACTTACATGGTCAGACAGGGAGTAACTTTTTGTTAAATAAATTGTTTACGGTGGCGTGGATTGAATTAAAATATATTTTACATCCTAGATACTGGATGATGAAGTGAACAAATTTTAAGGAGTATCTTTCAATATAACCCAGTCCAGAGCACCACCACCTGCACCACCTAATCTGAATATTTAGAGTCTTCCAGAGAGCAGACTTGGTGCTAGAGCTGTTGCTTTCACTCCCATTAGATTGCCCATTTGTGTTATACATCTTTATACATCTGGAACAACAACAAAATTGTCATTTTTTGTGCAGGGGAGAGTGGGGTAATTTAAGCCACCCCCTGTTGCTTGGAAATGGTAAAAGAAATTGATCATGTGACCAAATATTTAGGAGATGGGCATCAATTCATGGAGCACATGGGTGAAGGGGTTAGACATTTATTTCCAAAAAAACCATTTTTCACTCTTGAAAGTGAATTTAAATGTGAAGAAGTGACTGTTATTTAGGGAAAGAGAAGGTCAACTTAACCCAAACTTGGGGTAAGTTGACCAGGAGACCACTTTTTTGGCATGCTATATCATCAAGACAGTTCTGTTTACATTCATTCTGTTGGTTTGCAGGGATGTACAACATCTTGAAATACATGCAGATTCACTAGTTGTTCGAGACAAAACTATGAGTGCCTTGATGTAGTGATCCAAAATGTGAAAAATGGCTCATCTTACCCCACTCTTCCCTACAACACGCACCTTCACTCACACACTCACTGTCATACATACACACTTCCGGATGTTCTGCTCCTTGTCCAGTAGGTGGCGGTAAAACTACACAGACTAACATGGCTGAAATGAATATGAAAACCAGGAAGTACTCCTTTTTGCCTCAGTGCTCTGCACGATGGAACAATCTACAAGTGAGCCTCCTCAAAAGACGTTTAATTGCCAGTTGTGTGGTTTAAGCAGCCCGTTTACCTACTACGGCCAGAAACCACCAAACACCCGAGCTATTGTGTAAGTCAGCGTTAAAATACGTGTCCCGCCTTCCCCCGAGCTCAGTCTGCTAAAGCTAAAGATGGGTTAGCTGCTGCTGTGTCTCCGTCTAAGAGCTGAAGCAGATCACAGTGAACACACTACTGAAGTCTGAGAGGCTTTTTCTCTCTGTAGTAACACACACATTTCTGTAATAATACACACATCCCCGTTTACTTTGTATTTTGAGTCATAATCTGACCTCGGTTTGCTTTCCCGTTCCCTAAGGTTGCTTGAAGAGTGTTATGTGACCAAGGACCCCTTCAGTCCGGACCGGGAAAAGTTCCTGGTTCTGGGCTCAAACTGCAGTCTGTGCGGCATGTGTGTCTGTGTTGCATCGGTAAGATATCTAACTATTAATTTGCTATAGAGTAGATACAGGTTAGAATACATAAATAAATGCATCAGTAAGTCGGGCTAGGACGATGTGCTTTTCTCCACATTCGCTTCTTCTACGATATTTTGGATGCTGATTCGATTTATAAATTGCGATTCTACGATATTGTCAATTTTCTCGATTTTTAATCTGCATTTTTAACAGCAGTGAGACAGTTGAATGATAATGGTTGTCTACTGACTATTCCAGGAACCATATTTCCCCAAAAAATACACATCACATGTTTTTGAGATTTATTCTTAATTTGGAAAAATTTTTGAACATAAAAATCAATTTAAAAAAAGTTGTAAAAGAAAAAATCGCAATATTTATGTGGATCGATTTTTTCTCCCACTTCTATTGGTAAGAGTTTTAAATATGTGTGCTCGTACTGTTCAGCTTCTGCAAACAACTCTGAAATCATATATTTTATGGAGACACAAACATGAATCTTTGTATTATAAAAAAAAAGGTACAACAGAAGAGAGCTCCCTCCTGGCTTTAAGTTGACCTTGTAGATCAGATGAGATAACATACAGTTGACATGTTTTTCCCAGGTGACTTTGTAATCATGTGCCTTGTATGTGCTGAGTGAGCTTCATGACTGTTACGCTTTTGAAATCCATTTATTCAGTTTCACATACAGGTATTGGAACATATAAAATTTGTGTGACCAGGCAAATCATGTAGTGAAGTGAAACTGGAGAATTGATGCTTAGCTCTTGTGTTCTCTTCTGTCAGGAATGCAGCCTCTTCTACACCAAGAGATTCTGCATGCAGTGTGTGAACAAGCACTTGGACCAGTTTCCTCATCAGATCCAGGCCGAGCTGGCCAAGAAGAAGCCTGGCTCTAGAGCTGCTGTCTCGTGACATCAGAGTAGGGGTCTTTAACTGGCTGTCTCACATAGGAGGCACATGTGAATGCTTAGATGGAGACTCACACATGCCACCTACATTAGCACTCCTTTATCAAATCTATACACAGCCACAACTCAACAGAAACTGCAGCTAAAATCAAACCACTGGTAGCCGGCTATCATAAGTTTGTTTTATCAGGATTTGATTTAAAAACACTAATTTTTAACATTACTTCTCATCAAAAAAGACAGGATACTACTTGCAGCCTTTTTGAACAGTCAGGATATTTATATATTTTTGTTGTTCTTATATGACTATTTGAACAGGCCATCAAGGGCAACCTGTCGTCCCATCTGGGAATTAATTTAGCACACATTAACCTTGACTCAGAAACTTTGCTCAGGTATAGTACTGACATCCAACATTTTAACTCAACATTTAAAACTCTTTGAGAGAGTGTTTAAAAAAACAAGCAACAAGTGTGTTTTCTTGGATTCATGGGGACTTTGTTGGTTATAGTTGTGGGCTCATGATCAGCCCTGCAGAAGTACTGACATCCTTCAAGACGAGTTTCAGGGCAGATTCAAAATCAGATACCTGTACTCATCTTCTCTTTACTCATTGAATTATGCCTGCTGTACTATGATTTATGTGAAAACACCTTTGTTTACTTTTTCAGAAACATGTTTATGGTCATGCCTGTATTAAAATAATAATTTCGACTGTATGTGGATGTGTGTGTTGACAGTTGTAAATTGTATGCCTCTTTGACTCCTGTGAAATCATCCTTTTCCCGTTATAATCTTAAACTATAAAGACACTACAGTGACCTTTCTCTGTTATTTTTAAACGTCTGCGGATCTTCATAAATGAGTAACCAACGTTCCTTTTGATGACAGAGTCAGCTGCAGTTGCATCATCTTATGCAGTTTTATTTAGCGTGTGTTTTCTCCAAAGCTCAAGGACTGGGCCCAAATATTTGAGAACCAGAAGAAAATAAACACAAGTATTACCTATTAAGCATTGCTTATAAATGTGTGACCCAAACAAAATGTTCCCTGGCCTGGTTTCTCACATACCGGTCTAATCAGTTTGATCAAACTCTGTTTCCATCTCAGGGATCACTCTGTACAACAGTGTGCACAGTTTGCAGCAGCATAAACACATTACGGATTAAGTGTGATCTCGGCGATAACACTGATAAAACAGATGGCCTCTCTGAATTCATCATGAGATGTTTCACTCTTTTCAAGGGTTAATTGAAACAGCATGGCCTTGAAGGGAGGCCCCGGTGACTTTTTTTTCCTCTGGCAAACTCAGCAGAGGAATGCAAAGTGACACCCGCTGTAAAGTTTAAGTTGGGACATTGTGAACTCTGCACACAAGGAGCGCTTACACTTACTGATGCATTCACTAAATTAGTGCAGATCACCTTTGCAACTCTTGTTCAGGAAATATATTCAATAACGCGGGTCTTCAGAACACCGGTAACTTAACTCGGGACATTTTTTGAATCATGCAAACTGAGGACGGGCAATGGAGGAATAATTTCAGGAGGACTTTTTTTAAGTTGCACAACTTTTTTCTTCCTTTAGTGTTTAAATTCTAAGCACACATAAGCAATTACAACCATTGAAGCACACAAACCCGCCCTGTGGCACCAGTGGGAGAGTCTGATAGTGATAGGCAGCGTGCCAACCATTACGAAGGCTTTCTGCTCCAGAGCTGATGTCATCAGATACCAGAAGGCAGATTTGTGGGTTCTTTGTTGTTTTTCCTGCATAAAACCTCATATTAAGTGTCTAATTGTCCCCCAATAACTCAAGGCCGTGACTGAATAGCTTCACACTGATTGAATCAAGTGTGCCTAAACTGTTGATTTGATGCTAAATTAGATCTAGCAGTGATATCTCTGAGGACTTCAGCAATCATTTAATGATGTATTCCTGTGATAGCATTAGTAGCTGCGAAATGGACCTCACACTCCTGCAGAGATGTTTTCTTCTCAGGTAGCACATCTAAGACAAGTTCCCTAGTTATCTAACGAGGTATGATCACAGCATACATATGACACTAAATGAGATCAAGTGATATCTTTGACCTTTTGGCTGTTCAGTTAAATGTCAGACCAGATTTCTGCTGTGATAGATTGGGTACTAATGGATAAGCTAAAGCTTGACTACACTCCTCTGTAACTGCAGACTCCCTTCCTTTTGCTCTTTCTCGTTTATCTGACTGATCAAACAAAGAAATTAGGCCATATTCATGCGTAGAGTTAATCCAATCCAGCTCTGTGTTGTTGTTGCCCCTGTTCGACTTTAAGAGCTGTATGGGCGGTCCTAGTGCGCAGACCAATGAATCGCCTGCTCTGTTTAAATAGTCCTTGATGTCAACTTTTCTTCTTCACTCACAGCTCCCTCTAACGCCATGTTGGCTGTTATGACTTGACTTGTTGTTTTCATCTTGCCTTACTACGGACTTGACAGGAGTGGCTTTCTTACACCCCCCTGCGCCTCTTGGAGACGCTTTATTCCACTTTTGCGCGTACGCGTTTTGGATGATACGCGCGGAACATGCACGCATCACTCTTGTGACTTTGCATTTGAAAGGAATTACACTCGGAAATAGAAGTTTAAAAAGGTTTCGCTTATTTGTGGGAGTGTTTTTGCCTGTCATATGTGCAACAAAATGTCAGATGTGCGCCTGTCTAATGCGAGCCCGACGGTGGAACGGGTGGATGCGCGGCTGCAGGACAACGTAAGACCCCCGACCCGCAGAAATCTTTTTGGCACACCTGACCGTGGGGAGACACGGAGGCTTTTTGAGGCTTCGATACAGGAAAGTGTGCAGTCTTTTATGGAGGAGTATGATTTCGATCCCGTCAACGAGAGACCGCTCACCCCGCGTAGTTACGACTGGCAGGAGGAAAACGACGCACCGGAGTTTTTCCGCAGAGCGCCTCACCGGAGACAGCAGCCCCAAAGTGAGGCGGAGTGCCTCGGCGAAAACGACCGACGGGAAGCCGAGGAGAGAGACGGGAGGCAGTCGGGCAGAAACGGTTCGAAGAAGAGGCGTTCAGGATCTTCAGGTGATTTGACTTCTCATGCTGTCACGCAGTTACAGACTAGTTGTACGATACGCAATGAGGAGAAAAGCAACAGTTGTGTCCGGGTTCAACTACAGGCTACGATACGTTTGTCTGTCTTTGCACGTAAACAGGAATGTGCAGGAGAAATACACACCAGTAACCCTCTTTACAGATGTAAAAATCATCCGATCACGTGTTTCAGATGAGGATTACGATCGAATTCACACCGATTAACGCGGTTCGATGCGCTTATTACACTGTTGTAGTTTGCACATTTTCTCGCGTCGTGGGGATCTCGCTGAAGCTGTCAGGTGCCTGTTTTAAAGTGAACGTGCGACACCACACGCCCAACAAACCCTCACAACTTTTTTTCCCCCTGTTTGCCAGGTCCCTGTAACGGCGAGAGTCAGAGTAAAAGGTCGCATTCCGATGAAGAAGAGGATGATGATGATGACCAGGCGAGCGGTGCGGCGCGTCAGGCGGTCAGAGTCGCCGAGGAGAGACCGAGCAGGCCGGTGAACGGCGCCGAAGTCCAGTGAAAAACAGTGCAAGGTTAGAAGCACTGGGACTTTGACTCACTTTTTAAATGAGCATATTAACTTTACTTTGAGGCTGTCTGAGATGGTTTTTACATCTTCTTTGTTCATTTTGAGCTTCAGAAAACTTGGATATCAGCTGTAAACGCATGCACTTTTTCTTTTTCTTCTGCAGGCTGCACTCACACGTCACCAGCCGTGCAAATTTTACACACTCACTTCTGTCTCACAACTGTTCAGGCTATGACTGTTCACTGTGTGTGTTTGTTTGTGCTTTTTCTGTATTGTGTGTGTGTGTATGTTTGTGCCTGCATGAGGGATAAAAGCAAACGCAACTGCCTTTTAAACGGCCTCTTCCTCTTCCTCTTCGTGTCCCACAGAGCGAGGAGACCTGTTGCTGGTGGAATACTGTAGCCTTCCTCGTCATCTGACAGATGGGAGAGAAAAAACATAAAGCAGCCTTTTCCTAAAGGAGGGAGGAGGAGAAGGAGAGGCTGCACAAGCACTGAATATGTACACTATCAAGTTTTGGCACTCATTTCAGTTAAATTGCCTCAGAAGCAGCAGACAATGTAGCAGTGTGCAAATGGATTTTTGCTCATTTTTGTATCTACTACCTATGTTTCAGATGTAGCACATAAAAAAAGAAGCATATTATGCTTTTCATACCTTTTTGTTTAATGTCTTTGAATAAATGTGTGAATTTGACTCGGGAGGTTGCAGTGCAATTTCCAAAAGAGAACTATTGTTTTGTTTAAGTGGTCATATTGTATCCTTATTCAGGTAATTGATGTAAGTTAAAAATGCAGATTTCAAAAGTCAGGGTTATGTGGAAATTTTTTTGTCTTTCTTTTTCTATGGCTTTATTATACCCAGTGTTATAAATCTTGCTTTTTTTGTTTTAAATTTTTAAATTTTAATTTTTTGAAGGCCCAGATGCCCACACTGTAAGTTGAGGGTCCATCTTACTGGGAACAGCCACGACAGACAAAGTTTACATGCAAATCTTTATCTCCTTGTTCCCCATTGTTCTTCTTGTTCTTTTTTTTTTCTGCCAAAGTTTGTGCCTTTTTTTCTGGGCAGAGGGGTGGGGAGGGAGGGTAGCTTAACTGCTGAGCAATATCCAACCAAATTTTGACAGTATTTGCTAATAATCCTAAGAGTTAGCTTTTATTTTAAAAAATTAGAAGAGCTGATATTTTCGTGACTTTTATTCTCTGTCACACATCCCGCCCCTTTGTGATAAATGGTGTGGTCCAGGCTAGCATAGAGAAGATATGTTAAAAACCACTGGGCTACTTATGCAAATATGTGAATCAAAGATTTGTCTTTGTGGTGTGGAATTCATGTGGAACATGTAATTGCACTATTGTTAATTTCTCATTTTTTAGGGCAGAAAAACAAAGTGACACTGCCTCATTTGGTGTAAAACTTTGAAGAGTACCTGTGTGCCTTTTTTTTTCTTTGAAAACACTGAAAATTATACTAACTTATTTATGTTGTGCTTTTGTTGTGGGTGTATGTAAAGCTTCCCAAAGCAACGTTTTTGTATATATATATTTTCATCATTGTTCCTAAGATAAATAAACTGTTGCAAAACTGAGCCCAATAATGGATTTTATGACTGTGTGTTTTTGTGATTTTTCTCTCCTTCAGTTTGCACTTTGATTTATTAAAAAAGCGCTACTGGTGTATTTAAAGCATTTGCTTCTCTTTGTGATTGCAAAGTGCTCAAATCTACCATGTTTTAAACCCACTCAGCTAAAGAAGCAGGCTCGTGGTAAATGGAAAGTTTTCTCCTCAAATCTGAGCTCTGGTGTGCTCTCCAGACAGTAAAGGGAATGACACAGCAACAGTGGAAGCAGCACTTCTGTCCCAACTCTTTAAGTCAAAAAAAGCGATTTACTCAAGTTCATCATGCTTTGACACAAAGCTCTTTTGACCTTTTGACATATGAAGTCTTCAGCCATGAATCTATCTCTGTAGGTTTGTAGGAACCTAACCTCCAAATCTTCTCTGCAACTTTGTCACACCTTACTCATGGAAAATGTACTTCATTGAAGAATTCTTTATTTATAAGTGATATTTGGCGCAGTGAATTGATAAAATGTGTAAAAAAGTAAAGACTAGAGTGTTCTTCTTGAGGCGAATACAGTTCAGGCACAGTCTACGCCAGAGTGCAGACTGACTGCGCTGAATCGTTTCAACCCAGCACTGCTCTAGAAGTTGAAAACAACAAGGGTAGGTCCTGAGGAAAAAGAGGGAAAAAAAGGTTTCACTTACTGACATCCTCCTGCTCCAATCAGAGCAGACTAAAGAAAAGCAGACCACTTAGGATCAGCCAGTCACAGAGCTGTGGGAGGAAGCTTGGAGCAGCACAGGCTGTTCTTTTCATAAAACACACACCACCCAATTAGTTTCATTGGCTGCCTCTTTCCTGTTGATACCAGCATGTAGGAGTCAGAGAGAGAGAGAGAGAGAGAGAGAGAGAAAGAGAGAGAGAGAGAGGTTTTCCTTCAGCCTGTCATTCTGACTGTGACTACCTCTGCAGTCATTTCCAGTGAGCTCACGGCCTTTCTGTAAACTCTGAGAGGATTGCAACACTTTTTCAACTCATCAGGTATCTTTGAACACAAACATGTGAAATGACAGCATTCTGATCAGTGAACCAGCAGTAATGTAACTTTGTAATGGAAAGTCATGCAGATATGTCTCCACAAAGAAAACACATCATTTTTTTTCTCTTCAATTTTTCTGTCTCATTTGTTTCTGTGTCAAAACTCTTTAATTTCATTTTCTGCACTGACAAGCAGACCATAATCCAGTTTCATAAAAATGTATGCTTTTCATGTTCTTGTTCAGATATAATGAGGTCAACATGCAGCATTTACTTAAGTACAAAACCCAATTCCATTGAAGTTGGGAAATTGTGATAAACGTAAATAAAAACAGAATACAATGATTTGCAAATCCTTTTCAACCTATATTCAATTGAATACACTACAAAGACAAGATATTTAATGTTCAAACTCATAAACTTTATTTTTTTGCAAGTAATAATTAGCTTTAGAATTTGATGGCTGCAACATGTGACAAAGTAGTTGGGACAGGGGCATGTTTACCACTGTGTTACATCACCTTTCCTTTTCACAACACTCAATAAACATTTGGGAACTGAGGAGACTAATTGTTGAAGCTTTGAAGGTGGAATTCTTTCCCATTCTTGCTTGATGTACAGCTTCAGTTGTTCAACAGTCCGGGGTCTCCGTTGTCATATTTTACACTTCATAATGCTCCACACATTTTCAAAAGGAGACAGGTCTGGACTGCAGGCAGGCCAGTCGTGTACCCACACTCTTTTACCATAAAGCCACACTGTTGTAACATGTGCAGAATGTGGCTTGACATTGTCTTGCTGAAATAAGCAGGGGCATCCATGAATTATCACAATTTCCCAACTTCAATGGAATTGGGTTTTGTACCTAATGTTTGCTCTCTGAATCCAGTAGGGAAGACACAAGTACAGTTTTTATCAAAAAAAAAAAAAAAAAAAAAAAAGATTCAGTGGGAATCAATCAGTATTCTCTTAAGTCTTTATAGATCTGTACATTTCAGGATAGGATCCATTGAAATTCCAGTTTAAGCTTTATGGTCAGCTCAGTTAAACAACACTGACTTTGTGCACATTCAAACCTACTCTGGGTTACATTGATAGTAGAATGTGACTTTAAATGGCTGCAGATGTACAGTAAAGGAGTGTCATTAATACCCAAACTATACTTTATCTGTTTCAACAGCCAAGGGCTCTCACATTTACAGGGTAAATTTATTTTAGGACACTTTTAAGAGAAAAAAACACACATTTGAGAATAAAACACAAAGTGAAATATGAAGTTATATGCAGGGAATGTTGTTCATGTCAACACTACATGATTATTTTGTCAAACAACCCCAATTCCATGAATGCTGGGATGTTACATTGTTAAAAAAAAAAACAGAATTTGATGATTTTCTAACCTTATATAGAACTAAAAACAGTAAAAAGATTACATCTCAAATGTTGAGACAGAAAATTGTTAGTGTTCAAAGCCCATGCAGTGATTTCCACTACAGAGTCATGCCTGATTTTAATACAGTGCCACCGGAGGGCCTGATGATAACAGCCATGTGTGTATTGTAGATGATAAAACTCACACGGTCTTATCAATCTTATGTTGAGGAGCTGTTCTCTGAAATCAGTCAAGCAGTCGCTCACAGCGGGTGCTGCGCAGCAAAGATTACCTGCTTAAACATGATACCAGCAGACCTCTGCTGTGTTCAATTGTGTCTAAACTGTCTTCACTGCTACATCAAGTCTAATCAACCTCCTCACTGAAGACAAGAAGGAGAGACTTTCTTTCCCACACCTTGCAGCAGTAGCACTTCATCTAGACACAGTCATCTTCTCCGAGGCATCAAAACAGCTGATCATCATGGAACTGGCAGTGCCATGGGAACAAGCTGCAGGGAAAGCATCCAGATGGCATTGGATCAGGGCTGATCCATGGATGGTGGCTGCCGGGCTGAAAGGGTCTGGGTTGCATGGGCAACGGCCACAAATATGCTGACCCCAGATCACATCAGACATGATTTTTCCAGGAAATGTATTACATTCATCCTAGCATTTGAATCTATGTAAGAAAGGGAATGGGTAAATTTAGCCTTTTTTTAAATGACTACAATCCTGTTTTCATGGCCTGAGAGTGTAAGAATTTTCAGATACACAAAAAGTTGTACGTCAGAATACCAAACTTCTGAGAGAGATCTCTAATGAATTTTTGTTCTTGATGTAACTTGAAAAAAGAACATCCAACACACCCTTTTGTGTACCTACATATGTAGTTTGCTCATTGATTCTTGAGCTATCATCACTTGTCTGGTTAACATGGTGAGATCTCACTTGTTGCAGGAAGACAGTGGGCATAAATATTCACACGTTTAAAAAAAACTCCTGGTGTTGCTCACTCATGTGCCCGCTGTTGTCTTCCTGACATCTTGTGAAAAGATGAAAAAGTCTTTACCCCTTCCCCGCCTCCCCCATCCTGATTGGTTGTGAGGCGGAAGCTGCTCCTTAGTGCTGATTGGTTGTGAGGCAGACGCTGCTCCCCTGTGTTGTTCATAAGCCCAAACAAAGTTAGCGTGCTACAATATCAGACAGTAGAAACCATCCAGAAAGTAAGGCTGCACGATATTGGAAAAAAATAATATTGCGATTTTTTCAACCCTGCGATATATATTGCGACATTAAAAATACAGGAATTTTCACCAGATGACCTGAATAGCATTTAATGTTATGCTGCACTGCTGAAATCTTGAGGACAGTTACCCTGCACTGATCTTACCTCTTTTTGTGAATGTTAGAATGGCTTCTGTCTGTCTCAGAGATATTTTTAGCTTTTATTGTGCTGGGACGTTATTGTGGCAACAGATTAACACAGAACACGTGTTTTGGTCCTTCTTTTAACCGAAATAATTCCAGATAACTGAATTTCCTTTTCTTTTAGGCAACAAATCTTCATTTCCGGTGGTTTTCGCTTGTTCGTTGTTCATTTTGCGATCGTTGTTGTTGTTGTTGTTAGCGGTGTTGTGCCGAGAAACGCATGTCCTCCGAGAATTGCATGCACCTCGCAAAACGCGCACCGCTTATAGTAGAGTGGTCCACGGAAATGTACAATTTAAAACCCATACAGTTCTTATTTGTTGGGCTAAACAGTCATGAGTAAAGTTCGGAAAGTAATTCTCAGCGGACACACGTCTCCCTCCATGTGCAGAACATGTGCAGGGGTGGGTTTCCTCCTCTCTGATTTTGATTGACAGCTGGCAGGGTAGTCTGATTGGCAACTGAGAAGTGAGTCTGATTGGCAACTGAGTTAAGGACGAATGTGATTGGTGGATCCCTGCAAAGCACATGCAGAGTCACATGCAGTGTATCTCAGTCAGTTACCCTTGAAATTAAATGAGTTCATTCACCTCCAATATCGCAGGCTCTGCGATGTGACTATCGCAGGCACGTACATCGCGATGACGATAGTCAAACGATATATCGTGCAGGCCTACCAGAAAGTACAGAAAATTGTCTGAATCCTCCTTTGACCATAGCTGCCAACACAAGCAAGAAAAAGAAGTAAATACTGGAGACTCTGGTGGAATAACGGGCGCTTAAAAACGGAGGTAGACTGGACAAGAGCTAAGAAGCCGGGTCAACAATGAGGGATGCTTTGGGATCTTACAGACCCTGTAACCTTTCTGCTGGACAGGTAAACCGCTTTAACAAAGTACGCCAAGTGTCTGTAATAGAAGTCTTTCTTGTCAAACGGGACCTGCTGCATGTTGTAGCGCCGCTAAACTGTTTAGCTCAGGTCCTGGACTATGTCACTTTATCCTAGTTGTAGAAGTCCTGCAAACATTGTGTTTGCTGGTAGTCTGTTGGCATCTACAGTAGCACCAATGCTTTTTACTGTCACGTTGACTGGGCCCCATTTTAATCATCTGAAGTATTTATCTGCATTAAATCTGAATTTAATTGATACGATGCGAGCGAGCAGGAGTGTCCGTTTGTGGGCGGGGCTTCCTGGAGCAGTGAGGGGAGAGGAGGAGCTGAGGGGAAAACTGGTTGGGAGGGGTAGAGTTTACATTCAAGATTTCTCCCAAAAATTGTCACTTCCTCAGAGCCTGCCTACCCCACCTTTAAGTCAGAGTCTTCTTATTGTCTGAGTCTTTTTGCAATCTATGTGCAAGTGTTGGAAAATAGAACTCAAGTCGGACTCAAAGTCCTGGATTCATGTACTAGAACTTTGCCACATGGTGTTCGGTACATTGGGTAAAATGAAGAAATCTGAATGGCTCTAACTGATTTCATTACCAAGACAGCGTCTGATTTACTGAGTTAGATGCACCGTTAAATAGATTACTGTTAAATACTGCTAACCTTATCACACATCTCAGCTCAAACTTTCCAGAGTGAGTGATAAATTATGAGGACCAAATGGTCTCAAACCACTAGAATTCAGCTCTTAATATAGAGAGGAAGAAATCTATTAATGAGAACAAAACAGCCGAGAACATTTTAAATAGGACACAAAAGTCATAAAAGTCAAGGTAGTACAGAGAGAGAGAGAGAGAGAGAGCGAGAGGGAGAGAGAGAGACAGAGAGAGAGAGAGAGAGAGAGAGAGAGAGAGAGAGAGAGAGAGAGAGAGAGAGAGAGAGAGAGGCAGGAGCTCCAGCAGTCTGCCCATGATGCTGTTATGACATCAGCTCTTTATGATTTCAGAGAGCTGTGCCAGGCATGACCTCAGACCACAGCGAGTACATGGTGTATGTGTGCATGTGTTGATGTGTACGTGTATGTGTGTGTGAGTGTGTGCATGTGTTGGTGTGTGTGTGTGTGTGTGTGCGTGTGTGTTACCCCAGGCTGACCCTGTTCATCATTATGCTCTTGCTTGGTGAGAAAAAGACAACCACACACCCATGCACACCAGGCCGCAGCCTCGTTCACCAGTCTCTTCTGTGTTTTCGGAACTAAGGAGGGTTTAATCAGCCCCTGTACACACCGATTTATTGTGAGCCATCCAGAGTTTGGTCCAAGGAAGGAAAACACTTCCATATTTCCTGCGTTAAATTCACAGGCCCCTAATTGCCGCTGCAGATAACGAGAGGAGAAATGGGTCATAAAAGTCTGACATCTCGGAGATGACGCTATGAATAGATATTCAGCAGAGGGCCTACAAAGAATGAGCTCATAACCTGGCAGGCTCTGCAGGGGGAAAGGAGTGTTGTTCACTTTTTTTTTTCTTTTACGAATGTCTTGTTTTATACTGGAAATACAACTTCCCATCTGTTTCGTGTTGTTATTAATTTGTCTCCTTTTTTTTTTAAAACTTCATTCAAATTTTTTACAAGGGCAGGGCAGCACTATTTTTCCACTTCACTCTGCCTCATGATCATGTGCTCTTGGCAGCAGTGGGAGAGGGAGCGATGAAGTGGAGATAGGAGGGAAGAAAGAAAAAAAGGAAGGAAGGGGAAAAGAAAGAAGAGGGAAGAGAATGATTGAGCTTAAGGGAGGAAAGAGAGAGCAGGCTTTTTGGCTGTGTTGTGCTGCAGCCCGGCCAAATCACGTCCAGTGCAGGATGTAAACAAACTAATCTGCCAATGTGAAGTTTTTACACATTTTGGACTGTGTGACTCATGCAGCCGGGCTGTGGGGCCTCACATGCAGACTGGCCTGCTGCTTCAGAACTGCAGCGTGCAGTTTGCCCTGCAGCAGAGGTCACAAAGATGGTGCTGGCCTGCTGTTTTCTCTACTCATGCATACAGTTGTCCTTTGATACAGTGGAATAGATGAAGTTAATGTGCACTGTATTTCATAAACAAGTGTAACAGAAGATGTCTGTGCAGATCAGGAGTTTGAACTGTTATGTAACAGCACCAAAAATAAAAAACGATCGAAGTGGGACTTTAAGTTGACAAAGATTCGGATCCACTTTGATTATTACGTTTTTTAAATTTTGTTTACTACCAGGTGTCATAGCAGCTCATCCATGCCCAGTGTGCAAACTCTGGAACACACTCAGAACACTGAGGTCAGTTTGAGTCTGATTGAGCTGTAAACATGACAGAGAACACAGAACCCCAAACACCTTATCCAGCTATGTCAGTCTGGCCATGAGAAATTTGATTTAGTGCAATTACAGTCAGACTAATGTCTTTACATGATTTGGAAAGTCCAGTTTGTGTGTTGTGGTTGCCCATGGTTGTCCCTCATAAAAGCTGTCCTCTGTTTCATAGTACAATCTCACAGCACCAACTTCACCCTTCTTCTTTAGCTTCACAGTGTGGTCTTTGCTCTCATTGGTCAATATCACGCCTGTGACTGAACCCACCTTGGCTGTCCTTGATTGTCTCTTACTATGATACAGTATTATCCTGTGTGATAAAGGCTGAGGGGTCACAAACTCTGACGGGGCTATAACTGTGCTTACAAACCTGCAGTCTTACCTTGGCATTACACCAGTCTGCCCATATAGCAGACGCTTTGCTGGAGGCTATACAGAGAGCAGACACTGACTGCTAAAAAGACCCTGAGATTAACATAAGAACAAGTTTAGGTTTTAACTTTGTGAAGAGTTTACAGACACAAGTTTGTTATGCCTCTTAAACATTAAATCTTGTTTTTTTCTTTTGTGAAAGCACCATTTTCTAAAGAACTGTGTGCTACATTGCATAACCTGTGCAGCTTTCCAGACTTTGGCGAGTTCTGCAGGGTAAAAACATGATCATTGTTTCATTTAGGCCAAACTAGCTGTGAAGAAACACAAACTCTGCACTTTGCTTTTTTTTGTGGTGTTTTGTTTTCGTCAGTCATTCAGGATTAGAACGCGAAATTACGAAATATTCGGAGGAGGATTCTGATGCACCTGACTTTGCACATCAAGCCCGATGCGATTTTCTGACTTTTCGGGAGGAAAAAGACGCGTCCTGGGTGGAAGCGAGAAGACCGACGAAACAGCAGACTGAGTGTTTTTCAGTTCTGATGAGACACTAGTGTTGACATGGCTGTCTGTAGCATGTAGCATACTATTCTGCAGGACTATAGATAGCATTTACTGAGTCGGGGCCAGTAGCAGATAAGCACGTTTATAATCCATAAACAAAAGGTAACAATGGAGACCTAATGGTGCTGTGACAGCAACGAGATTGAGTTTGAGACAGTGAAAATACATATGGTATGTTGTATCTGAACAGGTTAGCTTACGAGCTAAAGTTACTTAGCACAGATGAAAGTTAAAACAAAGACGTTTAACAAAAAATTAAAGCACACAAGCCATCGTCATATGAGAAATCAGATATGACTCTCCACAAGTTGTCCTTCAGGTTGTTATCTTTGTAATATTTGTGTTTTTTTATCAGAAAGCACTCTGTTCTCCAACACGTAAACAATTACCCAATCGGCCATGTTGGATATACCGGTGAATCAGATGTCACAACAACACGCAATCTGATTGGTCAGATTTAGAAAGATTGACCGTGATCCAAAAAATAAATGCCGGAATATTGCAGGACGGGAAAACATTGCTGATGTGAACGCTTGTTTTGACAGGATACGGGTTCGAAAAAAAATATTGACGTCTGAAATAATCCCACGTAAAAAAACGGTCCCTGTGTGAAAGGACCTTTACAGTGTTGAGATCTTTTATCCATAGCCACGTTGCATTATATCTGACTTCAGTATCATTCAATCAGTTTCTCCAGCTGAATGTTTCAACGAAAAGCATGAATTAGACTACTGCGTAGTGAGTACCTGAACACTGTTTTGATTCAGTGCACAGATAATACACTTAACCCAGAGGCCGATGTGATAACGTTATGCTGGATTACAAGCACTATTATGAAGCACGCTGAGATTAAGGTTGAGGGTACAAAAAAAGAAACAAAAGACACAGGCCCTATGTGTCAGTCCTGTGTCAAAGAAATTAAAAAAGTAGGTCATACCTAAAGGGTGAACATGTAAATGTCAGAGATGGAAGACAAATGTCAGCTGGTATTTCTAAAGAATTGATCTGCTGTGTCTCTGTTGTGGAAGCAAACTGTTTTTATGACCTCGAGGTCTTCCTGAATGTTCCTTTTAGTTTTAAAACTTACACACAAACACACACACACACACACACACACACACACACACACACACACACACACACACACACACACACACACACACACACACCATCCTAGCCCTTCTACCATCCCTTTGAGGGTCACATGTCTTTGATTTTTCTCATCTGGCCCTGAGGGTTTGATGACATGTGTGTCTGGGAGTAGAAAGGAAGGGCGACTCAGCTGAAGTACGGCAACAATCAACTGCTGAGGTGACTTGTGCTCTGGCTAATAACCCCGGGCCATATCTTTTCCTCACATACATCAAGGTTCAGGCAGCTGGGAGATGGCACGCGAGCCTCAGCCAGCCAGACAGCCTCAACATAAACCTCAGATATATATGTGTGTCTGTGTGGGAGAGAGGGTGTGTGTTTACGTGTGTGCAGAGGCAGTAATAGGTTTTTAAATAGCTTTCCACTTTACGTATATGTTTGCTAAATCCACCCTGGAATGTACTGAGGCTAAATTTCCCTCCACTCACCACCTTGTTAACGTAATTGTACATAAGTTTTGCGCACTGGTGTGACAGCATTTCATGCAGCCTTATGAATCCACATTTGTAATCCTTGAAACGTAAGGATGGAGTATCTGGTTTCTATGATTACACAGACGACTAAAGGCAGCCAAGTCAAAATTGTGGATAGATACTATGCAGAGGATCTGTCAGTGTATCAACTCAGTGAAATATTAACCAGAGTGTTGGCAACTTTCAAAAAGCAAACAACTTTGAACTCCAAACTGGCTATGGATGATCTGTGAACACTTGACCCCAACTCTGGGGTGTTTGGGTGGTGAGTAATGTTTGACCTGAGGACAGACGTGTGGCTACAGGAAGTATCACCCCCCCCCTCAGGTCAGGGTGAGGGCAAACTGAACTCCTCCGTGTGTGATTGGTGCTGTGATTGGGTGAGTTTGGGTCACGACCCTCTAAGGGAGCAAATGTTAAAGGCTAAATCTCAACATGAGGGCAGCAGGGAGATGGTTTTCTTTTTAAAGCGAGTGATGTAATGTGGATCAGGATGTGTTTGCTTAACTTGTTCCAATAGATTAATGACAATTGTCCTCCTTGTGTTTTTCCTTTTTGACCCAATAACATTATCCACTTATGTTAAATATTACCATCAATCATATCCTGAGCATGCTGTTGTTCTTAAATGGGTTTCCTCCTTTTTTAGCCTGTTTTCATTTCTATCCTTCATTTTAGGAAAGAAATCAAATCAAGACAAAAACATTTTTACAATGCAAATCAATTTCATATATTGATTGCTTGCCAGAGTAATGTTTCTGCAGATGTCTTTGAAGGGAGTGAAGGTCAACCCTCCATTTCTCCACACTGCACATCCAATAACTTTTCTAGGTTTTAAACTAGTAAAGTTTAATTTTCTCAACAGAGAATAATCACATGCAAACATGTTAAATGTGCAAAAACTGGTCAAATAAAGTCATCGGTATCACATCCTCATGGTTGTTATTTTTTGTTTTCCTATGTTTCATGTGTGTTTCCTGTTTTACTTTGATACTCACCTCTGTCTCATTCCAGATCCTCCACTTCCTGCCCTCCTGTGGTCCCAGTATGTGATTACCTAACCCTCCCTAATGTATTTCACCTGTGTGTGATTGTCTTCACTCACCCTGAGTATTTAATCGCTGTGTTCCCCTGCTTCAGTGCCAGTTTGTCTCTTGCTAATGTGAGTTACATTTCAGCCTTTGTTCTCTTTGATAGAGATCTTTTGTTAATTGCCTTTGCCTTCTTTTTGGACCTGTTCTGGCCTTCTGATTTTGTATTTTTGCCTGATTTGTTTGAGTAGAGCCTCTTGAAACATTTTCTCTGGTACCTGACTCGTGCATTTTTGTCCTTTGTTAGTATCCAGTGTGATAATCAGTAGTCTTCAGCCATGCTTAATCTACAAATACCTTGCTTAGATTTAAGATGCTTTCAGCTAAATGCTTCTGCAAGCATGCATACAGTCATAATGTTAACAAAATGCTGTTTTTCAGGCATGTTAAACAGAATTTAAGTTAAACTTTCTCCATCTTTAAATACTTTTGATGTTTTTCTCTATCTTGGGTTTCCTGTATCCTTCTTCTGGTAAATTGTTGTTGCAGAACTATATGAAAACAGTCAAAAGAACAGTCAGAAAGTACAGATGTCCAGATGATTTTTTTAAGAGGCACAATCTATAATGTTGTTTTTGGATTCACAATTAATTTTAAACATCTACTTTCAAAGAGCCGAGTCATCTAACAGAGGGCTGTTAATGCTCGCTCGCTAGCAGCTGGATACTTCTCCTTCATCTATCCAGATTTGAGACAACGAGTGTGAGGGACCACTGCTATGAACTGAAGGCCTTATTGTGTGCTTAGTTTTTAGCACAATAACAATATTACATTTTTTAAGAGATGGTGTTCTGTGAGTGGCAAATGTTGAAAGTCACTCAGTGTGTTTACATGCACAGCTTGATCGGACTAAGCTCGTCATTTTTTTTTTTTTTTTTTTTTTTTTTCAAAATCGGACTTCTCTCCTTGTCTGCGTATACATGCAGCTTAGAAAATCAAATTATTGACATGAATATGTCCTCCTTCCTAAAACTAGGGGGCGATATGGGTCTTTTCAGTGGCGCTGTTTCCGGATATTTTTTAAAGATGTCTCAGTTTCTCGTTTTGCGACTGTCCATATACTTTAAAATGTCCATTTCTGTCAGGATGGAAAGCATAACGGCACTCTCCTCGTCGTTTCAAAAGTGGACACTATTTCATGCTTCAGCCATGTTGCAGTTGCTTCTGAGCCGTTTTTTAACGGAAAGTTCTTTAAATGATAGTGCCACTTCTTTTTTTGCTCCGGGGTTACGGAGGCGTGGCACACGCACACATGCATTGTCCGATCATACTCCAACTACGCTGGTTACATGGTAGAGAAAATCCAATGCCAATCGCATTATCTGGGTGTCTTAATTGGAGTTCTCAAACTTCGATTATAGTCGGACTAAGGTGTTTACATGCACTTCAGTTGTCTGGTCTTAATCGGAGTAAGGCAATAATTTGGTTTTCTCAAGGGTCATGTAAACGTACTGGCTGTTAGCTAGAATGAATAGATACCACAGCCACTGCCAAAGTGAAGTATTGATACATAGACCTAACTCCATGTCTGAACACCTTGTCCAATCTCATTTGTACACCACGGTTAAGCTTCCCGTGAAGAACTTCTCTTTTCTGCTAAATCACTCTGACTTCTAAGCAAACCATAATAGCCACAACCACCACTTTGGATTTCACCTTTGCCCTCGCCAGTTTTAAGGAACGAGCTAAGGAGATAGAACACGCAGGTATAACATGTGTCATGTTTTCTTAGCCTCTCTGGTTTCCCACAACTGCACCACAATACATGTGACTGACATCCTGGAGGCAGTGATAATCTAGAAGAGTAGTGAGTCTCCCTCCAAACGAAGACAAAAAAATAAACCTTTTAAATTTGAAAGTTGATCTTCATTTTCCCATTTTTTTAAAACCATGTGATCACATTTGAGTTTTTAAACAAGAAGAAGCGATGGGACAGGCCATGATTTCAGGATGGGGATGTTCAGAATCTGGACAACTGGAAGGCCTGTCGCAGACTCCAGAGGGTTGACCTCTTCCAAGTGAGACCAACTTGCCCTTCATTTGACGCCAGAGTGTGAGTGTTTTGACTGTGGATAAAAATGCATGACCCCAGCTGACCGGCAAATCTATTGAAGCCGCGGTGGAAGAAGGTCATGAACTATTAGCAGCAGCTGGATCTGGAAAAGTAATCTGATCTCTAGTGGTTCAGTTTGGGGACCATAACCAAATTCTTATCCATATGAAGACTTCTTATCCTCTTTTGAAAATATACTGAAAATGCATGGAGACTTTTTTTTTTTTTTCCCCATGGGGCAGGATGCCCCAGAAGCCTGCAGCCTTGTCAACAGCACAGTCACTTGACCCCTGTCCCAAAGCAACTGCAGATAATAAAGTCTGCAAGTAGACACTGATTACTTACTTGAACAGTTAAACGGTCCAAAGAAACTCTCCAACTCTCAGTTTGCAGGAGTGGTTACATGTGCGTAAACACAACCCACACTCAGGCCCCGTGGCTGCTCTGTGCAACCACAGACACAGTTGGGAGTCTAGTTCAGTGAAAGGCAAGCACATCACGTTTGCCTCCACTGCCCACATTTATCCCGACAGTCAAAGTTTACCCAGAGAGGTGATCTACAGATGTTTAAACCCAACATCTGCAGCCACAGCCCTATGCTGCTGTGGATTTGTATCAGCATTTTGCTGCGGAAAAAAATGAGCACTACTAACTGTGTTCAAATTGCAACATATTAACAATAAATCTTAAAGAAGGAAAAAAGAAAAGGAGCATTTCTGCACAAAATTTTTAACATTTTTGAGAATGCTTTTTTTTTGTTTTGTTGAGTTGGAAGTGAAAAACAAAATAAAGAAAAAAGCCAGACGTCTGCAAGCTTTTTTCAGGTGTCTGTGGTATCAAGGTCAGTCACGGCCCACACACTTAGCATCCCATGTACTTTCACATGTGCACGTGGCTAAGAGCTGCAACTTCCCACACACTTTTCACACTAGAACTTTCTTCTGTTTCACTTTAGAAAAAAAAAAAAAAACACATTTTCAACCTTGCAACTCAGCAAATGGGACATCCGACAACTTTTAGCAAGGTTCAAATCAAACAAGGGCAAAACCTGCACCCACGCTTTGCACTGGCAAACTGCCGACTTATGTGTGTATACATGCGTGTGTTTGTGTGTGTGTGCGTGCAAAAGGCAGAGAGAGATGGGAGGAAGCAGTGAGAAAAAGAAAACAACATGTCTCTCTCCTGCTCAACCACAAGCCAAATGTCACATCCAGTGCATCACTGCTGAGAGGAAAACCACTAAACCAACCTCTTTTTGTCACAAATAACAAATAATTTCACACATTTGAAGGTCTGACCTGTAAACATTTATGGGGACGTTTGCCTATAGGTGAGAGGAAGAAGACACTGCTGGTACAAACAGATGTTTAAGTAAGTATAATATTCTAACACTATTCATGGGAGGCAAATCAGCATGGTCAGCACCTGCTGCTTACCTCCTCTGTGGACATTAACCATCTGTCCACACGATCCACAGTCAAATCAACAAGACACACCTGTGTGAATCTGGGGCCTAGTCCAAAAGCCTCGTCCTTTTTATGATTGCTGATGAAGTATTTAGCCTGAGATAAGAGGTAATGTGGCTGTATTGGTTGATTATTAACTATAATTAAGCTCCAGGATCACATGTAGGGTAATGTTCACTGGCAATAGTTCAAGTGCACTGGCACAAAGGTCGGTCTATTACAATCATTCAACTGATGTGCTATTTTTGGAGGGGAAATCAAAGTTCAAACATAAATGGAGCCAAACTTTTAATGATTGGGATCAAACTTTGATTTCCATAAATCATATGAGCTCATGTGTTTGGCATTTTATCAAACAAATATTGAAATTTCTGTTTGGTTTGTTGATTAAACTCCATCTGTATCCAAATATCTTAATTTCTTTCTACTCTTGACTCTTGTACACCACAGTGTCCCATTAGCTCGCTGCTGACTCACGCTGCAGTTTGTTACACCTTTGTGTCTTTATTCCTTTTTACAGAGTGAATCAGCAGAAGTTATCTTTTGCATTTTTAAGAGCCTTAAAATACACCCAAATGTATTGATTTTATTAGTTCACATATTTCTACATATCAGGTAAAATTTAAGGTCTAGGGCCCTTGACAAAATATATTTAACAGGCCTAAACTTGTATCTACATTTTCTGATGGTATCCAGATCAGAAAAGACACCCATCAGACTAGTGATGACTATCAAAGCTGAATTATGAGGAAAAAACGGTCCAGTTCACACTCTTTTTGCCTGACAGTCTTTGAAATGATATTTGCTCTCCTTATGAGAGCTGTATTCTCTCATCTGTGCTCAGTGCCAGACTCTGCACAGAGAGCCTGTTGTCTAGAGGATGGTCTTCTAGGCTACTCTAAACAGCCTGGTCAAAGACCTTACAGCCCCCGCTTACCTCAGGTTTTGTTGGCACAGTGATTAAAGACATGTTTTCCTTGTTTAAAGGATAAAGCCGATTATATTTGTTGTTTTCTTATTGTTAACAAATTCCATTAAAAAGCCAAAAATAACAGAGGGTTATTCTGACTTCTTACTGCCTACTTTCAGACCTCACCAGTCGATAGTCTTGTTTCTGTCAAAGCCCCTGAATCATACATCATTCTCTTGAAATGGTCAGAGGCAAGTTTACATTCATACTTTTATTATAAACTAAAAACCTTCATTAAAGAACTGGGTGTTGTAGTTCTTCGTTCTTAGCAAACATAGACAAAGTAGAGTATTAAAAAATACCTTAAGTGGCAAAGGGGTTAAGTCCAGCTACTATCTTAACTCAAGTAAGCGATTTATCTGGACTACTGTTTTTATCAAAGCTGATTGATTTATTGACTAACATATCCGCCTCCACCGTGGTAGGTGGTGATACATCCCCTTTCAGCTTCTCACCATGAGGCCATCTCCATGTTGACCTGTTACATCCTGTACCAAGACAACCAACAAACGCATCGGCAAGAGGCCAATGAGACATACCTGGAAAAATCAAAACATCATTTATATGTACAGCTCTGAAACTTTTGTCCATCCCATACAACAGCTTCATCTTTTTTAACATTCTTTCTTCTTCTGTTGAGGTTTTATTTACTACTCAGCTTCCTCTCAGCCCATGAATGCTTCTCAACTTCAGGGGGTGCAGAACCCTCAGACCAGTTTCAGTCCAATGAGGCGTATGTGTGCAATAGAAAATTGGTCAATAATTCGAGTCTTGCTCAGTGTTGGTAAAGTGGACAAAGACAAGAGTCCAGTTAAACTGTCTAACTGTGCATGCTAATGTACTAACTTTCTGTATTGTTAAAGCACTAACTAAATAAACAAACCCTAAAGTCCCACTCTGATCGTTTTTTACTACTTAAAGTGTTCTCAGAGGTCTTTAAATTGTGATAATGAAGTTTTTACCAAAAATCACATTGTCTGTGTCATTTTAAAGGGCTTTTTTCTTCTGCAAAGTTCCAGTAGCTCATTAGCAATTCGCCTCTGAGTTGTGGGTGGAGACAGCGCTGCTTTGCACACTCCTCTCCACGTTAGCTTGCAGCCTAACATTACCTGTGCAGCAGAAGTGGTAGGTAACATAGGAGCTATTCAGATCTCGGACACTAATGACTTTGGGGACATGATGAAAGCTAATATCATAGTTAGCTTTCTTACGAGCATTACAATCTTCTTACACACACACTTGTTCCGTGATGTCCTCTCTATTTATCAGAATGAGACCTGCACAGCGTGGCTCCGGGGGCGGAGCTTGGAATGGTGACGTATGAAATCTCACTGTTTCTGAACCTGCTGTTTGGGTCTGCCAGAATTCACATTTGAATTAAGAAATACTCAGAAAAGCAATTTTTCATTTAGTTTTCTCATGATATGTCCTGTAGCATCAGAAAAATGCCATATGAACGTATAGAAAACAAGAAGAACAAGATTTTCAGTGGAGTGGGACAAAAAATGATAATAATTCACCCTGATCACCTTGTCCAGTCAAATGTGTTATGTCTAGGTTGACATCTACCTCAATGCTTACAATAAAAAACATGTCATTTCTGTTGCTGATGGCCTTGTTTGGTTTTGTGTATTAAAAAAAAGGCCACACAATAGATTTAAGTTCATTTCATAAACATGGAAAATCTCCTCACAGGAGCTTTAAGAGGCCACATCAAGATTTAAAACTGAGTATATTTGGTGGCTGTTGTTTATTCCCCAACCTGTCTATCACCCAGGCCATTTTTGCAAGAGAGTGAATTCTTAGCTTCCTCTATGGCTCCAAAGAGGCCCATAAAACAGCCATAATTGATATGTAGATGAGGGATGAGGTCATGTCCTTGGCTGTATAAATATATCTCTGATGAAAGCCTGGTAGGTAATGAACAGTCATTATTATGGAGGCTATGTGAGTTTGCTAACAGAGTGTCTTTTCAGGGCACCACAGTGCAGCATAAACGCACATATACACTAATGTAGCCGTCGGTTTTCTCCTTGGATTAGAGGGGGAAAAAAAGAGTGAAGAGAAAAACAAAGCAGATAGCTCAAACTCGGACTTTCTTCGGCATAAATGAAGATAAAACGAGAGAAAAAGTTAGACACAGAAAACAAAAAAAAAAACAGAGAAATCCTATCACCCCACAGCAGGAATGTCTTGGCTTCTGCCATCACTGGAGAAAAAGAGGGAGGGCTGGTGTTTTTGGCAGCAGCAGCGTCTAAATCAAACACATGAGATACAGCGGAGGAAACCGCTGCAAGGAAACCATGAATTTGATTGTAACGTCATTGGTGTCAGTTCTCCTATCTATTGTCCCACTGCTGGAGTGTCTGTGTCATGTGTAGTAATCGTACATTGACACGCTTCCATGGAGGTGATAAAACCATAAATCCACCATTATCATTTCACCACCACAGCCCTCTCTCAGATTTACAACGGAGACACGCCCCACTGTAAAAAAAAACTTACAGCAAGCTGACACCACTGAGCAAGCCCTGAACTCCAAACCACATTTGTACTCGCACCAGAAATACATATAACAACAACTAATCTTTGTTTCTTTGTCTTGTCGTGTTTATGTATAATTAGCTGAACCCTCTGTTTCTGAAAATTGTGCTTTCCTGCAATTTGAGGATCAGCATCACAACCACAAGATTCCACAACTCTGTAAACGCTAACTCTGCAACAAAAAGGCCATTCAAAGCTGCAGCAATCTGTGTTTTTATGTCAGTAACAAATCAAACATTGAGGCTTTAGGGCAAACCTCCTCCTTTTTCTGTTAGGCCCACAGAGGATTATCAACTCATTATATGACATTTTAGCATCTCTCAGCTCATTGTGTCTGATTCATGGCTCTTATTTGTCTCGTGTCACTCTCAGGGCTTATCTACATCATCCCTCTGTCTTTTAGCAGTCCGGTTGTGCCAACAACAAACATAAGACGGACAAAGTTAGCAACAGGTCGATGGGACATTAAGTTGTAGGGGAGATCTGCCTTAAAACCCCCTTGGTAATTGTTGCCGATCAACGTTTGACTAGAATATACAGTATGCCTCTTAGATTTCCTCCATTCTGGTGTAAGCCTGTGTCATGTTTAATTACAACCTCTGTTTCTGTGCTGTCTTTTATATCTGTTACACAAAGGCAAACTTATGCAGTATTGTCTGAAAAAGAAAAAAATTTTCCTATCATTTACTGAAAATTAATTGAAGGATCTTAACTTTGCCAAAATGACAGCATCATGCATAAAATCCCCCCCAAAAAAGATATAATAAAAAATAATACAATATAATATAACTGAATCATCTGTATACCATTGACAGGAGTCATCTCTGCTGTGTGCAATCCACCTGTAAGGTAGCTTGACGCTGTTAAAATTTATGACTTAGCACAGCATGGTGTTATGGTGAGTTTTGCTACCTTGTCAAAGAATACTCTACCTTAGCACAAACTAATAGAGACTTGATCACACACAGACAAAAAATAAAACCCTTTGAGTTTAGTTAACATAAACTTTAGAAATTATACAGTATTTGGAAGGCAACTATGAAGTGCTATTGTGAGTGTTTGGAGACTTACTGGATTATATTACAGTTGGGTTTGAAGTGTCTTAGTCTTTTATTTAGTTATGTTACACAACACAAAAGGAAAGAATATAATACCTGCTCATTTGTGTCAGATTATGTAATATTATCAAGGAAGTAAAAGTGTGATTTTTCTGAAGACATATATTTGTAAAGGAGCCACATTGTCACGTTCTGTTGATTTAGTTTTCTCCTTGTGTTGTTTATTTGAGCACATTTTCTGTTTTTTTTCCCACTCGTGTTTCTGTTCCTTATTGTTCCTGTGATCCTGTCTTGTGAGTTTTCAGTTTGTGTTTGACCCACTTCCCTCGTGTTCTCAGTGTTTTATTCATTAGATCAGTTTTCACTATTTCCTGTTTTATTTTGTATTTGTCAATCCTTGTGTTTCTAGTCTTGTTTAACTTCCTCAGTTTTCCCTCCTCTGAAATTGGCTGCACTCGTTGCTCGTTTCCCTGTGTGTATATAGTCCCTGTCTTTCCCTGTTTCTTTGTTGATTCATTATATGCAAATGTGTGTGCATGTGCTTGTGTTCCCAGTTGTTCATGCATTTTTAAAGTAAATTTTTGTTACTTTTCATTTAGTTCTTTTTAAATAAATCTTTTTTTGTCTGCATCTTGGGTCCTTTGCCTTTTGTTTAACTCTGGCATATGACACTCATGTCTTTGTGATTCGTCCTCTCTCTTTTCTTTAAATTATCATTCATGGAAAAGCAGTAAAATCCTAATTATTGCCACACTTTGTCATCCCACTGTGTGATGAAAACATGAAGAGGATGATCAGCCCACTCTTTCAGATGTCTTTAACTGGAAGCATTTAATCTCTATCATTTGAGGCCTCTGTGTGAAGTGCCCAGTATAGTGGTAAATTATTAACTTTGACAATTAAATGGAAAGTGTGATTTTTTAACATCTTTTACTTTCACATAATTCCTCAGATTGACAGTTTTCTACAGTTAGTGCATTTGTTGGGCCTTGATAATAAATAAAAACTACAAAGGTATTAAAACTAAATGTGGTCGATTCTGTATGATCGATTATTTCCAAAGCTGGGCCCAGGATTCATTTGGATGTGTTTGTATGTGATTTAAGATCCCTCTGACATGCAGCGCAAAAACCGGAACATTCCCAGACACGGAAACACAAATACCTCCAGTTAACTGATCCTCCTTCGTTTGGGTTGTTTCCCATTAAAGCACCTTTCCATCATGTTATTAGCCCTGAGGGATGCTATTTTCTCTTTTAGGTCAGCCTGTAAAAGGAGGGAGTGGTTTTATCGCTGTTCTCCTAAATGTCCAGTGTTGTTAAAAAAGCCTTCCACCTCCGGGCCGATTGCCAGTCCACTTCAAAGGTTCTGGAGTAGCAGAAGGTCAGTGGTCAACCTGTTTGTCTTCCTCCCATCAGGAGTGCAGTCAGCAGGCCATAGAAAAAGTAGATGGGGGGTGGGGTGGGGGTGGAGATGTTATCACAGGCGTGCATGTTTTTTTGTTAAAGGGAAATCTCAATCCGAGCTTTCATGGTGGAGAGATATTATTTCACTCAAGACAGATTGAAGTTTGACAACAATGATCACATGTTTCAATAGTTAGCATGCAGTTACCAATGTGACCAGTGTGGTGCTGACTGCACCGAGTAAGTACTGTGAGTTTTTTAGTTTTTGTGTGATTAATCAGGTAAAGCCTAAAATTCCAAGAATGTCATCTTTACAGGTAAGACAAGATCCAGGCCAGGGATTTTTTGGAAGAGTTTTGTCCCCAAAGACCAATTTAGTCTCTACGGTGAAAACCAGTCAGGAGTAGACTCTGGAGACACAGGTGAATTATAGTCACATTTGAGAAATGTGCTCCAAACAATGACTGACAATAAGTGAATTCAACTTTTGCTGAAATCCCAGATAAAGTGATCAGAACTTGAAGCTCTTGTGAGGAACTTCGGTTTGTGTCAGTTTTGGGGCCTCCCTGTGGACAAAGCAGTCTTTGCTTATCTTGTCCTTTCCAGTCATGTCTTCTGACAAAAATCTCATTCTGCTGACTTTTTACAGTCAAATATGTCTTTAATTATAAATATTTAATGAGGGACTGGTCAAATCAGGGCTGACATCTACCTTCTTACTCTGGTTTTAGGAATTAAAAACTGTTGATGGTCTTGATTGCTTTTTGGTCTCATAAAAAGGCCTCACTTTGAATTTATGTCACATTCATAAACATCAAAATCGTTTCCATTATTGTTATCAATTTCATAATAACAAAATGCACAAAGCAATCACACCAACTGCTATTTGAAGGTTCATATTGTAGGTGACAGTGCATTTACATAAAGACAGAAAACCTGACATCTTTCTGATCCTCTACCCAAGAGGGAGTGTGGATTGCTGCATTAACAATCTTAGATGCTGTTTGTGTATGACTCTAAAAAAAAGGCAAGAATGTGTATGAATTTAGACAACTATACTTGGGTTGGCCTTTAATATACTTCAGCGGCTTGTCAAGATATGGTCTACATACATGTAGGAGACCCTACACTGATCATGAGGCATGAAGCTACTATGTAAGTGTGCCTTCAAACATTACTGTTCACCATGACTCTTTTCAAGTCTCCTCCCTGAGACAAAAGTTGTTTCTTAGCTGGTGTTCTGTGAAAAGTCTCACCTTGTTTTATTGTATGAAGATTATATGTCACTCCTTGTGAATCTTTAATAAGAAAGTAGGCTGTCAAAGCCGAGAGAAATACACTACAGACCAAAAGTTTGGAAGCAAGGCCATTACAGGCCCAACAGTTGGGAGTAACTTCAAGTTTTTGTTCACAATGCTTTTTTTTTAAATCCAGCATGAGTTTGATGTATTTTGGGATGTATTTACTCCATGATCAGATGTTGCTTTTATGGAAATGCACCATTTTACTCCATTTACCTTTAGATATACATTAATGTTAACAGACCATTGCTAAATATATGTCAGCAAAAGATAATAAGGGCTTAGTTTTAGGGTTGAAAACATTTGCAAGAGTCACAACTTCAGTGCAAAAGCAAAAATCAAATCACAGTTGGATTATTCACTTCAGCTTTTTGGCCTTTGAGAGTCTGCATACAAAAATCCTAATAAATCTCAACTGTGTTCAAACTACCGCAAAAATGGCTAGAAAGAAGCAACTGAATGAAGAAACAAAAGTACAGATTTGTGCATTGAGGAAAGAAGGATACACAGAAAGAGAAATTGCAAAACGCCTAAAGGTGTTTAACAAAGGAGTCCACTACACTCTGAAGAGACTAGAGGAACCTGGAAGTTATGATGATAGAAAAAGACCTGGACGAAAGAGAGTTACTACAAAAGAAGAGGATAAACATAGCATTGTCACCAGTAAGAGAGATCGGCAAAAGACAGCACCAAAAATAAGGGAGGAAATCAACATGACAAGGTCGAAACCCATATCTCTGACAACCGTGAAATGATGTTTGAGAAAGGCTGGTCTGAAGGGTTGTGTATCTGCAAAAAAACACTACTTCATCCACTGAACAAGGAAAAGAGATATGAGTGGGCAAAAGCTCACAAAAATTGGACTTATGATGACTAGAAACAAGTTTGCACTGTTTGCACAAAACGCAGAGTCTATGGCCGCAGACAAACTGGTGAACGTCTGAAAGCACCATGTGTTACACCCACAATTCAGCATGGAGGTGGTAGTTCCATGGTGTGGGGATGTTTTGCAGGTGATGGAGTAGGAGATTTGTTTGAAGTAAAGGGTATCGTAAAGAAGGAACAGTACCACTCCATCCTCCAGCACCATGCTGCTCCATCTGGACTCAGACTTGTGGCTCATAAGTTTTTTTTTTGCAGAAAGACAATGACCCTAAGCACTCTGCCAAGCTCTGTCAGGGTTACCTAGAGAAAAAAGAAGAGGAAGGTGTTCTTCAAAAGATGGTTTGGCCCCCTCAGTCTCCAGACCTTTCTCCAATTGGGCTTGCGAGGGATGAATTGGATCGATCGGTCAGAAAAACGTGTCCCACGAATCAGCAGTCTCTTTTTAATGAACTTAAGAAAGCTTGGAATGAAATCCCTGGAACATACCTTAAAAAACTTGTGAAATGAGTGCCTGTTATATGCCAGGCTGTTGTTAAAGCTTCGAGGAGGTTAGAGGAGGTTACTTTAAAGAAAGCAAAGTCTAAGCAAGAAAAACTCAAATACCTAATAATTATAGTCAAAATGTCTTCTGATAAGTTACTCTTTACACAATAGCCATGTTTATTGTGTTGCAAATTATATATATGAAACTATTATCTTTTTTGTACAAATTTGATCTTGCTTCCAAACTTTTGGCCTGTAGCGTATATAATTTGCATTTGAAGGTGAAGAATCAGGCATCAGTACCGTTGTCAGTTTGTTTAATGACCGACTAAAAGCTTTACAGATGTACTGATCAGTTTATGTTCAGCAGGATTTTATGATAGGAATCCCTTGAGGGACCCAGCAGAGTTAAGCTGAATGCAAAAACAAGGTTTGGAGCACAAACAAAGCATCTTTCAATTAGCTTTCAATCAGGGTCAAACAGGGAAAATGACAAACAACAGATGGAACCTGCCATGCTTAGCATCCACGTTCACTGAATAATCATAGTTTCCTTTGATCGGAGCGGTTTTACACGACTAAAACAAAACTAGAACTGAACTGTTTGTCATATTGGGATGAGATGAAAACTACTATCATCTTGAATCCACATAAAACAGTTAATGCAGCCCCTGAAACTCATTTCCTCTACAGTGATGTTGAAACAAATGAGTCAACAGCATATGAAATCTCGAGATGACAGATGAGCTCAGCTTCATTTCTCACACCTTTGGACGTGACACCCTCTTTTGTACCTCAGTCCTCCGTGCCAAAAGTCATCTGCTGGCAGGAAATCGAGGGGAGTATTGGGGCCCAAATTCATTCCCTGTCAAAACAGGACATACTACAGCGGCCATTAAATTGGAAGGAATGTCGGGAGCACGTCTCGTAATTTCTTTCTGTGTCTCTCTTGGCCTTCACCTCTCTCGTTTGCTTTTGGAAAGAGCTAAATGAAAGACAGGCGCCAGTTCGCGTGCTCAGGGCCTCACTGCAGTGGACCCTGAGGGCAAAAGTGTGTAAGTAAGAGAGTGAGTGTCTCCGTAAAGGCAAGGTGATGAACGGCACGAAGAGGGGACGAGGGGCATATTTCACACGAGAGACACATCAAAGAGTGACGACAAGGTTTGAGGGATTTGATTCTTCTTTTGTCTTTCTCTGTAACAGTCTTTCATCTTGGTTTTTTGGGGCATCCAATAAAGTCCTCTAATCTAATTAGGACCTGCTTTAAGAGATCAAGTGGGGCCTCATGGGAGGTTTTTTCCCCTTTTTCTTTGGACTGTGTGTTTTGGAAAATATCCAGCTTCAAAGAAAGGTGTCCACTTTTTTTTTTTTTCTGGGATTGCTCCTCTCATCACCTCACCTCTTTTTTTGTTTGACAGCCGCTCAGGCACGGTGTAGCTCTGAGGATTGCTTTTCTGAGGATGAGATTTTATCTCTGACAGCTGCCTCACCTCTCCTGGCCTCCCAGAGGTGTGTCATACATGTCAACTAAGGTTTTTACTGAGGCAAATGACAAAGACAACCATAAATAAGAAAGAGGCAGGGAGAACAAGATGTCACTGTATCACAACCAAAACATAGATGATGTCAAGATGTCAAGCGGCAGCATTTTAGTTTAATGTCAATCGTTAGATAGGACTTATATCAGGACACAAACAGTGGAGTATTTTCCATACGAGGCACATGACTTATTGAAATAGAGATAGAGCCAGTGCTGACATCTGTTTCCTTGTCATCTGACATCATTTTAACATGCAATCAAACATCCAATTAAACTTTATTTTTCAAGTGTAAAATCACAACAAGAGTGACCTCAAAAGAGATTACAGTTTCTGGATCACAGAAACACCCTGAATATCCCAGAAAGCTCCTCAATAACTCAGCTTAATGCATTAGCAAGCAGTCCTAGCTCAGGAGGGGGTAAGGGTGCTGGCAGACAGATTTTAGAACAGCATGTGCCGCCATCCAGATAATGCCAGGAGATGACCTGGTGGACAGAAAGACAATGCAAAACCATAATCTGCATGTGTTACAACAGTGTGGCTCAGTAGCAGAATAATCCAGGTACAAAACTATTTAATACATTTTTAAAACTCCAGAAACTGGATGCCTTGCTTCCTCAATGTTTACAGGGTTGTTTCAAAAGAAGAGGTGGTGCCAAACTGCTGTAAACATGTCCCGACTTTTATGAAACACGTCGTTTGATTTTAAATTCTTTTTATAAAAGCTTCTGTAAAATGAGATTGTATATTGTAAATTTGAAAAATCACATTTGATACAGATCAAGTCTAAACTTAAACCTTAAAGAGACTTTCATAGATGATAACATGACTTATAAAATGTGTTTAAAATTTCATCTGTAGGAGTGACTATTTGTACCAGGAAGTTTTATGAGTACGACCCATAGACTGTATATAGAATGAACGCTGTCTGTCTCCTCGCTGGGTAAAGACACCGCAAGAACAGCACCCTCTGGCGACGGGCTGCTGTAAAGGTCATAAATCCTGCCTCCTCCTGCCATCCTTATGGAGCTGTGGACAAACTTGAGAAATTTACACAGAATATACATTTTTAACCCTCCTGCTTGCGATGTTGACATGTAGTTACAGTAAGACTGGTTTGTGCTCAAGTCCTCTTTTTTCTGTACAGCTCTATTTTTAAAAGTTTTTAGGGGGGTTCATGTTTTCTGTGATTGACACTTGATACAGCCTATGGGCGTACAAAGATTGCGTAGGTCACCCGGGGGATACACTGTTTGAGCCGAGCGTCATCACAGCGACTCTCGGTGACTCTCCTGCCGAATGTGTACAATGCTACTGCGCAATGTTGGTTTCAGGAAGTGGAGAAAAATTGCAAAAATACAGAGAGCTTTTCAGCGTCAAATCTGTATACTGGTGGAAGGTGGAACCAAGTTGTCCATAGTATATACAGTCTATGGTACGACCCCTGGTCCAGGTCGTGATCTTCGTTAAATGATAATAAAAATTGATCCACCTGAAACAAGAGGAACAGAACTCATCTGCCCCAGAAAGATGGGCTTTAAACACAAAAAATTCCTCTTGTCTCTAAAAATGCCAAGTCATCATGGTGTCAGCTGTGAGTTAAGACCATGAGGACTTGGTGAGTGACCAACCTTGTGACAAAGAGTCTAAAAATTACCTTGGCTGTTATGAAATTCATCAGTTCTCGCATTGTTTTGATTGAAAGTGGAAAAACCTGTTAAGCTGATAATATGACCCACACTGTCACTTCAGTTTGGTTTTGCTTGGGTTGTTCATTCGCACTCATTGATGTGTCATTTTACTTCAAAAGGGTGTGTCTCTGCACAGCCTCACCATACATAACCATGCGCACAGATTCACTCGAACACACACACACAAATACACACACAAATGCACAGTGCTGTTGGGCCCGCAAGAGCCAGTTTGCTCACAAAAAAGTGGAACTGGATTTATGTGGATCCTGTTTTGTCCTGTGACTGAGGAAATCATACGTTCAAGCAATTTCACAATCATTGCTAAATGATTATTGACTTCTGTGAAAACCAAAGCTATGACAGAGGTTATTGTTCCTCAAAACATCCTTTGAAATTCTTTGTCTTACCCAATTTTAGAAATGTATTGGACAACCAAGTTTTGCAGGAAATGTGGCATCTTGACAAATTTCCACTAAACAGATGTCTTTGTCTTCTTTTTCTGCATGGACACGCTTTGTCCTGGCATTTCTGCATGTCAGTTTCATGCATTATCTACCCTGCAGTTTTCCATTATGTCTTCTTTGTTTATACCAGGTAATGCTTGGGCGTGTAAAACCTTAGGCCCCGATTAAAACTGCAGTTTTAGGTAGACAAACTAACTTTCTTTGACCTTTAAATTTGCCTGTGAAGAATTTACAATCTTAAAATTGTGGCTTTTAATTAGAGCAGCACATAAACACACATGAGGAACTGTTTTTACTACAAGCCCAATCTGCCAAACTGGTCTGACCAGCAGCTCAACTGGAGCCAAACTATTTCCCTCCACAGCTCCTGGGCAGAAACACAGGTGCACAGGGTGTTGGCGTGTTGCCCATTCTGCAGGCGGGGGACATTTCCTAACAGATAGAGGTACTTTTCCAGCCTGACTGTAAGTCACTGTGGAATCTGTGCCAGTGTTTTTTCCTCCAGCATTCCTCCAGAAGATGTAAACAGAATGTCAAACTCTAGCACAGAGGCATTAATGAAAAATACTGCTGCAGAGATTTTATTAAAGCCTGATGTGGGACATATGAGTGAAAACGAATAGAATAAAACGAGGAGAGCGATCTGAGTCAACAACATCGAGTGAGCATAGAGGAGTGTGTGCAAAGTGCAAGCACATTTATTGGTTGGTGGGTGTGTCAGTGTACGTTGACTTGCAGTATTTACTCATTTGTAAGCCTCATTTGTAGGTGTACGAACTCATCTGTGTGCATACGTAATTGTTTGCGTACAGCTTGTGACAAAGCTTTGACCCCGTGCAAGCTAATCATTATACCTCTGCGTGCAGACTGAAGCTGTAAAGTTTACAGCAATATCCATAAATCAAGCCGTGGAGGTGGTGATTAAATCTGCATTACAGTCATTAAACTTCCAGAGTGAGTACAGCCCTAACTGAGATCTTCCCTCAGCAAATATCAGAAACAAAACTGCCTCTTCATTTACCAGATTATTTTATGAATTTATTGATCTGGAGTTGTAATGTTGAGCTGCTTCCAGCTGTAGAGACATTTGATAAACTGAGGAATGAGGACTGTTTTACAAATACTATCAATATATGACTTGATAATTTAGATGTGAGCTGACAGCTTGTGACTGAAACCTCCTTGGACTGGACTTTGCCTTATTAATCTTTTTTTTTTTCATTCTTTTACTTTCAGATTTTTTTCAGTCTCATTAGGGTTGCTTTATTTCCTGCATCATCAAACTGTGCTTTTATTTTGAAGTTTATTCAATCAAACTGAAAGAAAACTGTTCAAAAGGACAGTCAAAAAGTGAAATATATTCAATTGATTAGTAACATGAAGAGGCAGAAGCTCTTCTGTTGTTTTTGGATTCACAGTTAATCTTGATCAATCTTGATGAAACTCTGTACAACTGTAAAGGGCCGAATTATCTCTGCTTCAGCTAGCTCACTAGCAGTCAACTACTTCCTTTTTGTCTTTCCTCGATTTAAGGACATGTAGCAACAATAGACTGTATATACTATGGACAACTTGGTTCCACCTTTGCCAGTATACGGATTTGAAGCCGAAAAGCTCTCTGTAATTCCATGTTTTCTCTCCATTTCCTGAAACCAACTTTGCGCAGTAGCATTGTACGCACTCCACTACTTGTGCAGCAGCATTGTGCGTGTTTGGCGGGAGAGTCGCTGACAGTAGCTGTGATGACGCTTGGTTCAAACAGCTTAACCCCCGGGTGAGCAACGCAATCCTAGTACCTTCATAGGCTGTATCAAGTGTCAATCATAGAAAACAGGAACCCCCTACTAATTTTTAAAAATGGAGCTGCACAGAAAAAAGAGGACTTGAGCACAAACCAGTCTTACAATAACTACATGTCAACATCGTAAGTGGGGGGAAAAAATTTAGTTCTGTGTAACAAATTTCTCAAGTTTGTCCACAGCTCCATAAGCTTTACTGACGGAGGTGGGATTTATGACCTATACTGCAGCCTGTCACCAGAGGGTGCTGTTCTCATGGTGGCTTCACCCAGCAAGGAGGCAGACGGCATCTATTCTATATACAATCTATGTGTAGCAACCAGCATTAGGACTCCTACTATGATGTCAAGGTATCTCTATACGCTTATTTTTAGCATATTACTACTGTAATTGTTTTGAAAAGATAGTTATCATCAATACAGGTACATTGCTACGGCCCTATTCCATATGTAAAACTTGGGTCATGAAATTCAGTCAGTGAACCACCAAGATCATCACAAAGAAAAAAACATATTAAATTGGCTTGAATCTTGAGTAAAGTACTTACTGAAACAGGAAATTACTATCATGTTTGTTTGATTATTATCTCTGTCACTAAATCCAGTAGCAGGACTCTGTAAAGCTGCCTGTACATAATTACATAATACACATCACAGACCAGCGCTGCTGTGAAAACGCTGTAACCCTCAGGAGTCTGGACACCATTCGCCTGTCTCTCTCGTCGACTGTGTGACCCTGTAAATCTCTCTCTCCAAGATGCTGCACAGTAGGACCATATATATCACATATATATCACAGATTTTTTAAAGCTTTTTTGTGTATAAACTTTTATAAACCATGATTACCTACCATATAGTTAAAGATACTTCCTTCACTGTTATCTTTTGGCCTTTTATGGGGCTCCTGCAGAATTGGGGTCAAATGCAATCACCTACTTTATGCTATAGTAAAGTCCACCACAATATAGAACAACATGCAATGTGAATAAAATCACTCATTAAAAACTCTTTGTAAGTTATAACTGGACTCTGCAGCTTCTCCTGGCTTTATGGTGAGTTTGTTCACCTTTAAGCTTGTTTTGGTTTGATGAAATATGGCTGATATTCACCCTTACTAGAGTTTTATTCACTTAGTTCTCTGTCCAAAACATTTGAGATACGAGGATCATAACACTAGACTTAAACTTCAAACATAACCAGCTGTATCATCACAGAGGAAGATTGTTTTGTGAACTGTAAGTAGAAAAGCTGTTTGCAAGGTGTCCTAACAACTTTTAAGAGTCACAGTGTATCTGTGTTGTTTTTACAGGAGTCAGAAATCTGTCAAAAACTGTTGCTTTTATTTTTTTAGTGTACAGATAGACCACTACCTGATAACAGGGTCAAAGTTTCTCCCAAGCTGACTTACTCACTCACATTAAAGACACCAGTGTACAGCTAAACTCTCGCCTCTCTGCTATCTCGCTATATCAGGGTTTACAGTGTCAAGTGTAAGCCGTGTCACTTACAACAATATTCACAAAAAATGGTCTAAAGACGCCTCAAACTGCTGTAAAGACATCTCCTCACCTATGTAAAACACTGTGAGAGTCAGCTGGTCTATTCTTGGCTTACGATAAAGACCTCCCCCTTCCCTCCACCCGTGTGTGAGAGCACGCCACTGAGATACACAGGCCAAGATAAGATTACTCCCTCACACTCTGTCTGTTCTTCCCCTTTCCTCTGCACTTTACTCTTCCTTCCTCCCCCCATTCTCCCCCTCTTCCTCACCCCCTTGCCTCCATCTACTTCTACCCTCCTGAACACAACCTCTCCCCTTCTACATGAGTAGCACATACTTCAGGAGTGTCTGCCTGGCCTTCCTGATACTTCACTTTATCACTTTGTTTCTGTTCTGACTCTATCGTCACACCTCCTTTATCTCTCTCTGTCTGGTTCATGCAGGGTTAATACGTCATTGTAAACCCCGTGGCCCCATTTCAGACACACACTGCATTTATTTTTCTGTGTAAATTACGATAATTTGTGCAAAGGGTCTGTCAAAAATATTCATAGTATACCCCTGTGAGTGAACAGTTATCACTTTCTGCCATAAATGAGTACATAGGAAAGAGACGTTTCTCTCCATCCCACATTGCAGAAATACAAAGAAAATGTTAAAGATACAAAAAAATAAAACAGATTAATATATAATACACTAGGAGAGCGGTAAATGAGTACAATTTAAACCAGTTCACTCTCATTTATTGATATATTTAATTTGTTATATGTTTTTGGTTTTATGTGAGGCATTCAGGTAGTCTGAAAGAGCAATGAAAAAATCTTAAAAAAGGGACAAGGCCCACAACTACGACTGGATGGCTGTGAGCTGAAGGGGGACTACCTGGCATTTTATTAGCCTAAATCTGTGGGGATGCGTAAGTGTCCATAACATGGGTAATTTACACCCTTGAGGAGCAATTAATGTTGAATCATACAAACTGATTTTTGGAGAAACATTTACTGCCATCTGGACAATAGATTGTAGTACATGTTGCTACTGACCTGGCTGCAGTTCCTTTTTTCAGACTCTACTCTTCCTTTCTGATACCTCTTTGATAGCTTAATGTTATTTTCAGATCAAAAAACCCTCAAATTTTCACAGTGGTGTGTTAAAATATCTCTTCAGTCACCATCTGAAACGCTTCGGTTTAGCTGCTGTCTCTTTAAGCTTAAGCCCCACCCTCCAACCCCACGAGCCCTCTTTCTTCTGATTGGCCATGTTGTCATTTTGGTATAGCTAAAAATGCTAACACCAACAGGGACTACATTTCTGGCTTTGTCCTCTGATTTTAGCGGATATCATCCCCAGCACTGACATTCAAGGTCAGTGAAATGCACCAATAGATCAACAAATAGATATTCTTGTGATAAGTAATGGAGGCATTATGGATCACACAAGGACACCATAAGTACTGATTGCTCACTTAGTTCTGGAGTGTTGTTTAAGCTAATCTTTGGCGTACTTAATTCCACTAAAGAGCAGAAAAAGAAAAGCTGTAGTTTGTCTGCCCTTTTCAGGATAAAACAAATTGCAGGGGTTATTATGTGTTATGTAAAGTAAGTTCAGGCGAGTAAATCTGTGAAGTAAAGAGGAAAAGTAAACTGAGTTATGTGTGTAGACAGTATCTTAAATATATCTGTAAACCAAAGACCTAAAGGGGTGACTATGAACTGACTGTGAGTGGGCAAAAAGTCCAGCTTCAATTACATTTTTACCCAAATTTGGTACACATACAAATGTTGATAAAAACTGAACTTTATGGTTAAAAATCACTTCAACCCTTTTAAAATTAGAAAAAGTGCAATGATGACGTAGACAAATGTTGAGTCTGTTGAGTTTTGGGAGGAAAATGTCGTTTCATTAATGCCTGAGCAAAGCGGTCCAGTATTTCCTCATGGTTTTGAGTCCATGCAGTGATTTTCACGACAGAATCAAATCTGTTTTCAAATGAAGTGCCACCTGTAGGCCCGAAGACCACATCCATCTAGTATTGGTCTTTGGCCTTGTCCCCTTTGTTCAGAAATTTGTCCAGATTTCCTGACTCTTTTAACAATTAACCAAACCCCTGAGATGTTTCAGTGTATTTCAGTGTAAAATTTAGTGTTGTTTGTGCACCATTTTTAATCTAACATTGGATTTAAAGGATCTAAAACTTAACAAATCTGCATCTGCACTGACACAGCATCCCAACTCTTTTTGGACATGGGGCTGCAGCTCGTGCCACACCTTTAAAATGAGCATTTAATCCTTTAGGAGCACACAGTGATCCACAATCACTGTGCATGGGTCTTTGAATGGTCCACAATGTTTTCATAACCAGCAGTTAGCAGCCGATGTGGACTCGAAGTTCTCTGACAAGAATGCATTGGTTAGACAAAAAGGGAAAATGTGATGTTTACCCCAACAACCAGAGGAACCAAATGAGCTAATTTCCACATTAGCTTTGATAATTACTATTTGCAGGATAAGCACATGTGGTAGCACTAGAGTATTCATTAAAAGCAAGCGTTCCCTTGACTTAATGCTAAACTGCATCTAGATTATGGAGGTAAGGCTGAATTTGTTTTCATTGAATTTGACAGCCCACCAGAATTTGGCCAGGTCTGAGAGGGAACATGTGAGTAAATCCAACTCGTATCCTGTCTTGGCAGCCTCGACTTCAGTTGTGCATTTGTTCCTTAAATGCCTTAAAGCAGTATAAGCAGGGCTGGATCCCCTGTGTGGTCACCACCCAGACTGTATCCCTATTGCACCAAGCACTGTTATACCCCAAAGCAGCTCTACAAAGTGTATGGTAAGGCCTGAATTTTTTTTTTTTCTGTTTAAAAAACTCAATGTTGTTTATCACAAAAAGAAAGTATCAAAGGAAACAAAACTCACACATATTTGCTGTCATGTTTCCCAACCAAAAGGTCTTCATGAGTCAGGAATACATCCTCAAACAGTGTCAATGTAGTTCATAGATGTAAAGTAAAAACAAAAGCAGACTTGAGCTCTGGAACCGTATCTGAAACACATTTTTGCACTGGAAAAAGATCAGCAGAAATCTAGAGTATAGGTAATTTGAAGTTAATAGGCTAAAACATGCAAAAGAGTCTGCATGGTCATTAAAACAACACACCGAGACTTGTTCTGTGTCAGCGAGATCTAAAAGGAGCTCCAGTTGATCTTTACTCAGCAGGATCTTTTCTGCTCCACAGGGGGAAGCTGACTTTATGAGTATAAATCAGCGGGAGACCATCCATTCCTCAGATGGACTTGATAGCTCTCTCCTGCCAAACAGCTCAAAAAAAGGGGCAAACTGCAGGGTAATTTTGAGTGCTCATGACTCTGGGGTAAGTCAGCCGACAAATTTATCCCCCATTAATGATAATAATACCCTTCTAATGCTATTTTCAGCCAACAGTGGTTGCCATCAGATACATTTTTAGCCTGCTTAAATGCCCCATGCTTTTTTCCAACTGGAGGTTTCTGAGGGGAAAAAAGATGCTGGTGGAGAGGCCTCAGACCGCAGCATGGAGCTACGTCAGGCCCATTAAAACGCCAGAAGTTCACTAAGTATAGGGAGCACTCCTCACGTCGCACGCTGTTCTCCTGTCTCCTTTCTCTCTTTTCCTTTCCTCCCTTGTGAGTGGGGGGGTTTGAAGTCAGGGTGCAGCAGTAAATTTGACAAGAAGCAAACCGTTTTCGCCCCTAATGTAAATTGACAGGCTAACAAAGTGACAGCTAGGAGTGTATTTGGTCACAGGTTGCTTGGATGGCCTTAAGGATTAATACATATGTAAATGTAACTTTATACTTAAACATCAGGGGGAATTTCTTCCTAAATTTACAAGTTTGGTTGAAGTCAAATATTTATATTTCTGTGAATAGACCACGATGACAGAACGCCATTAAAAAGCTCTTTGAGCCACTGTTTCCCATCAAAGCACGAATCCATTTTTCACCTTCTCTCTCGTGTTTCTGCTGTGCTCGTACAGTTTACAGTACGTATACGTACATAGATATTAAACACCAGCCACAAGGACAAAATATAGGGGAAAAAGTTGCAGTTCTGACCCACAGCCTCTTTACAAGGTGGCCAGTGTCAGTACGTCAGGGCGTGGATTTCCCCTACTCACCGCAGTATAATACACAGAAGTGAGTCAGGTTTTCCATCAGGTTTTGGGTGAATTTACAGTATTTTTTGCAGGTTTATCAAATTTGATGGGTTTTTCAGGCACACAAAGTCTATCAGGAAGTTAAATTAACAATTCTGTTAGCGATAAAGCAAACAGCACTGATTGGAGCCGCTAAAGTATAACAACAACTACACTTAAACACAAGTTACAGTATATTGCTAAATAAATCCGCACCTGATGGCCTTTATTCTCTAACACAAGAGCTCTGCATCTTCTGTTAAAAGTCACGACGAGACAGTTTATCTGAAAAGCACAGAGGCAAATGAAAGAAAGATGAACTTTGGTGAGTAATTTGATCGGTAGGACAAACAATAAATCACTGCTCGGTGTGTTTTCTGTGTCCAAAGGTGTGACAGACATTTCCTTATATTCCACGCCCTGCCATGCAGCAGCTTTAAACAGGTTATTTCTACAGGTTTAACATCATGACCACACCAGTTCAGTTCAGTTTCGCTTAGTGTATCAGTATCTGAATTACGCCACAGGTCATCCCTAACTTTTGTTCCATATGTCCTACTCTATCCACTATCATATTGTCTGAATAAAGGCACCGACAACCCAAACAAATCCCTAAAAATAAAGATAATAAAAGCTGGTCATACCATCCTGCACTGTCTCTGTCATATGATTTTGAGGATTTACACTACTGTTTATGTGCATGAGGTTTGGGGTATGATCTCAGAGTGTGGTGAGTGCACACTGACACACAAAACCAAAAACAAGAGCAAAGATGACACTTACTTACGTCACCCTTCAACTACAGTGCTGACCTGAGTGCAAAGAGATCAGGGGAACAGGTTTGAGTTTGTACACTAACTGTGTCTTCGAGGGACTTACTGACAATATTATTCTGAACTGACATCATTAAGATTCTTGCAAAATTTGTGATGTGGATTGGTTTGAAGTTTGCTGAAAGGAAACGCCTGTGTTCGATCATAACTGTCAGTTTAAAACAAAAGCGAAGGGAAACATTTATGACATTAATTTAAAGTATAATAGCTGGGTGTGAGTGATGGTAAATGAGCTTTATTCATTTGTAGGCGTACAGTTACACATGCTGGGATGAAGAAGCTGTTAACAATGATGACTAACAGGAGACAGAGATTTTTGAAGGGTTGGGCCCAGAGACTTTTCAAGATGATGTCTCTCTGAAGAGGGAGGAGAAGGAAGAGTTATTAAAGAAAATGAAAGAAAAACACATGTCGAGTGATGAGGCCGACGTGAAAGACGAGAATTACAGCATGGTGAAAGTGATTGATAAAGCACTTTCTCTGTCAGAGGCGTGACAGCTATTTTTTTTAACGTTTCAGCCCTGCCTTTAAAGGCCGTGAGCCAACGTGTTACATCCAACAGAAAACAAATGATTAAATCCAACAATGTTTGCTTTCTCATCCCTAACCTTGAACATGTATCCAAGAAATTTTTGGCCTCTAGCTGATCAAAAATAAACTATATAGTAAGCTAATAAACAGAACACAATACCGACACATTATAGTCATCAAAGTAGGCCTGGGGACCTGGTTTGCAAACAACTGCTTATTTTCACAGCGAGTGGACCGTCGCTGTCATTTGAAGTTGTTTTTCAGGCTTCTTCATGTTTCCACTGTTCTCTTTTATTTGGACTCTCCTTTGTGGTGCTTTTGGCCTCTTTAAATCCTGTAGTACAGATCTGTCTAAATGCTCAACGACACATAACAGCTAGGAACACAGGTAGCAAAAGGGTTATCTGACACAATACACATAAATAGAGTATAAAAATAGGGAACCAAGTGGACAGCTGTAGTCCACAAATCAGAAAAGACCATAGAATAGAGTCAAATATGTGCTTTATATGTGTTTGGTGTGTGGAGCTGTTAAGTTTCCACATAATATGTAAAGTGTTCATGAAATTATGTTCAGCATACAGACAGAATTGACCAAATAAAATCCTTGTTATGATATTTAGGTTGTAAAACCAAAACAATTTACCCAAACTCTGAAACACTTCATTAAAGCTCCTGTGAGGAACTTTCACTTTGTGTCAGCTTTGGCGCCCCCTGTGGACAAAGCAGGCATAGCTTCCCTTGTGTCCGTTTTGGCGCCCCCTGTGGACAGAGCAGACATAGCTTCCCTTGTAAATATTTATTGTGAATTTATTGCGAATATTTGTGTAGAAATTGTAAAAACAGGGCTGTGTATTCAGCTGCTTGGCTGAAAACAACCCCCTGCACCAGTTTCAGCCTTTACAAATCATACAATAAAATAGTCTATCTTGTTACTTACGGTCTTGTTTGATTTTGAATATCATAGAGTAGCAACCACATAATTTTCAGTCTGTTTTATGAAGATAAAAAAAACTCCTCACATTAGCTTCAAGTTGAAATGATTTGATGCTGTTTTTACTGCACTCCATGTAAACTACTCCATGTAGTTTACATCAAGTGTTTACCTCCTACTTATTCTCTGATAGTTAAATGTAACCACAGTTATTATAGCATCAGCTTTGGTTGCTTTGTCCTTCATCATTATTAGACACAGTACTACTCAGTTAATGCAGTGCAGGTTGATCAAGTTCTGCCAGCAGGGCAGTGAGATTCCTCTGTGACTGACTGTGCCAACATGTTGAGTTTCATTAAGTCATGTGACAAATCAACCATTAATTTATGACCCTGGAAACAGAAGAGGGCGAGGTCCTGTCTTTACATTTTTACCCTCCTGATTTGACTTCGCTGCTGCTGCTGCTGCTGCTGCTGGGAAACTTGTGTGACCACATTGTTATGCAGAAGTAGTGATGAGAACAAGTCACTTAATCACATGTTGTTATTGTTAAACAAGAGGAAAATCTGCTTGGATGTCTTGTGAGGAGAAGAGTGTTATTTCAGGCTGGAGCCACAAATGGCTCACACTCACATAATGCCATGTATCATCTGATTGACCCAATTATTTCTTTAACTTTGTTGTTACCGCTCCTGATTTTAAAACACTATGAATTTCAAGACATGGTAATCTAAATTATTTATCTATTTTTTTTTACATCCTAACAAATTAAAATGAGCTGTCTGCTGTTTGCTGTCAGGCTAGCTGTGGAAATATGATGGACTGATGTCTGAAAAGCAGATGACTAGCTGCCCTTGCATGTAGCTTTCTGTTTAGACATTATAATGCAAACTCTATGGCTGTGTCTTACACATACACTACCTGTTGCGTTGTTCACTGTAAATACGTCATTTGGATCGCTGTCCAAGTTCTAACTGAAAAGCAGGTATTTTAGGGTGACCATATTCTGACTTCCCAAAAAGAGGACACAAAGTTAATTTTGAGAGTTTTTGGGGTTGGATCGAATGTCTGTTATGCACTTCTAACTCACTAAGTCCACGTGACACAAAATCAAAACTTGCGTACAAAACCGCAGACATTTAAAGGATTTTATAAACTTCCCCGGACAAAGCCGGACAGTCCCCACAAAAGAGGACATGTCCAGGTAAAAGAGGACGTATGGTCAACCTAAATTATTTTACACCATTGTGACCTTATTGTACCCTGCGAAAGGTAGAGCACAACTGATGGTCGTCTTGTACTGAGAACCATCCCGCTCTGCTGTCACCAAACCCATTAGCCAGCTCATGTTTATTTTGCCTGCCGTGGGGGTCTGTCACCACAGTCATCCTCAGTGTTTCCCCATCAGTGGCAGACGAACTGACCCAATCACAGGTGATGCTCAGTTGAATCTGCTAATGTTATTAAACTAGATGATGGATTTTCATCAAGATATCCATCACATACTTTCCTAATGTGATTGGTTGTAGGTCTGTACACTTGGTGTGCCCCATGGCTGGTGCCCCTTGGAAAAATGGAGTGAATTGATCAGTTCTAGACTGATTCATACTTAAATCTTGTCATCACTGAAATTCATGCCATTACATTGATATTATTCCTCAGCTGTATTAAATTGCATGTTTTCAGTGTGTGACAGCAAAGTCATAATCTGCTCCCAGTGAGGTGAGAAACAGAGTCAAGAGTGGGTTTTAACTGTAAAGATAAGCTTATACACAGCCAATCATTGCTGTTGCTAAGGCAACTGATGTATTTTAACTGATATAAAACATCATAAATGTGACCCTGGTTAAAGCTCAGTCCTGATTAAATAATCAATCTCAGCATACTACTTTTGCTCAGCTTGGATGATTTACTGCACTCCATGTAAACTACTCCATGTAGTTTACATCAAATGTTTACCTCCCACTTGTATGTAACCACAGTCATCAAAGCATCAGCTTTGGTTGCTTTTTCCTTCATCATTATTAGACACAGTACTACTCAGTTAATGCAGTGCAGGTTAATCAAGTTCTGCCAGCAGGGCAGTGAGATTCTTCTGTGACTGACTGTGCCAACATGTTGATACTGACAGGACCTGCTGCGTAACATCAGGTAGACTGGTTGTCATGCCCAATAGAAAGTCAGCATTTCCCAAAGAGCTCCACAGTAGTCATACCTTTTTGGAAAAGTATCATGATCCTCATATACTGTGTTTTGCATACAGTGCAAGTGGCCATTTTGGTGGTGAAGGTTGGAAAGGCCAACATATGAAGTCATATAACAACAAGCAAACCTGATATGTTGCAGGAATTCCCCTCCAGAGTGGTAAACGGTAAAATGACAATGACTTTTAACTTCCCTCAATCTAAACGATTTACTATATAACAACAGAATTGAGCTCCATTTGCTGACACTAAAAAGGCTGAAGTGTGAATATGGTCAGTTGCTAATTTCTCTGAACCTCTGCACATTTTAATCTATTTTTATTTTTAGTCTTTTTACTAAAATAGAAACAAGATAAATGCATCTGCTCATCTCACCCCCTCACATGGCTCCGCTGCCATGGTAATTTTCACAATATTGTCTTGTATTCTGTTTGTTCAAAACAAGGAGGAACCCCAAACCACAAAAATGAGACAGCTAGACGACATTAACCTTTATTCAGTCACTTCAGTTCATTTATATCCCATTTATACCCAGAGGTCAGCTTATACAACAATCATCGAAGAATTCCCTCCCTGTAACAGACACCATCCACACAAGAAAAACTTCAAAATTGCGGTTTTGCACAAAGCTAAAAATAAAACAGGTCTGGGGAGACAAGCATCTTATATATACCTTATACGGCCTGAGCTATTGGGGCCTTTATGGTTGCATATAAAAATAAACAAGCGTGCTGTCATCACAGAGGCTGCTATATTGTAAAGCCAGGCAATTAAAAATGTGCTGATAGTAGCAGGCCAGCAGCCGAGAGCTGAGACGGTGCCAGAGCTCCATATGTGCGAGGGGAAGAATGAACTCGGTGCTGAGGTCACAGGAAAAACAGCACACGAGGTACATTCGGTGCATGGCATTGTGCACGTAGGTGTTTGTATGCAAAAGATGTGCATGTGTGTTTTGGTTGTGCATGTATTGACTTAACTTCAGTATAAAATACTCAACACTTGTTTGCTTACTCCTTGTGTGCTTAGGGCGAGTGTGTGTGTGTGTGTGTGTGTGTGTATGTGTGTGTAAGAGTGTTAGCAGCACACCAATTACTGTAAAAAAAGACTCCCATTATGGGAAAGATTATAGTGTAAGTTCAATGGCTGTACCGTGACAGCTTAATAGGGTGTGAGCTGGGCTGCATTGTTTGGTTTCTACCAGAGTTACTCAGTCAGAATGAATGGCGTCTCGGGCATACACACACACACACACACACACACACACACACACACATGCATGCAGGCTTGTTAAGATCTGGCGTGTGAGCGGGCTTATGTACTCAATCACTCATCAGCGCTGATGACAGGTTGAACACACACGGCTCAGAGCCTTACACAAACCCCGCGAATATGCAGCAGTTTTTCCCGAGAGAGGGAGTTCACACTTCACACTCTGTATTCTGCAGCCAGGGTGGCCTGCAGCGCGGCCAACACCTGCCACTCTCCGCACTGAGGTAAACAAAAAGAGGAAATTCTATAAAAATCTTACAGGGTGTTTGCTTTTCCACTGTTGAGCTTCCAACTGTTTTGATACTCAACATTTATTGGGGAAATGCTGCATTGCCGCCAGCCTTGTGAAAGGGAAGTTTGTGTTTCAAAATAGACAAACTTGCATTTTTTTTCTTTTTTTCTATTGTGGTCACATTGTAATCAAAGCTAAACAGAATAAATGTGGAAAAAAAGTTCTTAGCTCACACATTGGCAACAGAAGATTTTGTTTCTACCATGTTAACCACTGAAGTGGCCTGTTCACGTTTATCTGCAAATAAGAAACGGATCATTAGAGAGCTGTCTTTCTGCAGATGTTCAGCACAGCAAGCAGCTTTCGCTTGTTGTATCTTCTGTGCTTCTTACCTGTGCATGCTCAGTCCTATGTACAAGGACTAAGTATGCAGGACTGTGGAGAGACAACAATATGATGTAACAGAGAAAATGTTCACATGCATTTATAGAGAATAATAAAAGTGTTTTGCAATATAAAAACTCTGATGAGAATTACTATAATGTTCAGTAAATTTAGTCATTTATGTATTAGAGGCAGGACTTCAGTGCACAACCAGGGTCATGGCCTGGACTACCACCAAATTCACACCAGACACTCAAGCCCTGTGTTGTATAATTTCACAGTTTAAGTGATTTGTTGACTGTGATTTATCTATTTTTATTTCAGTGATAAATGTCTGGACCTCTAATCTATAAATTGTAATAAGGTAGACGACAACTTTGATAATCTGGCATTTATTTTACTGCTGTCACTGACTGAACTGGGTTTTTGTTTATGATATAATACGTGCAAAATATTTCACCCAGCATTGGCTACAGCTGGTGTGATTTAAAAAGAAAGTATTTTCACCTTCGCAGCATATTTGTACTGATGTACTGTATAATTACACATGTATAAATGTCATAATGACCCCTCTATTACCACACCTTCAGGGTCTGGAGCACGTCGCTGTTAAAAGGGGAACAGGAAGCCAATTTAATTGGCCATGACTGTCAGCAGCCCATAACTAATCCACTGATAATTCTGCACTATAGCTGTGTTTCATTACTCCGTGTTGTTCTGAGCACCAGCAGCCATTCAAGTATTCCTATCTGCCATCCAAAATGCGTGCAATGGTGAACTGTAAACAGCGGCCTTTTGAGTGCTGTCTTTGAATTCTAATTAACCCATTTACAGAGCATCATTATCATCATCATAATAATTAAAAACATCTTCAAACAGTTAAGTAGTCATAATGGCACAAAGCTTGGCAAACTAAATAAATAGTATACTATTTTTGTGAATCTATAAAAAGTTTAGAAATCGTATATACCATAACTTCATAAAAAGGACAGATATCCATGAATGTTCCCAAAGAGAAAAAAAGAAAAGAAAAAAACTCTTATTGCTTGGTTTAATGTACTGAAGTCAAGGCCTGCATGATATCAGTTTCTGTGAATTTGTCATGTTGGTCGAGTTTCTCTTTTATTTTTCAGTACATTCATGTTGGTTAGGTTTCATTTATTTCTGCGCGTTCATGTTTTGTTTCATGTCTTGCATTTCCTGTTTTATTTTGTTGATCACTAACCCTTTTTTTCTGTCATCTTGATTTGTTCCTGTCTGGTCTGCCCTGCCCCAGCCTTGTCACATCTGCCGCCTGATTGTGTCTCCCCACCTGTTTCCCACCACCCTCATTACCTCTTGTATTTTACCTTTTGTGTCTAACGGTCTCGTCACCAGTTCATTGCACCTCTTGTCTTGTTCCAGCATTTATTCATAGTTATTGCCAAGCTGTGTATGACCTTTACCTGCCTTTTCAGACCTTGCCTTTTTGCCTCACGTTTGCCTGACTGCCTTTTTGTGTATCGACTTTTGCCAGAACTTCATTAAACCCTGTCTGTTTGACAACTGAACTGGTGTTGTGCCATTGTGTCCTCTACTCTGTGCGTTGGTTCACGACTGAATTAATATTAATAACTGCAAGAAACCTGGTCCTGAAGGCCAATACCAATAAGAATGCTATTGCAGGGTGTTTTATGCACATATTAGCGTATAAAAAGATACGATTTAGTAAGTCAAGATGCATATAAATTAATTTTCTATTCAAATTAATGCTAACCGATATCAGAATTGTTCACACATGCAAAAAGAACAGGTCTGACTGTTCAGTCATTGAGTTAATGTCAGAGGTCCATATGTCAGGACTTCTGACACTGACTTTGTTGGCAAGGAGACATTGAATGAGCGTAGAAACAACATTATTCAGGACAGGTAGGAATCTAGTGGTTGGATCTAATGGTAGCAGCAGCCGCTCCCATTTGATCCAACAACATCTTTGTTGTTATGATATCCCTTCAGGTGTAACTCAAGGCCTCTCCTCCTATCATAGTTAAATCCCAAACCAAAAGAACAAAAAAAAAAAAAAAAAAAAAAAAAAAGAGAGAAAACACAAAACTAATCTTCCACTGAAACCCTAAACCTGGCTCTTCTGCTGAACATCTGAAATAACTACACATGCTCACACTCCCACGCACAAGCAAGTCGATGTCTGTAGCTTCCAGCAGTCGGCTTAAGATTAAGAGTGATCTCATCCTCTCCCAAATACGGACCAGGGGGTGAAAAAAACAAACCAAACACAAGCCTTGGTATGTCTGAGTCCTGCAGTCAGAGCAAGCAAGAGTCCTGTTTGATAAATGATGTCATCGAAACTGAGCCTGAAGAACAGAGCGGGAGCAAACACTGCTGCCGTACGGAGTCATAAGTACTCCCACAGAAACACTGACACACAGATCTGTGTCGTATTTACCTTCAATAATAGGCTGAGGTCACTGTGTAAAGAGGGCGCTCCTCCGTACTCTGAGGCTCTCATTAGAAACTTATAAACACTTCAGATACTTGTTATACACATCAAAAGGTTATTTATTAACATTAATTAAATATTATTGTTCGTTTTAGGATTAATTAACATCTTGTTACAGTTATTAAGTAGTCTATTAATTTTAATAAGATTTCTGTGAGTGCTTTCAGGGGAGCTTTTAGGCATTACTGGATGTTACACATGACTTAAATGATCTGTTTATTGTCTTTTATGATCAGGAAACTCTAAAATACATGGGTTTGAGTTTTCAGATGAACTTTCCAAGGGAACAGGGTTGCTGGGTTACAACAGCGGTTTGTAACGTATAAAATAAGGAAGAAGTGGGCACTTAGCATGAGCAGCAAAACCACAAATTCTAAACAGAAGTAGACTCACGCCTACAGGGACTTTGTACAATCAATAAACAACAAAGAGTTACTCAGAGATTGCAAAAACACAAAAGTATGAGCCAGATTTGGAAATTTAGAGTTTATAATCGTCAACCGAAGCACTTTTGTAAAAGGCTCCATTTGTTTGGCTCTCATAATAGCTTAGCTGAAAATCTTAACCCAGTTTAGCTTTTAAAATTGAAATATAGACCGACAAGGAAGCGTGATGGAGTATGTTTTTGTCACTTGTGTCCACATTGTCTCTCTAGTTGAACAGGATGTAGCACCTAAAAGACCTGGTGATAATCTGTCTTCATACTCAGTGACTTCTTTGTTACCAGAAGCAAAGGGCACTTTTATTTGTTTTACGCCAGTCCCACAGCCACTGTGCTGTTGGAATAAAGACTTTGCAAGGCCAAGCACAGACTGACAACATAAATATTAAAACCTCATCTTGTTGCATCACACTTACGAGGAAAACTTACCTGATATTTTTCTGTTTAATCTCAAACACAGACACGCCAAAGATTCGCAAATATACCGGCGAATCAGACACTGAAGGTTAAACTAAGATTGTATGTGTGCCAGAGACAGCACACATCACCTCACATGACGTTGTGTGATCACAAGTGATCTCATGGGGAGGCAGATGTAAACAAATTGGAGGCTGACGACATCCTGCTATTGTAAGACTCTGCGGTGAGAAAGACAGAACAGGAGGCTTGAAAATCTGGATGAGAAAACAATTTTTGAACAGTAAATATAAAGGTATCAGCAGTAAGAGCGGACAGTAAATACCTTTACATGTTGATTGAAAGATAGTTTTGTCTATTTGTCCAACTGAAACTGGACTTTTATAACACGCTAGATTGATATTCTAACCGATACACAGTATAACCAATAAATTCTCATATCAGACTAATGCAACACAACTAAGACTTGATTTTCTCATGCAATTGCGCCTCTATTGGACCCAAACCGGCCAAAGCAAGCTGAGCATGCTCCACAGTTTGTACACTGGTCTTTGACCATTGACTGTGTCATGATATGTTCTGTTGATTAAGTTTTTCCCTGGTTTTTTGATTTGAGTGAATTTTCTGTGTATTTACCCCAGTGTTTCTGTTCCTTATTGTTCCTGTGATCCTGTCTTGTGAGTTTTCAGTTTGTGTCTGACCCCATTTCCATCATGTTCTCTACATTTTATTCTTCACATCAGTTTTCAATGTTTCCTGTTTTATTTTGTAGTTGTCAATCCTTGTGTTTCTAGTGTTGTTTTACTTCCTCAGTTTTCCCTCCTTACGAATTGTCTGCACCTATGTCTCAGTGTCTCACCTGCCTCTCGTTGCTCGTATCCCTGTGTGTATAGTCCCTGTCTTCCCCTGTTTCTTTGTTGGTTCATTGTATGTCGATGTGTGCGCGTTTGTCAGTCTTAGTCAAACCACCAGGCGACGAATCCTTTGTCTCCTGGTGTTTTTTCCCCCAGTGTCTTTAGTTGGATTTTTTTTCTTTGTGTTTTTAATGTAAGTTTTTGTTACTTTTTATTTCATTCTTTTTAATAAAACATTTTTTGTTCTGCATTTGGGTCCGTTCTCTGTTGTTCAACTCTGCCATGTGACAGACTGTATAATAACTGATAGTAGCTTCAGTGATGTCACCTGTGTCACCTGTATGTTTCGTGAAATGTTAGCGTCACCATATCAGTAATCCTGACTCAACCTGACTTTTGGTCAACCTCCCTGAGGTGGGCCTTTAGCTTCCTCGCTAATGTCTGCATATAGATGAAACTCTGACTCTGAACTCACCAACCTGGTAACTCTAATATCTTCGAAACATCGTGTTACAAAAAAAATCACTCCTTGTATATTGGTACCATGGGAGCCACAATCTTTTTAAAACCAGGCAGTAAACATGTTTATTTTTGCTCTAACAGGCTTGTTTGGCTGAGTGTGTGTGTGGTTTCCAGTCTTTCTGCAGACAGTCTCAAGTGAGCACTTGGTGAACTGCAGACTTTAAGCACTTAAGCATCGGCTTCCTTTCTCAAGACTAGAGGTTACCACTTGGGTTTCACTCGAGGAGTGAGCAAAAACCTCGACAGAAAAAGAAAGGACCTGAAGACCAAAAGTGTGGTATTGTATGTCTGGAAGGTACATAGTTGTGAGGTTGTCTGTTTGAATCTTTTGTAACTTGTATGTCTTTTGTCCTGGTAGGTCAATGTAAACACATCACTATGATTTCTATAACATCAATTCCTGAGTTTAAAAATGCCCAAAAACATTCAAGCTTTCCATCTTCACCATGACAGCCAGCTGACTGAATGATGTCTGACTGTATGCTGCAGACAACTCAAATCTTACCCGCTGAATTTACCCTCTTCTCTCAAGGCTGAGCTGAAAGCTACGGCTGTTTTAGCACTTCACCACTATGCACAAGACTTTCTCTCCTCCTCACTGAGTCTTGCCACCAGCTCTGTGAAGCTGTGTTCAGCTTGCAGAGGTCTCTTCAGTGTAGGAATAGAAGCCTTGACAACTGAGAAGATTTTTTCCCACAGGCAACTTACATTTTAATGTGACATTTTCTTGCCCCTTTTGCCCAGAATCTGAAAATAATGGATTGTTTTTTTACTAAGAAATGCTGTCCACTCTGCCAGCTCTGGTTGAATTAAGTAGCTAGTTACCTGTGCACACTGACTTAAATTGAACCCCCCATAAAGGAGGGGAGAAACAAAACTCCAGGGAGTTTCTTCACTTTGAAAAGACAAGAAATAAATCACACATTTTTAAACAATGACTGACTTTTATGAGAAAGCACCTGTGTATCAGATTGCTTAAATTGAAGAACTCAATTATTTCCCCAACACTGGAGCTGAGACTGCTCTTTACTTTACACAGTGCAGTGTTAGCTAATGTCGGTCTTATGGACTGTTATGTCGATCAGATTATGTACATTGGATCTCTCTAACCCCTCAGTCAGGTGACTGTTGTGGTTTCTATGGGAGCAGTTGGGTATAACTTGACCAAAACTGTGTCTGAGTCTAACATGGGCACCACATGTGTTTCATTCATAATTCAGTATAATCTTCAACAAATGCAAGACCAGACCCTCACAAGAACATTTTTTATGCTTTTGTGGGCCACATCCTCAAAGGGGACCACTTAATCATGTCGATACCTTCAAGGCATTTTTTTAATTTTTTAATTTTTCCAATAACTACCAGCCTTGAAATCCAGGAAATGATAACTATTCTCTCCATTCTCCACATCTTGCAGTGATTTTTTGAACAACAGTTTAAGTTCTAAAGATACAGCTCCTTCACTTAAATGCTTCTTTTTAGACTCCACACCTATATCCTTGTATGGCCATGCCAACAGCTAACCCTCATATTTTACACCCCTCTGTACATTTGCAAAACCAATTAGCACTCACTCAGAGCACACAAAGGAGCAGAGAGACGTAAAGACTCGACCACACTTAATACGGGTCTTTGCAGAATACATTTACCTGAAGTCATCCAAGGCTTTTCCAAATGAGCTGGGTAAGTGATCCTGCCAGCCAGCTGGTGCTGGCGGTCTGCGGCTTTAGATGTGATGAAAGGAGAAGACGGAGGGGAAAGGAAAGAGGATGCGAAAATGAGGATGAGGAGGAGAAAAAAACACATTGAGTTGGTTATACTTAATGCTGCAATAATTCTGAGCATCTGAGTAACCACTTCTCCATCTCTGTCAAGATCTGTCTGCTCCTGAGCTTACCTTTTTAGGCAATATTCACAGTTGTTTTTACTGATGGTGAAAAAAAACCTGAGAGGCAAATATAGATCTGCGTTGGATATTGATATAAAGACGCTCAGATTCATGTTGGTAAGCCACCAGAAACCTGAACCTTTTAGAGATCATATAGGTAGAACATGTCTGAAAAGTTTTATATGTGATATTGTGTGATAATAACTCATAATTCTCTCTGTTTGTGACATGAGAATGATGACACTTTTACAGCACACATGTATTTTATTGCGTCAGGTAACTTTAACTAGAAAAGCAGAACTGATGTGATTTATTACCAAGTGTATGGCTGGTTAAGATATTTCAGAACAGACCTGTTTAGCTGTGCAGAGCAGCTAAGGTTTTAAGAGCGTTAATCTAGATGTTAGTGCATGCCCAGTTTGACTCTCAACTTTAAAATATTGATGCATTTTTCGATTTGACGCCTCATTTCCATCCACTGATGAGAAACCTTCTCTTTTTACTCCCCCTTTCATCATCTTTTCCTATATGCCTGCTTTTACTTTGCCCCTCACCAATACACACAGCCATTCCCTCTTCCTCCCCCGCCTCCCCTCTCTGTCGTGCCAAGACCTGTCTCTGTTTTATATGCCTGAGGAGAGGGGCACACGTCTCTCAGTCTATGTCTTTACCATGTCTGAACCGCAGGCTACACACGCGACTTCCACTCGTCCGTTAATGCCTCCGGATCAGGAACAGGTGGTTAATATAATTCCATTTGAAGGCTTTTCCAACACTGGCTGCGTGCTCTGTAAAGAGGCCTGCAATGTGGAAAAAATATATGCTGGTACTTATAAAGAGTGCGTGAGCTTCGTTTTTAGTAGCTATGAGAGGCTATTATGGGATTAAACTTGTTACAGAGAGTGCTGCTGCTCTGATTTACACAATTTAGAAAAATACACATCTTGTGACGGGAACAGATGGGTTTGTTATGCACACACTGAGTGACTGTCACGCCTAACATGAATCTATCATTGCCTCACAAGTGCTACATAAATCTAGTTTTACCAGACGGCATTCAGAGAAATTGTTTTTGTTTTGCAAGACTGAACTCAGACGAGGAAATCTGGGTATGTTTTTATTGCAGAAGTGTAAACTGTTAACATGATCTGATAAGAGGTCTCCTCATATCTTACAGGTCTGATCATTAGAAATGTGTCATACGTACCGTCAATAAACAAACAGCAGCAAAAGAGTGGGTTTATTTGTTTATAATGTCGTCATGGTGATGGTAACGCTGATGCTGACGGCTGGTTGCCAAAAACACCTTGGGCTTTCATCTCATACAGGATTTACATTACTTTCATGTTATCATAAGATAAAGCAGCAAGATTACTGTCTGTTTCCAAGTTAAGATAAGCTTCTGGACTGTGGAAACATTTAGATTCTTTTCTGTAAGTAAAAGCAGCAAATCCAAAAAGTGAAATTACTTAATTACAAGTAAAAGCCCATGACTCAAAACACTAAAGTATTACTTGCTGCACAAGCTAAGTGCAAAGGTCAAAGCAGTAATGAAGCAGTTGAATGCCTGCTCTTGGTTTTAAATCCTACATGTATTACTAAGTGTTGGTAGTGGAATATATTAGGTAAACGTGTGTAAATGCTGCAGCCAGTCTTGCCTCAGCTTTGGATACTCTTTGGCAGTTTGATTCATAGAAAACAACCTTCTCAAAAGTTGGTTATAAAAGACTGAAATTAACACTGATGTCTCTTTTTGACAAAGAAAAGCAAACAAGACAGTCAGTATAGAGCTACAGTTATTCAGTATAATTTTAAAAATGCCTAAAACTGCCGCCAGGGTCAATGTCTTAGACGATTTGAGCTTTTTATATGACTTTTTTTCATGACACAGATTATTTATGAGTGATTTTTGACTGTTAAAGACAGCAGACTGAGTATTTGTTTGGCGAAAACTATATACTTGCACATACAGGACAAAAAAGTGTCTTGTTGCTCTAACAGTTTTACCCACACTGCATTATGTTGACCTTTTGTATATGCATGCCCCTACTCGTTCTAACATGGCTAATACAGCTGACCATGTGTCTTTGAGGTTCTGAACAAAGCCCCTACTCACCATTGTGAATTATATTTCCAGGTTGGTTGGTCATCTCTGGCAACCTGAAGGCTAACACACACTGATAAACCTTCATTTATAAGGCAGTTCTTGGCCTTCATGTACGCTACCTTTGTGTTGTCTCACCCACTCTGTGCAGCTGTGTGTTTGTGGAGGAGCCCGGACGAATCCATCACTGAGTGCAGTGGATCATTTCCTTTAAGAAATAATCATTATAATCATCATTTTGCACCACAGACGCAGTAGTTCTTCTGCCTTCGCCCCTCAGTCTTATTGCATTTCCATGAAGTAATGATCATAAATGTTCTTCCTTAAGCTGTGAAACTCTACTGTACTCGCTGCTAAAGAAACCAGGCAACGTTAAAAAGATGTTTGGTGGCTAGTGCTATGGCTAGGACCCTATATGTACTGTTGATGAAGTTTGTTGCTGTTCTGAGCATTATTCGTGGCTATAAAGTGGCTTTTTGTTTGAGGTTTGCACTTGGCTCTGTAGACCGCTGGGTATTGCTATCTGCGGTCGTTACTGGTATAACTAGTTGGTATAACTAGACAAGCATGCGGTCGACAGACTGGATTCCCTGCAGTTTCCATACAAAGAACACAATGGAGTGGATGATGCTGTCCTCTACATGCTTCACCGTGCCCTGTCTCATCTGGAGGAACCTGGGGTTTATGTGAGGATCATGTTCTTTGACTTTTCAAGTGCATTCAACACCATCCAACCCACCATACTCAAAGACTCCTCTCTGTCCTCTCTCTTCGTTGCAGGACAGAAAGATTTAGAAGATCTTTTGTACCAACAGCCATCAGACGACTTTACAACTCTTCTGTAAATAGGAGATGATTTTTAGAGACATGACAAATGAGACGACAGACAACTGAATTTCCCTTCAGCGATCAATACATTCTTTTTATTCTTATTCATCTCTTGAGGGGGTGTCTAACTCTGTGTTATGATGTGTTTGACCCTAACTTAATTTTACGCTGGAATGTCCCTTTAAAAATGTCTTCATCTCGGCAGGACTAACCTGGTTGAATAAAAAAATAAATTAAAAAAGCAAATATATGAGGGACAAGGGGCACAAAACAGCTGGCAGTTTCTCATGGGACCCAGGAAGCCTGAATTTTATGTTTTAATTTTAATGTGCAACAGAACTTTAGACTTTTGAAATGCGCAACTGTAGTTCCACCACTTCAACTGTCTGTTAATTACCAAACTCTGATCGGCTCAGAGGTGGAAACTACATTAACACAGTGACATTAAAATGAGAAACTGCCATCTCTGCTCATCAGTCTTTGCATCTTCTATTAAACGTCTTCCCTGGCTTGTCATTCGGGTGTGTCCCAATGGACGGGGCTGTTTAGTTCCAAAACAAAGAGTACAGCTTGTACCAGAACATTTTTAAATACTGCACACGGCAGCACCTGAAAAAATACTGGCTCAGATCCCGGCACTGATAAACGAACGTATAAAACTCCTGCACGTATTAAGATCCTTTATAAGAGGGAGTAATGACCCTCTGAGATCCTGAGGAAACAGAGACTGATGTGCTGCTTCTTTTATTGTTATTGTAGCTGAGTTGCAATTCATTTTTTGCGTAAAAATGAGTAATAATCAGAGAGTTATGGAAGATTACAGCACACTAGGGGCAGTAATCCAGTTATCAGGAGTCTAGCAGGTCATTTGGGGGGCTCTTCAACATCTTAGGCCCCTGATGGATAATTTAATCAGTAAAAGTGGGTGGAAATGACGATGTAGTGCTTCTATGTCTGTGTTTCTACATAATAAGCAATGAGCTGTATGTGATCTGTACATTAAAGGCTTAACATGGAAAAGACATTAAAGTGGGGTCAGACAGAGGTGATGAAATACGGTCTTTGTTCTTGCCAGTGCGTTCATGCTAGCTGAAAAGGATCTTCAAAGAGAGTGAGGTCATGTCGATTACAGCACAATAAAGCGAAGGTAATAACTAGGAGACTGTGGACCTACATCATTTCTCTGTCTGACTATCCGAGCATGAAAACACAAGATAAGTCTGTTTATTTGTTGGAAAAAGAGATTTCAACTTTGTTTTCACATTTTTAATAAATTCACCTGATTTTCTGTAACATTTTTCACGTATTTTTGCGTGACCGTGTTTCAACCACTTGGATGGGACAAAGATTGAAGGCCCACAGCAGACCTGGATGGTGGAGGGATCCTGAAGGAGATGTGCCGGGAGCCAGTAAAAAAAAGCAGCCTGTGCTTTATTTGGAGGCTGACCAAAACTCTGAGTGGAGACAACAGCAGCAGGAGAACCGCTGCAAAGACAATTGGGATATTATCCACACGGACTGATTTATAGCAGCAATGTGGAGCTTGGCAGACCTTATTTTTGTTTATATTCCTCTTGCCAGTGTTTGCTGCATTGCACTGGCTGTTTGGACATTTTATAGCACGAGCTTTGCAAAAAAAGTCATCAGAAGGAAATCAAGGAGTGAGTTTTTTCAGCATTACTAATCTGGCTGTCAAATCATGAACTCATCTGAGGACTTCATGCGTGCACCTCCCTCTTTGTGTGGTTTTCAGGGCGTATTCTGACAAAGATAGCCATGAGTAGAAATGAAACAGGTGCTGCTGGCAGACCAATGAGCAACACAACTGAACAACAGATGATAGAAGTCATTCAATACACTATGAATACAAATATCAGCATCATTTCTCATTAATCGAAAACAGTGACATGTGTAATCCAAGTCACATTCATTTCGTGTACTTTATTTTGATTTATTCAGACTCTATTTTTTCCTCAGTGTGAAGTGTTAGGAGTCATAAAACTTTCAAAGTTAAATATGTGAAATGACAGTTCTCAATAAACTGACCCAGCATTCCCTTTGTAGTATTTTCCTGCCTATTGTTCTGGTTACACAGCTTATGCCATGAGTTTTTAAACTCTCACTGAATGCAGCATGAGTGAGCATCAGCAACAAAATCAGCTCAGTGACTAATTTCCTCTATTACTGTCCTCACTGGATGCAATGACACAGCACAAAGCGGCTCAATATGCGGTTTTGGCTTCTATGTCCTGTATCTAGTTTCATTCCTGTTATTTCATGAAGTTCGAATGAAGTTTTACCCGTATAACTTTCTCTACAAAACCTCCATAAAGTGGTAGATGAGTGGAGGGAGGTTGCCAAAGCCTGTGAAGATAGAGGTGCATCAATGATATCCATATTTATAATTAAAGGGATGTGTTTTAACATGTGTTAAGACTAGGGACCATCCCCTACTGTATGAGAAGATAACATATAAGAATCAGTGTTGTGTAGTAAATAAGTAGCAATACTTGAGTACTTGAGTATAATTTTGAAGCATCTGTACTTTAATGGAGTTTTTTGTGTGCGCTACTTTTACTTTTACTTGGCTACATTTCTAAAAATAAAAGTAAACTTTTACTCCACTACATTACACAGAAGCATCTTTGCTACTACTATTTTTACTTTGTTACGTTGTTAACAGTGAATGATGATGAATTATTTTCCCTTTTACCTGATGTTGATTTGCATTGTGCATGATCATCGTCAATCAGTCACTCAAGCCCGAACATGTCTGCAGCCGCTTGTAGGTTGCGCAGTTGCTTGTACCCACCTAAATGTCCATTGGCTGTTTTGATGGTTCTCATGGTGCCCAACTTCTGTCCCGAGTTGTCTCAGCTGTTGCTTGCACCCACCTAAATATTTGTGCTTATTTGGGCATAAGTGACTTTTGTAAAGAATAAAAATATATTTATTTGTACTTTGACTTTAACTTTGACTTTTGCTTGGAGTACATTTGATACTTAAGTATAAGGAATATGATATACTCCAAGACTTCGACTCAAGTAGAATTCTCATGGGAGACTGTCACTTTGTCTTAGGTCGTTTTGTATATTTGGTTAGTATTTCATACAACTCTGATGAGAAGTTAAAGTGAATTGTATGAATGGAGTGTCTGATTTGCTTCTAAAGGTCATAGAGGAACGTCATTGTTCATTTCAGTCTGTTTTATGACCCCTCAAAATCTCCTCACAGGAGCTTTAATGGTGTAATCCTATTTTATTAAATCTTGTGTGATGATGAAGGAAAAGAAGGTTTTTAAAGAAAGACTGTCTTCTAAATTATGTCGTTATTATTGATGGCTCTCTTGTCTGCCTCTAATCCAGAGACTGCCACACCTTGGAAAAATGAATAATTCGATTAAATCACCAGACTTTCCTTTAAAGTGAGAAAGGTCAGCTGTTATAATCAAATTAAGCCCCTGGGCTGGTGAAATAATTTGTTATGTGGTGTAATGTGAGCAGCTCATGAGCCACAGAAATGACTAACAGCTGATGAGTTAGAATACCTATAGCTCAAATCTAGAGTCCAGTGCTGTGTAGCCTCCCTCTCCTCTGCTCTCCTCCCTCCTGTATCCCTCCTCCCCTCACTGCCTTGTTTTCCCGCCAACTGAAACTTTCCTGACTCAATTCTCTCTCTGTCTCTCTCTGTCTCTCTCTCTCTCTCTCTCTCTCTCTCTCTGTTTTCTGTTTCTTTTTCCTCAACTCTCGCTATCTCTCTTCTAACAAATAAACAGGTCTCACGTGAGCTCCTCTTCCCCTCTGTCTGCAGAGAGGACACCGCCCTGTCTGGCCTCTGTGGCGACCTGAGCTGCACCGTGATTGGTTGAGACGGAGAGAGGGGGGAAAAAAACTGCAGCCAGAGGAACTGCGAGCTGCAGGCAGGCATAGCGTGTCTGGGACAAAAACAAGGGGCGGCCTGCCAGCTGCTATCCCGGAGGGGAAGGAGAACACGGGCTGAGAGCCTGGCTGGCCGCTGGACAAGTTGGTGTGAAGGTTTTCACTGCAGTACACTGTACATCTGTTTTGCATGCACGTTGTCATCACATGTTGAATACTTAAAAAGTAGCCTACAGATGATCATATCCTTTAAAATGAAAGTGCTTTATCCTTGACAGCCATCCTAAACCTTACATAGTAACATTACATCCAGCAGTCATCCTGTAACAAGATATTTTTCCTCAAATCAAACTCTTCCCTCATGGTCCAGCTGATGGGTAAAATGAGTGGATACCTCAATAGATGACAGATGCTTGAAACACCTCATGGAAAAACAAACTCAATCACAGTTTTTGTCAGTTATAAATGAGCTCTGGCAATCAGTCATCTAAATATGAGCTTTAGAGGCAACGTGAGACAGAGGAGCTCCGTTTTTTTCTTGTCCCCATGTTGACATCTCAAGTAATCTGTTCCCCGACTGCAGCTGCATCCAATCAAAAAAGCTGCAAAATTGTTTTCTATGGCAAGAGCAGAAAGTCTTAAAAGTCCAAACAAAGGAGAGCAGTGGTCACACATTGAAACCAAACCAGCAGGGATGTTTTGGACATTAAATGTGGCCTGACAGTTGGAACAGCTCCCTCACTGCTGACCTATTAAATCTGTAATTAACTGTTTAATTGCCTGCAGAATGACTTATTGTCAGAGGAGCTGCTCATGTTATAACAGGAGCCAACACATTGAGCAACAATGGGCTTGGTCCTGCAGGTGCACCAAGGGAGGATAACATTGTTCTAATAAAATGGGAGTTTAAGAGAAACTGATGCAACAATGGCTTTTCATATATATATAAACCATTGTTGCTAAATTCATAAAAGAGTGGATAGAAGATGCAAAACAGAACTAAAGTCTGATTTCTTATCTATTGAACTCAACAAGTAAGAGGCACTATCTGATAATTTGGTCACGTAAAATCAGAGTTCTTGCAGTAGCGATTGCTCTTAGACTGCAAGGGAAGCTCAGCTTCCCTTAAAATGTCGACCCCCCAAAAAAAAGAAAAAGTGGTGAAATACGTACTGCTGTGTGTACATTTCATTAACTAAATACGCGCTAGAAAGCCTTCATCTTTTGTTCAGACACTGTGATAAGAAGCTGATAATCACAGGTAACCGGCATAACTTCGTTCTCAGCGCTTTAAACAGCCGGATGCTGGGCTTCTGCTGACTTCAATGTGGAAGCTCAAAGTGGGTTGTTCCAGCAGCGAAACTAGATGCTCATTGGATAAATGCTGGCCTTTGTCCTGCCCATCGGACGCTCGGCGTCTCTGGAGTTCTATGGTGAGAGGGCGGTCCCGACTTTCTCCCGGACACTGAACTTCTGCATCCATGATTGGATGAGCTGTCTGAGGCGAAATCCTTTTTTGATTGACAGCTAAACAAGCGAATCAGCGATCTTGAAGAATAAAACCTCTACCAAAGCATTTTCCAAGTTATTCATTCTGTTGTTCTTAACTGCTCCGGAGACTTTACCGATCCTCAGCGACTTTTGTCTTTGTTAAAAACGACTGCCGTTGTGTTTGGCGGCTCTGTTCTGTTACATACTAATAAACAAATACAATTTTGATGTAGGCCAGAAAAATGAGCTTCCCCTCCTTGAAAGACCAGCAGCCGCCACTGAGTTCTTGCTATATGCAACATAACCTTTAATGGATTTTTCTTACTATTATGTCTTGGTCCTTAACCCTCACATGCTGTTCAAATCCTGTACCCTCACAGTATGTTCCGGGTCAAAATTGCCCCTTCAAAGAGTTCAAAGAGCAGCTTTCTGTCACAGAAAGTTCTCTTGACTAGTTAGGTCATTTTGACCTCTGTCTAGGTGTGTCTGTGTGACTGTATGTCTGTGTGCGCGCGTGTGTGTGTTTCTGTCACGGTAATGATAGTTTCATAATGATTTGAATATATCTTTTTGAACAACAAACCTTATATTGAACACGGTTGTTACTGTTTGTCACTTGTCCCACACACTGCTAGAGCTAAAATCCATCTAAATATAGATACGGGTCAAATTTGACTTGTAACAGCCTTAGAGGGGAAAAATTTGTATAACATAAACAAAAATACACATGAATATTTTTAAATTAATTTCATGTATTCTGGGACACTTCAGGAAAAGTCATCAAGTTTCAGGCTTAAAGAATGATGTTTAGGGTATTTTTTACTGCTGTTAAAAGTCAAAACGGGTCGAATTTGACCAGAACAGTATGTGAGGGTTAAGTGGTTATCATTTGAGTGAGATTTTAGCAATAATGTCAATTTCAAGGCTCCCGGTTTGCTTACTCAAAGTTGTGTCAGGTAAGGGATAATGTGCAGGGAGTGGATGGTTGTAAGACTGAAACTCTGACAAGGTCTCATCTTGAAGGAGTGGTTTACCACATATTCTCTACAAATTATCCTGCTTATTACCTGGCTACCAACTAAAGACATGAATATGCTGGCACAAAGTATTGATGAAATGATGGTTTTAGTGACTTAAAAACCCCTGCAGCACTTGATTAAGGTGTGCCTGTAACTTTTTAAGTCTGAAGGCATCTTTTTCTCACTCAACCAGTTCTTGACACTGCCAAATCCATGCTCTGGTCTTTTTTACAGTCTTCTTTAATTTGGTGGCTGGTTTCTGGTCAGGTTTCTCCTACAAGAAAAAATTAGTTGAACTCTGAGATTTGACTGACCAGAATCAGGTATTTCCTAGCACTGAGGTCAAGTTTTGCATTACCATGTCATCTGTTTTGTAGTAAGTTTCTGTTTGTTGACATTTGGGATCAGAAATGAAAGCGAAGGACAAAGGACAATCTGGGAGGGCTGACTGATGGAAAAACCAGTCAGATGAAAAATGAAACAAAGGTCACACAATGAGCTGGACAGCCTTGAGGATTAAACAGAGACAGTAAAGTGAAAATAAAATCATCACAGACTTTCGTAGACACCTCCCTGTCTCAGCCAGTCTTTCTTTGACACACCCTAAATCCTCTTGCACTGAAAATTAGCATTTTACCTGTGTCTGAACCTGCAGCCATGCTCCTTCACCCCTGTGAGAAGTGTGTATGTGTGCCAGTCATCAATGCTCCCATTGACTGCCCTCCAGTCTGGACAAATAACTGAGTTTTATTTGCTTGTGTTCAGGTTAAGTGGTTAGACAGTCCTCATCCAAGATTATCTGGATTCTGAGAGTTCAGAAATGACCCAACAATAAAGGCGCTTGTCTCTTATTTCCAAGTGTCCCTGCAGGGTTTTCCTCTGTTTACACTTCGATGTCTTTCTTTCCTCCAGTTTCATAACCTGACCCCGGCGAGGTGCTGAACGAGCTTATCAATGTCTCATCGCTTAATCAGCTAAACTCTAAAACCAACACACACCTTCATCTCCTAAAGCATTACAGTGTTACGACAGCGTCTGGCCTTGGCAGGTTTAATCCATTGAATTAAGAGGGATTTGGAAAAAAGATCAGACTTCTAATTGTGAATGAACGAGACTGTGAGAAGTTTCTGGTTATGACATAATATTACTTGTTTTCTGATTGTAGAGGAAATGGATTCAAAAACTCCAGTCTGAGACTGAGACAGATGTGGGATATGTTGGCCTTGTCATATGTTCTGTTAGTTTTCTTCTGTTTTTATTTGAGTGCATTTTGTGTATTTTCCATGTTGTTCCTGTTCCCCTGTAGTCCAGTCTTGTAAGTTTTTAGTTTGTGTTTGACTTAGTTTCCCTCCTGTTCTCTGTGTTTTATTCTTTTTGTCAGTTTTCAGTGTTTCCTGTTTTATTTTGTAGTAGTTAATTCCTTGTGTTTCTAGTCTGGTTTTACTTCCCTGGTTTTCCCTCCTTCGTTAATCACCCATGAGTTTCACCTGTGTCTCGTCAGCCTCACCTGTTGCTCGTTACCCTGTGTGCATATAGTCCCTGTCTTCCCTCTGTCCTGGTTGGTTCATTATGTGTGCGTTTGTTGGTCAGTGAGTGTCTTTCGTAGTCGTTGTTTTATCCCTAGTCTCCTTGTGGTTTTTCTTGGATTTTTCAGTTGGACATTTTGAAGAAAGTTTTTGTTGTTTTTTTTATTCAGTTCTTTTTAATTAAATCCTTTGTTCTGCATTTGGGTCCTTTTCTTTTGGTTAACCCTGGCTTCATGACAGGCCTATTGTTTTACAGTAACTTTACCAGCATGAGTAAGGTCAAGTTTTACATATGATAATTTGTATATGGCCTAACTCTGCTCTTCCTTTCACCCTTATTTGCATATTTTCCCATGGGTCACTTCCAAAGAAACACAACAAATAAAAGAGCTATCCTTCTGTGACTGTAATCCATGGGGTTAGCCCAGAACCCTGGACCCTTCAGCCCTCCATGCTAGCTCCAACCGCCCATGACAAATACAAATAAATGAAGAAGAGAAAGCAAAAACAGAGAGAAGAAAGATGTTTCGAGGAAAGGCTGTAGAGAAAAAGTAATGCAGACAGATTTCAGAAGGGGGACATGGAGGGCAGAGTCATGGCGAGAAAGTGGGTTTGATGGACAATTTATGCAAATTAGGCATCATCTAGCAACTTCCAGTGACTTGTACGACAGCCACTAGTGACTTTCCTCACTGAGGAGTTGGCAACACTGGTAATTACGCTGGATAGAGGAGCTAATTCAAGAACTGGGTGAGAGCAACTGCTTGTATGTACAGTAGTTGTAACCAGGACATGCAGAGTTGAATAAAACTTGATGTTTTAAAAGGGTTATGACATTTAAAGCTCCTGTGAGGAGTTTTTAACTGGTTATGAAACACATTGAAATTTACAAAGACACCTCTTTAGGACAAAAAAAAAAAAAAAAAAAATCAAGACCATTGGAAACCAGTTTGAGAATTTCTGTTTTAAAGTATTGAACGCCTTTGCCCTCCGTAAAGGAGTAGCTGTCAGGCCAGAGGACTGAAAGCAAGTGGAAAAAAACTTCCTTTTTATTTTTTCCCACAGCAAATTCATCTGAAAAAGCAGGAGGGACATTTTTGTCCAGAAAGACTGAAAAAGGTCAAAAGCCACAGGAGGACACTAAAAGGAGCTTTAACTAAGATGACTGTTTGCTCCATTGTCTGTAAAGACATACTAGGTTTAATTTATACCAGGCTAACAAGGTAGTTTGCTGGAAAAGCTAATTGTGCCTTACTTTGCAACAGACAAACAAAGTTTATTGAACTCCTGTTAAACTAAAATGGTTGCAGCTGTTTTACTACAAAACAAAATCCTAACTATGGATAGACAATCCAATGCCAATTACAGCTCTGTTTTTACTATTTGCTGTACTGTGATTGGACAAACATTGTAGCCATCATTGTAGGGTCCAGGAAGCTCATCCTTCACATAAAACTTCAAAGCTGACGTAAACCGTTTCAGATATGGAGCCAGTTCATCCATCATAAGCTTAATACATCAACAAGTTCATTCAAATCACACTAGGTCGTGATGCATCATCACAGTGACCTTTGCTTCCCTCTTCCTGCATTTTTCAGACTTCAAACGACCCCCGAGGAGAGGTCTTGTGTTTCCAGAGTTGTTTGTCTGCCTTCAGGATATGATGCATGATGATGTCACCAGATCACCAAAAAAACAAAGTCCAAAAACTGAACATTCCTGCTGAAGGAATGTGAGGAGCGCGCTCCCTGTCAGTGGTTTTTGTCCCTTTGAGGTTATCAGGCAGCTGTAAGAACTGACCAAAGTCTTAACAACAAAAACAGAGGAACATCAATCCATGTGACAACTGCATGTGGCTTCCAAAAGACCGACAGGGTCAAAGGTCATGAAGGTCAGGTGTGATGTACACGATAAACAGGAGTTACTAACAATAGGAGGATCTTGAGGAATGACACCTTTCGAGTGTGGACGGATGAGGAAGATGAGAGTAAAGCCGCGTTCAGACCAGCCGCGACCTGACGCGACTTGGCGACGGCTCCCAATGCAAAGTCTATGGCCAGCCGCGACCTGACGCGACTTGGCGACCGCCGGCTTCCTGCGACGCGACCATGCGCGACCGGGCGACCGGTCGCCAAGGCGCGTCCCCGAGGTCGCGTCGCCGAGGTCGCAGGACGCCAAGTCGCATCGCTCCCAAAGTTCAAATATTTGAACTTTGGGAGCGACTTCGTGCCGCGACAGCCAATCAGGGCTCTGCTGACGTCAACAAACCGGCGAAACAAGGAAGAGGAGAAGAAGAATCACAATGGAGAAGCAGTTAATCACATCCGTTAGCTACCACCCAGCTAACTGCCCCTGCTTGCTAGGCTACATGTTTCAACGTATGTGTGTGTGTGTCTTTGCAGTGGATGTGTGCCGCAAGCGGTGGAAGGGGCTTAGAGACGTTTATATGAGGGACAGACAGATAGACAGGCGCTCCGAAGCTGAGATGGAGCGCCTGTATTTCGTGTCCAGGCGGGAGATGCTGCTTCCCACCTGGGCGAGGAGGTCCTCAAACTGCGCCTTCGACACACGTAAATACCGCTGGAAGCGGCCGTCGTCCAGGCGGAGTTCCTGGAGCAAGCGGTGAAATTCACCCAGCTCCGTCCTCCTCTGGATGGTTTCATGCACCCATAAACGCCGGCGGCGTCTACTGCGGATGTACAGATATGCGGCAGCATTGATGAACTGAAAACTGAGCTAGTGACATGAATGACGTCACCGGCGACCAGCCGCGACCTGCGACTGCAACTTAGGAGCCGGTGTGAACACACCAGAGCACCACGCGACGCGACCTGACCGACCAACGCGACGCGACGCGACCTGGTCGCGTTTGGTCTGAACGCGGCTTAAGAGTTCTTGACCTGAGTTAAGCATCAGTCTGCTGTCATGTGAGTTCATTAGTTAGATGCTAAAATCACAGAGGGGGGCTAAAACCAGGGTCTTTTTATTGTAAATAAATGAGAAAAAAGATTCATGACAAATGCACAAAGAAGGTCTACAGAGGACAGTTTGACAATTAAACAACAAAATCAGTCAAATCAAGGAAAGGCAACTCAAGACAGAAGCAACACATGACACCTGATTCACATTTTGGTTGTCTTATTTCCTGCATGGTTAAACTATGCTTTTATTTTGAAATATGAGCTACTCCCTCCTGCAGATCATAAGTTTGAGATCTGAATAATAATAATAATTATTTTTAACTTCTTATATATTTATTCTTTTTCATCATAACATGAACCGAGAACATGAGATCATCATGGGTGTTACAGTTAAGATCAAAATATGTTTTACACATACATCATGGTATCATGTCATACTATTCAAGGTGCATACCCCTCAGTCAGCTGATAGCTCAGCTCATTTTCAGACAGGCCCAAAAAACAATGAAAGTGATATGCTGTAATGGTTCCACATTGTCTCCAATAAAAGCCTCAGCTCTGTGTGCCTGTTTGCACTGCTGTCATTTTAGAGGTTTAAAACATCTCACTACTGTCTTCCAGCCGAACTCTCTCAGTGATCTTGAGTTTGCAGTGGTCGCTTGTGCCTCTTATATTTCCGACCAGATTGGGGGAAAAGTTTTAATGCAAAGAATCGCATTAAGATGATGTAGTGAAAAACATGAAGCAGCTAGCATTGGCACCAAGAGTGGCAAGTGTCATAGTGCTGGTTCAACATGAGAGCTGCAGAGAATTCACCGGAGATGATCCGCTTATGCCTTGGGCCGGCTCTAGTCTGGCTGACAACAGTGTGAGGGACATGAGTTTAATCATAGACATATGGCCTGATGACAGTAAACCAGTGAGTATATTCTGGATTACGACTAAAGACAAGTTTGCGTGCATGGTAGTGCTCAGGTTTGCAATAATAAAAAATATTAATGATATCTTCAGAGTCTGAACTGCTCTCTGTTTTTCTGTTACCAGGTGCACAATATCAGTTACCAGGTACTCATCTTAATGTGAATCCTCCCAGGACGCAGCTGTAACGGCTACAAAAACTCAGTAAACTCAGTTGATGTTCACATGTTTTGGTCTGCTGTAAAGCTGGCTCCAATTAATTTTCCAGACCTCAAGTGGACACGCGAGGAACTGCATTTTTTCCCACTTGGTAAGATAAAACATTATTTTCCATACTGTAAACCTCAATGGAAATTTCAGGTCAAAGACAATACTTCAGAAACCAGAACCAAAAGACAAGAGGGTTTTACACACTGTCTCCACCACTCTGTGCATGACTCACAAGCAAATATGAGCCTCCCTGATCCCCTCTTCCTCCTTCTTCTTCTCTTTGTTCTAATTTTAAAGGCCTGACACTGACAAATAAATAACCTCTCCTTGGGGTTTCAAATGAGTCAGCAGAGCCTTTCATCACACGCCGATGTGTCAGTGGGTTCAGACGTCTGTAATTCGATCTCAGCTCAGAGAGAGCGCAAATCTGACCTTTGACCCCCTGGCTAGGTTCTGCATCCTCTCATCTCTTGTGAAGCATGATGCAAAGCTACAGAGTTTAAACGCTGCCAGGCCTCTCGGACATCTGAGTGCAGTTGCTGCCGTCCTTTTTGCGCACCCCAGGGACGACGCAAAGAAAAGTCACAAATATTTTCCTACAGCTAATGTTCGAGTTTGTTTTGATGTTTCTGTGACATACGCATGTGTCTCTTTTGGTTTTCTAGTGAGGAAAAAACACATTTTTGAGTGAGCTGTCAGCCACATGTATGTCTAGCTGCTTTTACTCAGACTAATCTTACAGTCTCAATCTCTCTTATTTGAGATATAAGCTTGTAAGCCACACAAAAACACTCTTTTTAAAGGGGGCTTTTGAAAATCTGTGTGCTTTGGAAAGTTGAGGCCAGATAAAAATGGTCGAAAAATTTGCTTTTTGTATTTGTATAGGTCAAGTTGTAATGATACTGTCCTACATGTATTTTTATATCATATCTTCATGTATAAAGTCTGATTGTCTCTGAAATTTCTCTTTGGCCTCTTGTGTCTCACCTCTGGTCAGATAGAAAATAAGCGTTTAACAAGTCACATGAGTTATTTGCTTCACATAAGATTGAGATGACACTTGTGCCTGTTGGGGTTTGACACTTAGCAGTGGTTAACAGTTTGTGGAGGAAGAAGTTTAGTTCACACTGCAGCTTAGACAAATGTTCTGACCTTTAACACAAACTTTTTTCAAGTCACTTGAGCTGATTATAAACTCAGTATTTTAAGGGCCAGTTAAATATTGAGGACATCAAGTTTCACAATTTAATAAAGATATTTTATTATTTTATAGTCACCGATCACTTAGAGCAAATGCTGTCTTTTCATTGAAAATTAGGCTATTTTATTAAATTAAATAATCTGTGAAGAGTTTTTGGCATTTATAAAATAAAGAGAAATTCATACTGATGTCCTTTTATGATATAGAAAAGCAAACAGGACCATCAGTGACAAGACTGACAGCTTTAAAGTTATTTTTCATGCCTGAAGTGGATAGGAGACGGGCAGGTGTCAGCAGAGCAGCTGAAAAGACAACTTGTTATTTTTTTATTATTTACATAGAAATATTCACAATATTTTTTCCTGAGGACACCACTTTAGCATGTTGAGGACAAAGTAAAAAGAGGGTTCTGTGTCCACAGGGGACGCCAAAGTTGACACAAACTGAAAGTTTGTGGCAGGAACATCAAACTATCCAGCAGCGCCAACTTGGTTAACAATGTCAAAATACTAAAGGAGACGTTTTCTGGATTTCTTTGGCTGTATTTCAATCATTTTTCAAGTGGCAAAGATCAACGTTTATCAAAACACAATTTTGCCTAAAAAATTTAAAATTAATAAATAATCATTTTAATATTTGATTTTTCTTTAGATTCTTATATTTATTTATATTTCACTCTTTTCATTGTAACTCAAGCTACCTGTGACTATTAGGGGTTAAAGGCCTTATTTACCAAGTTTTTAAATTAACCGTAATAAAGAGCACGTTCATCCTCACATATGACAACAGGTGCAGATTGTGGAGGCAGTTGTATGTAAATTACACTGGTTTTGGCAAGAGGGATTAAATAAGAGTTATAAGCATGGTGAAGTCTCTCCATTATCAATGCAAAGGGAGAAATGTGTTTCCTAGGAAATGGAAAATATGTAATGTTAGAGGACAGATGGAAGTATTATTGTATCCATGTCCATTTTGTTACAAAGGCTGTAAATGATTTTAGTTTGGCCAAGTTGATTTCAGGTTGAATCATGATGATTTTCTTTATACAAGATTACTGACCGGAAATAGAAAATACACTGAAACAACTTTGAATGAGACTGATACATGTCTGTAATCCTGCCTCTCCTCTCCACTTTAACAGCCATCTGTGCGTGACACAGGGCACCTGGATTATCACGTAATTTTTAAATGTAGGTGCTAATCCAGATGTTAATTTTTAATTTTCTTGTAGATTAAGTTGCACATTTTTTAACAGACAATATCAAGTTTAGACAAGTTTTTACAGACGCAGAACTTCTACAAATCTGGTTGCAGGAGTAATATGGCAATGTTTATAATCTAACACTGTTTATACACCACATTTGGCCTAAAGTTGAGGATTGAGTTTCTCAGTGATTATCCTACTGTCAAAGCTAAAGCTTGCAGAATTTCTGCCAAGGTTTTTTTCTACACGACTGTGAGTCTGAAGCTACTTTATTGCTTGATTTCTATGTGGCACTAAACAGCAAACTGCTTTTCGAGAGGAACACCATGTTTTTGCTGAGGTATGGTTATGTAGTTTTTGTCGTTCAGATATGAGGACAGCATTTTATGCTCAATTTTACCTCCCCAAATGTGTTTAAAAATCATGACAAATTTGCCTGACTTTGGAGTGTACTGCTGAGGAAGGCTGCACATAACTTGAAAAATATAAGGCCACTCACAGCTGGAAATAATCAAAACAAATTGCGGACAGTGGTGACACAACTCCGGGAAGATCTTGGAAAACAAACAACATCACATAATTGGATGGTTTGATAAGTTTCCAAATCTGAAAATGGCAGTAGCTCCCAGTTTGATTGATGCCTGTTTTCACGTGTCTTGTTTCATTTCCTATGAGCAGAAAACTTTCACCATGTAACTGCATGAAAATTAACGTGGTTTATACTTAAAATGCAAAATGATTTCATAACATTGGTAAACACTGTTTGCACACTTACAGGGATGGTAAGTACACACTCTTTCTCCTTTCTCACACACACAGTGTCAGGATCAAAGACGTGTATTAATGAGTTACTCTCAGGACGGGGGCAGTGAGGAGTGACTCAGAGCAGCTGTGAAGAGAGCAAACCATGACTTAAACCGAGTCCTGTTTGTTTTCCTTTTCACTCTTTTATAAAAAATAAAGCACAAATCTCCTTTTTTTAATACAAATTTAAAAAGGTCAAAGATATTATCATGCAGGATATTAACATTTGCTCACATGTCAACACTTGTTTGCTGAGGGGGTGGGGGGTGGAGGGTGTTTGTGCAGCAGTGGGGGCTGGAAAGTGATACAGAGAGATAGACTGTTGATAACTGCTGTCTGCTGCAGCAAAACCGCACAGGGCTGTGAAACCACTGCTGAGATCTGAATAATGAGGAACTATAACTGACAAGTTCAGACCCCCGACACACTCATGACTGCCTAAACCCAAAGCCCTTTTAAAACATTATCAGTTGTTTTGAGGAGGAATCTCCAGAACCCTAAAATGCAGATTTATGAAATAAGAACAATGTGAACTTGCAAAAGTAAATTATTAACAGAGAGAAAATCTGAAAAGTTGGACAAGAAAAGCCAAAAAAGAGACTGAAGCGTGCAGAAAAAGTTGCATCATCCAACTTGTCCCGACTGGCCCTTTCCACACCAACCACAGACACCTGATCAATATTACACACTCGCACACACGCTCACTTACACACACATCTTTTATGCATGCCAGCACGCATGAGTCACATGCTCTAGCCTATTATTAAAAGTGGCTACATGATAGACATGTGGTGAAAGACATGGCAGCACCACGAAAAGAAGAAGAGGAAGGAGAAGGAGGACGATGTGGAGGTCATCGGGTTCCTCCATGCTCCACTTACTGGTCACACCGCAGAATCACGTCTAGCTTCTGCTCCTCTTTCTGCCTCTTCCCAGCACACACGCAGCCTTACCACACACCAACGGTCTGACTCAGAGAGGGGGCCGCTTATGAAATCCAGGTTTGCCACATCGGCCCTCTTTCGGCGAGATAAAAAGAGACACAAGTCAGCTCTTGTCTTTCAGCGCTCATCCTAACTGCAGCATCAGTGCCTGTACGATAAAAAAAGGCACATACAGGTGATGCATGCTTGTTGACACACGGCTCATTTAACTTTCATGGTTTGACTTGGTCACAACAAGCTGGTTAAGCAAACAAAAGCATATGGCAGATGTTCAAAAGTCATTCAAACTGGCCCATAACATAAACAGCATATGTTGCAGCATATAATACCACAAAAAAACAAACTTTAAAACCAGCAATTAGTGAAAAAAATACATACACACACACTACTTTGTGATCCAACTGTTGTGCACTGAGACATGTAGGCACAAAAGTAGAGCAGTGGGAGATATTAAAGAACACAATCCAAAGCTTTGAGGAACAAAGTGCTGCTCTATACAAATAAAATTAGACCAGCCGCAGAATTAAAGTCAAACTTTTGAGGGTTTTTGCTTTCAGTTAAATAAACACTGAGGAGTAACAGAGTAATGTAGCAGGCATAATAACACACAATTAGTTTTTTTCAAAGTTTACATGTTGGTGTAGTAAAAGTTTCCCATCGTTTTGAGCGTTCACTTTTTCCATTTGAGGACAAAATTATAAGGGTAAGATTTGCAGCTGCGGTGTAAAGACATTGTTTGCAAATGAGCAGAACATCACAGATGAAATCGCAAAAAAAAAAAATTCTTAAAGCACCACTGGGCCCTATACAGAGCTTAACGCAAATGTAACATGTTTTCTCAGCAGGTGTGGTTTATATAATTTTTGCCTCCATCCAGGAAGTGTTGGAGAACAATAACAAAAAAAATGATGAAGGAAGTGTAAGCTTCAATAACAGTGCACACATCTTTGAATCAGGGTCATCATAGAGGAAAAATAGCATATGAAGTACAGCTTTAATTCATACCATCCTTTATAGGAATTTGTGAGTGAGTTCAATCAAGCTCTGGTCATACAGTGCAAATTCATAACAACATTTTTTACAGAAAGTTATATTTCTGTCTTTAAACATGTTATTCTTGTATGTGAGTTAACATCATGATTAGAGTGTTATACATGTGCAGAATACAGTTATGTATTTTTTTACATATGTTTGTAATTTACCCTGAAAATAAAAACGTATTGTTTTCCGATACATTAGATGAGATTAATTTTGTTTTCATTTCAAGACAACAACCTCAATTTTACTTCATTTTTATAAAGCCTTGTATACAAAAGCATTTAAAGAAGAACAAAGTTACTGAGACTATGAGCAAAAATGTGTTTTCAGAGTTTGTCAAACTGGGATATTGTGATTTTAAAAACTATCAAATACAAGAAATAATAAAAGGTGAAGCTCCTCTGTTTGATTAGAAACATGCCACTTTTCTCTTTACATTTGCACAAAGTGTTTTCAGACAGAAAGACTCATTGTGCTTTCTTTTAACAGTGAAATGTTACACTCACTGTGAAAATTTGCTGTGGATTAAGTAACAAAGGCACAGCAGACTGTATATCATCTTGTCTGGCACACACTCCCTCACAGTGGTTACAAAAATCAAAGATCACAGTTCAGAAATAGTCTGATTTTGCTTCTGTGAGTTATACAGTGACTACACTGTTTATCTTAATGTGTTTCACTCAAGGAAAACTTCTCAGACGTGCTTAAAAATAAACCACAGGGATGAAACTCACTAACACAAACACTGATTAAAACTCAGTCTCGATTATATGATGTAATTGAATTAAAACAGAGATTTAAAGGACTTCAAATCATGGAGAAATCAGATATTAGCACCAACTGTATTCAAACGTTTGTGTTTTTAAACCTGGATAAAAGAGTTAACCCAGTTTTTTATATATCACTCTGCAAAAAAAACAACAACACAATATTGCAATAAACTGTGATAAGAGATGACCTTTTTCCAGTTTGTATGAACATGCTGTACTGATGGAGAAGAAACTATATTCACTTCCAGCAAAGTGACTGAGATGATTCAGCAGAAGAGGACAACAGAGGTCATTGATGTGAGGCAGCCGCGGGCTGAATGACAGGCAGACGGCACAGAGCGTGACAATCAAACAAGAAACAAGAGTTACTGTAACACACTCTCTTTTTGCCTCAGACCTTCAGCTTTTTCAAAGAGTGTATTCATGTGTGTAAAAAATGCCCTGGAGACCTGTCCTGATGTGAGGACACTGAACCTGAACCACAGGACTTTTAATTCCTGGGAAGATGGGTGTTTCTTAGGACTGAGGACCAATTCTACAAGCATCAAAACTCAACAGGATAAAGAAAGCGATAACTCCCAACCCTCCCTATTTTTTCTTATTGTTTTACAGAGGTGTAGTCACTGCAGCCTCATGTGCTTCTCCCACTCTGACAGGTTTACAGACTGACAGACACAATGTATAACAAGGTTTGACCAGCACCACCCAACCACATCAAACTTCATCCAGCCCTGCTTGGTACATGCACGTTCATTTTTTTCCAGGGAGGAGAGTAAGAGTACAAGCATCGTCTATCCCTGTCTCCAGGCCAGTAATTTTCCTTCAGGGCACCCGTGGGAGCCATACATTATCACATATGGCAAACTCAGTCTGGATTTTATGGGCTGAATTGTTTTGGGATTCTGTGAGAAAAGAAGGAGTAAAAGTTTAACTGTCTGTGGCAAGACGGAGCAGGAGAAGGAGGGAGAGATGTTTGATCCTGTAAATTTTCTGTTGTGACATGAAAAACAGGTCCAGGCTCAAAGCTCTGGACTCTCTGTTTAATATTGACATGTTCAAATTTTATAAGGAAAAGCACTATATACTTTGATGTGATGTCCTGCAGGTTCTCAGGCTGCCGCTGTCCCAGCCAAACTCAGCTTCAGGTCTGCGCACACACATCCATATACATACACATACAGAGATACAGTTAGAGGAGGGCGGCCCTTTCAAATCTGGGCTGCACTATGACTAAGGTAAGTCCCAGTTTAGGCTTTCTGAAACAACACATGCTGACATACATGTTCCTCCATCTACACAGCTGATGAAATCTGTATTCTCTCATTTTGTTTGATGTGACTGTAAACAGAAAAACATATAAATGCAGCACAAAGTAAAACACCTTGAAGCACAGACTTAATCCTCACTTCAGTATCCTCAGAGAATGAAAATGAGTGTAGCTCCTCCATTTCTCATGAATATTTGAATTTATGGCCATTTTTGTTCATTTTTGGTGAACTGTGTGGCACCTTCTCACTTGACCCCCATGTCAGCAGACAGACTAGAATGCACTGCCCCCTAGTGGATGACATAACAAGGACTCAAACACAGAGAAGATATCTGAAGTGTAAAGATCAGCTTTTTATTATTTTGACATTTCCCCTAACAGCTTATTATAAGAGGAGTTTAGACAGTTGGGGAAAGCATGATCATATAAATACAGATTTAGCGTGAAGGCCAAATGTCTACCTATGTCTATAAAAAGTTCTGTTTGGAAATCAACAACTCCAAAATAAACACCTGATCCAACAGCTAGATCGGCTTGCACAATATTCTGACAGACACGCAAAAATAAACAGAGTCTAGATTTGTTTGTCTTTACCTTATGTGACCTTCTGATAATGAAAATGTACATACCCTAGATACAGTAAGTACACGCATAGTTTGTATAATATTCACATTGAGTACACACAGTGACAGAATCTTGGCTGGTGAAGAGCATGGAGGAAAAAAATAACCTCTCATTCTCCCATAAAATAACAGAATATAAAACTAAAGTGGTTTTAAACTGTATGTTAACTGTGTTTTTTTAATTGGCTGAATTTATTAAGAACATGAACACTGAAGTGAGATTTTAGTTTGACTTTGCAGCCTGAAAAAGTTTGAGCTCACAAATTCTGCAGCTTGATATTTGTGACTAATTTAGGCTGAAAGTAAACAATAAAAATCCTTTTACCATTCAGTCATTCGGTCCTTTTGATGTGTTCAAGTTAAAGTCTTGAAAGTCAAAATGTTGTGTGGATCGAATGGAGGGTCTTCAGTTAAAACATGCCACTAATCAGTAGACTCTAACATCTAAACTGACCAAAATATTGCCCTAAACATGGTGCATGCTCTTCCTGCAGCGAATTGGAGAAAAGCTTTTGCCTTATGTAGCATTTACTCTTATGCTAACTACTGTCCATTTCTAAAACATGTCAAAAAACCCACTTTTATTCCTTGGCTTTTGACCCAGCATGGGACGGCATTTGTTAAATGCTTTTTTAGTGCTTTTTATCATATTTTAAAACAACTATTTGTTGTTGTTTTATTACCTCCACCAAGGAGGTTATGTTTTTGGTAGCGTTGGTTTGTTTGGGGGGCAACCGCCATTCCGACATCCCGCCATTCCGACATTGGTCTTTAATTGTCGGAGTGGCGGCATGTTACCATGCTATCAAACGTCCCGTCATTCCAACAGCTCTCGTCTGCTATGGTCAGCCGCGGAGCCCCCTGTGCGGGTTCGGCGCGGAGCGCGCCCAGCTACGCTCGGGATTAAATGACCAACTCCAGATGTGAATGCACACCCACCCCCCCTTCCCCCTTAAATGGAAAGCTGCGTCGGAATAGTTAGACTTCGGAGATGTCAGAATGCTGAGATGTCAGAGTGGCAGCATGTATCTGTTTGTTTGTTTGTTTGTTTGTTTGTCTGTTAGCAACTTACTAATTTTCACCAGAGGTGCGTCTCAGCCCCAGGAGGATCCCATTACATTTTGGCGGTGATCCGGATCGCCCTCTGGATCCAGGAATTTTTTGAAGGATTCTTTATCATTGTGAGATAGGGCAAATGTTGAAATTTTTGCATTTAACTCTATAAAAATGGCCAGTCTTCAGTAAAAAATTACACAAAAGGATCTCAATGAGTTTTATGAGGTGTCAAAGGTTTAGCCTGATCCAGACGAAATTCCGGATAATGATTTTTGTGTGATCCAGAACACACAAAAATAAGGGTATTGTTGGAATTTTCAATGCTGAAAGATAACCAATGAAGATACAAGGAAGTGTACGCTTACAAATATTGCATAATAAATCATGCATTTATGTATCTAATATGAGCTTTGTTGTTTTAGGAACATTATGAACAGTGAACATACCAGTTTAAACACAAATAAACGTTAATAAAAGAAACGTAACAATAGCTGCGTTTCCATTACCGATAGATTTGCGCAAAACCTAAATATCGCAATAGAAAACTGGTAATCGAAACATCTAAATTTCGAAAAACCTCACAAATATCGCTAAAAAGTTTTTAAGCTCTCATGAGGTGCTTTTTCAGACGTGTCGATATAGAAGTATATCGCAAAAGTGTAATGGAAACACTATTCTCGCAATTCTCTGTCACCGGACGTGACGTAGCGGGTCATGTGACCAGTTAATTTCAAGCAAAGATGGCACGGTATATGTGGACGGGGGAGGAGACAGAGTTATTTCTGAAGTTTTGAATTGTATTTGTATTTTTCTGTAGTTTTGAATCCACAATTCGTCTGTGAATTCCTCATTAATGATCCTCTCCCAGAAATCCCTCATCCGTGTCCGCTCCCATACGTGCTGTGTCCGATTTGCCCGCTCGCATACTACATGCTACTGCTACGTGCTACTGCTAGATCCTACTCCTACATACTATGTAGACCGTCATAGTAAGCCGCTCAAAGTAAAGCTGATAGACTTCGGCCTGGCTCGCCCAGTATCAGACTGTCATGATGGTGCGTGGGTTCAGACCCTGTGTTACAGAGCACCAGAAGTACTGATGCAGCTTCCCTATGATGAGGCTGTGGACATGTGGACTCTTGGTGTGACAGCTGCAGAGATGGCCACTGGATACATGCTGTATCCCGGAGACACGGAGTATGATGTACTGAGCTACATCACACAACTACAGGGGCAGCCTGAAGATCATGTTGTGGACAAGTCATTGAATCCTGGGTACTTTTTTACTCCAGAAGATGCCGCCCCACGGCGTTGGAGACTGAAGTCACCAGAGGAGTTTGAACAACAATCAGGATACCTGCCTCAGCTCAAGTACCACAGTCTTGACAGTTTGGATGACCTCGAAGAGCTGATGGACCTGCAGAGAGGACATGAGGAAGATCACCATCTGTTCATGGACCTTGTTAAAAAGATGTTGGATACAGACCCAGAGCAGCGCATCAAACCCCATGAAGTCCTGCAACATCCCTTCATGACTGAAATGGTCCCCCAAAGATCCTTTAGGGACAAGGTCATGATGGAGTCCGAGGCAGCAATATCTATGGACACCCTCAGCTCTGAATACCACCAACCTGAGGAGAGGCAGTCTCAAGAAGAGGAGATAGTGGTCATGATGGAGTCCGAGGTTGCGATACCTATGGACACCCTCAGCTCTGAATACCACCAACCTGAGGAGAGGCAGTCTCAAGAAGAGGAGATAGTGGTCATGATGGAGTCCGAGGTTGCGATACCTATGGACAGACCAGTGTTGTTTTTGGCAGGCATTTTAGATTTAGTTTAAGTCTTAGTCATTTTGACGAAATGCTTCTTCGTTTTAGTCCCATTTTAGTCATTCTATCCTTGATAGTTTTCGTCTAGTTTTAGTCCGACGAAAACTCAAAAGGTTTTAGTCTAGTTTTAGTCGACGAAAAGGTGCGTTTTGAAGTCCGTGGTGTTCTTTCCCCGACAGTTTGAAGCCGCAGCACGAGGAAGCTGTGGCTCCACAACTGTCGTCTGTCTCGTCTCCCCGTCCCCGTACAAGACATTGTTTTTATTGTCACTTAGACTGTATCTGAAGTAGGACCATAAATCATCCCTCTTTTTTCAGCCACCGGGCACCGCTGCTGTGCCTGCCGCCACGGTGTGTGTTTGCGCGCGCCTCGTCCACCTGCCGCTCTGTGTATGTGTATGAGTGTGTGCGCGCAGCTGTGCGCGAGCGAGGCTTTTGGTGCGTGTGTGATGGGGGCATGACTGTTAGGACAAACAAAGCATGTTTTGAAACTTTGTTCGTCCACCTAATGACAATTTAGTCTCGTCTCGTTCTCATCTGATGAAAATGAATACAATTTTCGTCAGTTTAGTCTTTACAGAGCTTTGGTGACGTTCGTCTTAGTCTCATTTTCGTCAAGGAAAAAAGGGGTCTGACGTCGTCATTTAAGTTTTCGTCCTGCCTGACGAAAACAACACTGTCCCAGACTCAATGGTGTAATTAAACACACACAGGCCATAAACACACACAGGCCATCAGGGTTTTCTCCGGGTGCTCCGGTTTCTCCCAACAGTGCATGATACTGAAAAATGAAAGTGCATGAAAAAAAAGAAAACCCAGTAACTCCGCCAAATTGTCTCAGTTGGGTCAATTTTGCCGGTCCCAAGCCCGGATAAAGGAGGAGGGTTGGTTTTGTGACATTAAAAAACAGGAGAAAGTTCATTTATAGTTCAAAACATATTTGGGGTGGTTTTTACTCCCTTTTTGTGATCATTTTTGCCAAGTATGCAAATTAGGCGATGACTTCATTTAGCGACTTCTATCAACTATTAGGACAGCCAATAGCTACTTTCCTTACTGAGGAGTTGGCAACACTAAAGGTCGCACATAAGGGTTTCCTCCAGGTGCTCCCTTTTTTCCCAACAGTGCATAATATGCCTCTTAACTGAAAAAACAAAACAAACAAACAAACAAAAAAAAAACATAAATTCACTCACACAGTTATACCCTGGTGGTGATAAACTACCTTAGCAGTCACAGCTGCCCTGGGGCAGATTGACATATATACATACATTTTTGTATATACATACATATATATATATATATATGTGTGTGGAATATATATATATATATATATATATATATATATATATACACATATATACACACACACATTGTGACATTAAAAGACTTTGTTCTGTCTTGTAATGTCACATAACCAACCCCCCCCCCCCCCCTTACATGGAAAGCTGCGTCGGAATGGTGAGACGTCGGAGTGGCGGGATGTCGGAATGCTGAGATGTCGGAGTGGCAGCATGTAACCGTTCATAGAATAACATGTTTGACAAGCAGATGTCCAGTATGAGGCAGGGGGCAGTCAGTGTGATGATTTTTATATTAGACAAGTGAGGGGCTGCCTTTCCCTGTTGTCCAGGTAACAGTGGAAACACGGTCTCGATTGGCCCGGTTATTTTCTGACTTATTTTCTGAATACACGCTCCCAATGGGCCGAAGTCCAGACTGTTGTGGGAAGGAACGGCAAGTGATTCACGCAACAGGATGGCCCAGCCAGGCTAGAGAAAAAGTGGGCTTGAGAAAAGCAGGAGAGAATAAAGCTGGAGGATCTCAACGTCAAGCAGAAAAAAAAAGAGGACCAGAGGCGACTGCAGGAGGAGATTAATCGAGTCAATACTGAGATCATATTGGCCAAAGAGCGGAGGAAGGAGGAGGAGAAGCTGGCTGACATTAAAGACAGAGAATATAACGAAAAGAAACTGAAGCAAGAGGAATGTGTCAGCTCATTGAGGACATTATGGGGTGTATTCAGGATTTTTATTCATTTAAAATTTTCCCATTTTAAAATCACTCAGTGATGATTTATTATTTTATTTTTCAAACTAATTGAAACCCATTTAAATTTATTCAAACCTGTCTGATACTTGAATAATTTAGAGAGGGCAGATTTCTCCAATGAGGAATTTGGGCTGCGGGGGCTGCTACCAGGGTGTTAAGTTATGATTACATTCTTCAGAGACTTCAAATAATACCAGTAACATTGTGATATTATACCTACAAGGAGCACACCTACAACAAAAATCCTTTTTCAAGTATTTATTCATACAAGAAAAAGGACAGAGCAGTAGACATTTGAAAAACTTCAAACCTTGTAAGTCACGAAAAATTCAGTATTGACCCACATCTGGGCAAGGGAAACTTGATACCAATTATTTCATCCCTCATGAAGGGGTCTATTTGAGCTACCCTTTGTCTGATCCCTTCCCCAGGATCTGTTTGCCATGGGTGACCCTACCAGAGGCATAAAGGCCCCGACAACTTAGCTCCTGGGATCACTGGGATGCACAAACCCCTCCACCACGGTAAGGTGGTAGCTCGAGGAGGGGATAATATACATTTAATTAAATCTTTTTAGTCACACATACACATAAAAACATACGAGTGTATATGTGACTTGATTGTGGGAAGAAACCTGAGCACCAGGAGAAAACCTGGAGAATAATGTTATTAGCTGGACTTGGGGTCTAGCACAGCTGCTGCTGCACTGCTGTGGATGTCCAAAGTTCCTGAGGGTGGGCCGTGGTTTTATGCTTGTGCTTTTTTGTGCTTATTTTTTCAATGTTTAAACTGATGGGGGGGGGGGTTTCAACTATTCAGTCAAACATACACACATATGCATATATAAACATGTGTGTGTGTGTGTGTGACTTTGTTGTGGGAAGAAACCTGAGCAACCAGGAGAAAACCGTACAGAATAATGCTATTAATTGGAGGTGTTTGAATATGTTAGTGGTCTGGGGATGAGGAGTGTATCAGCCAATGGTTATATTCATTGTTGAAGGACGTTCCTCCTTTGTCTGAATGTTTTTTTTTTTTGGGGGGGGGGGGTGGGGGGGGGGGCATGTCTCTGTGCATGTAATTTGACATTATCATCAGAAAATTGGATGTTTCTTGCCCTCGCAGATTTAGCTTTCTGGCTTTCCCTTTCAAAGTACAACCTGTTGTCCTCTTTCTGGGCCTCAAGATCTCTCTGCTTCTCCTCCAGCTGCTTCTGCACCTTTTCACGCATCTGCGCTTCATTGTGAGCTGAAACAGCTTGCAGCATTTGGGCTCTCTTCTCCCTCTGTATTTGTTCCTGTATTTGTCCCATCGCTGCTTGTTTTTTGGCCTCTTCACATACTTTCTCTTCATCCCTGGCCCGACTTTCCTCCTTCTTTTTCGCTTCCTTTTCCAACATACATCTGACCTTATCCATGCAAAACTGCCTCTGCACAAACCGGGGATCTATGTACTCTTTTCTTTGCCGCCATTGCTCTTCTATTTCAGACCGGTCACGTTCTATCTTCCTATCCTCCAAAATGGATTGTTGCTCCCTTTGTTGTTTATAAACGTTTTTCTCAGCTATATCATCGAGACGACGTTTATGGTTGGCTGCCTTTAACTGAGCTGCTTTTTCAGCTTGATGTGCATGCAACTCATCCAGGGCTCGAAGTTGAGCTCTCTCCTCTTTCTCAGCCTGAATCTTCTTCTCTCGCAACAGTCTCTTCTCCTTCACCATCTCCTCATTCTCTTCATCCACTCTGCGCCGGAGTTCCTTTCTCCAAAGAGATTGCTCCTGCTGTTCTCTGACAGCTTGCTTATCTTCAAGCACCATCTAAAATAAAGTCAATGTTCTTACTGAGGCTGTGTACTTCTGCTAATTTCTAAACTACTTATTTCTAAGTAGTTTCTCCGTCTAGTAGTTTCTTTTCTAAGTAGTTTCTCCGTCTAGTAGTTTCTTTTCTAAGTAGTTTCTCCGTCTAGTATCTTTGTCTTTACTTCAAAGGGCTTTGAGGTTTCCTATGACATCATCAAAGTGAAGTGATGTCACATTGCATTTACTTTTTTTAAATTTTTTTTAATTTTATTTAACAACAAAACAGAGTGACGACAACAACAGAAACAACAACAAAAAGATAAAAAAATAAAAAATTTACAAAAATTCTTTTGTGAGGGAGGGGAGGGGGGAAGGAATTTATATAATATGTAAAAGAGAATTTAAAAAGAAAAGAAAAAAAAACTTAATTGGATTACATTGGAATATCTATATAATAATAATTATATGTATACATATACATACACATACAAACATACATGCACACATACATACACACATATACATATGTAAACACATATATACCCACACACACACAATCCCCCCGAATCACCGACACAACAGCGACGATACAACAACCACAACAGCATTAGCAGTAACAACACCAGAAATACCGGCGACAGCAATGACAGCAAACAAATGACCGCAACGACGCTAACAATAATGACAGTCATACTAATGAGGATATGGAACAACAAAAGCCACCACAATCCACAACACTATGGCCCGGGCCAGAGGCTGGCCCGGCCCCCCGCACCACCCAAAAAGCAGGCCGACCAGCACCCACGTCCACCGTGGTGGGACGCTAGCAGGGCACCCCACAGGGCCCCGCCCCGCGGCCACCCGCCAACCAAACTGACCACCCACTCCACCTCTAAATACCCCGGGCCGCACATGACTCTCCTCTTGTGTTATGTTCATGTGGTGCATTAAAAACTTCACTGTGATGTATGCATTAAAAAGTGGGGTGTGAAGGGTTGGTGTGTGATGCATTAAAAGTCGGAGATGCATGTGACATGGAACTGGCCCGGGGCCAAAAAAAGAAACTGGGGCAGAGTGGGGCCAAAAAGGGGCTGGGGACACGGCCCGCGGCCCACACAGGATCCCCACATTTTGCGCCCACCGGGTCCAGGCAGGTGGGCGAGCCAATCTCAGGACACCGGGGAACCATGGGTACCAGCCAGCCCACCCTCCAGCGGCACAGGGACCCGAGCCAACCCCCAGCCCAGACCACACCGCTGCACACCACAACGACCTCTGTCATTCCACATCCCCACAGCAATCGCCACCCCCTGCCATTACCATCATCATCATCATCACGATCACCAATCCACCATCACCACCACCACCGGCACACCACTACCGTCACCACCAACACCATCATCATCATTACACCACCACCGCTACATCAATGACCCGGGGGGGACCATACACACACCATACCATACATACACACATATACATATGCACATTTTCTTTTTTTTTTTTTTTCTTTTTTTCTCTTTTCCTTTTTTTTTCCCTCTCTTTCCCTTTCCCTCTTCATTCCCCTCCCCTTAATGTGTTTTATTGAGTGTGGTGTGTGTATGCATGTGTGTCTGCGTGTGTGTGCGTGTGTATTCAAAACATGTGTAGGGATGTAATTGATAGAATGGATAGATTTATGTATAATTGATTGGTTGGCTCTCAGACAGAAAAATAAATAAATATAAAAGAAAAAAAATGTATATAAATAAAAATGATAAATTGGTCGGATGGAAATTGGGGTGTTTAAGTTGTTAAGAAGTGGATGAGAGTGGACCAGGGGGATTGAGATTCTGTTGTAGTATGGAGGGGGGTAGGTGTATATTCGAGAGAGATGTGGTCAATGAGCAGGTTTTTCCAGTGGGCCAGATGAATGGTGTTCCTAGATTTCCAGTTCATGAGAATAGTTTTCTTGGCGATAGTTAGGGCCACGAGAAGAAGGTTATTGTTTGTTTTGTCTATTGTGAGTGATGATAAGTCTCCTAGAAGGCAAAGTGAGGGGGATAAAGGGATGCGGCAGCCCATGAGGTGTGATAATGACTCGGTGACTAGTTTCCAGAAGTGCTTGATTGGGGTGCAGTGCCAAATGGCGTGAGTGTAGGTGTCGGGACAGTTTTGAGTGCAGTGGGTGCAAATTTCTGAGGTGAAGCCCATTTTAAACATTTTTTGTCCAGTGTAGTGAGTTCTGTGAAGTTCTGTTAAGTCTTATATTATATGAGTTGTAAGTTAGCATTTTTAGTCATAAGATAAATGTTTTTACAGATTTGGGTCCAGAATTCGGCATCAGGAGCAATTGCCAGGTCTTGTTGCCATTTTTGTGATGGTAGAGATATGATTTTGTCAGATTCTAATATTATTTTATATATTTTGGAGAGGAGTTTTTGGGGGAAAGGATATTAATAAATTCTGATAGTGCAGGTGAAAGGTCTAGATTTGTGGAACTGATGTTAATTTTTGATTTGACAGATGACTTAAGCTGTAAATATTCCAGAAATTGATTACTCCCAATGCCGTACTCCTGGACCAGGTGGGGAAATGATGCCAGGGTGTTATTATGGAAAATGTGTTTAAGGTGTGTGATGCCCTTTCCTGCCCATGTGTGAAAGTTGAGTGCTTTTTTGTTGCAAAGGAGGTCCGGATTGTTCCAAATGGGCGTGAGGCTAGATGGTGAAAGAGTGGTATTTGTGATTTTTTGAAATTTCCACCAGGCTGTCAGAGCAGATGCTATTGTTATTGCTTTGAAACAGGGGTGGCGTTTGATTGATAGACTGAGAAATGGTGTGTCTGAAATCCGGATATCTTTACAGAGTGTCTGTTCTATGTCTAACCAGGTGTGATCTGAGTAATTGGGGTGTGTCCATTTGTATATGTACTGTAGTTGATTTGCCAGAGAGTAATAATTGAAATGTGGTGCATCTAATCCGCCTTGTAATTTTGGTTTTTGAAGTGTGGCCAGTTTGATCCTTGGTGTTTTATTTTTCCAGTAAAATGTAGTGATTATCGAGTTTAGAGAGTTGAACCAGGTGGAAGTGGGATGGGTTGGGATCATTGAAAAAAGATAATTTATTTTAGGTAGTATTGTCATTTTAATTGTTGCTATTCTGCCTAGAATGGATAGTGGTAGCTTCATCCAGCGTTGGAGGTCGTCATCTATTGTTTTAAGTAGTGGAGTGAAGTTTAGTTCTATCAGCTCTGACAACCCGGAGGAAATGTTGATACCCAAATATGTGAAGTGACCCGTGCATAGAGGAATGGGTAATGTATGGGCTGTCGCATCCCATCTGGTGTTGTGCAATGGGAGGATGGATGATTTATTCCAGTTTATTGAGTAGTCTGAGATTTGGGAAAATGATTCAAAGAGATTTATTAATTCCTGCAGAGATGATCGGGGATTTTGAAGAAAAAGTAAAATATCGTCTGCATATAAACTTATTTTGTGCTGTATTTGGGGTGTTTTAATTCCATGGATATGGGAGTTTTGACGGATGGCTGTTGCTAAGGGCTCGATGAAAATTGTGAATAAGGAGGGAGAGAGTGGGCATCCTTGCCTGGTCCCCCTGTGCAGTGTGAATCTTTGTGATGTTACTCAACTCAACTCAACTCAACTTTATTTGTTAAGCATTTTAAAACAACCACAGCTGTACAAAGTGCTGTACATAACTAGACAAAACAACAAGATAAAAAACAATCAAAAAAACAATTAAAATAATGGATAAAATAAAAGCAGAATTAAAAGTATAGTTTCAATGTTTTTAAAAACTAATTTAAAAACATAGAAACAAATAACTAAAAACAAACCATAAAACACTAAAACAGGAGCCGAGTCTCATGGAGGGTTAAAAGCCAATGAATAAAAATGGGTTTTAAGACGACTTTTAAAAATGGACAGTGTGGGGGCTTCTCTAATTTGGAGGGGTAGCTCGTTCCATAAAATTGGGGCTGCAACCTAAAAAGATCTATCCCCTCTGAGCTTCCGTTTGGACCTTGGTACCTCCAGGAGCAGCTGATCAGCTGACCTGAGGCACCGAGCTGGGGTGTAGGGGTGGAGAAGCTCAGAGAGGTAAGATGGAGCCAGACCATTTAAAGATTTAAAAACAAATAAAAGAATCTTAAAATGAACTCTAAAATGCACGGGTAACCAGTGGAGGGAGGCCAGGATGGGAGTAATGTGCTCCCTCTTACGTACTCCAGTTAAGAGCCGGTAGTGACGGTGGCTGATGGTGAGGTGTACAGAATCTTGATCCAGTTAATAAATGATTCCCCAAAGCCAAATTTCTGTAGTGTATGAAAGAGAAAAGTCCAGTTTACCCTGTCAAAAGCTTTTTCTGCGTCTAAAGTGGCTATGATGGTGTCTTCCTGTTGTAATGATGAGTAATGGATTAAATTGAACAGTCTACGTGTATTGTTGGATGCCTGTCTACCTTTAATGAAGCCGGTCTGATCTGGGTGAATTATGTGAGGTGTGACTTTTTCTAACCTAAGTGCGAGGGCTTTACTGATGATTTTCATGTCTACGTTGATTAATGAGATAGGACGGTAATTTGACGGCAAGGTGTGATCTTTATTTGGTTTTGGGAGAAGTGAGATTAAAGCTGTGTTCATATGTATCGGAAACTTAGAGTTTTGTTTTATTTCAGTTATTGTTTTCATGAAGAGTGGGGATAAAATGGACCAGAAGTGTTTGTAGAACTCAGCAGGGAAGCCATCGGGACCTGGTGCTTTATTGTTTGGCATGAGATTTAGTGCGGTAGAGAGTTCTGTTTCTGTGATTGGTGAGTCGAGTGTATTGACCTGATCTGTATTAAGTTGTGGAAGTTTAATGTCTTTAAAAAATGAATCAATATCCTCCTGTCTTGGGTCTTTATCAGATGAGTATAATTTGGCGTAAAAGTTTCTAAATATTTCATTTATTTCCTGCGGTGAGTTGGTGGGGTTCCCTGCTGAGTCCTTAATGGTGAAAATTATTGATTTTTCTTTATTTTGTTTGATTTGATTTGCCAAGTATTTACCAGATTTGTTGTTGTGATGATAGTTTTCTTGTCTTAACCTATGGATTAAAAATTTTGCTCTTTTGTTTAAAATGTCGTTTAGTTGTAATTGGTGTTTTCTTAATTCCTTTTGAGTGTCTTCTGTTGGATTATTTGCATTCAACGTTTCTAATTGTTTCATTTTTGTTCCAGTCTGACTTCTTGCTCCTTTTCTTTCTTTTTTTTGTGGACGGAGAATGAAATAATTTTGCCTCTTAAAACTGCCTTGCTTGTTTCCCAGAGAAGTGTATGTGATGACTTTGGGGAATCATTTATTTCCAAGAAGGACGCCCACTCTCTTTTGATGTAACTGCCAAAGTCTGGGTCACTGAGCAGAGATGTGTTGAAGCGCCATCTAGGAGCATGTTTGTGTTGAGTGTAAGGATTCCATATAATTGAGATTGGAGCATGATCACTAATAATGATGGGGTGGATTTTTGAATTGGAAATTTCAGATATGATTGAATTACTGGTTAGAAAGAAGTCGATACGGGAGTAAGAATGATGGACTGGTGAGTAAAAGGTATATTCTTTGGTGGTTGGATGTTGTAATCGCCAACTATCGCCAAGACCGAAATCTCTCATGAACTGTTTTATTGTTTTAGTGGATTGCCAGTTGCGTTTATTACTTGTGTTATTGGATCTGTCAAGTGATGGGTCGATAATTGTATTAAAATCGCCTCCTATTATGACTGGGCAGTTGGAGATGTTTGAGATGGTGGAGAAGAAGTTGTCAAAATTTTGCATTTGCATTAACTTTGAGGATTCCTATGACATCATCACATTCCATTTACTATGAGGATTCCGATGACATCACAATTACCTTTGGGCTTGCCATCTATCATGACTAATCAGAATTAAGCAGGGGCGGGACTTCTAGAATCAACCACGTGAATGATGACATGTTACCATGGTTACACAGATGCCAAGCAGTGAATTGATACACTAGCCTGGCTGTGCCATCCTCTTGCGTGAATCACTTGATGTTCCTTCCCACAACAGTCCGGACTTCAGCCCATCGTATTCAGAAAATAACCGGGCCAATCAGAGACCGTGTTTTCACTGTTACCCGGACAACAGGGAAATGCAGCCCCTGATTGGTCCATGTACTACTGTAACCAATCACCGTAACCAAGCATCTGTGATGATGTCAGATGCTTGGTTACGGTGATTGGTTACAGAAGTCTGTCTATCAAGGAAAGTACTCCCGCCCACTTTCAGGGCTTCCAATGGGCTGAAGTCCAGACTGTTGTGGGACGGCAAGTGATTCACGCAACAGGATGGCATAGCCAGGCTAATACAAATCCAGGCCATGAATATTTTTATTGTTTTTCTCCTCTCCAGTCTCCTGTCGGTAAACTGTGCCAGTTTCTGCTACAGGACCCAGGACAGGTCAGTTTTATCATGTAATTTAAGAAAATCTAACACAAACCTGAAGTGTTCATCTAATCAGCACTAAACTGATGATAGAGTTTACGCTGTTGGTTCTCAACAGTGAAACTGAGTTGACTGGGATCTGTGAGGGATAGCACATGTATTCTCTTATTTGACCCTAATTTTTATAAAAAATATTAAAAATGTTAAATGAACAGTGCCGGACTGTTGTGGGAAGGAACGTCAAGTGATTCACGCAACAGGATGGCACAGCCAGGCTAGATTTGTATAGCGCTCTCAGTGCTTTTACTTTGCATGTTAGACTCAATGATGGCAGAGGATGCATGTAACGCACCCATCAGTATTAAGTTATCTAATGGCTGCAAACCTTTCGAATTAAGAAACCGCCAACTCTACCACTGAGCCAAAGGATAGGAGGGAAGGGGACAGGATAGAAAGGAAGAGAGGAGAGGATGAATGAAAGAAAGAGGTGTCTTTGCATATTTGATGACACACACTCATAAATACTGATGCGTACACATATGACGGCTCATACACACACACACACAAACTCTACGATGATATACATGAATTTATTTCTCCTTCAATTGTTTGTTTGTTTTCTCAGTAAGTTTGAAATTAATACCTTTATATGTTCAATTGTATTGGTTTTGTGTAGGAAATAGACTCCACTGGCCCCGTATGCCACTAGTGGAAACAGGCCCTGATAGTAGGCAATACACTAGAGTGTTTAAACATCATTTTCTTTCTAGCAGCAATGTTGTGTTGAACTCATCTCTGTGCTTCAGGTGGTCAAAATACCAAAAGAATATAAAACCATCTGAGCTTTTGGCCTCTTTCACCTACCTGTCAGACCGAAAGCTGCGCGCCACAGGCTCGGAACTGTTACTAAGGGACCATTACTATAGCAACAAGCTCCTCCAACTAAAGGGCAAGGACCTGAAGTGGCTCTGCCGCTGCAGGATTCAAGGCACACACGTTTAAAACACAGAAAAACATGAAATCGGTGGAATACAGCCTGTTGAAATGCATATGAAACATGAGCTGCTGAATGACTGAAGAGAAAACGAGGACACGGCCAGGAGGGAAGGTGAGATCTGAGGTGAAAGAGTGCGACACGCTGAGCAAAGTGAGAGAAGAAATGTGACGGATAAAACACAGAGAGGTAGAAGAGAGAACGGCAGAGCTGTGAGGTGTAAAGCTCATCAGTAGAGGCAGATTTAGTGCAGATGTGGGAGGCTGGAGGGAGCGAGTGTGTTACGAGACACACACTATGGACATACTCACTGTGAATGTACAGAGACACAGCTCTTCACTTCTTTAGCCGAGAAAAGCAAAAAGGAAAGAGAGGCAATGAATTTTACGACTTATTATGTGTCTTTTAACAAAAATGATTTGCCGAAACCCGCCCATAGCTTTTCTTTGTTCATTTATTTACACTCCACAGCAGCAGGAGGTCTACACTTACTTAAGACTTCTGCTGAGGGACCGCCTGGGCCTCAACCACAAAAAGCTAGTGATCAGTCTGTAAGAGATGTTGTTTACTGTGCCTGATGTCAATAAAATAGTTGAAAAAAGTTGCTTTGACTCAAAAAAATATAGAAATTTCATCAAATGTAGCAGTGATGGAGTATTTGCAAGTACATAACCCCAAAACAAGGCTGGACTAGGAAAACCAATCCTAACATTTTGTCTCAGACTGACCCCTCATAACCAACAAAGTGTGAACAGCCCGTCTGTATTCAGTGTGTTTTAACCCGCTGTATTGTTGACTGTTTGAATCACATTTAACTGAAAGATAAACACACAAACTTGTCTAAGGAGGAAAATCTGTGTTGTCATGGTAATACACACTGAGCTGTAGAGTGTTTCCGTACTATAAAGATGCACATTAAACTTCTTCCAACCAATGCTAGGAGCCAATTTATTGAAGTCTTCTTATCATCTGCTCATTCAAGACTGTACATGCAAAACATTAGCTAACTAAACTGCACTGAGAAGGTGACATAAAAAAGTTACTGACATTTGCTAGCGTAAAGCTCCTCTTTGGAACTTCTGGTTTATTGATAGTTTTGGTGCCCCCCTGTGGACAGAGCTGTCTCTCCTTATCTTGTCTTCTAAATGCTTCAAGTCCTTCTGCTGACTTTTGACAGTCAAAAATACATGATTATGATTAACCTATCTAGAGAATGTAAAATTGTCAGGTTTTGTAGTCAGCTGGTTGGTAGTAGGCCTCACTGTCTCAGGTAGGCCCGTCTGAATCCAATTTTGCTGCCTCCGTCTTTTGTGTCTTTCTCGCTGTGTCTTTCCCTGCATCTGTCTCCATTGTTCTTGGACTCTTTCCTCCAGTGACCTCCTGTGCTTCTTTGCGGATTTTGTGTTTGATCTTTATTTGGATTTTACCATGGACATTTGAAGCTAGACTTCCCGTTTGCCCTGTGATCTTTACTTTGGATAAAAATGTTTGTCTGCATGTTGGTCCCTGACTTTGTATTAAAGACAAGAAAAACATATTTGAGTGCTCATTTTCTGTCACAGTTTTAACATATCAAACAGTGGTCATTTGTTTGTATGATAGGAAAGTTCTGTGCTTTTTTACATCCTTTCTTCATCTGTCTAGATTTTGTCTGCTGCCCGATTTTATGCTATTAAGCACTGGAGCATGCCTAGTTTAAATCTGATTGAGTAGTATACATAAAAGTGAAAATCGTTTGCCAGCTGCATTTTCTAGTTATGTTGGTCTGACTGAAGTTTGATTCAGGGGTATTCCAGCTGGACTTCTGAATTTACATGATTTTTAAAAATATAGTTTCAGTCAGACTGAAGAATGTTTAAACATGAAAACATACTGACTGTTGTTGGTGATTTCTGAGAAATTCTGTAATTCCTCTTATGTTTACTTAAAACTCTGTCTCCGTTGACTTTGGCGCCCCCTGTGGACAAAGGGCTAACTCACATTGTTGCTACTTTTTTGTCATCCTCACAAAATGAAAGTTAATTGACAAAAAAAATCTATTCCTGTTGTGTTTTTACTGTTAATTTATGATTCTCTATGATTATTTTGCTGTGGGCAATCTTAGGCTGTTTCTTCAGCGTACCTATCCCCTCCACAGCTGTTACAGGCATCAAAAATTATGGTATAGAAATTGTTGATTCTGCCATCATAGGTCTTATCTGCTTTTGTGCATCACTCTCTATTTCACTTTATTTCATAACTAATCAAAACTTCCTCACTGGGACTTGAACTTAGCCAGTTAAAACCCTCTGGTTAGATAAGTTTAAACTACATGAGGACTTTAAACAATCAGAAAGTTCTTAGCCAGAAATGTAGTGATGTCCAAAGACTTGGTTAAATGTCTTGGTCTGCTACGGTTAGATTTCTTATGATGGAAATGCACCAGGTGCTAAACCTAGCCCTCACTAACTGTATGTCGTATCCATAGACTGTATATAAAATGGACGCCGTCTGCCTCCTCGCTGGATGAAGCCACCCATGAGAACAGCACCCTCTGGTGACGAGCTGCAGTATAGGTCATAAATCCCGCCTCCTGCCAGCCACCCTTATGGAGTTGTGGACAAGCTTTAGAAATTAATTACACAGAATATAATTTTTTTTGATGTTGACATGTAGTTACAGTAAGACTGGTTTGTGCTCAAGTCCTCTTTTTTTCTGTACAGCTCCATTTTTAAAAGTTATTAGGGGGTTCATGTTTTCCATGATTGACACCTGATTCAGCCTATGGGCGTATGAAGATTGCGTAGCTCATCCGGGGGATATGCTGTTTGTGCTGAGCGTCATCACAGCGACTCTCTGCAACTCTCCCGCCGAATGCGTACAACACTACTATGCAATTTTGGTTTGAGGGAATGTAGAAAAAACGCAGAATTACAGAGAGCTTTTTGGCTTCAAATCTGTACACTGGCAGAAGGCGGAACTGAGTTGTCCATAGTATATACAGTCTATGGTCGATCATGTTCTGACACAAAAATGGTGGTATACCATGACTCCTGGGAGGAAATCTCATCTGATGTTAAATTTATGCTTAGTTTTTGAAGTTGTTGGCATCCCATGTTATTACGAGCGCATCAAAATCAATTTTTTAAGCAACTTTACAAACCCACTATAGCAACAGAGTTAGTGTTTGTGTGCGTTTGTGGGTTAAGTTTAGCCTGAGGCCTTTGTCATCTTTCCCATGCCCCTTGTCACACAAGTTCACAGTCAAGCCTCAAACTGAGGTTTCCTCTGCCATTATTATCATTTTTAATAATATTTCTTTTCATTGCGACCTGGTGAGGACCCCTGTTCTTGGCTGCATAGCTTGCATTTTTACACACACGCTGTTTATACAGCTGCAGATCCTTCAGAGCCCAGTTTGGAGTTTGGTAACACAGATGTTGGGGTTCAACCTAGTGCCATCTGGTAGCTCTCAGCTTGATGTAGATTTCAAGGTTGAGGAGGAGGGCAGAGGGCATATATGGTGTTAGAGAAATGAGAAGTATACAGAAGAATAGGAAGAGAAGGAGGGAAAACAGAGGAAAGGGAGACGGAAGTTTGTTGAAAAAGAGCAGAGTTGAGGAAATGAAAGGAGGCATTAGTTTAGAAGTGGTGGGAGAGAGGGCTAAAGTGGGGACTTAAGAGAGGAGGGATTATGGTGTGTAAAGAGGTGGTAAGTGGATGTAAAAGTAGTTGTATGGAGGGAAGGAAAACTTGTAATGGGAGGGAGAATGAGGGTGGAGCTGTGGGAACTTAGCATGTGAAACAGTGGGTATTTGGGAAGCAGGAAACAGCAGGTCGAGGGTGACATGGTGCAGGTGGTAACACTTTGATTTCAAGCTTTCAAAAAATAAGTGCCAACATCCAAATTCACACAGGCGTCAGAGTACTGTAAGTCCCTGCGCAGTGAGACAGATTTATACATTTAACTTCAGAAAAATCCACCAAACATAAAATCTTTTACTTCCAGAATTTAAGAGTCAGAGGAAATGTAACACCTATGCTACTGCAACAGGTAAGAAAATGATTTAAGTTTGAAGATTTTAGGCACTTCAGCTCAAAGGGAGACAAGATGCAATATTAAGATTAATTTGTTGGTTAAACTTGGTCCTATGGATGAGAGGAAAGAGAGAGAAAAGGGAGAAAGAGGCGTTTAGAAAGTAGGAGTGAAAGAGGATTTGTCTGAAAAGCACTCTGGACCTCAGTTAACCAGCACCTGAGAAGTATTTTGGGTTACATGGAAAAATAAAAGACAAAGATTGAGCTGTATGTCAAATTTGTTTAATGAAGTGAGGACAAAATTGTGTGCTCACCTGATTGTTTGTCATCCACATGAAGCAGAGGCGAAGGAGACATCCCTGTTTGTACTGCCCTTTGTCATGACAAACCCTTTGCCAGAGGCTTGGTAAGTGGCCATCACCAATAAGATGGAAAAATCTGAAGGTACCAGAGCTTCTACATGCCATGTTCAGTTTTAAAAAGCTTGGCAGCCCGACAAAGTAATTAAGTATTGGACACTGTAAAAAATAATCACCACAAGGTACAGAATTTAGTAAAGTCCCTTTGAAATTTGCCACATACTGTCAGAGGCCAGTTCTGCAAACAAATACTGTAATGTACAGTTGTGTCATGGGGACTTGCAGAGATAAGTGCAAAAGTATAGTTTTCCAGTTTTGTAAAAAGTTTGTCCAATTTGGTTGACTTATCTAACCCCCTGACTTTAACTAACTTCAGCTAACATTATAGATGGAACATTGTGGGTCAGTAAAAAATTGAAAATTCAAAAGTGAAATTCTCTCTAACAGACATTTGATCGATGAACTCATTACTGACTTTGATACTGTCGGTGAGGTCAAATATCACCACATACCCGTAATTTCTGAACAGGGCGGTCATAATCATTTATCTGCTCTCTACAAAGGTGGATTTATACTATACAGTTTATCCAGTCTCACAGATTTCCACATGACTTATTTTTCTTTCATATGACCCCTGAAGGATTTTGCATATAACTAAGCGTCAGTTTAAAATCCACATGGAATCTGCCCCTGTGCAGTGTTGCTCAGGGAGGCATGTTTCAGCCTCATCAATGACTCATTGTCACAGAGGACAATTCTGCCACTAAGCACATTTTTAAGCATCCTAGCTTTCAATAAAGTTATTGTCCAAACTAATCTTGTTTCAAATCACAAGCCTTAAAGGACTAAATGGAGAAAAACAGCCTGATTTTAAAGGGGACTCCAATCAATACCCTGACCCTAATTTAAGGGAATAACTTCTTATCAGTCAAAGCTTGTGCTTGTACTTAATGCCATACTTGTGTCAGAGCAATCAGACTAACACAGATCATGACTACAATATCAACCTTTCAAAGTCTTACAAAAATAGAGAAGTAAACTCTTAAGTGCTCTACTCACAACCTTTTACAAAATTCAGCAAGAAATGTATGGGAAATAGCCAGAAACATCCCCTGATCTGAGGGCTGTTCTTCGCCATATTGAAAAGATTACACATTATGATTGCAACAACATGTGAAACTTATTCCCCGCAGATTTTTGTTGAGTAAATTAGTCAGTCAATCAGCAAGACTGTATACAGCTGTATCATGTTGAAAGGAGGTCAAACTGTGAAACATCTGTTTCATTATTTCACAATTACTGTTCTCCAGGCTTTTGAACAACAATCGTGACTTTGGCAGAGAGGGGCCTGTGCCATCTGACATGTCATCATTTTCTGAGGGTTTCGCCAAGGACAAAATAACATGATTAAGCTCCATAAATGTCATCAGTGGGAGATACCATGATTTTGGTTGTCAGTGCCCTTGATTTTCTAACAAAATTCACAGGCAATAGCTAAGGGGGAGGGACAGAAATGAAGTGAAATGGTAAAACTAGAGGAAAGACAAAACATTGCATGAGAACTGAAGACAAAACAGAATTATAGACCAAGAACTGTGACAAGAAGGTTCAGAAGCTGATGAATTCTTAGTTTTCCTAAAGTATACAGTGTGGAGTACCCTAACCCCTAACCCTAAGCCTAACCCTAACTCTAACCTTAATCCCTAACTCTAACCTTAACCCCTAACTCTAACCTTAACTCCTAACTCTGACCCTAACACTAACTCTAACCCCTAACCCGAACCCGTAACTCTAACCCTAACTCTAACCCTGACCCCTTACTCTAAACCTAACCCCTAACTCTAACCCTAACCCCTAACTCTAACCCTTAACTCTAACCCCAACCCCTAACTCTAAGCCTAACCCTTAACTCTAACCCTAACCCCTAACTCTAACCCTAACCAGTAATTCTAACCCCAACCCCTAACTCTAACCTCTAACCCTGACCCTAACCCCTAACACTTACCCTAACCCGTAATTCTAACCCCAACCCCTAACTCTAACCTCTAACCCCAACCCCTAACTCTAACCCCTAACCCTAACTCTAACCCTAATCCCTTACTCTAACCCCAACCCCTAACTCTAACCTCTAACCCTGACCCTAACCCCTAACACTTACCCTAACCCGTAATTCTAACCCCAACCCCTAACTCTAACCCTAACCCTAACTCTAACCCTATCTCTAACCCTAACCCCTAACTCTAACCCTAATCCCAACCCTAACAATAACCCTAACCTGAGTGAAGTTGGATCTTGCCACGTACGCAACTTATCTTGCAATTGAAGCAGATGACATGCTCATGCCATCAGAGCAACCGCTGGATAACAGCGTAGGAGCCAGCAGGACTGTATGAGTGGGGTGGTAACACTGGCCTTTGTGAGTCCCTCTACATACTTTTGTATGCGAGCTCCCTCAAGCTGACTCACCTTATCCCACCAAGAGTACCAGACTGCAGACACAGCAGAGTTCAGTCAGCATGTGAGCAGTTACTCAGCTGCAAGTGCATGCTTAGTGGGGGGATTGACTTTGACAGTAATATGCCAGCAGACTTTGGGAGTCAGGGATCAATCTGGGTATTTGAATTGTGTAGCTCCGCATGGTTAGACCTCAGTGAGCACACACTCAGACAGAAGTTTATGTCGGTTTGCAATTTTAATATTCAACAAGAAGTTTTTTTTTTTTTTAGATAATCCTTGTTTTGCAGATTAGAAGGCTGAGCAAAGGATGCATTTCAACCTAGAATCTGACCATGTGTATGGTTAAATATTTCCATTTCTCTTCCCTGTACATTTAACTGAAAACTTCCTATGTTGTTACTCATATTTTCTCTAGATCAAACCTGTGCAGGGATCCCTATTATAGCACATACCAACTCTCTCCTTGAACCTTTGGAAATGAGTTTGATTTCCTTCCAGACGACACTGGGCCCACTTGAGGAAATGGAGGTTTGCTGTGACAGACACGTCTAAATGCCATATCGCTCTACTCTATCTAAAAGCCTGTGTACTGTCTGCAGATCATAGCCTCAGGTCACGTCACTCCCTCTCTCCTCACTGCCTTTCCTGTCTGTGCCCCTGCCACCCTCTGATTCAGCTCAGCTGTAATAACAATAAATCAGAGGTTTACAGGTTGTTCAGGGTGGGGGGAAGAGGGAGGAGGGGAAGTGGAACTTTTTTTTCATTTAGAAGTGTCTGGTTCAGATTGGTAGGACTGGTAGTTTCCTTCACCTACAAGATAAACAACTAAGTCAATGAACAATGCACACTCTGAAAAGTAAATCTCATTTCTAGAAAAAATAAAATTTCCTTTGGTAACATGTTTGGTTTTGATGGAGCAGAGTCTGGAGTGCCGGGTGTGAGCAGGAAGTTGAGGACGTGTTCCTCCTAGACGGGTGCGGTTTTATTTGAACTGAATAGAAGTTTGTCCTTAAGGAACTTCCCTCAGAGTTTTTAATAGAAAGTCTGATTTTTACAGGCCCACTGGAAAAGATTTATCATATTACCCCTCAAGCTGTTGAAGGGTGGGTGATTGGTGGCAGTGACTCAACTATTGACATTATGAGCTTATTACGTTATGAGTTCGGCTCAGAGGGATGTGATTTCACTGACATCATTGATATCTGAAGGGGCATTATGAAACCCAAAGATGGCAGGTGCCATTTGGGTAAATGACTACCTTCACCTCGGGCTGGGATTGGTATTTATGGGTTTGGCGTGAAGTCACTCAGCATTCGCAGCACCATGTTTAGACCCAACCTAGGACCAGGATTATCAAGTGCTATCTGTGAATGAGGAAGCAAGGAAGCTACCATACAGGGAAAAAGAAACAACCATAAACTTGTCAAATTAATTGGGGAAAAGTTGAGACTAAGATAAGACAAGATAAGATTTTCCTTTATTACTCCCACAAGGGGAAATTCCACTTTTACAGCAGTGATAAATACATAAGAGAGATAAAGGAATGAAGAAACTTAGGAGTTAAAGATATTAAAAAAGATTTATACATAAGTGTTATTTACAGCTGTTATGTACATGTTGATATACGTATATCAGCTGAATAATTGAGATATTTATATACACAGAATAAGCATACGTGTGTACAGAACATACATATCAATATGATTTATTTCTAACACTGAGGTTTCTGTTGTGGAGTCTAACAGCTGCAGGAAGGAATGACCTGTGATACCTCTCCGTCACACACTTCGGGTGGAGCATCCTGTCCCTTAAGGAGCTCCTCAGTGCAGTGAGTGTGAGTGTGTGTTGGAGGGGGTGAGAGTCTCTGTCCAGCATGGAGGACAGCTTGGCTGTAATCCTCCTCTCCCCCACCATCTCCTCCAATTGTTCCATGTGAATGCAGACCAGACTAATATTTTATTCTTATTGTGATTTATAGGAACAAGACAGGTAGATGAACCCTTACAGTTTCAGAACTAGTATAATTTTATTTTTGGAGGGTGGCAACTTCTAAAATAAATGTGTGTTTTTTCCCCTTTTGTCTCCCCGTAGCTGCTCAGGTGAAATCACTGAGTGACAATCAGACTCACCTGGTGCTGAGACCTTAAAGGCCCAGAGCTGCCTGCAGTCTGCAGAGACATTTGGTGGGGAACTGCTGCCCTGCTGCTTTTCATTTGTGTTGTGCGTTCTTTTTGTTTAACCCTCCTCCTGTGTTAACTTTTACTATGCACCCAGCAAGTTAAGGGTCGGTTTCAACCTGTGTCTTAAATCAGCTGTAAATTACACTAAAAACAATTCTCTATCATCCAGTTTGGTTCTCATCTCTAGGTTACGTTGTTAGGCTTCATTATCCATGAAAATATTGCTTATAATAGTTTTTGTCCTCTGGGCCTTTCTTTGTCAGTATACCCTCATACAGTCCTCTGTACTGAATTGATCTTACATGTCTGGACATGCCCAACATTGTTTTTTGTGCAGGGAAAAACATTGAAAAATGAGAATTTCTTAAATCTCACATGATTGGAAGAGGATCTGACTGTCAGTGTGTTTCCTGACAGTGCACTTATGATTTCAGTTTTTGCTCTGATTATCAGATATTGATCTAACCGGGTCAACAGCGACCCCCACACGACAAGTGCCATAATTTTATAATTTAGTTTATTTGATTTTTTGATTTTTATTTTATTGAAATAGAGGTTCCTGACATTTAAAATCAAAAACCAGTCAGTGCAGACCCTAAAACCCGAGGAGAGTTAGTGAATTTGTTCTTTTGTCACGCTAAATGACTTATCAAACTCTGTCAAAAATGTGAGGATAGCTGTTAGTCCCATAGGACTGCCTTCGGATGGGGTGTAACATGTTTGTTCACGTAAAGTTAGTGTTTAACTGACAATCTAGCATCTTAATTAAACCTTGTTTTTGTCTGCAGATAGATGGATATTTTCGTCTGATAAGTGATTTTTTACTGGAACCAGCCATTGACTGAATAAGTTGGGTGATAGCTGCATGGTCAGCAACTAAAGACACGCAAAAGAGTAGTGACAAAAAACAGAAACTTAATAAAATGATCATGGGAGTAAAGGAAAACTGGAACGAAAGGACAGTAGACTGCAAAATGTCATAAGATAAAAAAAATCATAACAAAACAACAACAATGCCAAGGAAGCTAATTCAAGACATTTCTATAATCTGGTTAAATCTGAACATTCCTCTGAGAAATCTGTCAGGTACAATTAGATATAATCATATTGACAATCCAATTGTAAATTCTGGCACTTTAGGGGGATTGTTAACATGATAAAAGCCTGCCCCAACAAAAGTCAGGTACTTCCCAAACTTTCAATACAACTATGCCTGGAATGAAAGCGCGCACACACTGACACACACAAAAAGTACCCAAAAAGTCCCTTTTGGTGAGAGCTGAAGAGCACACAAAGGCCGGAGTACAATGCAACAATGGGGCAGCACACGGAACATGGAAAACTTAGCCAAACTTGATGAGTCTTGGCAGAGCTGGAATTACCTGCATGTGTACCGCGGCACAAGTACCTACTTGTTTACGACCTGTCAAAATCCAGCGACAGGCTGTTTTGTTCAGGGTTCATTTTAAAGAAACACAGATTTGGCCTGTTCTGTGTTTGTGTGTTGAAGTGGATTATAATAGTTTATCTCACAGGGAGCTGTTGGCCTATTCTCCTCTGCCTCAAACTCCAAAACAACACTCAGGCCCACTTGAGAGTACTCTGGGCTTGGATGAGTTCTGCCTCTGGCACGGAGTCATCAGTACAAGAATCTGGACGCCCTCCAAAGACAATATTTGTCAGAGTAGCCTTGTTTCAAACCTTTTCTGTTTATTACATTCTGCAGCCTTTCAGAGATGGGGTTTCAGATTGAACCTTAAGTCTCCAGTGAAAATGGCTTTCATGTTTTTAATCACTTTAGAAATGTTCAAAGGGGACAGTCGATGTTTTTAATCAGCGTGCACAGCTGCAGAGAGAAAAACATGCATTAATTTTCATTCACATCATATGGTTTGAATAATTTCCTTCCAGCACTTTTGAGACATTTACTGAAAGTGCTTCTATGTTTCAGCTGAGCAGAGAGAGAGTGTAAGTAATCTGTATTGAAGTACAATTATGGACAAAGTTTAAAGATTATTGAATCACTCAAACTTATGAAAGACCAAAAACAGGACAAAGGCTTTTTGCAGAGTGGCAAAACTTCTCAATTTTATTCGAACTTCAGGTTGCTCAAGTTACAAAAACCAGGAAAGGGAAAGAGTTATTTACATTTATTCAAATTCATTAAAATCTTCACAGTTGCTCAATGAGAAAAAAACAAATATCTGAAATTAGTCTGCTGGGAAAGATAATTTGCAGGTAAAAATCAAAGATGACAAAATCTGAACTCAATAACCCCTGCCACTGTTTGGTTACACTCACATTTCGTGGGTGGATGGATGTTGGCTCCTGGTCAGTCCTCTTCTTTGGTGAATGTTTAAAAACTTCACAGAAAAATACAACAAGCCTTTTAAGTCATCCCTTTGGGTCGAGTATCAAACAGCAGCATGTGACAGACAAAATGTGCCCTGTGTTTAGAGCTGTCAGCTTCCTGCACCTGCAGGCTCGAGCATATGGCAGGAGTCTGGACCTCCCATGATAAGACAGTCAAAAAGCTTCCCCCGAGCATGTGAGAGAGTGTGAGTGTACAGAAGAGAGGCCTTTTCCTTTTGCACTTCCCAGAGCGGCGCTAAAATCACTTGACTGGGTTGCAAATGTCAATTTAAGGGTCTTATGACAAATTTCAAAAGGAATTTGCAGCATTACTTTTCCTTACAGTGGTTTGGTTTCCCTAAGATTTGGTGTATTTTCTTTTATAGCCATCTTCTCTGCAAAGTTGTCTTGTCTTGCCCCTAATGGAAAAAGTACACCAAGGCTTGAATTTTCTGTCTTTTCAGCAAGAGCACCAAACCACTAGATGATCAGAGTGATGTGTGCCTTGGTATTTGAGTGTGTGTCCTCTAATTTCGGCATATCTAGTACCTTCCTTTAAGCTGTAGCTCATACAGCCTGACGTTCTTCGTCGTAAAGCAGCAGACATCTTTTTACTTTGTTTGAAAGCTCCTCCACTGGCACACCAACCACAGATTTGCGATGTACAGAGTAATGTTAATAGGAAATGAGCACTGAGGTCTCTCTCCAAGGACTTCGCAGCACATTAATGCCAGGAAGCTGTTCATTTAAATGTCAGGGGTGTATTAGTGCTGCTATATTGTGTTTTGACTGTAGCTATTTCAGCATTTACTCTAAATATACACAGAGCATTCTTCTTCTGTTGAGCGTATCTTAAAGGCATAGTTAAGTAATTACTGGAGATTTTAAAATAAACACATCCGGCGCACAGGCCCAGTTTTGTTAACAGGACTGCAGTTGCCACCCATTCATGGTGTAGAGCCAGCTCTGTGTAACACTTCAGATGAAGCCTGGAGAACATGACACACGAGCGCTTCTGTACCGCATTTCAGCTCTGCAAAAGCAAACTATGAAGTCCTCATGATAAAAGACTCTAGGTTTCATTCATGAAACGTGAGCAGAATGAAGTTGTGTGTAAACTGTGAGCAGAAAGAAATCTATATGCAAACAAGCATTCATCAATGTTTGATAGTTGAGATTTGTTCATAGCTGCTCACAAAATTAAGACTCAGAGCCGGCCCAAGCCTCAATGGGGCCCTAAGCAAAATTTGATTTTGGGGCCCTCTATTCCTTCCAATAATATTGATTGTTGATCGTTCACACACCTTCACAAATCTCTTTGATTAACATACCATGATATGCAAACATACCTTTTTATCTTGGCGTTTTTCTCTTCGTCCTCTTTTCTCCTCTTTTTTTTTCTCTGCTCCTGAAGGATATGTCCTTCTTTGTGACATTGTTTTGCTCCACAACTACCTGTGCTTTAGATGCTCAGTGCATATTACACAGCAGGAGGCACACAATGGTAGCAGAGCTTTGACATATTGGCAGTAGGAATCATAGGCCTACTTCAGCTGCAGCACTAAAAGGTTTTTGCTTTATTTTATTTTTACATTAATATATATTTGATCATACAGAAAGCATCACTTATACATGCAATATATATATATATATATATATATTTTTTTTAATTATTATTATTATTTTTTGTTTTTTTGGATTGCTCTTGGGGGGCCCCCTATTGGCTGCAGGGCCCTAAGCAGGCGCTTAGTTTGCTTATGCCTTGGGCTGGCTCTGTTAAGACGGCCCAGTTATTTTCCCAGAATTATTTTTCTCAACATTTGGTCTTTAAACAACAAATTGACCGTCCAAAACTCAAAGCCCTCCAGACAAATGAAGCACATGAGGCTAAAAACACTGGAAAGAAAGATTAAAACACCCCTAAGGTTGAATTCACTGACTCCAAAATCTTTTACACTAAAATGCCTGTCAACACAATCATATCAAAGTTGAGAGTATTTTGACAGCCAGAAATGACTGAGGGTTTAATCGCCTTTAAAATAAACAAATGAATACCAGTTGGAGAAAGCTTCTGGATGGTTTATTAGAGTCTGTTAAAACCACTGCCCCTCCCTCTGTGCTGTCCTGACACTCCGTGACTTGGTATCCAGCCTGGCATCCACTGCGATCTGCTATCCTCAGGGCCAATCCACACAGTCTGGCACCAGTCAGAGGTATTACAGTAACATCCTGTCCTCTTCTCACAGAGAATGCTTATTTTGGCAAGCATTTGGATATGCTCTCCATTAGAGGCCTTAACACTCTCACTCACTGCATTATCTGCACTCATTAATGATTGTCAAAACATGGGAGGAGGGATAGGCTGCCAGACCTGGAGCTGGATACTTGACACCACTTCTAATCTTTGCCCACTTGAAATACCAAGCGGGAGAAGGTGAATGGAGGTACAGACGGAGCGAGAGATTGTTGAAATGATGATTAATGGCAGTGAAGTGGATTCAGTGTAACTCACAGTAATGCAGTGGATCCTAAATAACCATGTGTTTGAGTGACTTCTCTTCTCTAATGACATAAGTCTTCTTTCTAGTTTTCAAAAATAAAATTATTCCTAAAGGAACTATTTTATTGTGTCTTCTTTGGCATAAAACTCTACTGAAGTGAAATGTTTTCCAAAAAGGGATTAGTCATCCTGAATAATAACACTCTCAAACTGTTGATTTCCACTCAAACACCTGTGTTTAAAACCTGATCCTATTTGGGTCAGCTTAAAGGTGGAGTAGGCAGGATCTGAGAATGTGCCAGTTTTTGGGAGAAATCTTGAATGTAAACAAACAGTTTATCCTCCCAACCAGTTTTCCCCTCAGCTCCTCCTCTCCCCTCCCTCTCCGCTCCAGCAAGTGCCGCCCACAAACAGACGCTCCTGCTCGCTCGTAACGTTCCAATTTAATTCAGATATAATGCAGATAAATACTTCGGATGATTAAAATGGGGCCCAGTCAACGTGAACGTAAAAAGCATTGGTGCTACTGTAGATGCCAACAGACTACCAGCAAACACAATGTTTGCAGAACTTCTATGACTAGGATAAAGTGACATAGTCCAGGACCCGAGGTAAACGGTGTAGCGGCGCTGCGACATGCAGCAGGTCCCGTTTGACAAGAAACACTTCTGTTACAGACACTTGGCTTACTTTATTAAAGCAGTTTACCTGTCCAGCAGAAAGATTACAAGGTCCGTGAGATCCCAAAGTGTCCCCCATTGTTTTATGTTAACCTGGCTTTTTAGCTCTTGTCCAGTCTACCTCCGTTTTAAGCGCCCGTTATTCCACCAGAGTCTCCGTTATTTACTTCTTTTCTTGCTTGTCTCGGCAGTCGTGGTCAAAGGAAGATTCAGACAATTTTTCGTACTATCTGGTTGGTTTCTACTGTCTGATATTGTTGCAAGCTAAGCTTTGTTTGGGCTCGTGAACGTTATTCGTGGAGCAGCATCTGCCTCACAACCAAACAGCACTAAGGAGCAGCGTCCACCTCACAACCAATCAGGTCGGGGAGATGGAGAATGGCTTTGTTTACAGTCAGAAATAGCGGGACTCCCCACAGCGGGACATAAAATTTTAAATGTTGACTACACAGGCATAAGAGTACACTGCGATATCGTGATATTCCCAAATGTCATCAATAACTAATAGCTATTGACTGATATTAAAAGCTTTTTTGTATATACACCACAAAAAAAGATGCTTCTTTAAAGGATTCCTGCCTACCCCACCTTTTAATTTGACCAGACTCCCTTCTCCCGGATTCTTCAGTTCTATCCAGATCCCTTAAAAATACCTGCAGCATGCAGAGTAGTGGAGACCATTAGCTAGGAGGTAGTGTGATTGGGAGGGTGTGCAGGGGTGTGCCAGCACTCTTGGGCTAACACTGTTCAGGTTTCCTTTCATAGGTAAAGCTTTTGTTTCACGCTAAATGTTTCTTTACACACCACATGAGCTCACACATTTCTTCAAATTAAATGTGAAGCTCTTTGTTTTCAGATGAACTAGCAGAACAGATGACAGTGATTGGAGGCTTTATTACAGTTCGTTCTGCAGCTCTGTTTTCTGTTGCCTCTGTAATGAGCTTGGTTCCGGGCCCAAACCCTCGGGTGTAGTAGTATAATCACACTTTAATGAGCTGCATCAGGACCAAGGTCCAGAGCTCTGGGATTTAGGGTGTTTCAATGAGGCTAAAGGCCCTTCAGTACCTGTTACCCTGAATGCTCCCAATAACTAAACATCTGGATTTAATGGTAATGAGCTAGTGTGACTGTTATACATGTGCCTGTGTCAGGTTTGACACATCTCATATTTATCAGAAAAGTGGCTCCAAAAAATTAAGAGATGAAGGGCTCCTCTGCGTCATTTATCTTTCGTGCAGTTAGTCACAAACAGAACAGACTGTGTGGTTGTTCCACGCTCTGAAGTTGCACATGATTGGTTTAAATGTACATTTTAAAAATGTTACATTTCAAAAAAGATATAACTAACTTTGGGACTAACTGGACACTGATTCATTCAGTATGTTGACATGGTGTGCAAAAACGTAAATTTCTTGCCTTAGTCTGCCTGAAACTGGAGTTTTAAAAACATGTAAACATATAAGTCTGACTGATATTACACCAAATCAAACTTCGGTCACACTTTACTTGACGGCTATCTCTATGACACATTATAAATACATGTATAATGCATTATAATCACGTTATAGCACTGTATAAGTATAGTTATAAACACTCATAAATGATCATAATGCTTTATAGCAATAATCATAACACATTATAAAGCATTTCATCATGACTTACAAGGTCAGGTATAATAATGTGTTATAACTGTTAACAACTTACTGACAATACCCACACAGATAATGCATTAAACATATATTTATGATGTGTTATAATTTGCTTATAAACTTGAACAACTATCATTATAATCACCCATTAATTATCATAAGGCTTTATAACATTATATAACATATAATAATAGTTATAATATATATAACAACAATACACCTGACCTTGTAAGTCATGATGAAATGCTTTATAATGTGTTATGATTATCGCTATAAAGCATTATGATCATTTATGAGTGTTTATAACTATAGTTATACGTTATGCTATAACATGATTATTACACATATACATACTGTATATTTATAATGCATTATAGAGATAGGCGTTAAGTCAAGTGTTACCTAAACTTCTCATACTCAGACTAACATACCTGGATGATGCAGTTGGGGATCACTTTTCACTTCCATATGCATGACTCAATCAGACTGAAACTGGTGTTAGCATTCTGCCAATGTTTTAGGGTTTGCACACTAGACTTTGAGCTGGAAGATTAAATTACATTACAATTTAATGGATAAAGAAAGGATGTAAATAGTGTAAATATTCCTGTCATACAAATACATGGGACAGATCTGTAAAAATGATGGTGTTTTCAGCTTTCATGCTTCTGTCATTGGTATGCTTTTTTCCCAGTGTTTATAAACTGGGAGGAGGATTGTAGTCCAGTTGAAGTAACTAATCAAGCTGTGCATGTATATGTACTGACCACTAGCAAAAGTAGCATGGGTAAAACAACAACACAAATAGGGTTAGGTTTGTGGATGCACTGGCATGTCTTTAGCAGTAAAGAAAAGCTGCAGCTATGTAGAACTCCATTCAGAGCACACAGACAGCTTCTGTTCAGGTCATGTCTATGAGACAGTGTAAAATTCTTCAATTTACTATTTGGTAATATCAGAGCAAATATGTCTCATCCTTGTTGATACTTCAGTCAGAGTGTTATCAGGGGCTCACATTTGATGATCCAGTATGTTGAGCAATATTAGCTCACATGATGGATTTGTTCCCCATGCTCTTGCCACGGTTGAAGATGTTATCTCAGTGGACCTCTGGCTCTTGGAAGACCAGTAACTGGAAGATCAGAAACAATGATGTGATGTGAAGAACTGTGACTGTAAGAGCATGAGAACAGGTTAAAGCAACAACTGTGTTTAACAAGATCCATTGAATCATTCGTGGAAATCACCAGTTGTCATCGGATGTCCTACTTTTTGGGACTTAGGATGGCCAGTGTTTAGCTGTAATGGATTTGGAGGCTTCACGGTCCAGTAAGACACTCAAGAGACAACCATGCAGTTAGGAGTTGAGGGTGGAGTTTCATGCTTCACTTTCAAATGTCTGATTGTAGTGATAATTACAGCTAAATTGTCATCAAATGGGTGCCAGTAGGATGCATTCAAGCAGCCATTGATGATGTCAGGATATAAATAGGACCCATGTCAGCCACCAGAGTCAGTCCACCCTCTTTTTTGAGAGTGGTGGAGGGCCAGGGCCTTAGAAGAGGTCTAGGCGATTGCCTCAGTTGAGCTAGGCCTCACCTGAGTATGGGCGCTCAGATAGCGCAGCACACCTCCTGTTGGAGCCCTGTTGTAGCGTGAGCATGGCCATCCGCTCGCAGGGGCTCTGGTCTGGGACCTCACTGGCAGGAAGCTCACCTTTGGTGGTGACTCTCCCAGTGCTCTTAGATTAGGATATTCTTCCTTTTCTTTTTCTTTCTTTTTACACGTGAATCCACGGGTTCTTGTGAGTTCTCACGATTCCTGATGTCAGTAATCCGCCACGAAATTTGCCTCACAAACGGATCTGGTAGGAATTGGCGGAAGGTGAAAATTGCTGCCGTTCCAGATCGGAGCCGTTCTATGCTATGCCCTATCCCAGTATGGGATATGGCATTTGGGTATTTGGAAATTAGTATGGAATATGGCATAGCTCCCCGCACAATCTATATTCCTGCAAACACCCAAACTTGATGAAACAACAATGTACAATTAAACTTTTAGACTAGGACCAAAACCCCAAATCACGCCTTTTGAAAGGAGATTATAGCCTCATGATCCAGAGAGTCTGTCACAAAACTGCTTGAGAAACTTTTCTTCAATGACTCTAGTGGTCAGAGTCTTCACAGAAGGTGGTCACTAGACATCTTATCACACTGAGACTCACAACTGAATTAAAAGATGGTAAAATCAATTCCGATCAAATCTTTTTTATCCTCTTGACACATTTGACTTAAGTCCTGCAAATTAGTTTTGCATGTGTCTCTGCACACACACCTTCTGAAATGACATGGTCTCCAGGTATGCAGCCAGGTCAAGATATATTTTTGTTCCTTTTAAATGGAAACTGACTGGAAGGAGACCCTTCCCTGGAGACATCACTGGCAGCCAAGACATTCAAAAGGACAGAGTCAGAGTGTTTGCACAAGTGTTTCACATAGGACCAGTCCCAGACTTTTTAAACTTTTTTCATAACATGACCAAGTGACGGATGATTTTTCGGAATCACAACTTTTTTTCCTCCCTTTAGGGTCCAATCATCATCCATGTTTTCCAGTCACCTTTTTCACTTCCCAGAAATTTGACTGCCAGCACGACAGGCTGTGGTTGACTTCTCTAGTATTCAAATTTATTTTCATATTTTCAAACACTGCTGCATCGGTAAATCATTAGTAATGAGTGTTGTAATGGTGCTAATTATGCTTCCTGGAATGAAAATCTAAAGCTGTGATGGAAGGAGTTTCAAAAAGACTCAGATGTCTTGAATTAAGATATAAACAACACTTAAACGGGAAACCGACTGCTCTTTCTAAGAAGGTGGCCCTCTGTGTCAAATCGTTCCTGATGTAGGAAATTTCCCTCCTAGTTGCTAAAATGTTTTTTTTTCTGCCACCAAGGCTGTCTCAACAACAAGAAATCCCAGATTCTTGCAGGTCCATGTCTCCTTGTTTACTACTGCTCCACTTGCTTCAAATAGTTGGGTTTGGAAGAGACAAAACAGAAAGCTGTGAGCAATGGGCTCCACCACACTGAGGATCTATACTAATTGACAACATGTGTATAGGGAGGTAACTCGATACTTAGCTTAGTGTAAAGCCCAAACACAGGCCACCTGCTGTGGTTTTCAAGAGAGCTGAGTTGATCTCCGACCACAGCCGAGGCCTTTCTGATTCAGACAGTTCAAGCGAGGACACACTGGCCGGAGTCCACGAGTCGATCAATTTGCTTGTTGAATCTGAAGTTCAAAGTTGAAAAGGTTCAAAAATAGTGAGAATGTTAACTGTGCAGCAGCAGAAAATGAAGACTCTGTTTCCAAGATGCATTATATTCATTTGAGAGGAGGGAAGGAGCTTTGGACAGTGTCATTAATCACTGTTTCTTCAATAAAGAGGATTTGACATGTTAAAGTGTTTTGTCAATGGAAGTTTCTTTTTTTCACTGTTTGATTGTGTGCTGTTGGCAAGACAAAGTTTCACTTTTTTTCCAATAAAGGATATCTCCGTTTGGAACAAAATGTTTAAGGCGTATCTCAGCCAAATCTCCCCGTACGTCATTTTGAGGATTTCATTAAATGCCTCTGGCCCGGATTTGTTAAATGTCTTTGGTTTTCTATTCAGCCGAATACGAGCGTCGAAGCTAAGAGCAATTCTCCTCTCCTTTACAGCATTTTTCTCTCTCCAGACAGTTTTGTACATATCAACTTATAGCTTCTTGGAACATCCTGGAGAAAATTTGGCTGACATCTCTGCACTGTCTCTTGAACTCAGCGTGTTGTATAGAGACAGGCCTGGAGCGGCTGCCAGCTACAACACACCCAACTGTGCTTGTCACTCCCAGGACGCAGCCCAGTCAGTGGCTTGGACAGTACACAGATAAGATAACACACAACCCAGACACTTCCCCTTTTCCCACATTTATCAAAACAAGGCCCAGCTACCTCATGTGAACTGTACATTGAGTACAGTATATCAGACATCATGTTCCATACCATAAACCAGCTACTGGAACATGTGATAACGGCCATAGTGTCAGGGCACAAATCAATCCTGGAGTTATTTCCATGCTGCTTTAGGTGATGGAAATCAATGTACAGCACCAATGACTGCAGACTTTGGAAATTGTTTGGAGAAAAAAACATAAGTAGCTGGAATCCATAAAGATACACCTTAAAAATGCTCACTCTTAATGAGAAACAGTCATTTTCAGGTCAGTCATTGTTGTTTCTAGTGTGTTACAAAGTCCAAAGGCAGAAAATCACTGATTCATACGAGCAGTACAAGTGCTGCATTTAGGTTTTGCATGAACTTGCTGACCTTTTTCTTCCTTCAGAGGCCTGGTATAGGTCCTTCCTCTGATAGACCTACCTTTTTAGTCTGGCTTTTAGTTACATTTTGTTTTAATCTTTTAATCTGCATTATGTGATTTTACCCTATTTTAGTCGTAGAGCAGCTATTTTGTGTTTTATTACCTCTTTTTTGATTTACTTTTTTTTATTGTTTGATTTTAAGACTGTTTTATTTATTTAACTTTTGATTCTTTATCAACTTTATTATATTTTATTATGGTTTTATCATTTTAGTCCTAGAGCCAGTGTTTCCTCATTTCTTTTAACTCAAGATAGTGTTTCCTCAGTCATCTGTGACAAGTTGAAGAGTCCTTACCTGTTATTTTGCGTATGCATCTGAGTGTGTGAGCGTGTGAGTGCTGTATGTGTTGAATTTGGGTTGGGTGGGTGGGTGGGGTTTGGTTTTTGTATTTTATTTACTTGATTTCATTGTTTTTAATATCCTGCTTGAATGGACAGCACTTTGTGCTACATTATATGTATGAAAAGTGCTTTAAAAATAAAGTTTGATTGATTGATGGATCTCAGAACAGTAGACCAAGGCCTTGTTTGTCTGGGGATGCTTATTGGTTAATCTTTACAAACTCCTATTCTAGTGAAGTTGGGACGTAGTTTCAATTGTGAATAAAAACAGAAAACAATGATCTGCAAATCCTTTTTCAACAGAACACGCTACAAAGACGAGATATTTGATGTTCAAACTGATGATCTTCATTGTTTTTACTAAATATTTACACATTTATTTGATGCTGTAAAACATTCCTCAAAAGCTGGTTCAGGATCATGTTTCCTGCTGTGTTAAATCACCTTTCCTTTAACAGCTCTCAATAATTGTTGAAGCTTTGGAGGTTGAATTCTTTCACATTCTTGCTTAATGGACCACTTCAGCTGATCATCAGTCCAGGGTCTCTGTTGTGGTATTTTGTGTTTCATAATGCTCCACATGTTTTCGATGGGAGACAGGTCTGGACATGCAGGGATGCAAACAGGTTATAATCTCACTGATAAACCAGACGTCTCTCACTGCTCCATGATCAAAATGCAGTCCGAATCGAGCTGCCGTGTGCCTGAGTAATCAATATTTGATTATAATTGAGCATTAAAAGATAAGAAAAACTTGTCTATCTAAAATCAAGAAAATAGAGGACATTTATAACACACTATCAATTATCTACCACTTTGACCACCAGGGACACCAGTTTCCAGACAAACTTAAAGTTCCTTACTGGGGACTTGTAAAGTTGTGTATTATTCTAGTATAGCAGCCAAAACTGTGACAATGCATTTACAAGCCTGTCGTATGAGTGTCAGATTGATCTAAAGCATATCAACACACAGCACCCAGTGTGTCAAGTAAGTGAGTTTGTGTCATGTGTGATAGTGTATGTCAGCGTCCTAATGTCTTTTGCATTTCCATCAGTTCAGAGGTAAAACTGAGGATTTTGTAGAAATTGCACAAAAACACCCTCTTTCCTGTTCTCACATACCATTTCCTCATTACTGTGCGCCCCAATGTTTTTGCCATGTGCCTGGGAGCTCCCTGCCACACTTTTACTATTCTCTCTTGCTCTTTTCTGAACTTGTCAAATCATCTTGAGTGAATACATGTTGCGTTCATTTCAGGACTCGAATTTTACAGTAATGGATTTTCAACATTTTAACCGTAAGCCTGGATAACATCATCACGGGGCTGTAAAAACCTTGTGTTCAACTTACTAAACTGATTAAACACAAGCAGCACTGGTGGAAAAAGTTTGCTTTAACCTTTTCCAGAACTTTCCAAACGTGTGCTAGTTACAAACCTGCAGGAGCGCAAATCACTTTTAAGTCTGTCTGAAGTGGAAAATGAGGATGAATGAAAAAAAGCAACAAAAAAACCCCCATGTTTTTTCTTTTCTATTCATGTCATTTTAAATGTGGGGCAGATCTAGTGTAAGGCAGGGAAGATATAACATTTAGGGGCAAACCTGTGAGCTACATAACTGCAAAAAAGTTTATTGGTATTTCAGAGAGGTTTATGAGAAACCTGTGGAAAGATTTAAGGCGTGCTTTCACTCACCCAAAACTGTTACTTTTGGCCAGATCATCTTAATCATCCCAAATCTGATAAAGAGAAAGATATAAAGGATCAGGAGAGGCATGATAATCCTCGATCTTGAAGTGAAGATCAATGTGGGTGCAGCTAAAGCACCCTTCTGACAGCTCAAGAGGAAAATAAACACGGCCACCAACAGATAAATGTTGCTAATCCCCCAGAATAAGTGCACATGGTGATGAATGGCTGAGTGACAGCTTGAAGACAGAGCTTATTTGTATGGATGTACTTCCTCATGGCAACATTACAGTCTTCAGGCAACTTCTTCTGTCTGAAAACAACACTGCTTTCTACACATTTGATATGCTCTATATGTCTGCACATTAGCCATGCACTCATGTCAGCCCTGAAGATCAACTGTAATGAACATACTTCCCAATGAAGGGAAAATAATCATGGATTTTTCATTCATATGCACAGAAAACACTTAAAACACTCAGACATGAACATAAGATGATGTTAATGGGAAAACCACAAGTTGCCGCCTCCCTCCCTCTCTATAACTATCAATAATTGACAGTCAGGCTGCTTTTAGTCATGCAGGCCTGTTGCCAGTGTAAAACTGCGAGTGAGCGCCATCACAGATATTAATGGATCACATTTCATCTCGGTATCCCTTAAGCAGATGGCAGACTTTACAGGAATACATATGATTAATCTGGGCTCTGATTGGCAGTCGCACTGTTAATGTTGGACGGCTGGCTGAGAAGAAGGGCGTGGAGAGTGTCCAAAAGGAAACCAATACTCATAAGAGCTTGAGAGTGTATGTAATTGTCATATGAAAATTGAACCATGTCCAGTCAAAACCAAATATCCATTTCTTTGTAGCTGTGCTGGCAGCATGTGTCTGAAGATGTTAATGTCTGTTAAACCAAACAAAACATTACTCAGATCAGTCATACTTTATATACAGGGATCATTTTTGCTGTTAACACGCTCAATAAAGTAGCATCCTGGCGAGAAATCAGCATGTCATTGTCACTGAGGTGCAAATACTGCGTTAAGCATGGATGTACTTTCTGAGGAGCTGGTTGGCTTTGTGGTTTAAGTGCCTGCCACATGTACTGAGACTTCAGTCCTTGTCTGAATGGTTGCTGGTTCAACTCCAAACTATGACTCTGTGTATCAGGGGGTCAAAACTGGCAAGACCATTTTTACATTATTTTACATAGTGTGTTTTGGACCCATATTTCAAGAAAAAATATGAAAATAAAAAGGATAGTGTCTTGACTCAAATACATATTGAATGATAAAAAACAAGTTTAGGGAAATTATTCTTGTATATCTTTCAGCAGTCAAAGGGTCCAGTTCAGGCCCCTACCTGACCAAAGTCCTGGCGAAACTGACCTGGTCGTCCCCATTGGCAGGTCCGGTTTTATTTAAGACTCTTTCAGTTTTTATTGTCTGAGAAGGTGTATTACAAAAAAAGTTGAACTCCTGTCCAGTGTGTCAGAAAAAGAAATGAGCTACATACCCCAAACTCTTTAGTAGGACCAGGCTGCAAACATATTCAACTGTGTTGCTGAAACGTAAGTTTTAACCTAATGGGGATTCTTTGGAGTTTGCAAACAGCCTCAAGAGGACACTTGAAGCAATGCATTTTTTTTCTCTTACATCTGCATCAGCTTCATTATTCAACAACAGGTTTGCTGTCTTTTAAATTTGGACCAAAGGAGACATACAATGGACAAATGACAAAGGTAAAAGTAGATATAGGGAACAAAAACTTCCTTTCAGACAGTTACTGTGAAACGTTGCATGGCATTAAGGACACATCACTGTAGTTTTTTAGCAGACTGTTACACCCTGTATTCTCATTCTGCATTTATAAGATAATCTAAAAGTTCAGTTGTTGGGCTGTTAGCATAGAAAGGTGGATGCCCCTGTCGCACTTTTTAACATTTAGATTCAGTTTCTAATCACTCAAATTGAAACTCGTGAAGTCAGTGCACCATTTTGTAAGTGGGAGATTTTTCAAGTCACATTCATAATCTTATTTTGTGATGTGAGAGCTTTATATAACTCCTCAAAAATGTTGTTTAATGGTTGAAAATAAATTTTGAGTATTTTGACTTCCTGCAGTAAGCACAGTCTTAATCCAATGATATAACAAGAGTTCAAGAACACACACAGTTACTTCAGTCCACACATAGAAACCACATGAAGAGCGATGAGTCCACATACCGAAACTTTCAGACCGGACCACCCTGTAACTATTCTAACAAAGAATCCCCTGCAACCGTATGTCTATGTGTGCATGAGTGTGTGTCTGACTGTGTGTGTGTGTGTCCACTCCCCGGGCTCCAGACAGACTTAAGCATGCTAAACACAGACAAAAAGTCAGACGATGTAAGGTGAGATAGGAAAAAAATTGGAGGTATGGCCCCGTTAAAGGTCTTTTGAGCCAGCGAGAGAGAAAGAAAGAGAGGATTTGAACCCGTCATCAGATGCCATGACTAATGGTGCTGTAATAGTGGTGTGGATAAACTTGGACACATACAGCAGACCACATGCAGACAAGCCTGACTGTTGCACCCTCAAGCCTAGAAATCCATGTGTGTGGCCTGAGTTCCCCTGTCCCCTACAGTCTGTCTCCCCCTCTCTCTCACCCCTTTTTCTTTCTTTCAAAATTTGAGACTAAAGGGTGAGAAACTAAGGCCACAAACTCTGAACCCACAATGGTTTTGCTCTCCTCAAACTAGCTTTACTTTTCATGTCAAGCACCCTCTGCCTCTCCCTCCCTCCCTCCTTCTGTTCCCCAACACTTCCTTCAACCCTTTTTTTCCAGCTTCTTCATGTCCACAGTTTTAAAGCTTTGCTGTAACACAGCTTAGCAGCAGGGAAATGGAAATCCTCCACTTTCAATCTTTTTTTTTCTCTCTTCTCCAGACCTTGCACCACTTCACTTCTTCCCCTGTTGAATTTCACCTCTCTTTCCCTCCTGCCGCTTTGCTCCCCATATGCTTTGATGGCTCCTCCTCAAAAGGGGAAATGATTCAGTCCCCCTGGCATGCATGGCAGGCCTGCAGCTGGACACTGCACCTGCAGCTCAGAAAAACAAGCTGACGAGTGCATGTTCAGTAACCTTTCGGTGCATCGCATGTGTTGATGTGTGCACTGCATGCATGTTAGCGCGCGCGCACAGGCGTGTAATTTTCTCATCATAAATCAAACTCTCGCTCTCTTTCGACACTGCATGTTTCCCGCCTTTTTCTACTTCCTACTTCTTTTCCTGCTTTCACTCTGGCAGTGTGAGGCAAATTAACATCAGAGTGACTGGGCCCAAGGGTCTTCAGGTTTCAACCCTGCGCATCGAAACTCTATGGGAATCTGGAGGTACCATATTTATGTTACAATGACAAAAATACCCAAAGCACACAAGGGTAATTTGTACAGAGTTACATAAGACAGCTGGGAGTTACAACCACATTGACTCCAAGTTTATAGTACAGTCAACCTTGCCAAAACAGGCTTTTTGATTGAGGGCTGTAGGGGTGGAGGTGTAAAAGAAAAATGAAACAGAATGACAGAAAATTACATTTCACTTTTCATTCTGATGGATGGCAAGCGCTGCTTACTTTCCGCAACCCCCTGCTTCCATAAATTACTCCATAAATCATATAATTAGCAAGGGCAAACTCCAGAGGGTTATGCATGCAAGTTTGCAAGCTTTGAAATGAGGTCAATAAATCTCTGGAGATGTTTTATGATCTAATTGGTGGTTGGCTCTAATGGACCGTGATGTTTGTGTGATGTTATTTCTGCCTGGAATAATAGGCATTACAGCATTCAAACATGCAGCAGGTTCTTACTTGCAGGTTAATGCTGCCAATTACCTTGATAATGGTGTGTCACTGTGTTGCATCTCTAAATAAGGGGAGTAGAGGAGGGCGCTCTGCAGAAAAGATGTCAGTGTTAACTCACTGGTTTTAAGTGCTTTTTCTCCCTGACTGAAAACTGGAGACATTTGTGTTTGCACTGGTGAGAAAGATCCCACAGGGAGATTTGCATTGCAGGTCATACACCAGTGCAGGATGTAAGGTTTACAAGTCAACCTTTGTCATATGAGTTTGACTGAAACCATAATTACCGATGCACAAGCAAGCCGGTTGTCTTGAGTTACAACCAGGTGTAATGCAGGAAACAGTAAGTGACAATGTGGGTTTGGTGTTCAACCATCGGCGCACATGTTCAAACACACACCAAGAACCTGAGCGACTGTGCTAACATTTCTGCAGCCATCAATAGTCCTCTCTCACCACATCCATCCATCTTACAGAGACGCCTCCTGTCTGCTTCCCACCTTGGGATTCCTACTAACAGGAAGCTGCGGCGTACTTTTTCACGTTACTCTGTGGCAGCTTCACTGAAAAGGTGTGTTTGGTAGAGTTCATTATTTCTTTTGATTAACCATTACACTAGAAGTTAAGTTGTTAGCGAACCATTTCACTGGAAAACTTCAACATTTATCTCACCCAATGTCTTTTCAGTGTGCACCTTTATATCCATTTATCAGGCCATCAATATTAATTTGATCTATTTCCTTTATTAAAGGCTAAATTTTAACTGCTGTTGTACACTTCAAGCTGCTATTTTCGATTTCACCTTCCTCCTGTGTTAGCTTTTACTACGCACCCACTATGTTCAGGTTCAGTTTTGACCCATATCTTAAATCAGCTTTAAATTACACTAAAAACAATTCTAAATCATCCAAGTTGGTGACCTTGTTAGGCTTCATTATCCATGAAAATATTGCTTATAATAGTTTTTGTAGTGGTCCTCAGGGCCTTTCGTAGTCAGTAAACCCCTCCCACAAACATCTATCCTGAATTGATCTAACATGTCTGGACATGCCCAAAGTTGTTTTGGTGCAGGGAAATACATGGAAAAATGAGAATTTCCTAAATCTCACATGATTGGAAGAGGATCTGACTGTCAGTGTGGTGCCTGACAGTGCACTTGTGATTTCAGTTTTTGCTCTAATTATTCGATATTGATCTAACCGGGTCAACAGCAACCCTAACACAACAAGTGCCATAATTTTAATAATTTTGTTGTAATAGAGGTTCCCGACAAAGTCAAAAAGTCTTGATGCAAATAAATTAATTCATGTGGTTCTTTTAAGCATTTAAAAACAAAAACGGGTTGGTGCAGACCGTAACACAGGAGGAGGGTTAAGCTGTTTATTTTAGCAATTTCAGAAAACAGTTTTCTGTTTCCAACTATTAACTCATTTAAATACTGTAAAAGTTTTTCCAACAACTTTTCCATTTTTTTTTAGTAACCAATAGTGATCAACTCTCATAGCTGTCAATTGAGCTATTACCTTTTTTTAAACAAACCATGTCATCAAGATATTAAGGTATGACTCTTAAGATATCCAACGCTTTTGGACTTCATGTACTTCATGCGGTACTTTAAGATGGCGATCCTCAACCTCAGGGTCCTTGGAGCAAATGAAAAGTGATTGGATGCAGTTACATGGACTTGCGTATCCTGTTTTCTGGTTACTATATATTATTTGCACAGGCACCAATGATGTTAACTTTCTAAAACATGAGCTGCAAAAATTTTGTCATTTGAGAAAAATGAGACCACTGCACTAATAGCTTATCCTAACTTGACTGGTCTTGCTGTTCCCTGTGTGTCTGGAAACTGGCATCCTTCAGCTTTTCATTGCTGACTTGAAAAGTTCATGTCCATGTTTTCTCCCATCTAAACTTTAAATGATGTTTAAGTCTTTCATAGCCCAAAGAGAGAACTTTGTTTTTGTGTAGCTCTTATTGCTGCTGCCATGTTTGTTTATGTCTGAGTTCTATGAGGTGCAAAAACAGATCTTTTAAAAGCAAAATAAGAGCTTTTCTCAAATTAGGATATGATGTTTGCATACACAGACAAAAAGGGGATATATATATATATATAGAAAAAAAGCTTGTTCAAAACTGGGATACTTGAGTCCATAAAAATGCACAAAAACAGCAAAAATATTTATTTGGTATCACATAGGTGTTCAGGCTGTCATTACAAACCTTCTCTTGGTTCTCATGCAACACTGACAACTAACAGTAGCAGAGGGTGTGTTGTCTCAGTGTTGTGACCAAGCAGCAACCTCTGGGGCTCTATTTTCGTTCGCGCCGGTGAGGCGGCGGAGGGCGGCGAGCCCCGCGCAGTTGTATTTTCGTCTGGCGGAGCCCAGCGTAAGGCCAATTTGGTATTTTCGTGGCATGAGCCGCACGGAGGCGAGCCGAGATCCGCCAAGCTGGGCGTGGTGGTGTGGCAGGGGGAGGTGTTGACAGAATCAGCTGGCGCAGTGACATTTTCGTGCTCGCCAACGGCGTGTAAAGTGCGCTGAAAGCTCGCCGATTCAAACCTGGTCAGCTTTCAGCGCAAGGCGGAACGCAGCTGGTCTAGTAGTATTTTGGTAGACCGGCGGCGTATCGACATACGTCACTGATGCCTCACCGGCAGGTTTCCACAGTGTCAGGCACATTTCAGTGCAATAAGTAATCATCATCAACTGTTAATCTGAGTCAGCACATATATTTAGATCTATATAGATATATTCTGATCTATATCTGATCTGATGAGCGCGTTTGGCACGCGTTTGGACACACAACCTGACCGAATCAACACAGCTGAAACCGCATCAAATTAAATTAAATATCTAGTAAATAAACACACATGATGAAGTTAACAAGATATGTAATTCGTCTCCCTCCTTTTCTTTCTTCCTCTTCCTCTTATTTCTCGCGCAGCTCGACCTGGACATGTCTCCGTGTCCTCTGTCCGTCTTGCTGCTGCTGCGACTGAACAGATGATTTGTTTCAGTGCTCAGATGCGTGATCTACTTTAAGCCGACATACGGATATTATAATATTCAGTTTTGTGAGCCAAATTTATTTTATATGCCAACATCTATGAAAGAAAGAGCCAGGCCACGGAGCGCGATGCGTCATTTACGCACAGATGGTTCCAATTTTAATGCCATTTTTGGAGTTTATGTTGTGATCTGTGCGCTAAACCCACCTTTGTCACGTGAGGTTTGAATATGAGCAACTTTATGTGAGTGTCTTTATTTGTGGAAAAGGGTGTTTGTCTTACCAGTGGGACCAACATTACGCACACTAAATCCATCTGTGCTCATATGAGAGAGTGTGGAGGACACTTGTTGAGGAGCTGCCCTCTGTCGCCATCTTGTGGCATTACTGTCTTAAGACATCTCTTGATCTCTTTGACTACTTCATGAAAATAGTAATACGCCTCGCCGGTGGCGGATTTAAAGGCAAGGAGAGGAGCTTATGTGATTGGTGAAAACAGGTCTCGGCTTTGTTAAAATCACTACACGCCCTTTCTCCGACTAATGGTGCTGGGAGGAGCTGAGTTAGGGAGGGGGGATACTTACGCCGGGCTGCGCGGCTCACCAAAATACCAAAATGTGCTTGGGAACGCCTTGTCAGCGCGGCGGATCTGATTGACGCTGCGCTTGCGGCAGATCTCCGACGAGGCACCAAAATAGAGCCCCTGGTGTTAAAAGTGAGGTCAATGTGAGTGTGCTAAAAGCTGCAGTTCCTGGAGTGTCCACTCGAGGCAGACTCCTAAAGCCAAGGCCAACCCAATAATGCCAATGTTGTTAGACGGCTGAATAGATTTCTTGTCTACAACCACTAAAGAGATAATCAGTAAGGTTGTTTAATTTGTTTTCTTTAGATTTTGTTTATTTTTTGGTTGTGGAAGAGTAAATTAAAAAATAACAAAAGGCCTGTCTCTTACTAACACAAACAAAGGAAAGCCAGGACTACTAATTTAGGTTTTACAGTATTCATTTTGAAGATATCAAGGTTATGAGTTTGGCATTATTAGAGGCTCGGATGACTAGACCTAAAGGCATTGTGACTGTTTGCCTCAACTATGTTTCTCTGCCTCCTGCCAAGTTGACCAAAAGTCAGACTGACCCAGCATTTCCATGATGGCGACTGTCATCACCGGGCTTCAAAACTTTGCTTCAGGAACCAATAGGTGACATCACTGAGGCTACACCCATGTTTCAAACACGCAGTCTATGGGTATCTTTTCTGCTGAGACTCCTGAATGGTTTTTAACCAGTGGCATCAGTGGGCCATACAGATCACAGCTCATTAGCACCCTCAAGTAAACAGTAAGGGAAAGTGAGACACACATAAGAGTTTCTCTGATCCCCAAGTGCCGTGTGACAACAATAGCCACTCTCAGTGTATTCAGTAACTAGTAAACGTCTTTTTTGCATTTTAACCAGGTGCTTCTTTTTGGATGACGTTTTCTGAGACAGGTCACACGTGTTTTGCTTTCATGCTAACAAAGATGTGCTTTCCTCTTTTCGGGCCGAAGATCAGCTGTTTCCATGACTCAGAATTGAAAAAGAAAAGCTGCTGCTAACTCTGCACCAGGGCTCTTTGTCAGGTCAAACAACATGAACATACCAAGAAAGCAGTGGTTTGTGGATTACTCACAGTGTGGACCTGGAGCAGTAATGCTGAGTGAGACATTTTAAGGATTTCCAGTCCTTTAAAGCAGTCATATGAATCATTTGCTACGCTGTGGTTTAATGTAAATTTATCAACATAATCCATAAACTGAAAAGCAAAGGAATAGGAAGTTTTCAAAAATCAAGTGACCCACCTGCAGTGTGTGCACTACCATTATTTCATAGCATTAACCCTTGTTTAAGTACCATACAGCAGTTATATTCTTATGCATATTTTTTGACACCACAGCGTGTAAATACAGCACAAAAAATCTAATGTTTACCTGTTCCCATTTCCAAAAAGTTCATTTCAACACACGCCCTGCATCTGGCAAAGCTTACAGCTAACCAGTCATAGCTTAGTATTTTATATGGTCATCTTGGTCAACCAATCAGATTCCAAAATGGGGCCAGTGTCACCTCTGGCCACCTCTTTGGACACTCCCCTGCATGCAGAGTTTTGAAATGTGGTGCAATCTCTTATAAGGATATGACATACATTTTAATCATTTTAACCGAGTAAAGCAAAATTAAGACAATAAAACAGCCTTTAAACAACAGCTGAGAATCTTTAATCTTTATTATTATTTTTTAATTCACTTTGAGATTTTTAAATGTTACAACGGTATGAAAATTCAAAAACCCTGAAGAGGGTGGTGAGCCGTTTTTGTTCAGTGTGACTATGAACATCTAATCAGAAAAGAAGTACTACTGCCCCCTAGTGGATTAAGGGGGTAGTGGTAGATTCAATTCGATTTATTTTATCAATATACCACTAATTCACTATAGATGTTATCTCAGGATGCTCTACATAAATATGAATTTCCATTTACAAAAGTGTTCACTGCACAAGCACTGTAACCCTCTTTAATCTATATAAAGATATTTACATTATTCAGTCATCATATTCAAGTCCTTTTTTCTAATTCTCCCTCTTACACAGCTTAGAGTAACATAGTTAAACTGTTTTACATCATGCTTTTTGACAATTATTACTCAAGGTATGTACTCTTTAAATAGCTCATCCAGGCCCATCACAGCCATTGTGTATCTGTCATAAGTCCATAAGCAGAACCTCCATACACAGAGACAGTGAATGCATTCATTAACAGGTTTAATTGGTTATTTTATAAACCAGATTTCTGCATCCATCTGGTTATTTCTGGTTTCAGTGCTTCTTCTTTTTCTTCTTGTGTCTCGTTCCAAGCAAAAATACTGGAGTTACTTCTTGGAGAGAAATTTCATCCTGTTTCCTGGTCGAAGAAAAAAAAAAAACAGTGGTTTAAGGTGAGATTGTTTGAAGGGAGCTCGTTTTTCACAAATAATGAACAGATCTTGGCTGGAAATAACTCAAAAACTACCCTACCCAGGCCTTTGAGAAACCTGTTTACCCTCCTGTGTTCATTCTCGTGGATGGAGTCCAGATACTCCTGCACCCTCACTTCAAACAGCCCTGAGGTAAGAGGAAGTCTCGTGAATCATAGGACCAGCTCTCAAAAGGTAAAGAAATATCTGAACAGGATTTTTTTTTTTTACCTTTAAGAGCCTGCCTGTGGAGCTCTCTCTCCTGAATGAACCAGCCAAACATCTGGGTCTCCATGAAGACCTCCAGGAAGCGCCGTATTGTCTTTGACGGGATGGCCTTTCGAAAACCCTCACGCTGGAAGAAGCAGGGGACTGGGGAGGAGGATGAGGAGGAGTAGCCGTCTTCCCGTTCACCAACAATGAAGAGTGGATAGTGGCCTACCAGCTCCACAAAGAAACGAACAAAGGCCTCAGACACAACAGTGCTCAGATGGCCAGAATCTGTTGAAACAGGAAAAGACATAACATAACATGTGAAAATACTTTAGTCAGTCACTTCAGGGTTTTACAGGTGCACTCTGTGTTTGATGTGACCTAAAATGGCAGATTTTGCAAGATGTTTTTTTTTTTTTAAGTTCTCATACAATTTGCAAAGCAATAAAACTTTTATTTAATTAGAGAAACACATCATCTAAGAGTGACAGAAACAAACACTGAGTGAGCTAACATCTCTACATCCCAGGGGTGGGCAATCATGTGCCATGGAGGGCTGAGAGGCTCCAGGTTTTCTTTCCAACCCAAAACTCCACCAGGTGATTTCACTGATTAGTCCCTGATCTCTGCTTGGAGGTAAGGTAATCAGTGAAATCACCTGGTGGAGTTTTGGGTTGGAAAGAAAACCTGGAGCCTCTCGGCCCTCCATGGCACATGATTGCCCACCCCTGCAACATCCATTATTTAGTGAAAATGCCAACAATGATATATTTTGGGGCTCTTATGCTTTCATTTTTAGGGAGATCACACAGTGGATAAAGCAGGGAACAAAGTCAAGAGAGTAAGGAGCCACAGGTCAGAGGGGTGGGGATATTGAAGTTGGGCCAGGGTCACTTGTTTCTGCCTATCTTTACTGTAAAGCACTTTGACAGGCCATAAAGCTGACACTGACATTGACATTGATATTGACAGTGATATACCATATTGCAGAAATTACTTTGACTGGAGATGTACATGCTAACTTCTAAAGGTTAAATAGGTGATTAGTCCAATGCAGCGACTGGCCAAAACTGCAAACAAGCAGAAAGGTGTCTAGGATTCTTTAACTTTGTGTAAACTTGCTGTATCATAACACTGCAACCTCCCACAGAGACTACCGAGTACAGCTCACCACTGGGTGTTTCTCCTCCTCTCTCACTGGCAAGCTCTCTTCTTCTTTCTAGAATATTCTCCAGGGCTGTTTGAAGCTTAGAGGGCAGGATGGAGTCCTCATCGTCCAACTATGTGTGATAAACCAGGATGAAAGTGTGTAGAAATGTGTGAAATCCTTTTATACGCGTACAGTTCTGAGTAACCAGAGAAGGAAAACAGCAGAAAAAATGATCAAACACAGGCCTCACCTGTCTGAGAAATTTACTATTCCCAAGATCCACCACAAGTACCTGTGTACAGAGAGTCAAAGTTAATGATTACACATTAGTTGTTAGTACTAAATATGTTTTCCAAATTTCTTCCAGTATGAATGTAGCGCTTCTCTGACCTCCTCCAGTGGCAGCTCTGTAAGCTGGGGCAGGGAACTGGACAGCAGGCCGACTATGAACGGAGTTGGAGTGCAGACGATGTCGAGCATGGCTGAGGGCAGCACTGGGATGTAGGTGTGCTGCCAGACGAAAGGGTAGAGCAGGGCCACAACGGCATGGCAGCACTGGGAGAGGGTACTGCAAGAGAGATTCGGAAAAAATAGGAATGGCACAGTAATCGGATGTTATTAGAATTCAGATGAAATCAAACAAGATTTTAATGTTTCTATTACAATCAGTCTGAATGCTAAAGAGAGGACAGTTGAGAAAAGAGAAGAAAAAAATACAGTTACGATCTCTTTTTCACCACATGGGGGTGCTGTGAGGGTTCAAATTAAGAGTGTATCCAGAGTCAATACACCCAGGAGCATCATTTCCCAGAGAAGAGAGCATTTACGTCACTCTACTTGGCATTCCAGCCTTTTACTACTGTGACCGTTCACTCTGACTCCCACTGGATTTGTCCTGCAGAACAAACAAACTGGCCCCAGCTCAACAACATCCCCAAAAACAAGTCTCAAAATATCTCTCTGGTATGTTTCTTAAACAAAACTAGGGCTTCCTTGAATTTGTCTAAAAATAAGACTGTGAATCTGGACCACCCATAGCTTTATGGCATCTTAATAAAAAAAAATTCATGCTTGCACTTAATTTCCCCTGACTTCATCGATCCATAAACAGCAACAGAGAGTGTCTGCGACATTTTTGTATGTTACAAAGGGGATATAGATTCCTGTAAGATGTATAAGCCTGCGAATATATGGTTCAGCTAAGGGGACCAACCTGAGTTTGTCAGCAGTGAAGATGACCCTTCGCTCAAGCAGCAGAGAACCAAACACCCGGAGGAGCAGCCGCAGACTCAGACAGGAGAAGAGGCACTCAAAATCCACATGCTCCAGGCGAGAGTCAGAGGGTCGACAAAGCTCCATAACCTGGGAATAAATCCACCGCATCAAACTTAAGCTTGAGATTTTAAGGCTTTAGACGACTTTATGCTTTCAGAGGGTCTGTGGGACTTTTTAAAATCAAGATCACATTTTTAACCCTGTGAAGAAAGATGTCAAAGCTGTTAAAATGTTAGAAAGAGCTCATAAGTAACATTAATTTTAATTTGTATGTCATCTCACCACCATCTCCCTTTAAGGATTTTTTCATGCAACTGTAAGGTCAATATGACACTGACCTCAGTGCCTGATCCCGGGAGAAACGTTTTAACCGTGATGGTTCTCCCTGGAGCAGGAAACTGGGCCTCCATGATGGCTCTCATGAAAGGCTGCACTAGAGCCGGAGATAAGGCCCTCCTTCTCTCCACTTCATCCAGAACCTTCAATACACACATTTACACCCTGTGAGTTGGCTGAGTTTACTTTTAAGAGTTATAGGGGATCAGTAGGAGGAATTTACCTTGGAAAAAAGGTTGAAACAGCCAAGGTGACTAACAATACAGTAGACTTCCGGTAGACGTTTGCCTTTTCCACTTGGCTGTAAAGAAAGAGTGACAGTCAAAGCTCAAAGTGTTAGCGATTAAAGAAGCAAAATGGTACATTACAAATGAAGATGTGTCTGAGTCAGTGTCACGAATTGTTTTTTCTTCGACAGAAATCATAAAGTCTGTGCTTAGAAATACTTCTACTGTTTCGTAATCTAAAGAGAAAACCCTTTAATTTACGAGTATAGAGTGCTGAAATAAACACAGTCTATAAAATACATGGAAACATAAGCAAAGACACACAAACACACTCTTTTCCAGTCGCACACACTTCCTCCCAGACTCTGAGATGGACTCTATTCCCACAGGCACGCAGATTATTTTGGTATGGTTATTTTCTCAGCCGTCATCATGGTATTCATGCACTTCCTGTCCAGTAGCCTTATTAATCTGACATATTTCTATTTACCAGTAAACGTCGGCAGTATCCAAACCTTCTGCTCCCATCCTCACCAGTCAAAACAAAGGAGAACATCTCACTGTGAGAGAAGAGCCACGACATATACAGAAATAAACACGTCATCAGTATATTTTATTGAAAAACAATGAGTTTATTTAGATCATGGATCTTACCTTGGGAAGTTTTCCACAGGCTCCCAGCTTTTAGCATCAGGGAAGCAGAACTGAGGAATGATCCTCAGCTGATCCTCCGTCTCCCTCATGAACTTGAAGCTCCGCTCCAGCTGCAACAGAGTCAAAGAGGCACAATCAAGCTAATCTTACAAACTTTTCTCCGTAATCACTCAGATCAAACTTCAATGTCCTCATCAATAAGTAGGAGCTGTGAAATCTGAATAAAGACTGACAAAATTCTGCTCATGAATTCACAAAAGAGAGAGAGGTGAAGCACTGAAGATAACCTGACATTATAGTCGTTGGTAATAATCCTTAAATTGATGACATTATCAGGATTTTTTTTTTCTGTCTTTTAAAATTTCAGCATTAGTCAAAATATCTTATTTCTATTGTGCATGAAGAACAGCATGAGCTGACAAACACCAGTGAACTAAACTGTCTTTGATATAACTCTAACACAACTAAGGCCTGTAGCATTATGGCAGAAAATTAAGGGCCTGTGTCCACCAATGCCAATTTTCTGTGCTGGCAGTACCCATATCTTCAATTTCTGAGATTATCTCTTACTGGTGTTGTGCTATAAAAGTTTCCTGGTAACACCTCCAAATCCCTTGTTAGTGACCATTAAGTTTGTTTCATTCTTGCTGTTTATCAGAAAATGTAAATACACTTTTTAAAAACAAACCATATCATGGCATTTAAAGCAAGTCTGGACCTTGATGAAGAACCCTAAAAAATTGAGAATGGTTGGTTTGTCCAACATACAGACCCTCATCATCAAGTCTGACAACACTGGCACCAGAAGTCTCACCCTTTTTTGTTTTTGACTGGTTAATCATGGAGCAAAGACATCAACAGCAATTTTAAAGTTAAACCACTTTCAACTGATAGTACTGTAAGCTCAGGCACAAAAAAAACAGCTGATGCCAAGGATAAATTGTGCTTAGCATTTTAAACTCTGGAAACTTTCATCAGCATTGGATTTATGTAGAAAATAGGTAACGCTATCACAAAAGATGTCATCAGTGGACACAGGCCCTTATTTGAGTACCACCTGCAAAGAGGTGAAATGAGAAGTTGGGTTCTGTTACAAGGGAACCCAGATTATGTAAAGAGAACAGAACAGGTGCCAGAAGCCCTGAGGAGCCCTGCAGATGGAGGTACAGTTGTGCAAAAATTGTCCTTACACTTTACATAAAATTTGCAGTTGTCTCTGTAAGATTTGTACAAATTTTGCAGTTTCCAACCATTTTTTTAAAGCTAGGTTATTAAATGAAAATTTCTGGTACTAGTTAGGTTGATTAGTCAGTGCATTGTCTCTTTAAAACAGCATTTCACAATTAAAGGTAAATGTTAAAGAACTCCTCTGCTCCTGACCTTCGGGGGGAATTGCTGTGTAACTTCAGGCAGATAGTGGGCTCCCCCCTTTGACTTCTGCAGTGACACAACCAGAAAATATTCAAAGAGCTGACGCTGGTGAAGCTCCTGTTTTTCCTGGGAGCCACTGGTACCGTTGTAGTGGACTTTGGCCTGGTTTGGCTTGCTCAGAATGGACTTGACTGACACGAGACGCTGACGAGATGCTATAGGAATGGGAAAGTAAGAGTCAGTATCATTGAAAAGATTATAGATGTCAGTAACTACAAAGTTCAACAGGAAATGAGGTAATCTAAGGTATTTTACCTTTTGCTCTCTCCTCAATTTCACTCTCAGAGTCACTGTTGTCATCTGTTACTGCAAACAAAAGTCACGTCTATTCAGCCACAACTCAAACTTTAATCAAACTTACATGTCATTATGAGGTTTGGTAAGAAATCAAGTCATGTTTTTACATCACCTCTTCCTGAGCTTGTCTCGGCATAATGGGAGATCCTTCGTAGATGCTTCTTCCCGATCCGAGACTCAAAGATGCCGTTTATTCTGAGAACAACCTGTCAAGCAAGAGCTTTCAGTCAGAGAGAAGAATTTAATCAGAATGACTTTATGGAAATATTTCTGTAAAAAAAACGCTTGAACAAACTGTTGGTATCCTGCGACAGGTACGGCTGTATGGATCCCCGGGCAGCCATGAGGTGTTCTCAGGCCCAGTGGGAGTGGAGGGAGGGCTGGTCTGGGGTGGAGATGGGATGCCTCCACTGCTGGTGCTATGGGTCGGCTGGTAGGGTCTTCTCAGGTCCAGAAGTTTAAAGCTTCTGTTTGAATTCTGCCTGAAGAAACCAGGCCGCAAGATCTGTAGACAGGGTGATTGATTTTTCTATTACCGTTCAAATAAGAAATGTCGTTTCTGTGAGGTGTTATGCTTGGCTTAAACAGAAGGAACCTTGGCAGTATCGGCTCCAGGAGAGGAGGGCAAGGACTGCTGGGAACACTGGCTCTCCAGCTCTATGTCCTCATATGGGTTCTCTTTGGATGAGTCTGTAGGGAGACCACAGAGGGCAACTTTTAACCATTAGTCATAAGAATTCTTCCTGTTTCTATAAATATAAAACCACAAAGCCTCCGGGTTCAAGAAATATTTATTTTGTAAGAAGTTGCTATGAATATTTTTAAATCTGCAAATTTCAACTTGATTTTGGATTACTGCTGTGAGAGGACACGATGTTGTGAAAATCATATAAACAACATTGTATTTAAGAGGTAGCACGCTGATTATCCAATCTGTAAGTTAGCCTAGCCTATAGCATAATTAAACCCTATAATTAGATAATAAAATAATTAAAACCTGGCCTGATGATCTTTACCTCTGTTTCCAACCTTTATGTCAATCTAAGCTGAGCTAAGGTATGTGGCCCATAGACTGTATAAACTAGACAACTTGGTTCCGCCAGTATACGGATTTGAAGCCGAAAAGCTCTCAGTAATTCTGTGTTTTTTCTCCACTTCCTGAAAACCAACATTGTGCAGTAGGGTTGTGCGCATTCGGTAACTTTTAAGGCTGTATCAAGTGTCAATCATATAAAACACGAACCCTGTAATAACTTTTAAAAATGATGCGAAACAGAAAAAAGAGGACTTGAGCACAAACCAGTCTTGCAGTAACTACATGTCAACATTGCAAGCAGGGGGGAAATAATTTATGTTCTGTGTAATAAATTTCTAAAGTTTGTCCACAGCTTCATAGGGATTGCTGGAGGAGGCGGGATTTATGACCTATACTGCAGCCCATCACCAGAGGGGGCTGTTCTCACGGGAGGCAGACAGCATCCATTCTTTATACAGTTTATGATGTGGCCACTGACTTATTTCATTTACCAGAACAACACAACAGTAATATTCTACTTCCTGTTAAAATCATAGCCAAAGTGTATAGACCAAATTTTAACTATTTCTTAACAAAGGATGGTAAGAGAGGGTTCTAACCTAAGATGTCTTCATAGTGATGTTCCTGAGACAGCGAGCGAGGCAAGAGCTGGCTGGTTGACCCTGCAAGGTCTTCAAATTCCGAGGATTTCCTGGCATGGTAGAGGGAAAAGTGTAACATGTTTTTCTAACAATTACTGTAGAGGGTTAAGGTTTGGATAAACAAAAGTCTTTCCATTCTTACCTAATGATGTTATCTCTGGTTCTTTCACCCCTTTGTCTTCCATAAACACCAGAAACAGGTTTTGGGAGACTTCTCACAGAGCTGGAGGGCAGTGGGGGGAGGTTCCTCTGCCCTGTACCCTGTCTTTGTTGCTTTTTTGTGGGGGAATTAGCTGGATGCTGAAAAGTACGTCTGGGTTTGGGGACTGGGTTGATGGGTAATGTGCCTGGCTCTGTGTAGACATTTTCTTGGTTCTGTTTCACTTGTGTAGCACCAATGGATTCCCCTGCATTGGTCTGACCTTTACCCTCAGGTACTTTCTTGACCTCTACCTGTTTGTCCTTACACGGTGGGCTGAAGTAGTTGCCGAGCTCTGGGGGGGTTTTCCCGTGGTTCTCCCCCAAAGCCTCCAGCTTTTTAAAAAGACTGAATACATCTCTCTTCTCCTGGCTGTTTTGTTCCCCTTTTCTCCTTTCATTGCTTTTCTTCAGTGTCCCCACCTGCTGCTGCACTGTAATTGTAGGCGAACAAGGCCTTGGATGCCCAGGCCTTTCCTCATTTTCCTTTCCATGATCTTGTGTTTCTTTGAAGCCAGCTCTGCCACCGTCCTCCACTTTTTGGATCTCATTTGGTTTGTTGCTTTTAAGCATGCCTCGTTGCTGTTTCCCATTTTCTAAAGGTGAACAGGGCCTTGAATCCAGAAGTTTTCCAGAGCTCTCTTTCCCACTTTTTTCCTTCTCCTCATTTACAACTCTGTCATCCCTCCCTGCGATCTGCACATCAGAGGACTTGCTTTTTGTGAGTGATTCTGTCCTTTTTACGCTGGCACACTGACTCAAAGAGCCGGAGGTAGTGGTTGAGTGGGTGGGTTCCTTCCCTTCCCACAGAGAAATCTTGTCCTTAATGTTGCATCCATTGGCTCTGGGGAGCTTGTTGCCAGCCAAGAGAGTGGTGTCTTTGTTCTGAGGGTCAAGCATCGGCCTCCTGTGAGCCATTATGGGTGAGTCTTTCCCCCAAGAGCACAAGTTCTCTAAAGGAGTGAAGGGCAGCTTTGGTGTCCCCTCTTTTTTTTGCTCAGTGAACTTTTTTTCTGCTGAAGCAATGTGGTGTTGACCTGTCTCAAGAAGACAACTTTTCTGTAGCCTAAAAACAATGAGAAAAAAGTCTTAGTTTTGCATCAATATACACATGAAAATCAAATAAGTGCAAAAAAGAAAAAACATTTAAATGTAAATATTACGTGGGAACTTCTGAGAGTTGAGCATGTTAACAAAAAAAGTTCTCTAAAAACAAAAGTACAAATTTTAGGGTTTTAACCCTCCTCCTGTGTTAGTGTCTGCACCAACCCATTTTTTTATTTTAAAGAACCACTTAAATAAGGTTTTTTTGCATCAAGACTTTTTGACTTTGTCAGGAACCTCTATTTCAACAAAATAAAAATAAAAAAAAATTAAATTGAATAAATTATAAAATGCTCTTATTAAAATTATGGCACTTGCCGTGTTAGGGTCGCTGTTGACCCGGTTAGATCAATATCTAATAATAAGAGCAAAATCTGAAATCATAAGTGCACTGTCAGGAAACACACTGATAGTCAGATCCTCTTCCAATCATGTGAGATTTAGGAAATTCTCTTATTTCCTTTTTTTCTCTGCACAAAAAACAATGTCAGGCATGTCCAAACATGTGAGATCAATTCAGTATAGATGTCTGTGGGAGGGGTATACTGACAAAGGAAGGCCCAGAGGACCACAACAAAATATTATAAGCAATAATTTCACGGATAATGAAGCTGTACAAGGTTACCTAGAGATGAGAACCAAACTGGATGATAGATTAGTGTAATTTACAGCTGATTTAAGACACGGGTCGAAACCGACCCTTAACATGGTGGGTGCGTAGTAAAAGCTAACGCAGGAGGAAGGTTAAAAATGTAATGACACTACGATAAGCCATTAACCTGCCATTACTCTAGCTACAGACTAACATCTGATAATGAAAAAATAAAATCATTGTTGGCAAGCAAACAAGACATCAATCAGAATATAGTGTTGGAATTTTTTGTGAGCAAGCAAGCTAACAGAGGTGACTAATAGTACCTCAGTGCAGGTCTAGACCCTGGGCTACTCTCTGTAATTATCTTAGGCTAAGTAATGCATAAACAAAAACTGCTAAAGTAAACAGCTTAAAAGTTTAAATACCTATTTGTACAATATTCACGTTTGAAGTACTTACTGGATAAATGGCTACAGCAGTAGAAACAATTAGCTAGAATATTAGCTTCGGTAAACAAATAATTAGCTCGATGCTAAGAACAAATTTGTGAACAGCTTTGTATATTATCCACCCACGAAGTGGTAACATGGAGACATGTCAATTGGGAAAACAAAATAAGATGTGTCCTTTTAGATCCAGTTATTAACAATGACAGGCTTTTTTTTAGTTATCATAAACTATTCCGTTTGTGGTTCTGGGCCTATTTGTAAGGGCTTCGTGATAACACTGGTTGGGAACCATTACATTAGAGAATTCCTCAGAAAAACACTATAGAGATCTTCCCAGTAAATACCATGTGACTACCAGAAGTGGGATACTGTCTTTTTAAGGCAACAGTGGGAAAATTCATCCTGTGAGTACATGCCAGAGGACAACCCTATGACCGAGCATCTTCTCTTCATCGCCTCACTAAATAAACACATGCTTGGACCGTAGCCCATTTCATCAAACTGTCATGTTTTTAATAAACAAACTTGAGGAAGTGGGAGACCATGAGTGAACAGACCTTTATGACTTTTCTTTAACGGATATAATGAGGTACTCGCAACTTAATTTTTATCACAGATTTCTCCGGTTGAGTGGAGATTTTAAAGGAAAATATTGATTTTCAATGAGAAAGTGAGCGCAGATCAATCTGTACAAACCTGTGAACAGTGGAGTAGACACAGTCCAGCCTGGTCATTCTCTCAGAGGCCTCCATTATCACAGCACACCTGAGACAAAGAGAAAACATCTGTGTCATGTGTAGTAAGATTTTTACCAGATCGGCTTAGCTGTGACGGACAGTATACCTGGCGTTTTCAAAACCACTGAATATCACAGCTGGCTGTTTTTTATATTCAGGAGCAATGCTTGGCAGACTAAATGAAGTACAGGGGCTAATGTGCAACTCTCTTCAGCAGTTTATCACACAAACCAACACCCAAACAGCTACTAAGGAACTCTTGGGCGAATGAATCACTCCCCTCTGCTTTGTCGTTCCTTTGGTGTCCCGCTGTGTGCTCCTTCCTCTGCTGTTTTGTCCACTCGGGGGACCAACCTTTGTCCCTCAAAGTGACTAAATCTCTCTCTTCCTCTTGACTCTCATTCTTTCACATTTCTGAGGCCAGTGTTTTTAAGTTCACTGGCCTCTAAGATAGTGTTTGGAAGTTTCCCAGCTTGGTTGTCATCATTAGTTTAACTGATAGGAAGTTGAAATGACAGGAGAGGGACAGGACACAGCTCTTAAAGAAATAGCTGTTAAGCACGGAAACATCCAGATGCAAAGCTTCTGTGTGATAATGCAACAAACAATCCAGGGTCACATAATTACAAAATGCACAGGCAGTCACAGATTCATTTTGCAAAATACTGACTTTAAAAACCTGTACTCCAAATCCCCGTCTGCACAACCAGTTTTCCTTCTGAAGTACTAATAAAGAATCCTTGACCTTCAAAATTTAGAGCTTCTTATGCTCCTCCTTTCAGTTTTTTGTAGAGATGACTTTATTCAACAACAAAAACATCAGTGTTGTATCACGATCCCAATGAAATCACAAAGTAAATTCAGTTTATCAAACAAAATTGAACCTGTTTCTTACCTCCTTCTGTGGTACAGTTTCCATGCGTTCACTGGTGAAATGAGTGCATAGCTCGACCAAAGCTGCTATAGTATCCATCAATGTAAATTAAAAACCACAGGGGTGTGCTGTGGGTCCAAGTTTAACGGGTATTCTAATAAAGTCCAGCCTTAAAACAGTCATTGGGTGTTTAGGTAAATGTTAATAGAGACATTAGTGTCTCATATCGAACTCCCCGTCTCTTCCTAATCCACTTCTTTCACTGAAGCTCCATCCCGCACACCCAGGATGTGACTTCCTCTCTCTCTTGCTCCCTCTCTCTCTCTCTCTTCTGCTCTGTGTGTGTGTGTGTCTTTTTCTCTTTTTACGTATAGCGATCCGCCGGGTCTCTCTCAGACAAGTGACATTGCAAGCAAATCAACAAAATGAATGACTTTAACTGGAATTACTTTTATTCTTCTGAGGAGCAGGAAAGTAATGGCACTTTGTCTCAAGGTCATTGTGTCACGTTATTCCTCTCCGGATCTGAGGTTCATTGGAATTCAAATCACAAGTGTTACTGAGCTAGTGATGGCTGAAGAAAACCAGCCCGTTCTTCTTGCCTCATGGTGTAACTCTCATGTAAATGTACAGTAAGACAGTGAAAGGGAGGTTTAAAAACTGTGGTACAGATATTTTCTAGAAAAAATTAAATGTTTTGCCAGTCATCAAATATGAACACAAATCTATTTACATTTGTTTTTGCTTGACCTTTAACCATTTATCACACAGATCTCTAAATACAACCAAACATCTGCACCCTGTGGCACATAACTACATGTTTCTTTTACATTCAAACGTTGAAATCCTGTGATTTTGAATTTAAGATGATTGTCATTTGGATTTAGCTAATCTCCACAGGCAACTGAGATTAATAACAATGAGTAAAATACCAAATCAAACTAATAAACACCTCAACATCAACTCACTCTTTCCTTAAAGACTTACCAGAGTTTTGAGGAAGATTGCTAAGTCCGTGTTGCACGTGTCTGGAGGGAAACTGTTCAAGTGCTTTTGGCGGTAAGAGTTAAAGCTATGTAACAATCTGTCTGCAGCCAATGGTAAAGTGGCTAAACTCAACAGATGGCACAGTGACAGGTGAAACAACAACTGTCCTTCCCACATTTTACTGTCACTCTTCTCTACAATACCATTCCACTCCTGACCTGCAGGGGGCAGCAGTGCTACTAAAGCGCCATGCTCCTATTATGGGCAGCGACGTTCGTGACACAGGATTTCACAGTAAACACAGATTGTTTGCCACACTGGGAGTGAAGTTGCTAACGACTACGTGAGCTGTAAGGTAAGAAAAGGCTCTGGTTTGTTTCTTACTCTATTTAGGGTTCAAAAAAATCCCGCTCTGTCATATTTACGCAGACTTATTTAGTATAAATGACCCGGAACTGGCTTTGTAGACACTGTGAGCCTAGTCAGACTGGGGCAGAGATGGTCATAAAAGCTTTTAAAATGACTATAAATATCAATGTGCTGGCGAAACGGATCCAGCAAACCGCGTATTTATGTGGGTGTTTTATATAGTAGGTAAAAGGTCTTTACGAACAAGCGTAGACATTGATGTCAGCACACAATAAGAGACTCTAGATCCTCTCTATTATCAGTCTACAGTTGACTATTGGCCTTCTTTGGACTATAGAGTGACATATTTTCCTCTTATTTAGTCCCACCTGTCCGTGTCTGTATCTGCAGGGCTTTGAAACCAAACTAACAGACACATTGAGTCCAAACAGCAGACCTCTGAGTTTAAATACATAGATTTACTCATGTAGATGTGCAACCAGAGTGTCTCTTTACGAACTAAAACCCCTGTCATGTGTTATAACCTGCTGTTGATAACATCCTACCTTGGTGTGTTCATAACCCACACCTTTAACAAACGAGTGTGAGTGTGTTAGGAAAATAGATCCTAGGACAGTGTTTATTTTGGCTCAGATTTAAGAACATAAGAGTTGCTCCGCTGGTAACCAAACAGCTGTGGGTGTAGAGAGAGTCATGTGAAACTGAGAAACACTGACTGTTTATGAACTGATTGCCTAAGGAAGTGAAAGTGGTGGTGAGATAAAAGTCATAATCCTCAGTACAAAATACTGTTCCTCTCAAGAGTCTGAATTGTTAAATTTCTTTATCCACATGGACTACTTTTATACTTTATACTGTAGGTGATGATTTCTGGTTTTTATCCTTCTTCTCTCTGTGACCACAAAGGACCACAAAAAAAGGATCCAACAAGAACACAAGAAACCTCCTTTTTAACTTATGAGTGGGTCCTGTGGGCAACTTAGTTTCATTTCACAAGTATGACTGCTGTAACTTGTGAAATGAAACTAAGACATTAAAAAAAAAAATACAGGACTTTGCCAGATTTCCCACCAAAGAAACTTCTGACTTACATACAGAGGAAATGAAATACAACATGAAGAATTAGGTTGCGCTCGTATTGGATAGATACTAGTATCTGCATACACCAAAAGTTGAGGTATCTGGGTGGATTAGCACTATAAACGAGGGGTCATTGCTTCCCTCGTTCTGAGTCTGTGAATTATGCACACCTACGGCTGCTGGAGGAGGTGGCATTTCGTAAAACACTGGGCCCATTGATACCTGTAAGTGCAAAAAACACCCAGTGCTGAGACCAAATGCAACCATTCATACTGGTTTTTACCCAAAGGGGATGGATACTCTGAACAAGATACTCCCTGTTCTAGAGCAGGAATCATCCAGGACTGGTTCGAGAAACAGGTAAAATTATCTCCAACAGCTGCTCACTGTGGTTATGGGTGGAGGAATGGTAGAATTTTTATAAGGCACATATCACAGACTGCCAGCTTCATTTTTGGGATGTGTGGTGGTGGTTTAAGTCTCTTTATATGTGTGTTATCTGTATTCATGTTTATTGAAAACTGTTCAGTCTTCTTATAAACAAATCAATATGTTTTATAAGTGGAAAAGTTTCTCATATTAACACGAATTTCACATTCCTTTTCAGGCTACTCTGTTATTGCCCTAGTGATGTGCTTGTCCCGTCTGGTGTAGTGGGAGTCTGTAGCAGAACCCTCTCCTTGACCTACCACCACCACCACCACCTTCTTCTTCCTCATCCACCTCCTCCTCCTCCCTCCTGCTGCCCCTGTGATGCCTCCCTTGCACTGTGGCTACCTGTCACAGTACACCCACCATCACCTGGTTGCCTTCCTTCTCACCTTCTTTAGGTAATCCAAACCCCAGTCCCACCTTAAAGGTCTTCCCCAAACTTCCTTCTTAATGATCCAGTGGGATTACTTTTGTGTAATGTTGTTCTTTCCAAGACTTTCGTGGCTATGTTATTGAGTTTTCTAGGAAGCTGTGGCCTATATTTACTCAAGAAAGTTTAAACAAAGAAGAAAAAATACATTTCAAAAATATTTCTCTGCCGTTTTGAAACAGAAATCCATACAGTGCAAAAATGCATAAGGGACGAACTGTTGAATTAGGTGAAAGGTCTCTTGAGCGAGGTTAAACAAGGTCGGACATGCTGGTCCAGATAACTTAGACAATAGGTAGTGATTTCCTTTAGGAAGCCTGCTTCAGAGATTAAAAAGGTCTTAGACAGAAGGGGAAAATAACCTGTAATAGTTTAGAGTTTTTAGAAATAGGTAAACCGCAGCAGATTTTGCAGAACATTGATATTTATCATATTTATTGCTACCTGGTAAATCCCATGGTGTATTTGTGATTTTGATTCAGAACTGTTAATCTTAAATTACAGTAGATTTATTGTCACACGTCTGCAGCCCTCAGTATGACCCTCTTATCACAGCAAAGTAAAGTGCCATCTGCAGCAGGTAGTTTGCACATAGTCCAGACGCCTGCTCGGCAAAAAAAGGGGTTTGAGTTTGTGTGCTTCTTCTAAATTCTTTCTGTTGAATTTAACTGCTGCTTCATGAAAGTTTACCCCTCTGTTTGTTTAAAGTGAGCTTTTGTAGTTTCAGACAACTAACAAGAACTTTTCAGGGATTTTTAATGTTTAAGGTGTTTTCACGCCTATTTCAGTAATTCCAGTTTAGGGAACAAATGGCACTCACACAGACCTGATGAGACAGAGCAGAACTAGAATTATTGTTGAAGTGTAAGTAGTAGCTAACTTACATTAAATATCTGGTTCATTCTGTTTGTTTGTGTGTGTCTCTCCAGCTATGTGCTGCTGCATGCATCTAGAAAGACCTTCAGCAACGTGAAAGTGAGCATCTCAGCCCAGTGGACACCATCCCCTCAGAATGGCTCTGCACCCCCTTACTCACCAGGCGAGGTACTGAGCAGAGCTGATCCACAAAGATGTGTTACAGTTTCAGGGTGAAACGGAGAGTTATTGTATATATGCTTTTCATTATAATGGGAATCAATTGTTCTTTTTTCTCTACATTTCTGCCTTGTTTACATTTAAGAAGAAAAATAATTTCACAGACAGAGTATCACAAAGTGGTCACTGCTTTATCCAGAAATAACAGAGAAGCAAAAGAAACAGGGAAACATAGAACCATTAATAGGTAGAGTTGATTGTACTGATTGTTGTACAAGGCTGATCATAAATACAAACAGATAATGTCTGCAGACACTGCTGGCAGCCCGCCTCACTCTGACCTTGAGTCAACTGATAGACAGTTTATGGTATACAAACAGGCTGTGCAATGTAAATGAAGAGGTCCTGTGGCTTTACTGTAGAATAGAATAGAATAGAATAGAATATACCTTTATTGATCCCCCATGGGGGAAATTTTATTGCCACAGCAGCAACACAGACAAAGTAAGTGCAAAAATGTTGATTAATAATAATATATAATAGTAAAAATCATAATATTAAGAACTTAAATGTTACTATTAAGAAAAATTTTAGAAAAGGAAAAAGGGAGAAGAAAATAAAACTATATACAATATACACAATTTAAGTACCAAATATAGTTAATTCAACAGCTATAGTTATATGATAACTATAAAGTATAATAACTAACTGATGTTTCTCATCCTATTGAATTTGCCTTCAGGTATCAATAAAGTTCTTCTTATCTCAAACGACAGCAGATCAAATCTGAAACAGTTACTGGTTTCATATATATTCTGTCATAATCTTGAGAATATTGCAGTTTAGTGTTGATTGAAAACTATAGCATAACCTGATTCACTTTTTTTAGTTTATAATTTAATGAAAATCTATTTCAAACATGTTACTCACTTAAGTAATATGCTTAAAATTATGGAATTATGCATGATTTGTTTACTCATTTGTTGTCTTTAACCTGATACAAAATAAAATAACAGCATGAAGTCAGCATGATGTATCTGCTTACCTCCATTTTAATACCCAGAATCAGTCCTTGAAAAATGAACACTAGTTGACCACTAGACTTTTCATCACTTGATCAGAATATCCCACCACGCTGCTTGTTTCACATCTGCTTTCAATTTATTAGAATATTTACAACGCATTGTTTTAACATGTGTAATCTCTTTATTCTCATTTATGGAACAAACTGAGAACATTTTTATAGTTGTCTCGGCGCTTCAAGGTTTCTGTACAGTAAATGTTTTTATAAGTGAAGCTGTCGGAGCTGAGAAAGTGTTGAAATTGTTCATAAGCTCGGGTGCCAGTTTGTGGTTAAAATGTCACTTCATGAACAGAGGCTACAGTCCTTCTCACAGTGGTCACTGGTCCAACTCCAAGCCTCGATCCCTTGCTGCATGTCATTGCTCTGCCCCCCTTATTTCCTGTCCCTGTTCAGTTGTCCTCTCCAGTAAAAGCTAAAAATGTCTAAAAAAGTACCTTCAAAATTATGCATCTAAATGAGGATGTGCAGAATTGTGGCACTCCTAATCAGCATGCAATCAGGATGTTGCTTTTCTTGTACACATAGATAGAATTATCTGTGTCGTCTCTGTGCTTTCCCAGACATGGGAGGACAATCATCTGTTTGCAGATGAAAAGCAGGCCACTTTGTTCCTGGGAGCTCTGGACTCCATCTTCCTCTTTTCATATGCAGTGGTAAGTAGCAGAACATGATTTTTCTGTTTTTTGGTGATGGGAAAAATTCATTTAGACTGGAAAGACATGCGGAATAAGAATGGTGTCCTCTCGTAGTAGTTCAGTTTTGAGTATTGAGATGCTTCATGTAACACTGTTAACCTGTAACTGTCCACACAGGGTCTGTATCTGAGTGGTGTGATAGGGGACAGAGTGAACCTGCGTTATGTGCTCTGTTTTGGCCTGTGTGGATCTGCGGCTGTGGTGAGTATGAAGACCTTGCATACTGCTGCATGTGGAATATAAGTAATATGTTGGATTTAAACTGTAACTGTGTTAACAGGAGTTCGTGTTCGGCACCCTGACTGAATGGCTCAAAATCTACAACATCTACCTGTACTGTGTCCTGTGGGTGCTGAATGGCCTGCTTCAGTCGGCTGTCTGGCCCTGCGTGGTGGCCGTCATGGGCAACTGGTTCGGCAAAACAGGGTGAGGTGACATTTCTCTGTCTACAAAGTGCACGCCTTTTACAGCTGAATCATGTGCTCACATCCAAACTTCAGTATCTACGCAGCCTTGAAATGTGTAGCAGAAAATAGCAGAAGTTTGTTCTCTGTCAAGTTTGGAGAGGGAAATGATGAGGTTTGCAAAATGATATCCATTCACTGCTGCTGCTGCTAAACAAAGACTCAGTTTTCTCAGAGGCAGGACATATAAAAAGAATTTGCTGATTGTAAAGAAATAGTATTTGCTGTTTTTATTGAATTCAAGTTACACATTGTCTGCCAGTAGGAGAAACATACTCAAATCATGTTTTAAATCTTTCTTTCTGACATCATGACTGCTCTTTTTTTCTAGTCGTGGCTTTGTGTTTGGCCTGTGGAGCGCCTGTGCATCTGTAGGCAACATCCTGGGTGCCTTTCTGGCTTCAAGCGTGCTCAAGTATGGATATGAGGTATGAAACACTCATTTATGGGATTTGCCCAAAGGACACAAAATCTTCATTTCATGACTATTGGCACCAAGCATTTTATGCCTTTACATTAAACTTTGTACACTTAGCTCCCAATTTAGCCGCATAAGCATAAGTTGGCCATTGTCATATTAGCTCAATATAATTTCAGTAACAATTGAGATGCAAATCCAGCTGGTACTGGCACAAACAGCTATGGTCTAATTTGGTCGGAGAAACACATAACTTGCCAGTTTTTTGAAGACTTTCGGAGAGATACTGAATCAACCAAGTGCGGAAGAAAGAAAAATAGACTGGCAGTGAAGCTTACTGTCGAGCTTTCTTGGATGGACGCATCTTTGATAGAGATGAGCTCACCCTTTATAATGTTACAGTGTTATTCAGCAAACACTTCTGTCTGTACATTTGAGAGTAAGTATAACAAAATCAAAGATCTAGACAGAAGGAAACAGCATGAGTGAATGCCACAAACTGCCCCAAGTCTAATCAGGTGTAACTCTGTAATGCAGTGTTAATGGGCAAGCCTCTAACATTGTCCTGGCACAACAGGATGGCACAACTTAACTTCAGGCTGTGGCCATGTCACAAAATGAGCTGTTTGATGAAGCTAGAAAACATGCCCAGGGATTACACCACTATCTGTGTGTCCCCTGTGATGAAATTCTGCCAGGGTTTAGTCCAGACATCCAACATTATAACATTATTGTAAATACAGATCTGCATAATAGGCCTCTCTTTTAATGTTTTAATCATTTGAATGCTAAAAGGATGTCTCTCCCTGTGGCTGTGTGCAGTATGCCTTCCTGGTGACCTCTGTGGTGCAGTTTGCTGGTGGGGTGGTGGTCTTCTTCGGCCTTCTCACGTCCCCTAAAGAAGTTGGTAAGGACTGGAACAACCAACAAATTCTGTTAACTTCTTACTGACCTTATTCCCACAAGGACTGTTTTTAGCTCGTGTCTCATGCAACAGTTAAGTGTTTAATTACCTTAAGTCTTGATTTGATTTAGGCTCCATAGCTTCAATGTGTGTGTGTGTGTGTGTGTGACAGGTTTAAGTCTGGAGTCAGAGACCGGACTCAGCCCGGTGGAGACGGACACAGACAGCCACAGGCCTCTGATGAGCGACGAGGAGGATGAGGTTGAGGTGTACGGCACACGGTATGACTCAGTTCAGCAGCCTGAGGAACCCGTAGACGAGCCTCCTCGAGCTATCGGATTCTGTCAGGCTTTCTGTCTACCTGGAGTGCTACCTGTGAGTCTAAACCAATGATTCATAAAGGGTTATTCCAGAGAATACATGACATAAACCAACACTGACCCCGCCCCTCTTTGTGCTGCAGTATTCCCTGGCATATGCATGTCTGAAGCTGGTCAACTACTCCTTCTTCTTCTGGCTTCCTTTCTACCTGAGCAACAACTACGGCTGGAAGGAGGCTGAGGCTGACCGCTTGTCTGTGTGGTATGATGTTGGAGGAATCATTGGTGAGTGGGAGGCAAATTAGCACACCTTCAGTTCTCTGTATCTTTATCTCTTTATTCTCCCGTGGAAATGTGAGATGGTACAAAATCACACTCTCCTCGAGGAGGTCTGGACTGGAGTTAACACAAAGCATGTCTTTGTACATGAGATAGATAAACGGAAGATATTCCCTTGAAATACACAACCGCTTATAATGTTAGTCAGGTTAATAAATGCATTTTGGATCCAAAACATGCATGATGATATACAATCAAAGAAGTAGATATACTGATCACAACTGTCACTTGTTTATCACAATGCCTGTTGGCCTCATTCTAGAGAAAGAAATCTTCTCTCATCAGAGTCTGATTTTGAAGACTCTTTTTCATTGTATCTTTGATATTTTGTGTTTTCATCACAGGTGGGACAGTCCAGGGTTTGGTCTCGGACTTCATGGGTAAAAGAGCGCCAGTGTTGGCCATAAGTCTGGCACTGGCAATGGGAGCCCTGGTGGGATACAGCCGTGAGTAAAGCTTTGTCAGAAAAAGTCGATTTACAGATCAACATATAAATGCTTTAGCCAAGAAAAGTGATAATTGTGAAACTGTTGCAGGTGTAACTCAAGCCAAAGAACTAAAAATTCAAATTCTTAAATTAAAAGATTTGATGTTTTTTGATTTTTCCCCTCTGTGGTAAGAAAGGTTGAGTTTGGACTCTCATCTAAGATATAAGAGCTTCACATTTGTCTTTTTTAGTTTTAGTTCCCATGATTATTTGAAAATTGATGCAGACAGTACATACTGCTATTACAAGGCAGGAAAATCACTGCCCTGTCACGAGGGATGGGATGATATTTTCTCCCAGTTCGATTCTTCCAAAAAAATTTTCGGATGCCGATTCGATTTAAATTGCAATTCTACGATATTGTCGATTTTCGCAATTTTTAGTCTGCATTTTTAATACCAGTGAAACAGTTGAATGATTGTCTACTGACTATTCCAGGAACCATGTTTCTCCAAAAAATACACATCACATTTAAGGCCGTTTTTAAGATTTACTCTTAAATTTGAAAAGAAAATTGATTTTTGAACAAAAAAATTATTTAAAAATTGGAAAACAAAAAATTGCGATACTTATGAGAATCAATTTTTTTCTCCCGCCCCTACCTGTCACTTCTTGTCTGTGATGTGTAACTCTAAGGAGCGTAATAGTTGGGGTAGAGTTGTTTTGCCTCTGATCCTCATTGGAGGGCATAACAGAGGCAGACAGTAGCAATGCACGTTGTCAGAGCCGTCAGGGCAGAACAGCTCTGTGTGTGTTTTTGACTGTACGACAATGTTGCACCAGTATTACACCCTTTCAGGGCTCAGTGAGTAAGTATCTGTCTTCACCTCCGTCAGGCTCACCCAACGACCAGGTGATAAATGCAGTGTTGTTGGCCGTCACTGGCTTCTTCATCGGGGGTCCATCCAACATGATCAGCTCAGCCATCTCTGCTGATCTGGGGAGGCAGGAAGCTCTGAGGGGGAGTCAGGAAGCGCTCGCTACTGTCACTGGTATCGTGGATGGAACTGGAAGTATTGGAGCTGCTGGAGGACAGGTGAACACAAATCAAAAAACATTTACTGAAGTTAATTCATAATAGAGATTTTAATCGAAACTATTAAAAGCATGTGTTTTTATGTACTCACTAGCTTTTATTTGCATGTTTTTAACATATTTCTGATCAAAATTGCAAGAGTTCCACAGCGCTGAATTGAGAGGCAGGAAGTGTAAAAGCTCAGAGCTGAAGAATATTTGATGTTTCTAACTGAAATGAATTTCTCAATGGTTAGCTAATCAATTTCAGTGACAGGTAATAATTAATGAGTGGATTTTAGGTCTGACTTTACACATCATTATGCACCACTGTGGTCATACCTAAGAGATCATCATTTGACTGTCATATCTCTATTTCCCTCTAGTACCTGGTGTCACTAATAGAGAGTAAGCTGGGTTGGATGCGTGTGTTCTACTTCTTCATCGTCATGGTAAGAAGTCCTCCTGAGAGCAGCTGGTTTTCATGAAGCTGGCCTTTTGAGCCAAATTAGACATTAGATTAGATAAATTTAGATCAGATACAACTTCATTTACATGTGGCGATAGGAAATATAGTTCTGCTTGCTTGTTGACATGCTTTTCCCCTCAGGGATAAAAAAAAGTTCATCTTCTTACCTTACAAAAGAATCTTTTGATATCCTGTTAATTAAAATGCCATTATATTTGTGCTCTTCTGCCTCATCTGTTATACAAGTATCAGGAGCTGCTCATGTGATGAGCTGAGGGGGATGCTTTTTACCCTGTTTAGTTCTATTTTAAAACCTGCTGCTACAGAGCATCATGAGAGCCTGAAAGATATAAATAAAAGTGGGAATGTCAGTTTGAGTAATATAAAAGTTTTCCTCACATGCTGTAGGTTGTGCCTTTTTTCCCTATGTATCTTTGTTGTAGATATAGCTGAACCATTACCCATCTTTGACTCTCATTCTTGTGTATTTATCTTACAGACAGGGGGCAGCATTGTCTTCATCACTCCCTTGCTCATCAAAGAGGTCCGGGCCATGTGGAGAGACAGACATGCTCTTCGTCGACAGCTGTGAAAGTGGCTCAGCATCTTCCTGGTATGATGTATCTGGTGTTATCAGCCAGGCAGCTTATAGGAGACTTTTTAGACGTGGAACGATTTGGTGGATGATATTTTTCTCCACGATAAGAGTTGAGGGGGGCTGAAGTTGGAGAGGCACCTGTTAAAACTCCCACAAACATCTGTGCGTGTGTGTGTGTGCGTGCGTGCGTGCGTGCGTGCGTGTGTGTGTGTGTGTGTGTGTTAGCAGGCTGAGAGTCTTTTCCGCTCACTAACCTCTTAACTGTACGTGCACACTCTCAGTGCCTGACTAAATCAGGCTTTTAAAGGGAACCAGTCTGTGGATTCAGGCCTTGTGAGGCCGTCACAGAATGTACTACTGTATATATTTTAAGATTTGAATGGATGTAATTTTTTAAGATGCTGTTGAGTCAACTTGAATCAATCCTTGTCCCCTTAAAAGAGGAGTTCTCAACTTAAAGATCATGTTTCTCTGAGTTTATTCAGGGGCTGGAATTACCTTAAGAATGTGAATAATTGTAATGTAAGATTTCATCTTTTTGAGCCTTTTAGGCTTTTGTAGATATGTATGATACTTTAGGTGAGGTAATATTGCACTATAGTAATGTAGTTCTTGTGATTAGGCAAGGTCTTGAGGATGATACTGAACCACTTCAATCTTAGGCAAGGTTTGGGAGACTTAAATCTGACAGCCACTTGATTTCAATCTGATTTCAGGTTTACTAACTTTACTGTAGAGTATTTTTATGATGGGTACTTTTTCTCTTGATTCAGTACGTGTCTTTCCCCTTTTTGGACATGTGCTCACCATTCCTTTTTCACTTCCTGTTTGTGGGAACGTTTACACTTCATATTTAAGTGTCTTAACTGATAAATCTCTTTGTAAACCTTCACACACTGACCGACAATCTCTTACTGTCATCTCAGACCTTTAGTTTACTATCTAAAAGACTCGTGTTGAAAGTGACTTTTCGGAAGAGAAGTTTTAACTGTTTGTTGCAGGTTTGCACATTTGATTGTTGGGGCAGCTGGACTATGAATTATTAACAAAAAACTATTTTTAACAAAACATACAAGAGCAGAAACTCTGTAATCACTATTGATCAGGGTCAGACAATGATTCTTAAACAGTTACCCTGCACCAGACAAGGTTTGGGTAGGTTTCCTATTTTACTTAACTCTTTGTTTGTTGACCGGTTCATATTTTTGGGAAGACGTTTGAGTTTTAAATCAGAAACAAGGTTAGCGGTTATGAAATTTCCAGCCTCAGTCACCAGTCTACAAAAGTGTGCTGTAGATTCCGGACTCACCAGGTGAAGTGCTTTTGAGCACTTTTCACATCAAACCCAGAGGAGAAGAGCTGAAACTGTTTGTGTCTTTAAAAAAATGTTATAGAATGTAAACTGAAATTTATGTGAGTGTTTAAAACTATCTGTGGTGAATTTTGTTTATCATTTTTGTTCATGTGTAATAATGTCTTAACTAATGTATATTTCATTTTAAATAAACAAAAAATACATTTTGCACAATTTGGAGCTTTCTGTTTAAGATATTTCATATATATATAAAATAAGTCTCTCCCTCGCCCACCCTGGGCCGTCTTGTGTCTCTTCAAGCTCAGGTCCTCTACTAGAGGCCTGGGAGCTTGCGGGTCCTGCGCAGTATCTTAGCTGTTTCTTAAAACTGCATTTATCTGGAGTGAGATGTCGGATGTTTCCCCAGGGATCTGTTGGAGCCACTTCTCCAGTGTGGGGGTTACTGCCACGAGTGCTCCGAAGACAACAGGCACTGCTGTGGCCTTCACCTTCCAGGCTTTCTCTAACTCCTCTTTGAGCCCTTGGTACTTCTCTAGCTTCTCGTGTTCCTTCTTCCTGATGTTGTTATCGCTTTGGATGGCGACGTCTACCAAAACGGCTTCCTCTGCTGTTTGTCTATGATCACAATGTCCGGTTGGTTGGCCATTAACATTTTTCGGTCTGTATCTGGAAGTCCCACAGGAAGTTGGCTCGGTCATTCTCTATCATCTTTGGAGGTGCTTTCCATTTCGATTTTCAACGGGGTTTCCAGTTCACATTCCGCACAGATGTTCCTGTACACAATACCGGCTACTTGGTTATGGCGTTCCATGTGTGCTTTTCCTGCCAGCATCTCACATCCTGCTGTTAGGTGTTGGACTATTTCAGGGCCCTCTTTACACAGCCTGCACCTGGAATCTTGCCTGGTATGGTAGATCTGGGCCTCTATTGCTCTGGTGCTCAAGGCCTGTTCTTGTGCTGCCATGATAAGTGCCTCTGTTCAGTCCAGCCCTCTCTGGCCATCGGTAGGATTTGCTCATATCAGTCACTTCAGCTATCTGTCGGTGGTACATCCCATGCAGGGGGTTTTCCTCCCATGATGGTTCCTCTGGTTCCTCCTTACCTGTCAGTTTCCATTTGAGACTCTCACAAAGCGCGCCATCTCTTGGGGCCATCTTCCTGACATAATCATGGAGCTTGGACGTTTGATATTGGATGGTGGCTCTGATGCTCATTAACCCTCTGGACTAGGGGTGGAACCCCCCATGTATGGTGAGCTATATATGTATATATTAATGTAGTAACTACATTTTTATTTGACAAAATTTCATTTCATCTTCAGAACATCAAAAGTAGATCATGGATTTCACTTTGGTGGTTGATGTTGTGAAGTGCGCCTTAGTAACCACCAGGGGGTGCTACTTCCCTTAAAGAAAAATCCAGTTTCAACTTTCGCTACTTCTTCATGAATGTATTTTTGAAGCTCTTAAAATCAGATCAAAACAAACTAAAAACACGAGGCCAGTATTTTGTGGTTTATATCAATCTTATTAACATTTATTTTGAGCACTCTATGAAATCAGCAAAATGAAAGGCAACAGTGCACCAACAACCCAGACACATTTTCTATACAAATGTTGTCCAAAAGGATATAATTCTGGTCCAATAGAAATACACAGATACATATACCAGCTTTAAATTACAACACAATTAGAACAGTGTACAAAGATTATTGTACATTCATGCATATACAAAGTACATAAACAAACGCTACACTTTCAGATAGCTGCGACAGCTGAACTAAAAAGCCAAGTTTGCTTGGGAACAGCGAGACACACACTGAAAACTCTTGGCATTTATTATTTTAGTTTTATTTCCTCTGTGTGAACTTGAGGATGACTAACAAACCGGTAAAAAAAAACAGTGAACAGATAGAAGAAACTGCTCAGCATGCCTAACTGGAGGTAAAAAGAGAGGTGAATGATTTCAAACGTCAAGAAATTTAAAGTCTGTGTCAAAGTTTTTTGTAGAATTTTGTAAGTTATTTTTTTAGATAACCATACAAAAATAGTTCTCTTGTCCACAATGTTTAAAGTAGTGCAAAGATATATTTTAACAAAAATTAGTAATTTAAAGCAAATAATGAGGAATTTCTAATTATATCCCCACAACAAATGACTTAAAGTAAAAATAAGTTAATATAGACTTTTAAAGTTTCCTCTTAGCAGGCTGAAGAGATATAGGCACACTAGCACACACACACACACAAAAACATGGATAGGTGGACAAACAAGCAAAGTAGAGACAATTTCAAACGGCCATGTTTGCTGTTTTGAAGTCTGCCTTTTTAAGACAGCGACATTGTGTTAACGTGATTATGAACAACAGCTTTCATGCCGATTTTACGCACAGACTGAGGCGGCTTGTTCATGAAAGAGAGGCTGAGAGACTTTCAAGGGGGCAGACAAAAGCATGTCTGAATCACGGGCCGCTCGTCTGGCTGGAGAATCCTTTGATCCAGAGGAGCTCTGAGACATTTGCTCTTCAGCGTTCACTAATAAAAGTTTCTCCCTTGTCCTCATCCTCCCCCCTCTCCCTCTGTTCCCTCGCTCTGCCTACTTCTGGGAAAGCAAAGAGAGGGAAGGGGATAAACAACAAAAGCCCCCCACCCAGCCCTCTTGGGACTGGAGTTTCCTCTGCTCTGACACACTGACTCTTTTACCTGATGGGAAACTCGACACAGAGCGCTGAGCCTCGACAGTTTTTACCACAACAGAAGAATATCTTTGCCCCTTTTTTTCAGTCTTTCTGCCTCTCTTTCATTTGCAGACACAAACCTGAGCTACATTTCTTTTTCTTTTTTAAAAAAAATCTTTTTCTATCATTTATTACTTTTACACAATGAGGTAGTAAGGATGGATTAACGTAGATTATGGCTTTAATCCATTCAAAAGTTAGAATCACTGTAGGTAGGATAAAGTAGGTATTCATGCTCTATTTGAACCGCTGAGCTGTCGCTTTATCAGTATGATAAATCTTGGATTTGAAGACCTGAGCATGCTTCAGACTTTTATGACCCTCATCTGATAACTCAGACAATGAGGCACTTGTATTATTATTGTGTGTCTAATCGAACGGCACAGCAATTTTCCTTTGGTTCAACTGCCGCAACTTTTACAACTTGCGATAAAAGGCAAAAAATAAACAAACCATTCATACAAAAACACTTCTATGCATACATAATGCAAACACTTATAAGGACTGCACAGCGACAGAAACAGTGTGAAGCAGCTCCACTCTTCATTAAAAAAAAAAAAAATCAAATTAGCAACAGTAAAACCAAACGGCTTTATTCTGCTGAGCTGCAGCAGAGAGAAAGATTCCCTTCATGAAGGAAAGATGACAGGATATGAGGGGAAAAAGGATGGAAATGCTACATTATTACAAGCAAATATAAAAACATACAGCTAAATAAGGTATGTTCTGGTCTGTTGCCTAGACAACATAGAGATGTTTACAACCCCATTATGCAAATAATACAAAGCAAAAATGGAAAAAAAGTTGGAACAGTTTTTTTTTTGCTATGTTAAATGATGTTCAATATTTATGGTCATTATTTTTGAGTGGCAACGGTGGAGTGAGTATAAGCCATAATGACTTTTAGTCTAACGCATAATGAAGGGGCAATGGCACAGGTTTTCACAAACACCTTATATTACCTCGTTTTGCGCATTGCTTGTCTATTTTTTTTTTTTTTTTGACGGTGATCTAGCACCGTGAATAATAAATAAATACTCACATAAGAAACACCATTATTATTATCATCACTCAGTATTTACGTCACTATCAAACACGGACACAACACCTCGCTGCTGAGCCTCCACCGTTGACCTTTAACCTGGTGCTAATCACAGTCACGCTGCCAAATTTTGAGCCCTGGGTGAGGTTTTGACCCCTGGCTTGACTCGTGCTTTCCGAGTCGTGGTGTGAGACTAAAGGCTAAGTGTTTTGTGAGGCCGGGAATAGTAACTCATCTTATCTAGAAAAACCTCTAATGAGTTTTAGCATGAGGGAGACCAAAGATCAGAGGCTGAGGTCAAATACTATCCAAGGTCTGTACGAAAGAAAATTAACCTCTTAAAACTAGAGCCTGTTCTCTGGTATTAAGAGTGCATTCAAAATGATTTCACAGTATAGTCAAAAGCTGAGGATAACAGTATATAGCATATACAGAGTAGATATAAAGATATAGTCACTATAGAAACCGTTTCTGACATCTGAGCATTGTTAGCTAGGGCTGCTGTAGCTTCCTTGTGCTGAGAGACAAAGGTATGTGATGTTGGAAGAGTTTTTAAGCCCGTGTTGCACGAGCTTGTGTACAGTCAGTTAGAAAATGCTACATATATACATCTGATATGAACCATATCTATATGAGGTGACATCAGGAGGGCTATGGACCACCAAATGATCCTCTGCTGGTTGTAGGTTTACTTTCCTACTGCCGGGACAGTCCTTTGTGATGCAGCTGCTTCCTTTTCTTCACCTTGAAGAAATCTGGTGAGAGAAAAAGACAAAGTCCAGTCGGTTATAATACAGTTTAAGCAAAAGAAGAGAATCACAGCTTTCACTGGTAAAGTTCAGTGCTCATCTGGTTTTCTCTTGTTTGTTTTAGAAATCTGAAACTTAAATATTCACTCAACAAATATTTAGATGGTGTCTTTTTACACCTTCAATCATGATGTCTGCTCAACCAACCTGTGATGGAGGACTGTCTGCGTTTTCCATGTAATTTGATCCTATAGCACCCTCTGGTGGTCACCTCCAAGTACTCATCTCCAGACCCCGAAGAGCTGCTAGACTCTGAGGATCCCTCCCGTGATGAAGAGGACATCCGTCTTTTGCCGATCGGATGCCCTACTGGTTTAACCGTACAGCTGCGATAAAACGCCGGCACATCCTGGCACCGTAGCTCCTCCCACTCCATACTGGATCCCTTTCCTGGCATTTCACTCTGGAAATCAAAGTTCCAGCGCTTGTTGGCTACCTCTACACTCATGCAAAGGAGCCTCTGGAAGTCCTTTTGCAGCTGCTGGTGGTCCACAGGCCCAAAAAGGTTCCTCCGCACAGGCCCCACCTTCAGGTTCAAAGCATCAATGCCTCCCAGGTGTGAGAGCTCCATGTTAGATTCTGGAGCTTGTCCTGCTGTTGATGTTGATGGAGAAGCCATTTCTCCGTCCCTGGTGGAGAACAAACACAGTGTTAGAAGAAGGCCAGAGGCTGATCTGGCTCTGTTAGGCTTGCAGAGTTTCAATGAGGTGTGATCTGGATTTTATGGGCATGGATTACATACGAACATACAAGCTATTAAGAGCTCAAAGACCCAACATCTACTAGCAGTATCTGCCCTCTTGGGGCCTCTGTTCTTTATGTGATGGAACACACATGTGCCCTTACCCGCTGAATAATTACTGCAGAACCAGGTAACTGAACCAGGACCAAATAAATCTCCAACAAAATTCACACACACCCCGTCATGTCAAAGGGAAAGTGAGTCTCCACCTGCTCTGGTGTCTGTCTGTCAAAGGTCACCAGATAAGGTTAGAAGGTCACGTAGAGAATAGAAATGATTATCACACCACCCAGCTGCTATGTGCCATGTTTAATTAGAGCAGCGCTGTTGAATTTTGGCAATCTATTTCAGCTCTATCTGATTTCAGCTCTAAACTGCACATTCTGTTCATTTAGAGGTGTTAAATTTGGCATGCGGGTGGATAATAACCACACCCTGCTGACTCTTGAAGTCTCATTCGGCTCCCACAAACACTTTCTGCTCAGTGGCCGTGAAAGTTGATTGGTACGACAGCTGAAAGATCGTGTGGTTAGCTATTGATAATAATACTGGACAAGGTCTAGAATGTCGAGGTTCTCTGATCCTTAATTCTTCGGTTTAATCTGACTTCATTCTGGGGTTTTTTACACTGACATGAACAACAAATTGCATCGTTATAAAAAAAAATCATCAAATGACCAAGTTATTCAATCTGCATTGGCCCTCACCAGCATTTTGACCATTAGACCTTGTGTCTAAAAGGGTAAATATTAATTCAATATTTGGACTAAAACTGTGCATTCACTTCAAAAATGGTTTGTAGTCCAATTATCAACTGAAAATTTTAGGTCAAGTAGGGGTGGGGCATGGTGTAGTGAAATACGCGGGAGTCCCACTAAGGGTTAATGTGGCTCTGCCAAAAAAGTCAAAATTGCTTTCAATAGGGTCCCATTGAGGTTATAATGTCACATATAATACAAAAACATCTGAAGCACCTAGAAAGAAGTTTCTTTAGTAGAGGTTGGATGCATGAGTGGATTTGTATAAAAAATGTGGGGGGAAATAGTATAAGAAAAGTGGAGATGTGATGACATTTGACAATTTTCCATATGCCTCAAAATGAGCCTAAAGACAGAAGTCACAGTCAAAAATAGCCATGAAGGGAAGAGGGGGCAATGGGGAGGGGGTTGTGCAATTGTTTGACACTTAAAGTGATAAAAACGAGCAAAGATGAAGAATTACTCTGGTCAAGTAGCCTATAATTTTACCATGTCCTTGTACTACGTTCAAAACCATGTGTTCACAACCACAGCAGGCTTCAATGTGAACATTTCCTTAAGTGCACTTAACTCCAATTACTTTCAATGACAGATTGAACCCGCACAACTTTATTAATCAAATTGTTTCCTCCTTTTTAGGCGGAAAAAATCCTAAAAGACTGAACTCACAACTTTAATTGCCTTCATTTATCCCGCTTGAATCAAGCGAAAGTTGTTTGCGTCGAAAATGAAGTGGGCGCGGTATGCAGATCAGGTTTCCTTTCCCCACTAGCAGAAAAACATCGAGGAACCCCTTCATAAAAAAACACCTTTTCTCTTAAAACACGACTGCAAACAGACAACCACTAACTTTATTGGCACCAGGAACTCTCAGCAATGTAAAAGTAACCAAAGCACACGCAAAAGTTTGACTTAAAGACACGAAAAACAGCCAAAGTTTAGGAGAGAAACTTTGTGACGCAGTGAAAATCCGCTTCAGAGGCGCGGATGTGGGTCAATGAGATGCGACACACAAACGGGCGCATCATGTCAAATCACTACGCACTTAATATTACACAGGACACACACTCAGGAGGAATTATTGAGTAAATATTTAAGGCAAAACAGCATTCACGACATCTTAAGTGGTGACAAAGTTTAACATGCGTGTTGAGGGCAAACAATGCGGTGAAAAGTTTTCAAGCTGTATCTTAACTTCACCGAAAACAAATCTATTATACAACCAAACTAGCGGCTGAAAACACAGAAAATAAATACAAACGCAATAGGCTGCTTAGCAATTTCATGACATGACAAACCAAGTAAGAGCTGTTTGTTCCTCACCATCAGCGTCCGTCTGTCAAAAGGTCTTAAAAAGTTCACTTTTACGAGGCGGCTGTTCGTCCGCAAACTCCGCAAACCAAACTTCTCCAGCCACACGAGCTGAGGTTACTGCTGACAGTCGCGTGGAAACAAACACTGTCACGTTGAAACACTTTCAACAGACACTACCCACTGTGGACTTTTCTCGTCGTCTTATCAGCAGCTACTTGTTTGTTAAGGACTTAGGAGAGACGGGGGAGGGAGGACTACTATAGGAGTTAGGTCACGTGGTTCCATCAAAACAGTCATTGTTGGAGTGGAGCCAGAAGGTAAACAATCTAACCATTAAGTCTTAAGGCAGTAAACGCAACACGGACAACAGCAACCGCATTCTGCAGAATGGTGCGTGAAAGTGTGGAAAATGCATGCGGACAAAAAGAGTTTTTGGCGCACTTAATGCAGTTTTACGCAATGCATGTTAATAAAAGCGTTAATAATGACCAAAAACTGTTTCTTACCCTGTTAACATGAAGCTAAAAATCCCCGTTGTAGTCTCTGCTCTTCTGCTCTAGACCTGTTGCCTCTCTCCTCTGCAGCGCCCTTGTGCCTCACTTCTCCTCCAGAGAGTCTAAAAGTAGGTCAAATATCTTGGCACTGGCGGCCATTTCCCTTCTCCTGTAAATGTGACACACATTCTCGTGTTGTGCTTGCATCACGTTCTGTTTTGGCCCCCAGCCCACACCCTGTAGTCACGTTGAACTGCAACGTGACTTCGACCTGGACAAACAGCCCCTTTTGACTTCAGCTTTAGCATATTTCCTTTTGGATATGTGTAAATTTAGCTCCATTTGGCGGGAGGAGGACAGCACTAATTCACTGCTTACTCTGAGGAAATGGAAAGATTTGTGTCTCGCTGCCTTCATTCAGATTTTGATTTCTTAGCCTTTTGATAGACTGAGGCCTTGTAGTGATAAACGATCACCTGGAAACTGTGTGGAACATTTTATTAACTTGTAATTGCCGAATGATTATACATGCTGTTATATCAGCCCATATTTTTGGCACCTTTTCCAATGACCTACATCAGGGTTCAACTTTAACAAATGGAGCCAAAGAAATTGACAGTCTGATATAACCGCTTATTTCAGTTATTTCCAGGCAAGTTTAATCAGACATATCTCCACTTAGTCTAGAAAAATTAAAGTAGAAGGTGTAAAGTAGTTAAAGTTTTTATTCATGCTTCATCATTTCAAATGTGTGATATGTTTTAATCAGTATTTGAAATTAAAAAAGCAGCACAAACCTGACTGTTACAATGGGAGTTTTCCAACTTTTTCAGACATAAAAGATCGTTCTCTTATCAACAAAAGTATTGAACGCCACTTGTTGAACTTAAGCTTGTCTTACACACATCTTTTTTTTTTGGATATTATCTATTTTGTCATTTACAGAATCAAAGCTCATCAGTCTCTTCTTATTAGTCCTTGCTCCCAGTGTGTGTCCTCCACTGGTGTATGATTTTGAGTGTTGTGTGGTGGTGGTCGGAGAGGCTGTAGGTGCAACCCAGGGCAGCTGAGACTACTACGGCGGTTTACCACCACCAGGGTGTGACTTTGAGGTCACTGACAAAAAGCGCTATAAAAATCTGATGCATGATTATAATTATAATTATTATTATTATTATTATTACGTAATAAAGGCTAAACTTTCAGTAATACTTGTTACACCTGTTATGAAACCTTTCTGTCTTTTCCTTGCTGTTATGAAATACCTTGGGTTTTCTTGCCTATTGTGATTGGGCAATAGATCCACTTCTTTCTTAGTCTCACACAAGCTCTCTTTTACATGGCTGTAGCGTTGGCTCCAGCCTGTCTCCTGGATACCTTTTCAGTGACACATTGTTGAAGTCATTTGTAAGGCCCACTGGCTGACCAACGCCCCTCTCTCAGAGGTTATTCCAGGCTTTGCACCTACTCATTTGTTATTTTTACACATTAATCAGTGCCTGGACAGTCTCCACAGTCGTTGTGTTTCCCGCTCAAATTCTCAATTTTGAAGGCAACGTTTCTGCATGTGGATAATGAGATGTATCACTCTAATATGAGCATTGCAGGTTGCAGTGATTGTGGAGTGGTCATTGTTTGTGAGCGAAGTGTGTGACAGCCCAGTCCTAGAGGTGGTTATGTCATCACGCTGGAATGTTTCTTGGGTAGAAAAGATGTTTTCTAAAGGAAGGCTTAGCAGAGGTTTGAGATAGTTCAGCACAAGCCCCCAGAGTGCAGGGTACTTTCTCCAAAGGCACCCAAGTGTTTCAAAAAAACTCCCTAAATCTGGAATGTAGGACCTCATTTAAAGCTACTGCAAGAAGTTTTTAGCCAGCTTCAAAATAGACCGACATTTATGCTGATGCCATTATATGACCCACAAAAATAATTGATTATTTTAACATAGGTATTTTTGTTGTCGGAATCTCTGGCAGGTGGTTGGTGTCAGATGAAGCGATTACTTGCAAACTACCAACACAGCCTTTTTTTTAAGACAAAAATTTGAGATGATTATCTAAATAAACCAGAGTGAGATTCTTTGTTAGAAAATGTATGTACAGGTCAAAACATAGACCGTATGTACATAGCGCACAACACTACTGCGCAAGTGGTGGAATGTGTACAATGTGGTTCTAGGAAGTGGAAAATATCCCAGAAATAATGAGAGCAATTTGGCTTCAAATTCATATAGTGACGGAAGGCGGAGCCAAGTTGTCCAGAGTATATACAGCGTTGGGATCAAAATCAGCTGGATAAGTGCAGTACCCATTTGTCTACAGGGGCCCCAGAATTAACACAACGAAAAAGTTCCTCACTAATGCTTTTAAGTTTTTTTCATTAGAGGGGTTGTATAAAGACAGTTGATTTGGGGAACTTAACTTTTGATCTCTTTGTAATTAGCAAAACCCTGACCAGCATTATCAATTTTGAACAAGTCATGATCATCCTCAACCAAGTGTGTTTTGATCTGTGTCCAAAAAACACAGATGAATGAAATGTGATCGGTAGGACGAAACAATATTCAAGCACCTCCCAAAACTTTGAAAATAGCTCATATAATTAGTTTTACAGATGTAAGAACACCACTTTCAAATACATTAGATTTTGACACAAAAGCCTTCAACTGTCTCTGGAGTAACCTTCTAAACTTCTGGGAAATCTTTCCTTTAGTCTGTACTGACAGCCCTTTTCTTTTCTCACAACAAACTGGTATTGTAGTCATATAAGGTCTCGCTGGTTCTGATGCATAATAGTCAATTAGGGCTGTGCCCTAGTTTCCTAATAACTCTCTAATCTGTGTGTTAAATGGGCTCTACATACAGTCATATCTGAGGGTTCACCAGCAGACAATGAGGCCTGAACAGCATGATCCCTGTGTGTTTTGTCAGCTCCCTGACCAGGACTTACAGTCGGTTTATTGTTCAACATTCAACTCCTAATCCTCTCTTGTTGTTTAGAGTACTGTGTGTGTTTTGGTGTGCACCCCCTCCGCCCCTCTGGCCCTTCCTTAATCCTGTGTGGTGTGTTAGAGTTGTCTGTGCAGTCATTAAGCCCATTGTCTTCCCTCCACGGTCAGCGCCCTTTGAATACATCAGCCAGCACGTAAAGTATCAGTCAAATAGTGCATGTGACCCAGGTCAGAAGACGTGATGAAGACTTGTCACAGTGGGTCTTCAGTTAGAAAAAGTTCAGTTCACCTCTCTTCACTTACATGTTACTGATCACTAGAGGCATGAAATTCACAGTGGACACCAGAAAAAAAAACACTGTAAAAGAGCCAGCCAGTTTCTGAAAACTAAAGGGAGTGTTTTAGAAATGCATTTTAGTTTAGTATGATGCAAACTAAAGTAACATCATGTTAACATTAGTCTACTGAAATCGCACTAAATCTTAGACTAACATACCTGATAAATACAACTGGAGGGTGATTTCCACTGTCGTGTATAATACGGCTCAGTCAGACTGAAACGGGCCTAAGCAGTCTGAAAATGCTGGGATCTGAATAGCATGGATGTTTTGCTATAATGCCTGGTAGTAAATAAACATACAAAGAAGGTGAATCTTTGTGAAAAAAAAGTGAAAGTGACAATGTTTTGGTGTCACCGTTAGATGTACACCATGTTAGCCTCTTGCTAACGCAATTTGATTGATTATTATTGTTGATTATTTTGATCGTAACAGGTCAACTGTGAGACGATCTCACAGAAACAAGCTTAAAGGGGATGTCACCACCTACCATAGTAGAGGCTGACAGATTTCTGTCAGTAATTTTCGTAAACTGGGACAAGTAGAGCGGACCGGTCCAGATTGGCAACAGCAATTACAATCATGGCAGAAATCATGGTTGAGAAAAAAATGTTGGACATGTATTTTGATTTTAAGGTTTGACCCATGTTCCACCTGTTAACATGGAGGGTCAGGCTCTTTGACTTCCTCTACAGACAGTCAGTGAAGAGACGTCCATATATTGTGGTTTCACTTTTTTGGAACTGTTAAGCCATCCATCTCTTTTTTTAAATTAAGCTTGAATATACCTTTTTCTCAAAGGTTGTTCAATTACAAAAAGACAAGTGAAACATTTCTGCTATGTAAAAACATATAAAAACCAAGCAACCAAAACACAGAAGCCATAAAAGTAAAAGATTTTCACCTCGGTACTTGGATAAATGATTTATTTTTCTCGCTGAAGGATTTTTTTTTGAGGTTTGAACACCGGAGGAATAAATTATCTGCATCTCTCGCACCAAGAGAAACCGAGAAGATGAATATGACGTTTTATATGAAAACTTTGTCTCTGCAGGAAGTCTGTGGTGAAGGAGTATCTGTGATAGAGAGAAGGAGAAGAACAGAGAAGAGGAAGTGGTTGGTTCACAGGTGCACTCTGGGGCTTTTCATTTCCTTTTGGCCTTTAGGAAGCAAATGCTGAGAAGTAGTTTACCACAGACAGCAGACGTCAATCACAATTTCCTGACAAAAGATACACTACATGCAAAATGTAGTATTGTATGGAAGCATTGAAAAGTTAGAGGCAACTGTGTAAACATCAATCTCAAGAAGCCTCCAGAGCCGACTGCTAAAGGGTAATTTCAGAGAAAAATGAGACCATTTTTTCTGACTTGACTTCAACTTTATTACCTTCAAGCAGCTCATCCATCACACTGATGTAGGCATGTTTGCACACGAAGACATTTAGATAGGAGATAGCGATCTGACCCATAATAAGCTGTATATGTCAGTTATAAAAGATGGCTGTAGGCTTGAAATGTACAGATGCTGTATTATATACAGTAGAGGTTAAAAAGAATTATGCTCAGTTTGGTATCTCACTAATAACAATAACACAGCTTTAGGACAGGGGGGATGTGTTCAGAAAGTCCCCAGAGGATGATTTGAAGGCGACCTTGCTTTTTCATGCAGCAGTTTATTTATTTTTTTGGTTGACTTTTCACACTTTTATAAAACTCAGAATGTTTTGTCATAAAGCTGTACAAATAGGTGTATGTGTATATGTGCATTCAGGGTCCCCAGAGGCTAATAAACAGTAAGAAAATGAATATGTGCCTTAGACAGTTGTAGCACTATTTTTGGTTTGCACTTTTTTAATTGTCTTCAAAATTTGAATTTTTTTCCCCCATAAAGCTGTAAAAAAGGTTTACATGTGCATTCAGGTCCCAAGAAGATGAACCCCTCTAACTTTGTGGTTTCCAGTCTTCAAAGTGCGTTGGCATTCGTAATGGAAATAAATATTCACATGGTGAGACTTTTTATCCAGGCCACTTCCCACAATGCAACTTTTCTGCTTCTCCTTATCGCGGATTGTAAGTAGTCCATGAGGTGAACTCTAAATTTAGAACTTTGTACTTTGGGATAAGCAGTGGGGGAGTTTTCAGATACAGAGGTATAAAAGAGGCAGTGAACCTAAAAATGAAGTCTCACATACACATAAACACACATGCACAAACACACACACTGTGCAAGCATTACATACGTAAAGTAGGAGGAGTTTCCATGGGAGTATTCGCCCAGCTGTGGAGGCCACAGGTGGGGTTGTAAGAGGAGGTAGGAGGAGTGAGCAGTTAATTTGATATGTGTGAGTGTGTGTCTGTGTGTGCGTGCATGTGTAACCAAGTAGGAGTGTATGTGTGAGGTTCTTAAGAAAAGGGGGAGGAACTGGGGGTGCACTGGGGGTGCAGGGAGAGCAAGGCCACTCGCTGGCAGCTGGATATTGTCAGGGGTTCACCGGGGGAGCTAGCGTGTCGGGGTGAACGGGTTTACTCTGAATTGTGCCTGAGGAGACCCTGACTCTGAGTGTTTGTTTTGGGGGTCCTCGGGGGCTGATGTGGGGGGGGGTGCTGGTGTCGCAAACAGACTGGGGTCTCAGATTTATTTTTCTTTAACTGTGGTGGCCTCTGTGTGGGGATGTTGTTCTTGTGCATTTATCTGTAAATATGGAGCACTCTCGGGCCATTTAAAAGGGGGACTAGCTTTTAGGGGAAAACATGGTGCTCTTTGAAATTTTGTTTTCTTAAAGTGTGTTTGTGGGCGCGGGAACGAGGAGGAGGAGGAGGGGCTGGAGGCTTGGAGTGGGTGGGTGTAAATTGATCCTTTGTTTTCGTCATATGTCTTGGAGGGACTTGTTTTTGGTCCGCCGGGGGTACCTCGAGGGTTATTCAAAGTCAAAGCTAAGGAATAACACAGCAAGAGGAAAAAGAGGAATTACCCCTCCCCACACACACACAGACACAAACACACACGCACACACACAAAAGGCAGTTTCTCACTCATTTTATTAAATATAGTGATATCAGAGCTGCACAGAAACTGCTGAAAAACATGTACCAAACCAGCCATTTATTTCTCCTGCATCTGTTTCTGCTCCGTGCAGCTGGGGTTAAAAGGTGTTGTGCTTCAGCTGATGTGTTTTGGCCCTTATCTGCATCTGGAGGAACATCTGGTTTTCATCTGGCCATGGCCTCGCAGTATTGAGCTTTTGCATGATGAGCGTGACAAATGCGTGTGCGGAGTGAAGGATATAGAGTTCAGGGAATATTATTTGCGAGTTTGGATGTGCGTGCACAAGTGGCTGGATGAATGAAGAGAGTGAGCAAATAAGTGAAATGAAAAGCAAAAGCATTTTGTGCGCATATGAATAATTGTGTTGCCCGGCCTGTGACTAATAATTTTAGAGCTTCTGCTTAAACTTGTAGGAACGTTGAGCAGAAACTGTATGATCTTAATCTGTCCAATCTTTGCAGCACCTGTGACTATCAGAGGGGAAATTTGCATGCATGACTTAACAGCTGGTTTTATCTGTTGAGACCTGCAGCCAGAAACCTCTTTAGTCCAAATTTACTGGATTGATGATTAAATATAAAGTAGAAAAAATACTCCTGGGGATGCAATTTGAAAAAGCAACTGAATGAAGTAAAGAATATGTTATTATGCTGCGTTTGATAGTCAGAAGTCAGAAGTCGGAGCTGAAAATGACGACAAACCTGAGTTCCCAGCGTGTCAGTTACCAAAATTGGAGACGGAAACAAGATGGCTACATGTACGACAGTTATTTTAGCGCTTGCCTTGTCCGAATATAAGGCAAACGCTACAATAACTTTTGTTGATGTAGCCATCTTGTTTCAGGCCTCCGATTTTGCTTTTTTTCCAACTTGGTAACTGAAACACTGGGAACTCAGAATGGGTGGGTGTATCGTCATTTTCAGCTCCGACTTCTGACTTCTGAGTTAACTTGAACGCAGCATTAATGTTTTTAAACAGTGATGAGAAAGTCCTGCTGTTTTTTTTATGGATATATATCTGTGCCTAATTTCTGATAATGCAAAGTGAATGGGTGTTTATGCAAAGGAGAATCCTGATAGAGTGCTGTGCTTGTCTCACCCTGCAGAAGTCTGTGTGAGGGTCAATCTCACCCTACCTGATATTTAATTTTGTATAACAACCTACCCATGATACATTATTCCTTATCTGGAAGAGCTTCAGGGCTTTTGGTACTGTGTGCAAAGGTATACAGCCCTGGCTTGGACTTAGACTTCATGAAACTGTTAGATAAAGAAAAAGTAAATGAAATTGGAGCATGATAATCTTGTAAATATGGGTCAAATTCTTACTGAAAACTAGAGTGAGGGACTTAAACTTAAACTAACAAAGACGCTTCCTCTCTGCATGCTGCACATTCCCGTTGGCCTGGTGACAGCGCTGACAGGTATTAAGATGACTCTGAAGAGATAATCACCTGCTCCTCAGTGTTCATTGCTGCTTTAGTCGCTCATATCAAACGTCAGAGTTTATCTCAGTTACTTTCACAAGAAGCTATTCATCCTTCATGGGGACATTAAAACAAAGTCCTATAAAGTCCTCACTTTTATTAGTGAGCTGGAAAACATAAACCGCAGCTTTCAGACGTCACATGACCTCAAGAGGCTGCACCCAGCACGTGTATGTGTACCATTGATAGGAAGGTTACTCACAGGGTGTTTCCACTCTCAGCAGCAGTGAGGTCATCTCTGTCTGCAACAGTTCACATTTGTTCCTATCTTAGTGTCTTTTTACGCAGTGTTACACTGTCTGTCAAAACTATGATACAATGTCTGCTGTCACACTGAGGAGGATTTCTAAAGCATGAGGAAATAATCTTGCAGACAATGCCACAGTGATGTTATCGGTTTGTTCTCAGAATCAAAGGAGCTTTCATTTGAGTCAAAGTGAAATTTAGACCCTTCCATTTTCACTCTGTCACTGGTATTCCCCTAACTTTTTGTTTTGTAATAATAATAATCTGAAGTTTTTCTTTCATTTTATCAAGAATACCAGTGTCATTTTTCATTCTTTCATTCTGAGTACACATGATGTGAAAACTTCAAACCACTCTAGTCTCTTAAAGGCTGCACCAAACCATCAGATGGTCTCAATGTTTTAACAGTGCTTTTGATGGCTGTGGTGCTTGAGTTTAGGCTATAACTCCAGAAACTACCCATCTACTTACTTAGTGATTCCTTAAAGCAATAATTAGTTTTTTGTTGCAGGGTTTAATGAGGTTCTTGTCAACAGCAAGCATATTATCCACAGGGGATATCAGTTCACACTGGCCCTTTGTGAGGAAACCAGCTGGAGAACCAGCCATCAGCTGTTGTTGGTCGGGTCAACTCTACTGTGTTATTTATCTCATTTTAAGGAAGTCCAACTTAAACTCCAATGCCGGTCTGATGATCACAATATTTAGAACATTATCAGAGCTTTACTTTGCTTACAGAAAGTCATTTTGTTTGATACAAAAGCAGCATACTTCAATTTTATAATTCACTGATATACACTTTAAATTCTCATATTTGTTAAAACTGATTTTAAAGCTCCTGTGAGGAGTTTTGTGAATTACAGTAAAATTCATATTCATGTTTTTTATGATAAACAAAAGCAAACAAGACCATCAGGGACAAGACTAAAGAGCTTTAAATTGTGATTTTCAATATCTAATACTGGTGCTATAGGGGTGTAGTGTCAGCTGAGCAGCTGAGGAAACAGCCCTGTATTTACTATTTATTTGTCTGTCCCGGTAAGTATGAGGACACTAAAAGGACGAAATAGGCAAGGACTACTCCGTGGAGTTTGTTGGGGGTGATAGCTGGGTAGAGTGATGCAGACTGCAGTATGTGTGAGAGGAGCTCACTCATGTAACCATAGGTCCTGAAAACTCATGGTTACCAAGACAGCAGCAGCTCTCAGTCAGCACACCTGTATGACCAAGTAGTACAGGAAGGAAGTGTGTTTGTTTATTTGGCTTCTCTTCTGCTCTCTAGTAAACACAGCAGCCTTTTTCACTTCTTTGGTCTATTGGGTCTCCTTATTCTTCCTTAAACTTCAGTTCATAAAAGGGTCCTGCTCTGCACTATCACAGTTAAAATCCCTCGTGCATTATTTTGGTTGTACAGTACGTCTGTCTCTGTCAGTGCAGAAGTTCAGAGTCCTAGTTGGGCTCACTATAAATATACAAAATTATGTGAAAGCCCAGCCGGTTCTCTGTCCAGTTTCCTAACATTTGGGCTGATTTGCAGGGATCCTCTGTGGATTAGATTCTTGCTGAACAAGTACCTCATACAACCTTGCATCAAAACAAAACTTAAAAAAGAGGGATCAGAAGCACGTAGTTATCAGATATGTCATCTCTAAACAGAATCATAAAACTTTGGATAGTTCAAGTCTGTGTCACAGTGCCAGTCAGCCTGTCTGTGCAGTGACACTGTGATCCATTTTTGCATTTGTTGTGAGTGGTCTCTCAAACAAAGCATTGGCTGTCAGTCAGTTTGGAGGCAGCAGAGATATGCAGCTCTTTTGTTTCTGATTGTGCATACGGGGGTTTCATATGTGGGTTAGATTCCTGAGAGCCGTGATCTGGAACACTGAGCCTGGAGTGACCGGTGCAGGCGTGGGCTAGAGAGGAGCGTCCAGCTTCCATATCCAAGGATGAGGTCTCAAATCTGCCTGACTGGGCCTCTTACATTTCTGTTAACTCGTAAGCAGAAGAGACTGTCATGAAAGTTGTATTTTCTCCACTCGACTTGCTCTTGTATGTTCCTCAAACTTCTTCGTTTTTCTACAACCACAGATGAAAGTTGTAGTGACAGAAGGTGGCAAAATATGTGTGTGTGTGAAAGCATGTGTGTGTGAGGGAATGAGACAGGAAGCAACAAGGGGCCCACTCTAAGCCACAAAGTAGTAGAGTAGTGGCTTAAAGGAGCCAGTATATGGGGGGATGTAGGTTACTCCAGCATGTGTTTGTGTTGGTACATAAAGTATGTGTCTAAAACACCGTAACAGCTCTCAAGTGTGAAATAAAGCTTTTATTAATTTTTTTTCACACTTAATGCATCAGTGTCAACTTCCCCCACAAGGGCTGCAAAGGGTTGACTCATCATGGTCTTGCATGATGCATATCTGTGGTAGTAACTGAAAGCAGATCGTTTTTTTATTTCTCAAGTAAGGACTGCAGGAAGTTTTCTTTTAACTGATATCTTAACTTCTCATCTTACAGCTGAAATGGTCCTAAAAAGAAGTCTTCTGCTCTTACAGTCAGCTAAAAACAAAGACCAACAAGGGGGAAAACACATGTGAGAGGTCATGATATCATGTTGTGCTTTAAGGCGTAATCCTGGTGACAATCATGTGTGCATTGATGTAGCAAAGGGTCACGAGTTTACTGCAGGAAAAAAAAAACCTGGGGCTCAAGAGTCATACCTTAGGGGCAACTTAATCACATGTTTTCACCTAACAGCTGGTGGCAGATACACCGCTAATGAATGAGTGTATTTTGAACATACATCCATACATTTCATTTGCTCAATTTTGACATGATAAGGTCATTTCAAGTGTTTTTCGTAACATCTTAGCTTTGATTATGATCAAAACACGTGCAATCAGAGCTACAAAAGTATTACACAAAGCAGAGATAAACTTCACTTACCCCTTTATTTAGTGCGGCACGTCATGGTCTGGCCAACTCAGTGACCAGGGGATTGTTTTGTTTCCCAATGTTCAAAAATTTTTTCCTGTTGTCGTAAGAAAAACCCTTTTTTTGAGTAAGAATCAGAAAATTTCTGTCAAAGTGCAATTTTAATTTCATTTAAAGGTAAACTGCATCTCAAACACCGGTGCAATCAAAATATGCAGGTGTATCCTGTTGTAGTTCTGTTTCTTACCCAGAAGATGGCGCTAAATGAAGCAAGACACCGCTTCAAAATGCACAAAGTATGCAGCGCAAATAGCAAGGTGGACTACAGTAGATTGATTAATCTGTTAGTAGTTTAATAACTTTATATATGTCTCTTTTATCAGTTCATTGAAAGTCAATCTAAAACATGTTGCTAGCTAAGATAACCACCTAGAGTTTAAAGTGCATGGAAAAATGGATTTCCACATGACTTTTTTAAAATTTGTTTTCAAGCTATTTTCCATATATATATTTTTTTCTTTCTTGATACTTTTAGTCATTTTTACCCCATTTTTAATTCAATTTAATTGTATTTATTGGTCTCTCTCTTCATCAGTATTGACATTGGCCATAAAAAAATCTTGGTTGACCACTTTTTACAATTGCCACTTCTTAAGACTTGTCTTCCTCATTTTGTTACACTCATAATGCATTTAAAGAATATGCAGGTAAACTATGAAGTAGATTATGGTGAGTTGTTCATTGGTAAAGACTCTCCAGTTAAAGATGATTCACCTGTGGGGGGAGCTGGTGTGTCTCAGTGGATCCGTTCATATGACCCCACTATAGGCTTTGCTCAACTGCCATACAGTTGACACTATCAGATGGAGAGCTACACATCTGCATAGAAGCTTCATGTTGTTGGACACAAAGAGAGTGTCTAAAAAATTGTGTTCTGCATTTTACAGCAAGAGGAGATCATGAGAAAACCGCTGGAAATCACTTTTTATGAAGTGAAAATGGGCGAAAAATGGTGGATTTATGTAATTGGACTGTAAAACAGCTCTGCTGTGATGTGGGCTGGACTGACATGTGGATCTGTTATTCCAATCTTGTGGTTCTAACAGCCAGCTTGGTCACAAAGCACATCACCAGCACAGCATGTCAGTGCCTACTGGTATTTTGACTTTTTCTTTAGTTCAAGGCGAGTCTGCTATAAAGACGTTCAAAGTCCACGAAGTCTAGACTTTCTGTGATTAAATAAAAGTGACCTCAAAAAGGTTCAAATGAAGTTGAAAAAGACCTGTTAGAGTTAAATGAATTGTCCATGAAAGAATAAACTTTTAAGATTGATAGGCGTGACCTTTTTTTTGCCTTTGTGTGCAAGCAGTGAAAAAAAAAAACCTCACCATAGCTGTGATAAGTTTAAAAATAGTTGACACACTTTCGATCAGTTTTTGTGTTTTGTGTCTTCAACTCACTGCACCATCTAGTGTTTGATGAAAGCTACAGCTTCTGAGTAGAAACTCCTGTTTTTAGAAGATACAAAATGTCAGCTGTGGATATGATTCTCAGCTTCAGCAGATCATCTGTGCTTACGGCTCACTCTGCTGGTGAGTCAGCAGCACTGCAGGCATATTCAGAGGTTTTCAAGGGTTTGATTTATTAGAAAAAGAATTTGCCTACATTTTTGTACATAAAGCCTTTAGTTTTTTGGTGTTCATTGGGTTTCAGTGAGCCATTCAATAATTTGGTGGGTGGGATCTCTGAGATGACCCAGTGTAGACAAATAGATAAGATGTTTGCTGTCAGGTGTAACAGGCTCAGCCACACCTGCTGAACAACCAAAACACTGTCAGGACTGTTTATATAACGTTTATCTCTATCTCAGCAGCACAGGAACTGATTAGAGTAACTTGGCTTAAGATTCAGACTGTTATCTTTTTTTCTTTTAGGACTGGTGCACTCTTAAATGTTTGAATCTTACACCAACACCAATAAGCACATCTGTCAGACGTCACAGCAAAATTTTGTTATGATTTTCATGTATTTGCAGATTTCATTATTATGGTTTACCTCTGTAAATAATTATTCATAAACTGATATTTTATGTTGTTATATGTTTATATTTTTCAACTTTGTCTTTGTTTGAAAGGAATCTTTGTTCAAAGAATCTTTTCACAGCATGTTCATCCATCAATCATCCTCTTACATCCTCTTTTTTCTCTTTTTTCTTTTATCTCTTTTACCTCTACCATCTTATTTCGACTTACTATCCTTTTAGCCTTTGTTTTACTTAAAATCTTTTCTTATTTTACCTTTAAGGTCTTCTATTGATTTTAATGTTTTTTCCTGCTCATTTCTATTATTCCATTTTATCACAATATTACCATCATTATTATTTTATTATGATTGTATTATCATTATTCATATCCTCTTTTAAACTTACAATCCTGTTTCCTGCTTTCTGCCCCCTTTCTATTTCATTTCTTCCTCTTACCTATTTTTGGTCCTCATGGTCTCATTTTATGCTGTAGGGTTCTTGTATTGCCTGGGTTTCTTATGAAAAAGGAAATTGGCCTTCAATTCTTCGGCTCCGAGGCCTTGTTTTTAACTGAGCTTTTTTTTTTTTTTTTTTTTTTTTTTTTCCATGTACTGATGTTTTGTGCTTTGCAACTGTTGTCAAAGCACTCTGTAAACTTCTTTTTTTTTAAATGCTATATAAATAAAGTCATCATCATTATCATTATTATTATTATTATTATTATTATTATTACTATCATTATTGATTCATTTTCTGATTTTTAAAGAGTATTTATGTGAGCTGCCTTTTTTGGATTTGTATCTGTGCGTGTGGTTATATGTACAAATTACAGTGAATTCAATGTACATATGTAATATTCAAGTCTGTAAGGAGGGAAGGAAAGAAGGTAGTTAGGTAGGTTAAGGCTCACTTTAGTTTAGTAGCTGCTGGTGTAGCACATCCCTCTGACAATGTGCCAAGACAACATTGACAATAACATACTGATAACATGCAGATTCACCTTGCCAAGACATTAACTTTTGTTTCTATAAATGTCATAAACTGGAGGCTTAGTTTGATCCTAGGTTATATATACTTAAACTCATTAAGTACAGATAATAGCAATTTTTCATATGAACACTGTGTTTGTTTTAGGGCAAATTGATGTATTGTTTTGATTCAAAGAAATCATGAGTGAGGTTCATCTACGAATTCACTGGTGAGTATTTTTAATCATTTTCACATCTTTTTTTAACATCTTTTCACATAATTTTCAGTCATTTTACATCTGTTCATTGGCTTCCAACTCAATAAATCTCATCCTGCTATAAATCACAGCCCGCTGAAATCCACCCTGTTGTGTTCAAGTGGATTTCAATCCATCCACTTTCTCTAACTGCCAGTTTGGCCTGAGGCGGTCATAAAACCATGTGCCACTGAACCTCTGCATCGACCCTCTGAAAAGCTGATCGTCATGATGTTAATTTCAGTGCAGAAATCCATGAACCGTCTACCCTCTGTCCATCCCCCTCCTCTAAAAACCACGAATGCATGTTCTGCTTGTTTGTAATAACTGCGTCTCTCAGTTACTGTAATGTCTTTTGGCATGCGCTCCACACCTCTGAGCTCGCACGTCTCGTCCCCAGGTTCTGTCACATTCCTGGGAACATGTTGGGACAGAGTGCTCGCCAGAAACCAGAGAGAGTACATGATCACAAGTGCTCTCTCAATCTGCAGCACCCACGTAGGAATGTCATGTTTCCACTTCACATACAGTTTGACATGATTCTAAGAAAATTTGTCAATCCTGTGAGCGGGAAAACTCTGTCAGAGCTTGTAAAAGCAGAACTTTAACTTCCTACCCGCCTTGTACACCTGATATGAACACACTGTAGCTGAAAACTGTCTGTTCTAACCTGTATCCTCAAACTGCTTCGCTCATGTTTCTGTTCTTGTACAGCATTATGAAGTTGTGGCAGATGGCTGTCCACCCACTGAATCCAGTCTTATTTGAGGTTGGTAAGTGCTCCCTTTATTATGTTTATGAAGTAGCTCTGAGTCTCTACAGCTTCACTTTCACGTCCCCTCACATATGTGTTGCGTATCTAGTCGAATAGACGGCTTCCTATCTATGATTCTTCTTCCTGAGATTTCTGCCAGATTGGAGACAGTGTTTCTTTGTCACTCTTTACCAAAAGTGAGTTTTTGTTTGCCAGGTGCTCCCCAGGTGGATAAATGTTGGGTCCATATTCGTGGAGATGGTCTACACCTGACTTAGAGAGTGTATGGAAGAACTTTTGTTGTATTTGGAGCTGTATATAAACAAAAATAGATTGATGGATTGATTTATGAGTATTTTCTTGATTCTTCACTTTTAATCTCATCCTGCCATTTCTGTTCATCTCTCTCTCTCTCTCTTTTGTCTCTTTGTCACTGGATGTCGATTAACCAGTCATGGCGGTGACATGTGGAATTTTTCATTACCTCGCCCCGGGGGCACCCTGCTGTCTGTGCCTGTGTATCCTGCTGCTTTTTTTCCACCCCTGCCTTCACACTCATTCTCTCTCTCTCTTTCTCTCTCTCTCTCTCGCCCTCTCTCTCTCTCTCTCTCTCTCTGCTCTCTCTGTAGTATTATTGTGAGTCAGCCTGCCCGTGTGGAGCTGCGGGTTGTTGTTTGTTATCTAGCCAGCTGTATGGGGCAGTGGTAGCTGTCAGAGACTGATCTCCTCCCCATGGCCTGTCGCTCCTCTGGCTCTGGCTCTTACACTGTGGTTATCATCCCCCTCAAGACCAGCCTGTACAGCCTGGACGCACTGCGCTTCTACCTATGGGTGAGGAGGAAGCTGCTGTGTGTGTGTGTGTGTGTGTGTGTGTTAATGTGTGTGTGTGAAGGGGGTATATGTGAGTGTGTTTTGACAAGAGTTTGATCTTTATCACTTGAGGTGGTGATTTTTATCAGTTACATGTTTTCAGTACAACTTCTGAGTACCGTCTGATTATTAGCCTACCTGAGCTGTACAGGTGTGGTATTGTGTAGGTTTTGAAGCTGTGCGAAAGTGCGCATTTCTTTTAGAATAAAAGCAGGTTCCTCCAAAATGTGAAATAAACTGAAGTTAAGCTGTTATTTCCTCTCCAGTTTATTACTGCGCCACTGCTTTATCTGAATTTGGCCAAAATGCACAAACATGACCTCATCTGCTCTGTAAGAATAACAACAAAAAAAGGTTTAAAATTTTACGTTTTATTATTTGTATCATATTTTTGATGTAATACTCAAAGAGTAACTCAGCTAATGGATTTATATCTACAGTGTAAGAATTCATAAACCATGGATACAGTACAGTAATACTTCAGAGTGATTTATTGCCCTATAAATGTACGTACATGACACGTTTACTGTGAACCAAATGACAGCCATGACAAAAATCCTTTAATTTTTGACCAAAAGTACTCATAAAAATAGATGTTTATGTATACAAATGAAGGGACCATTATTAGGAGAGTAAAAGTACTTGTGGTTATGAATTTTGTTCCCTCAACACACTCCAAAGAAAAACTGCGTTAAAAAAAATTTCTTCCAGGAAAGTTTTTTTTTTTTTTTTTTGATTTTTTGGTCAATCATTTAATCCAAAATTTGCTTCTAAAATGGGAACATTCAGCTCAAAAGCATACCAGGTCGTTCTGTTTCATGACCGCGGTTCCTTTATTTCTGAGGCGTATGTCAGACTTCTGCAGCACATCTGAGTCATCCCAGTGACAAATTCCCTCGTGTCAGGTCTGCTCCTCACAGCCTCCTGTTAACACCTCAAAATAACACGTTTTCATATGACTATAAATCTGTTATTACATAAGTGTGCAGCTGCAGCAATCAAAGATGTTTGTTTATTTTGGGTGCCTCATTTGTTTCCTCTTTTGTAGCTGAAATGAATTATTGACTAGTATTGCAATGTTGTCATGAGTTGATAATTTATGTCACTGTTCACTGGTTTGATGAACTAGCTGTGTCCTGACCTAATGATGCCATAACTGCATCATCATCACCACTATGTGTTATGACTCCCTGGTCACTGCAGCACTGTTAGCTTTGTGTGTGAGCCCATTTAAAGAGCATGTATCCCAGCTGGGTGCATACAATAGCACTAAAGGCCTCCTGCTGCTCTGTAGATTGACTCTGCTGATGTAAACAAAGCCTTGGGGCCTCTGGAAGACAACAGGCAGCGCTGTAACCATCACATTGCTTTACACCAGGCTGCAGGCTGGTCATGCTTTCCAGCGGTAATGCTTATTAGTCACACTGGTGTCATTTAGGTCTATATACATGCACACATATCCCCATCAAAAAATAGTTTGATGCTTGTGTCTATGAAGGCGCCAGAGGGTAGAACGTGTTAGAGCTTGGTTGAGGTTTAGACTGTTTATTATAGGACTCAGAGTCATGTAGACTGAAGGTTTATAAAGATTAAAACATTTTCTCATATTTAGCCAGGACTGCATTACTTCACATTTTCTCTATTATTGAAACAGGCCCCCTGAGGAGTATTTGATTTTCTCTGCTAAACAGGTTACCTGAAGCCATCTTTATTTCGTTTTCTCTACTAGGATGACCTTTGAGGACATTTTCTTATGTTTCTCAATCAGAGGAACACCCTGAAAGGTGTTCAGAGTTCACATTTTCTCCACTGACAAGGCCCCAAAAAGTACTTTAACAAGTTTAGTCTATCAAAAGGGCACCTCAGTGGACAGGTTATCAGATTTTCTCCACTAAAAGGGCACAATGGAATGTACCTCATGAGATTTTCTCCTCTAAGAAGGCTAAAAAGAGCACCTTAGATTGCATTCCATTACTTTTTCTACTCTGGAGAATCCAGCAAAGAGGTCATTTTCTCCACTGCGAGGGGAGCATTTCAAGCAATCGTCTGCTTAAAGAGATAGAAGTTAGAAGAATTGAGACAAGACTTGAAATGAGTTACAAACAGGGGTTAATACAAAAGATTTATTTCACATAAATTTATCTGTCCTTTCTGTAAATCTGATCCAGCTGTGATCTTCCTCGCTCACAGATTAAGCGCCTGAAGGAACTGGAGAAGGAGAAGGACGCTCTGTGCTCTGGTCTGGAGATCCTGGAGAAAGCTCGTCTCTGGTACCTGCAGCGGTTGGAGGAGAACAAAGCAAAGCAGGAAGACTTTGAAACCAAGAGTGGAGCCCTACCCTGCCAGGAGGGTGCAGCAGAGGTGAGGCAGGGCTGGGACAACTTTTGAGCTCCTGCTCCAGTGTCCTTCCCAGTATGAAGTCGTTGGTGACTCTGTCCGTTTCTCTGCAGGGTCGGTCTTGCTTTCTCAGGAACTGTATCCAGCGGGTGAATGGCTCGCTAGGAACTGTGATGACTGAGCCCAATGTCACCAGCAGTAGTAATCTCTCCTTGCCAGATGCAGTGGCAGACAGCGACCTCCGGTGGCACAACACAATACTGACTCAGGTAACAATACAAGATCTTATTCACAATCTCAGAACAAATGTGATTTCTCTGGTGTCATATTCAAGTTCTGCATAACAACCTAAAAAAAAACATATAGTTGTATAGTTGTAAAAGTTTAATAGTTGTCATAAAATAAGTGCCTTTTTCACCATCAACCGGCCCTTTTAAGCAGAGGTTAATCTGTTTATTCATTATGTTATGCATAAGCCAGTCGTGTCTATTTCATGAGATTGTGTTAATGTGATTATCTGTTTTTACAGGAAGTGAGCAACAAGAATCATCAGATTTCCATGTTAGAGTTGGAGAAAGACGCTCTCCTGGAACAGCTCGATGAGCTTAAGGCACACTGACTGTATTTACTGGGGTACAGGTGGACGCATGGGCTGCACATGTGCAAACTTTTATCAAATTGTAAATATGTATTTAGATGAATAAACTACTGTGAAATATTTATCTGCTTCTGTAAGTTCTTTTAAAGCAAACCAGTTTTGCTGCAGGTTTGAATAACCTGACTGACATGTTGATGAGTCAGGTAACTGACTTGATCGCAAACAAGTCCTACCATCATAATGTACCATCAAAATGCTCCTTACAATCAATCATATGATCAACAAAAACAGTATAAATAGTAATATGATTGTAGGAAATGTCACGTATTTAATATATGTGTAATTTATATATGACACTGGGGTGAAATCAAGGTTGTGACTTTAAGTGAGTAGTGGTCCAGCAAATATTAAACCTTGTGTGAAATATAAATGTTGTTTTTTGCAGGGAGATTTCAAAGAGAGCTTTTGGTCTATTGTCACATCGAGAAATTAGATGTCCTCCACTGTTAGGATGTCTGTACCATCAGTTGATATTTCAGTCTGCACATTCTTAGTTTTATGGCTGAAATAATTCTCATTGTCTCACTAATATTTAGGGTAAGTTTGTTTGTGTTAAATTGTTGTTTCCTTCGATAGTCTCCTCAGAGACTGATCAGTGTGTTTATGTTTTCCCAAGAACAGAAAGTGCTGTGTGCAAAAAGGACATTATTAGAATACTTAATGAGTTAGATTAGTGGCTCATAATAGTAAAAAGAGTTTAGGTCCCAGTATGGATCCCTGTGGCATCCCTACTTTGACATCTTGAAGTTGTGGTTTGTAGTGTGCTAGCATTAGATGCTGTTTTCTGTGGTTGAGTTAACCTTCTAACCAGTTGTAGGATATTTCTCTAATGACCATATTTTGGATAGGAGGACATGATTCACAGACACAAATTCTTTATTGACATCAGTGAATAATCCAACAGAATTTTTTTTTTTTTTCAGTGGCAAGTACATCTATCATTGACTTTTTCCTCTGTCAGCTGACTGATGTTTGTGTGACCCCTTCTCAGGCCAGATGCTGGAGCTCAGAATCAGGTTCCAATCAATAATATCTGCATGAGTGTGGTTTGTTGTCCACCAGTATCCAGACCCATCCACTATGGTTTGATGGGGATACATGCCTCTGAGGGTGATAGTGGACTTGTTCCTGGGGTGTCTCTGTTTCACTGCAAAAAGTAAGCTGCACAGAGGCTTTACTCTGGTCTGCAGCCAATCTGTTTCTGGAGAGTCTCGGTTTTATTGCATAATTAGGGACTGGATGATTCGGTTGACAAGCTGTAGTGTTTGGGTTGTAGTGTTGAGCAGTTTGGCATCTTTCTCCTTCTTTTTTGGCTAGTTAAAAACTTGTTGGAGCCAGCTACTCCAAAATGGCGACTACTATCGCCAGGGTTCTAATGTCTCCTGGAACTAGTCGATAGTGTCCCTGAAATGACAGAGGGTGGTCTAAAATAGGACTTTTGAATATTTGCAGTTTTTGCAGGAGGAGGCAGCTGGAGTGAGACCATTTTAGAGATGAACAGAGTGAAACTATTTGGATGAAGCACAAACTCTGTGGGGTCAATGGGATTGATTTTCAGCATGCCTTGGTAGCACTTGGAATTTGCACATGGTTTCTGATCTGATACTTTGGTTTTGCTGCATGCTCCGTACACCCAAATAATTCTTTTGAAAACACCACTCCTGTGGGTGAAGCCTCAAAGTTTTGAAAGAGATGAGTCACCACGCTCATGGTGATGTACTAAGTCTTCATCCTTTGTTTTTACCACTACATTGCAACTTTATCTATGATCAGATGCACGTCATGGTTTTGATTTAAGCACAAATTCAATCCAGGTACCATTATGCAACACTTAAATCAACACACCACAGGTTATACTACTTCTTCTACAGTATCTGACGGCAATACACTTTTCAAATGCATTGTGTTCAGTGAGGATAAGGTCCTTCAGGCCCATGTAGAGGGTATGCTGATGAACTTTTTTCAGCTTTGATACCTCATATACAGTATGCTTTTCTGGTGAAATAGAATATCCAAGGTGAGCGAGACTGACATATTTTTTTTAAGAAAGTGTCTCATAATTTTCCTGTAACCCCAGGATCATTACGTTATACTGACAAAAGGTCCATTTCCGTCTTTGGTTGTGGACTCTCTCTGTCTCAACATGTCCCAGCAGCCTCTCCCGGTGGTCTGACTCCAGCTGATAAAGTTTATCTAACCAAGCCATCACACACGTTTGCAGGAAATATTCCTTTCTGAACCTCAAAAATCTGCAACCCCTTAATGCAGATGGCAACATTAGCAGGACTAATACTGATGGCATCTCTTATAAAGACAAAATATCTCTTTAAACCAGGTAGATTTTCTTTCGGTTCTAATTTTATTTTATTTTTTCTGAGTTCAGAGCAGGGCTGAGATTTTTTTCAGTTTTTTGTTAAGTGATAAAATCCAGTTTCTATATATATATTTAATGAATCTAATGATTTATCATGAGTTTGTGATGTTTTTGTCATCCTATCCCTTTGTCTGCAACAGCTTTTCCAGTAAATAGACAAATTCCAGCATCAGATCTGTGCAGGAATCAGATTAAATCAGCCCGTGTGCATGAGAAAGAAAACATCCATTATGGCGGATGCTTTCTTTAAGTAGCTTCATGTTCTCTATCTTTACAGAGCCACTGAACCATCAAGCCCCGGGTACCAGCACTTGGCTAATTATCATCTCTAATTCACAAACTGCACAGGCAAACACCTTCTGTTATGAGTTTGTCATGCCTTTGTGGATGTCAATGCTGTTCTCCAGTACCAGCATGGTTCACATACGCTGCACTCTGCTGGTCCTCAAACTCTGTTTTTACTCTTATACAATATCAGGTTTGTTTTTTCTCTTCTCTGATTTGTGGTTTTGGTGTGACTGGATATTTGAAATAGCTGTTTCCGTGCAGGTCAGCGGAGGTGGGACATATAAACATAAAAACAAGAGGCAGAAGAGGAAGCGCTTTCTTTGAGGGGAGTGTTTTGGGGGCTGAGGGCTCCCTGATAAATGCATTCCTAAAGCTAATAGGAAATGAAAACTTCCTGAGGACTCTAGGATAGTACAGTAGGTAGGGCAGTAGGTGGTCTGTGAACAATAACTTAAGATGATTAACTGAAGTTGGGACACTTTTGGAACGAGGTGTAATTTCTTGTCTTTGAAATTTTTGGCCTGTGCTGTATTATTGCATTTATTTTCCAATGACCATACATGAAAAAAGATCATCTGTAACCTTTCAACCCATTATGTGACAGAGAAATTATTTTTAACAGATAGATGATTCATTTATAGAACAGGAATGTTATCAGTTTGTCTGTATATCTCTAATTTTGCTTTATTACTTTGTTTCAGTCCACAGTGGGTCCATGTAAACTTCATGACATGTAATAATCAAACCATTGTAGTTTGTTGAAACCATAATGAAAATAAAAGCATGGATGTCACCATCTCACACCTCATGGTGATGGCTTTAATAGTACATTAGAGTCAAATATTTCATTTAGAAATTAAACATTATAACTTAAAGTACAGCTAGTGATGGAAACTTTATTACAAACGACTAAATCACTTTTACTCACCCACCATGACTGACAAACTTGACAGTCTGAGCTCTTGGGGAGCATATCTTCCGAGACAGAGCACAAACTCATAATTCTACATGTAACTTTATTAGCAGTCACAATTCATTCAAAAGGGAAAACACACATTAACTCATGTGAGTGTAGAGTTAATTTAAGGATGCTTTGCTGCAAATTTCAACACAGATCTGTCTTGTAGCTCTACTACCAAGCCACAGCTGTTTAAAGCAATAGTAGTTGGTCTTTGATAATATTTAGATATATTCTAAAATTGTACAAAATTTCTACAAAATCATGTCAGGCTGAAAAGTTAAATGGCACTTTGAGAAATAATTTCAAAATATTAATGAACACAAACACACGGGTACAGAAAACATAAATATATATATTTACCTTCACAGACTTTTAGTCCTGTCTTTTGTTTTTAATGTTTGGGAAATAGAAGCCCTTTGTAATTGTGACACAATTGACTTTTTTATTTTATAAATTCATCACCTTAGAAAGAGGATAATGTTGGGCCTGATTTTAAAAAGTGTCTCTCGAGTTTGGACCATATTGTGAAAGAATATTGGTGTTCAAATACGTACAAAAAAATCCTGAGCTATTACGTTTGTCTGTGAACTTACTGATGCTTCCTAGCTCCACTGGTCCTCCCGTACTTTATTGCTCTGAAGATAATTTATGAAAGAATAACAAGTATTTTTCTCAAAAGGTCCCTTATGTTTTGATGGACTGACTGAACTTTGTTAAAGAGATGCTGAGCTTTTTAAATCTTCATTAAATTTGTGTTTTCTTTTGTTGTCAGTTTTCTCTTTTGTTCAAGCGGTCTGGGGCCATGATGGTCACCGTACCTGCTTTCATTCCTACATGTTGCATAATGTTTTTGTTAAGCAGTTTATAGTGACTATCTGTAGTGAACAGGCCCGTAACACATTTGCTGTCTCTACTTTCAGAATAGGAAGGCCTTTTTGTGACTTAAGTTCAAGACCATCAGTGTGCTGAACTGGCAAAACATGAAGATGTTATTCTCTGCATTATTAATTTTCAATAATTAAAGGCTTTACCTGCCCCAACCAGTGAATAATGTAAGACAAGCAACTGCTGCTCTTAAAAGTACTATTTATTTCAACATAACAGGCTGGAAAGTAACTTGAGTTTGTGAAGATGAGTAGCTTTTTGTGACTCTGTACTTTTTTAATAGGCTTTTCAGTAATGTTACTTTTACTCTGGTAATTTGTAGGAAATATTGCTCTCATATTTATTATACTTTTGCATCATTTGCTGAGTTAAAAATAAAGTAAAAAGCAAAAGAAACATAAGCTGGTATATAGCCAGCTGATTGGGTGGCATCTGATGCTGACAGTCAAGTGAACCAACAGAGCTGGAAAGTAAAAGCTAGAGCTCAAATCACAATGAAAAAAGTTGGAAATACATTCACAGACTTGGCTTTGTGTAGTTTTATAAAGATTTAACAAATCCAACATCTTTCCACCCAGAAAAGAAGCAGAAAATGAGCCACAGTTTTTTAACAGGCCATTTTCAAGCTGAAGATTTTACCCTGCCTCTAAGCCCAGCAGACTGTTACTTAAGCATGCAGAGACAGTCTTAAACTGAACAAATATGCAACAAAAATATTTGACAACTTTAGATAGCTGTAGTGTATGAAAAAGTTCTAAGTCATGGTTCAAAGCTTGATCTGAAAAAAAGCATCCAGGTCCACTTGTCTTTTGCATTAAACTAGATTAGTGTGGTGTCTCAAAAATTACCTTCCCAGGTCCAACAGTAAACACTCAGTACCAACAATTTACAGTGAAGTACATTTATCTTTACCTGAGTAGATTCACAGACTGTGAGTTTTTCTATTACTTAATAGTTCATCATAGTAGCTTTGTATAACATTCCAGTACAATTTTCCACCCTGAAAAATCAGATTTCTTCCAGTCTCTATTTCAATAATTCCATGAAGCTAGTTTTTGTCTCCATACTCCTGCTTTTATGAAACATGAAGAAATAAAAAATAAAAAATAAAACAGACAGAGAAAACTGTCATTTGGAGTTGATTTACTGGCAGGAACAATCATTTATTGTTACAGTAGAGGAAGACTTAGAGAAACTAACCCAGTAAATTGTTTCCCTACTATTCCTGAGGTCAGTTTTGGATTTTTCAGTCACTGCTACGCTCCCTAGTCTGCGGCTGCTGCGCGCAATGACGCGTGTCACCGAGCGTCATCTCTATCCTGGACACGTTCACGTCCAGCAGACTCTGCAGGTGTTTGATGTAGTCAATAGCCGCTCTCAAAGTCTCCACTTTGCTAAGCCGTTTGTCCTCAAACTCCTGCGGCAGATGCTCCCTGAGCCGCGCGTAACCTTCGTTTACGCAGCGCACTCGGTGCCGCTCTCTTTCGTTCCTTTTTCGGATGAACGCGGGCTCAAAGGAGTACTCACAAACACCCAGAGGTCCATGAAAAGGGAAATATGAAAACTGTCTGCAGGGTATCCTCTGGCCGTGCACCGTATCGACGTATGCAGCGTCCAGGTGGAAGGGCAGTCGTAGGCGAAGCGCATCCCTGTAGTGCGCTCCACCTGTGTCCATGGAGAGCCCGTGGATAGCCAGTGAAGGGACATAGGTAAATTTTTCCATGGACTCCATCCTGTTAGTCAAACATGAGAAAATATAAGACGAAAAAAACATCAATGTAAATTAGCAACACGGTCTACATAATCAATAAAACTTACCCTGTCAATGGCTCCTCACAATCATCACGTGTTAAAAATATTATTTGCAGTAGGTCTACTACTTCCCACGCGGTTGTTGATTATTTAGATCAAGATGTTTTATAGGCTGAGCTGACCCTCCTTGACTGAGACTTTTTCGGTCTGGGTGACAACTTGTTTCTTGGGCTAGAAGCATGGTGGGTGTGATCAAGGGCGGAGATGCAGTTACTTCATCCAGATAAAACAGTTTACACAACGGTTCCTTCCTGCATGTGAAGTCTTTTTCATCAAAAAATAGTCCCATTGTTGACTCAGATAATACCCGCCTGGGCTTACTTTTTATTAAATATATTATTAAATATATTAAATAGGTCTTCTGATCAATGGTAAGACGTGTTTTGGATGGAGTATAGGAGAGGAAACTATGAATTATAAGTCAATTCATTAATCTCAAAGCATATTTTCAAGTAAAACCCTGTCGACTCTTTAGAGGAGGGGAGGTTAGATTAATAAAAAGTGATTAAGTATGCCTAAACAGCTATTGACAACGAACATAAATCACAAATCTAATACTACAGAGAAAACTGATCCAAAATCACCACTAAGTGCTGAGTTCTTCTTGCACAAATGGAACAATGTGATAGATCCAATAAAGTTTTAAATGAATTAAAAAAAAAAAAACCGCTATGAATTTTGTCAAATGACTTTGTAATTTTTCGAATAAAATAAAGGAGCTGACGAGGACACTCAGTTTTGAGACGCTCTCTTTCAATCCGCATTTTACTCCCAGTTTTGAGAGTCTTGTAGAGGTGGAGTGAAACCTGACCTGAGATCAGCCGAACCGCTACATCCTACGCATGCGCATTGGGGACGGATCCAGTCATGGCCCCGTTTATGGAGGCATTGTGTTGGTATGTTGTTGTTTTAAGGCTACCTCCTTCATTAATGACAGACTTATTTGTTTGTTAGAGACTGCAGTTTTATCGCGATATGAATGCACTTTTTGCTAACTCAATATCACCAAGTATATCTCTCTTTTCATGATTTTTGAAGGCGTAAGCCAGCAAGGCTAATGTTAGCATTGAGCCAAACTGGGTGATGTGTAGCAGCTTGTTCAGACATTTCAGTCAAACAGCTAAAACTAAAGTTTATATGTTAAGTTAGGGTTCATACGAAACTTTGATCTGCACGATGACACTTCTTATTTTGTTGCCAGCTTTATGAAGCAGGAAGAGAAAACGAAGGACCCCCTCAGAAACCTTTGCAGATAAACATCAGGTGTTGAGTTCAGGTGAGTTACTGTAACTCTACATTTACTGCTTAGGGGAGAGTGGGGTAAGATGAACCATTTTTCATATTTCAGATCACTGCATCAAGGCAATCATAGTTTTGTCTCTAACGAGTGAATCTGTATGTATTTCAAGATGTTGTGCATCCCTGCAAACCAACAGAATGAGTGTAAACATAATTGTCTTGATGATGTAGCATTAAAAAAAAGTGGTCTCCTATGGAGGGGGGTAAGTTGAGCCGTATCCCTACTACAGACCCTCTCGCCACCCCAGCCCTCCCTCACCTTCTCTCTCCCTAAATGACAGTCACTTCTTCACATTTATGTGTATTTTGATCTATTATACACTATTTAACTTGTACAACAATTCTTTTTATTATTATTGCATATAACTTCTCAAAAGCTGTTTTATAAAAAGCTATTTTAGGTTCTCAAGTTCAGTCCTCCAGGCCCACTGTCCTGCATGTTTTGGATGTTTCCTTGCTCCAACACACCTGATTCAAATGATCAGCTCGTTTTCAAGCTCTGTAATGGCTTAATAACGAGCTGATCATTTGAATCAGGTGTGTTGGAGCAGGGAAACATCAAAAACATGCAGGACAGGGGGGGCTCGAGGACTGGATTGAGAACCGCTGATCTAACTGTACAAATAGAGGCTGATTAATTAATTAACTTAATTAACTAGTTATTAGTTTGCTTGTGAGCTCATAGCCCAGACCTGATTGAACTCTGGATGTTTTTCAGGATGAATGAGATGAACCTGAGTCCTGTGGGCATGGACCAGCTCAGTGTGCCCTCAGTGAGTGCCAGCCACCTGGGTCTGCCCACCTCTCCCACACATAACACCATCCCCACCCCAGGTAGGAATGACACTGCTTGCTGAGAGACAGACTGGGACCTAAAACTGAAGGACTTATAAAGAGCAAAGTCACAGTATCCATCCACTACATTCCAGGTGCTTAAATTCCTTAAATTCATATTTTTTTTAGGCATGCCAGTGGCCATCCCCAGCCTGGGTCCTTCCCTGGGTTCCCTTCCCTCTGCTCTCTCACTGATGCTTCCCATGGGTCCACTAAGTGACAGGGGAGTGATGTGTGGCCTGCCGGAGAGGAACTACTCCTTGCCACCTCCTCCTTACCCTCACCTGGAGAGCAGCTACTTCCGCCACATATTGCCAGGTTGGGCACCATTGTTGTGTAGGAGATTTTAAAGCAGAGCCTGTTGTGACATTCACTGAAGAATAACAAGTCAGTTTCCTCTTGTAGGTATCCTGTCCTATCTCGCAGACCGTCCACCACCTCAATACATTCACCCCAGCAGCCTCAATATGGATGGGACCTTATCTGTGGCCAGCAACAATCCTTCAGGTCTGGATCCTTACAGTGGCCCAGGAGGCCCACTGGAACAGGGCCTGGTTCCCATGGACTCCAGACAGGTCAGCACCCAGGGAGACCTCCACCAGACTGGCGCCCATGAACTGGACTCTACAGGGTTGGCCATGGAGTCCCGTGTCAGCAGCCCCATGTCCCCTGACCGGATGGGAGAGGAGCTGGCAAACATGGACGGAGTTGGGGTTGTGGCGGTGTCTGACACCCAGCAGCAGCTCGGAGGAGGGAGGCAGCCTCAGCCACATGAAAGTTTGGCTGGGGTGGACTCCTCTGGTGGGGTGATGCCCCTCCATGGACCTCCTGTGCTGGAACTACCTGTGGTGATGGAGCCTGACCATATGGGGGGCAGAGTGGGGAATGCAGGGACTGGGGGAGGCGGAACAGGCGGTCTCGGGGAGCAGCTTCACAGCAATGCGGAACTGAATTCAGGGGTTGTGAGTGTTGTGCTCACTGGATCCATGGCCAACCAGGGCCAGCTGGAGCCAGTGTCACTCCATGGACACTCTGGGATGGGGCTGGAGGCTGTAAATGTGTCTCCAATCACTGCAGAAGTGTCACTGGGGCCGGAAAACAACCTGGTGCTGGTCAACTCTACACTACAACTTGAAGACTCTGCTTCTAACAAGGAGAACATGGTCACTGCTTACACCATCTGTGAGTGTGCATTTGTTAATCTTTTATTGAGCAAAAACAAAAACGATCGACTTGTTGTAGAACGCAGTGATATTATTGAAATGTGTGATGTCCTGGTACCATTTCTCCACTCTAGATACCAATTTTAGGGCCCAAACTGGAGTATAGCCCAATACAGAGTACCACTCTGTTTTCAGTGCAGTATTAAAAACAGTTACTTTAACTGCTTTAACTGCTTATCCTTATCCCAAAGATAAGCCGTGCTATCATTCTGCTCGGAGCATCCTCACCTGTCCTGTATCTGCCATGATTTATGCTTCAATATTGATAACAGCGACCTGACGAAAATAGTCCGGCTTTGAAATGTGTCACACATCACCAATATACCCAATATGTAGTTAATAGGTCAAGTCAAATTTAACGCAACTCACATTGACCGAAGTGCTATACAACTAGAGGAACAACAAAAAAATCCCAGAACAAGCATTTCATCAAGTTGAAGACGCCGCAGAGACAACATATCCAAATCAAAATGCAGAGACTTACAAGAATCAAGCTTTGATGTGATGATGGCATGGATTACTCGTGTGATTATGTGTTTGAGCACAGATGTAGTTAAATTTTAGCTAAAGTCTCAGCTGGAAAAAAAAGTAACCGCCAAGAGTATTTTGTGTATCGTACTTGAATCAGGTATCAAAAGTCACAGTGACATTTTAGGCAGATTGACACCAGTGGGCAGCTAGAGGGCCTAGAGCGGCAGCGTAGTTATCCAGAGAGTTGGGTTGTCCAAATCGAACAATTTCTGTGTCACTTTAAAGAAATTTAAGCCAACACTAGTTTCAATATTTGCACACAGTTCAGTAGTGGCTGCATAGAACAAATCTGGATGTCATCGACAAAGCGGTGAAAGTGCATATTGTGGTTTATAAAATTTTAACCCAATAGTAACAAAAACAATCAAGAGAGGTGAGGTGACGCAGTATCGGGGCAACTGTTCAGAGAAATCTTGCTAAAGAGCATGCACTGACTCTTGTTCTGTCCCTGCCTTCTAGGGTGCACACTATGCGAGCGCTCATATACCTCAGACTGCCCAGAGCATGGCCCAGTCACCTTCATCGCTGACACGCCCATCCAAAGCCGAGCTCGCCTATCTCTACCACGTGTACTGTGCCTGCGAATCTCAGTAGCTGATGAACCACTGGGTAAGAGGAGATACTCTGTACAGGGATTTAAAAAACCTTTTACAAGAATGTTTGATGTCCTGTATTAGAATATGATGCCTGCATTCACGAAAGAACTGAAGTGAGATTTTAGGTATTTTTTGTCTATGTTAAACCCAGTCTGGATTGTAGTCACTCTAGTTCTGTTTCTGCTCTGCCGCTGTTGTTTCTGTTTTTTTTCCTGCTATTTGTAGACAGAGTTTAAGCTGTTCAGGGATCACACAAGATTTTATACATCCGGAAATGATCCTCATGACACATTTTATGGCCTCAGCATAGAAAATGGACTTTAACCTTTCATCATTTATGCTAAAGACTTGACTTTAAAAAAAACACACACATAAAAATGACTTTACTGACTAAACGTGTTTATGCCTCTCTCAGGAGTCTTTGCACTGGACATTATTCCTCCGAGGACCTGCTTTGGACCAATGGTGGGCCAGCACTGTACTAATGTAGATCTCTCTGATTGGCCAGAAAAGGAATCTCCACAAGTATGGAAGGTTAGTGTTGAAGCTTTTGCTGAAGCCTGATACTCACAGTCACATTAAGAACCATGACAGGTTGATAGAAACATTTCTCTTTTAGATGTACCACAACAACGTACTGGAGTTCATCATCGTGACTACTGATGAGAACGAGTGCAACTGGATGATGTTCGTCTGCAAAGCAAGGTACAAGTTGAAGCTTTTCTGGTGTAAATCTGACGTCTGGTTCACACTGGAAGCGCCGCGCGCGGAACGGAAGCGCCGCGCACAGAGTTTCAGATCGGCGCCCATGTTAACCTATGACGTCTGGTTCACACTGGAAGCGCCGCGCGCGGAACGGAAGCGCCGCGCACAGAGTTTCAGATCGGCGCCCATGTTAACCTATGAGACTGTTCACACAGCACGCGCGCGGAAGCGCCGCGCGCGGAACGGCTCGCGCTCTGGAGCGCGGCTGCTCCGCTTCTCTCTATTTTCGGCGCGAGCCGCGAGCGCCGATGTAAAGCTCAACAGAGCAGATCGGACCAGACAGGAAGTCAGGAAGGAGATGCGAGAGAATCCGGTCAATTTTCAAAATAAAGTAAATTTCAATAAATTAGAAAAGGATTTACGGTGTTGCTTGTCAGCCTATTTTTTTTTACCGATGAACACACACACACACACACACACACACACACACACACACACACACACACACACACACACACACACACACACACGGAGGGAGAGCTGCAGAGATTCAGTGATGTTATTGAGACAAAGAGGGGGGGGGACTTTATTACGATACAGTCAATAGCCTCGAGCTAACAAGGCTATACATCCAACGGAGTCAACAGACTCCATATTTATTCGTCGTTTACCCCTATATAATAATTTAAAACAATACTTGAAGATGCTGCCAATATTTAATTTATGTATGACGAAATAAAAATGTAAATGAATATTGATTTACCCATTTTTAAAGCGCTCGTAAGTGTGGAAAACTGAGGGCAGACGGAAACGGCCGAGCACTGCCGGGCTCAGTCGATGTTTGACCAGCGTGTCAGAGCGCAGCAGAAAGCGCTTTCTGTGTGAACAGCCAAGCGCGAGCCGGCGCTGCGCGCGCGCGCGGCGCTTCCGTTCCGCGCGCGGCGCTTCCTGTGTGAACCAGGCGTGAGAGGTTTGTGCTGTAACTTTAAAAGTAATTGAATTGAGTATTTATGGAAGGTGTTAGTACAAATCAGAACTAAAGTCAGTTATTCTTAGCTGTCCCAAAATAGTGTCCTGCAGTAACCCCCAGCAGCCATTGTTGTGTTTAAGTACCGTGGTTGTATCAGAATTGCTGTGGCTAACTACTGCCTGAGAGTGACATAGAAGAGCCAACTGCAGGTTTATTTTTATTATGTGTAAGGTAAGAAAAAGGTGTATCAACCAATGCTGTTTGTAGTCTAGAATTAGGATAGATAGAATTACTTCAGTGTTCATCATTTACAAGTTTTTTTGCAGGGAGATGAATTTTCTCCAGAGGCCACTTCTCTTAATTCATGAGTGTCCAAAAAACAACTATAATTTCTTTGATTTTTTTTATTTTATTCAGAGACAAGAGAGTAAGGCATCAAGCAATTTTTGTACCAATGACTTATTTATTCCTGCATTTATATTTTACTATTTCTCCCATTACTGACTGTTCACCGGGCAAAAGAAATGTGCATTTTGTCTAAAGAACTTATCAAAACAAGATGATACAGCAATGAAATCACTGCCATGCAGGTTTAGTAGTCTGCAGTGGTTCTGTTTTTACACTACCACAACAGAATGAAGGAGTTAGGCATTGAATGCTGGTGGTTTAAGAACATCTCTGCTAAACTTTTATCATTGGCTGCATGTGTGTTTTAGGACCCGTGAGGAGCAGAATCTGGTGGCATACCCTGCCAATGGCAAAATGTTCTTCTGTACAACCAGAGAGATTCATCCAGACCAGGAGCTGCTCTTCTACTACAGCAGAGACTACTGCAGGCTGCTGGGTAAGATGAGGAATCATTAAAGTTCTGATTTTAAAGAGGCCACATTGATATGTTGCTCACTCGCTCATCCATTTATTGTTTTCCACCATTCCTTTCGTCTCCTCAGGTGTTCCTCAGGTGCCTGAGGGCCACATCTGTCAATGTGGCAAAGAGTGCTCCTCCTTCTCTGAGCTAAAGTCTCATCTGAGCAGCCACAACACCAATCACAGCCAAAACCAGCCTCCACACAACCACAGCCCCTCACAGCAGGACCACTCTCAGCAACAACCGCAGCAACAAGAGCAACAACCACAGCAACAGCAACACGCCCACCAGGAAGAGAAGCTGGCGAATGGGACGTCGAGCTCCTCCTCATCTCCATGGCCCTGCCACACCGCTCATGCTGCAGGACAAACAAACAGCGAAAACAGTAGCAGCAGCAGGGACAATAACCGAAACTCTGATAACGGTACACCCAGAGCCAAAGGTCAAGGTCATGTACGGGAGAAGAAATTCAAGTGCAGCATGTGCTCCCGAGCTTTCATCACCTCCACAAAGCTGAATGTGCATTTCATGGGGCATGTTGGGATGAAACCTCACAAGTGTGAATACTGCAGTAAGGCCTTCAGTGATCCCAGCAACCTCAGGATGCACCTCAAGATCCACACAGGTGTGTACAGGGGTTATTTTCAAAGTTTGTTTAGACTTTGATTTGTTTTTGTGTGCCAAGAAAATAGCAGCAATGTCTTTATACCTCGTTGCCTCTTTTCATTTATTTTTACAGTAAACTGCAAAATCGTAACGTTTTTCTGTCTCTCATAGGTCAAAAGAACTACAGATGCACAGTCTGTGAGAAGTTATTTACCCAGAAGGCCCATGTTGCGTCACACATGCTTATCCACACCAGTGCAGAGAAGCATGTGTGTGACCTCTGTGACCGTGCCTTCATTAGGAAACACGACCTGAAACAGCACATGTTCTCTCACACACAGTATGCGACTTTTTCCTTATTTTCTGCAAAGCTAAAAAAGCAGATTGTTACTTAGGTTGTTTGGCTAAAAGATAATCACATTTCTGCCTTCATATTTGCTTATCTGCTGTATTGAAGAATAGGTTTTTAAGAAAGCATCTTGATCTTGTTATAATCACTCAATAGAAGAAAGCTTGATCACTAAGGCCCTTTATACTCTTTCTCTTCTTGCTCTTAGTGAACGCCGGATACAGTGCCCCAAGTGCCACAAACATTTCCTCAAGACCAACCACCTGAAGAAACACATGAACTCCCACGAGGGCCGTAGAGACTTTGTCTGTGAGAAATGCCACAAAGCTTTCCTCACCAAATACCACCTCACCCGTCACCTTAAGATCTGTAAAGGGCCTAAGGCGGAGAGAGCAGCCCGCAAGGAGCAAGACGTGGATGAGGAAGAAGATGAAGAGGAGGAAGAAGAGGAGGAGGAGACTAGAGGGAGAGGAGGAGAGAGACTTGTTGACTCAGCCAGTACCGAGGACTGTGGTTTGGATGTTGGAGGGTATCACTCTGAGAAGTCCCCGTCACCCCCTCATTGATGACACTGTGCCTCTTGCAATGTCTTATTTATTTATTAAATGATAACGATTAAAAACCTCTACTTTCTGCCAAATCCAAGTTACTTTCTCTGATTTCACATTTAGAATTTTAAAACACAGTGTATGTTGGGTCTCACATAAGCATGTAATCGCTGCTATAATGATAATCTTTGCCAACTGACACAGATCAGTCTGTCTTTCTGTAAAACTTTTGTCTTCATTTAAACTCAGGCATGCTCACTGTTGTTTAATAAAAGCTATCTTATTATAATTTTTTTTTTATCCTGACACACTAACGCTAGGTGAAAAGCTTATATTTGTTTGTAATTCCACCATATTGTTCTCGCAATGCAACATTGTGACGTCATGTGAAACCCGGCTATTAAAATTTCTGATGCCATACTTGGTTTAGTCCTTTTGATGTATTTGTTCCTGACCTATGAGTTTACTCTTTATTTATTAAACGCAGGTTTTTTGATTACTTTTTATTTTTCATAGTCATCTTTATGTGTGAATTTGGACCAGGATCTTGAAATCAGGAATTTGAGTGTTTAAGGTATTGTGTAATTGTTAACTTGTTAAAATGTCATAGCCTCCTGTCATTTAAAGTTAACTGAATAAAAAATCTAAACTGAACTCTGTTGTCATATGATGCATCGAATGATACATAAATGAAGAAAACAATGTCAAACAGAAGCAGATTGGCAGTGCCGATATCTCAGTTGCTGAAAATTTGAGTGACATTGGTGAATATTTGACTCAAGAGAATAACAACATTCAGTGTCAGAAAAATTGGACATTTTAAAATGATACACTTATTGAAAAAAAAAAAATCTAGAGATGGGCACAGCAGTTCTTTTGGATGTACTGAATCGCTGAAATCGGTTTACTAAAAAGATTCGTTCACCAAATCACAGAACCATTTAGCTCCGACCTCCTGAACTGATACACAGTTGAACAGTTCAGGGTTCAGTTCAATTCATAGCTTCTGGGACTAGGAGACGAGATTGTTTGGCTGTGTTGCTGTGGCAAACAGGTTTGTAAAAATGAACTTGTTTATAAGTCATGATGTTTTAAGTGTACTGTACTATGGTATGCTATTTACCAAGTCTGCTTGGTAAATTGGGGTCAGAGAGTGATTCTTTCACTGAATGTTTAAAAGACATACTTAACATGCTCCGTTCCCTCGCAAACCGTTGAAATGATAGGATGCTGCGGGTTTAATGCACTACTTGTTACAAGCTGTGTCCTATTGTATGCAAGTTGTTGTGGTGTCAGTTTAGCAGTGGAAAAAAAAGGTAGATTTTCTGACAAAAATGTTTCCAGAGAGTGTTGTTCACTGTGTGATTCATTCACCAAGTGATTCAGGTGTCAGTGCATGTGGTCCCTCGTTCGTCGGCTGCTGGCCTGGCAATGCTGTTTCTCACTTCAGCTCAACTTAAATGAGAAACGAACGAATCACTCAAGGAAGTGATTCCGTTCGTTAAGTTCACTTAAAAGATTCGGTTCTTTTGTACGAATCGTTTGCGAACGACACAACACAAAAAAAACGAACTTTATGTCGGCTTTGCCTTCCAAGTAGCTTTTACGTTTGAACTTGTTTGAAATCTTTCAGGGTATTTTCGTGGTTTTCTGGAGCTTAATATTGACACACTCGCATGGCATGTTATGAGTTCAGGCGTGAACACTTCTGCTTGGCGGCGGTGCGACAGACTCTCACCTATAAATCACCACCGTAGAAGAAGAAGAGGAACGAGCGCAGAGTTAAAGGAAGTAAGTGCAATAGCTTCCGGTTAAAATACGAAACATGCAGCGCCGCGGTTGTCATTCACTTTAGCGTGGTATGAAATATTTCCTATTCCTTACAGTAATCTTTTTAATTATTTATATCACTTAAGTGCTATACCTTAGAGAAAATGTTGCGCACCAAGGCAGACTTACTCTGTAAATGCATAAACAGTGAATTATTGTTTGTAAGCTGGTGAACTGTGGCTAACCTCTCTCCGTGATTGTAGCACACAGTCTGCTGCCATTGTTTCACGCCTTTCGGGTTTTTGTCCCAGCCCGAAGGTGGACCTGGACCGTCTGCAAAGATGCTGACCCCCCCGAAAGACGGGACCCCCAGTCTGGTGGACAAGGCTTTGAGGATGAGGAGGGAGGAGCAGGCTCGTCAGGTGGTCCTGGCCTGGGCTGTGCTGAACGTGTCTTTGGCTGGTATGATCTACACTGAAATGTGAGTTTTTCTAGGTTTATGTGTCCTCTCTCTATTTACCTGTCATGCCTCAGCGCAGTGATCTAAAGGGTTTTATTCTGGTCTAGGTCCGGGAAACTGCTGAGCCGGTACTACAACATCACCTACTGGCCTATCTGGTACATTGGTGAGGTCCCACTTTTCTATGATTTACTTTTTAATCAGTGCAATTCTTTGTTGAAAGTGCAACTGGGCTTTTGCCCAACTTCTTCAAGAACTTCAAACAAGTCCAGTTACCCTTTTTACAAAGAACTAGATAACCATGACCTGGAGGAATGAGAACCTACACAGACTTATTTAATTAACTACCCAAATAAAGAATGAAATTGTGCTGCCTTAAGTCTGCTCGTTATATATAATCATGTATGAATCTTTAGCATGTTGATTATGCTGTAAATAGGGCTGGGAGATAAAACGATAACAATATCTATCAAAAATTAATTTCCCTCAATATCAATATAAAACATGGTCAATATGCTTTTCAGTAGTCGGCATTCTGCCATGTTTTGGTAGACTATAGGAATAGCCAATGAAAAGGGGAGTTGCTCCGGGTCCGCTTCGTGCTGAACCAATCATGTGCTGAATAAGAACCAAGTAGCAAACAACAGCGTAGTAGCAGACTACAGCAACCGTAGCATTTTAACACATGAAGCCAACACCACTGTGAGAAAAATGGAAAATAAGTGCTAACCCCAGCAGAAATGTAGATGAGGGCTTAACAGATGATGACATCGTCGACAACACTGGCATGAAAACGTCTGTGGTGTGGAGGTGTTTTTTTTTTTTTTCGGGGTTGGACATGAAGCAGAGTAATGTGCACTGCAATTTGTGTCAAGTACATGTTCTTGCAAAGTCAGGGAATACCTCGAATCTTTTTCATCACCTGAAGCAGTGCCACGCAGCAGAGCATGCGTAATACATAAGGTTACAAACCCTGAGCGGAGCAAGGAGCTGAAGACGCCTGTGCAGCCGAAACAGCCGACCATTCAGTCTGCTTTCTCTAGCTCAACGCCTTACAACAAAACATTGAAGAGACACAAAGACCTCACAGATGCAGTAGCTTATTGTATTGCAAAAGACATACTACCAATAAGCACTGTTAAATTTCATTTTTTATTTTGTGATATACAGTACAGGCCAAAAGTTTGGACACACCTTCTCATTCAGTGTCTTTTCTTTGTTTTTTTATATGACTATTCACATTGTAGATTTTCACCGAAGGCATCAAAACTATGAACAAACACATGTGGAATTTTGAAAACAAATGAAAAAAAAAAAGTGAAATAACTGAAAACATGTTTTATATTCTAGTTTCTTTAAAATAGCCTCCCTTTGCTCTTGATGACAGAAGTAGTCACTAAGTAACCCTGACAAGGCACACCTGTGAAGTAAAAACCCTTTCAGGTGACTACCTCATGAAGCTCATTGAGAGAACAGCAAAAGTTTGCAGCGCTATCAAAAAAGCAAAGGGTGGCTACTTTGAGGAATCTAAAATATAAAACATGTTTTCAGTTATGTTTTCTTATGCACATGATTCCACCTGTGTTCATTCATAGTTTTGATGCCTTCACTAAGAATCTACAATTTAGATAGTAATTAGAATAAAGAAAATGCATTGAATGAGAAGATGTGTCCAAACTTTTGGCCTGTACCGAATATTGATATCGACTGATATGAAAAAAATATATTGTGATAAACTTTTCCCCATATCGCCCAGCCCTAGCTGTAAAGAAGAATCTTAATTCTCGCTCCATCTGTGCTCCTTTGCAGAGCTGGCACTGGCCTCCCTCTTTAGCCTCAACGCTCTCTTTGACTTCTGGAAGTATTTCAAGTACACTATGGCTCCCTCCACCATTGCTGTATCCCCTGAGCAGCACCGCCTCTTGGGTCTGAGAAACACAAGTATCCAGGCTTCCCCTCCCCAAAAGCCAGAAAAGAAGGAGACTCCAGCCCCAGCTCAGTCATCTCCGCTGCAGGGCCAGAGCGTGCTGAGTTTCAGCCCCTCACGACCTGCCACTATCAGCCCCAAGTTCTCCCCGAGCTGTGTACCTGGGTACAGCCCTCCTCTTAGCAACCCATCCACCCCAAGCAGCGCAGGAGGACCCTTTTCCCCTTCAGTAGCCCTCGGAAAGGTACTTTCACACTTGATATTTATTCAGAACTGCTAAACTGTATTATGCGTCTGGTGTTGTGCCAAAAACACCAGGATTAAATATCCCTTCGACTTGATTTGAGAGTTTCAGACAGAAAAAAACAACTGATAGTTTCTCTATGCTCACTTTAGTTTTAACATTTTATTGCTTCAGCCTAGATGACACTTTCAGACAAACATTAGTTAAAAGGTCATTCTTACTGTGAAGCAATGGAAAAAACTGACTTATACTACTAATTGGAAACGTTTCAGAATATGCGACAATTTATTAAATACATTGAAAGCTCCCTTGATAACTTAAGAATATGATAAATCCATTTGATACTACTCAGCATTAAGTACTAATGAAAAATGCGTTGTTTTTTTCCTTTGGGTTATCTTCGGATTTTATTAATTTTTTACTGTTGAGCCTTGGTTGTGTCTGTACTTGCATATTTTTTATTGTAGGGTCACATTTTTTGTTTGAAGTTGTGTGTTGCTTATATTTTTTCCTAAATAAAATCAAATAAATACAGTGTTGAAAAAAGTGATTAAATTTACAAGTTCATTTACAAGTTCATTGTGCTCTTTTTTTCTCAGGTGTTGAACTACAGTCCTTCCCCAGGCTCCTCTCCATATCCCAGCAGCATTGGACCAGCAGAAGGCTCCAGCTTGAGAGCTAGATATCGTACATCACCCTCTGTTTTTAACTCTCCTGGCAGCAAGGAGGACTACATGGAAGACCTGAAAAGTTTGGAAAGGTTCCTTCGATCAGAGGAAGAAAAAAACCACCGCAGCCAACTTGGTACAGTTTACCAGAGTCTACGCTTTTTAGCTTTTGCCAATCTTGTAATGGGAAATCCTTTAAATATCTTGGTGATGTGATGCTCTCTGCAGGTAGTCCAGAGTCTGTGTCTCCAAACCATAGTCCAACATTTTGGAACTACAGCCGCTCAGTGGGGGATTATGCTCAGAGCCTGAGGAAGTTTCTTTACCAGCCGGCCTGCCGCTCTCAGGCTCCATCTGCCCACAAGGATGAGACAGACCTGGGTTCCAAACAGGCTGCAGAAGAGGTCTGTAAATATGACTTTTAAATTGGCATTAAATGGTTGGTTGTTATTATCTGTGAGATTAAAGTGAATGACTGGCATCAGTGAACTTTTTTCCTTTTTGTGCTCTGCAGGTTTGGGCCAGAATCACAACCAGCCGTCCTGTTGTTGACCGCATTGACAGCTGGACTGCCAAGCTTAGAAATGTGAGAGCTCAAATATATTGTGAAAACTCCGGACTGAAGGGGCTGAAGTTTTAAAAAAATTATATATTTCCCCTTCCCCAACCTTAATATGACATGATTTTAAATATAAAACCATTGTGTGTGTGTCTTTTGCAGTGGATCAGTGACACCATCTTGGTCCCTCTGGTTAAGGAAATAGACTCTGTCAACAGTCACCTCAGGAGGATGGGTTGCCCCGAGCTCCAGATAGGAGGTAAACAAACATGGGAAATGGGAGTTTGGTTAAATGCAAATGCCTTTAAGTACCTGCAATATTGGGATTAAAGACTATAAAACCTACACGTTTACCTTTTTGAAAATCCAATTTAATCTAATCCATGGTCTGCATAATTTAATGCCTGATAGCAAACCAATTATGTAGAGAGTAATGAGGCACATGTTCCAGCATTTGATGAAAAAGCCTCATTTCAAATATAGAATCATCAGTAATCAACGGCTGTCCTTTTAGTGTATTGTTCTGTGAAATAATGAGTCCTTCTATTAAATATCACTCTTTCCTCCACCAGAGGCCAGCATCAGCAGCCTGAAACAGGCCGCAGTCATGAAAGCGTCTTCCATTCCCACTATGAACTCCATTGTTCAGTATCTGGACATCACTCCCAACCAGGAGTATCTGGTGGAACGAGTAAAAGGTTGGTTGTCCAGAGGAAGATTTGTGCCTGGCATTTTATACACACACCTTTTCTCATTGTGTCTGTGTAAACCTAACAGCATACTTATTTATAATGTGTGTGTTTATTCTCTGCTGTCAGAGCTGGCTCACAGTGGCTGCATGAGCTCCTTTCGCTGGAATGGTGGTGGGGATGTGAAGAACAGAAAGTGGGATACTGATCTCCCCACTGACTGTGCTGTGAGTACATACACACACATGCACACATACACACAAACACTAACACTAAGCTACAGAACAAAAACAGTCACTGAACAGGTGCCAGTCCAAGTTTGCCCCTAATCTTGTTTTGGCTGCAACAAGCGATTTTGTTCATTATCACGTAATCTAGCACTATTTTCTAGATTAATCTGTTAATCCTGTGGTCTACAAAATGTCAGCAAGTTTGGAAACAGATATCACAGTCTTCTAGAGGTCAATATGTCATCCTCAGATTAAGATATTTTGTTACCTATTACGACACCAAAACAAAACCAAACAAAAACAACAACAGGGAATTGTAACCCCAGATTTCAGGACAAGAATGCTTGAAATAATGAGTTTAACACTAATTAAGTTCACAGCTTCTGTTGTAGATTATAATTGCCATCAGTAATTCTACACTTTTTTACACACTTTTCTTAGTGAGTTGTGTGTATGTGCTAAAATAGTCTATTGAAACAGAGTCACGGCTCTTTAACTGTCTAAAAGAGAAAGGGCAAACCCCAATAGCATTAGAAATTGCATACACACTCATCTAAAAAGAAAACTTAAAGGAATTTACAGCAAAGAGAAATATGACTGGTTAAAAAAAAAAAGACTATCGCCAGATATTTTATGGGGTGGGATATTTTTATGAGGTGTTGGTTTTCAAAAATGAAGTTCACAAGTTTTGCATAACTTGGAGCAAGGCTGACTTGACCGACGGCCAGGCAAACTGTAGCCTTAAGTGAGGAAGCTAAAGGCCTGTCTCAGCTCCACCTTTTTCTTCACGCTAGGTTAACTGAAAGTGATGTTGGGTCAGCATTTTCAATACAGTGACTACTGCCGATATGCAACAGAACTGTGCTACAGAAACAAATGGGTGAAGTCACTCAGACTATGTCCATACTTAAAACAGCATATGGATTTCAGCCTTGTGTTCCTGTCTTTGTCATCTTGTTATATGAACTAGCTAATAAGTCAGTCAAACACAGATATAGTACCATGAATGAGTCTGTCTGTTAAACCGTAGCACTTTTTTCACCCTCCTGATAGTCTACACCACATGAGCAAGACTAAAGATTAAACTGGGCTGACTAGATGTTCTTTTTCTGAGAAGCCCTCTGAAGGGTTTTTGCTGCTTGTAGAACAAAGCACTGCCTCCTTAAATTATGTTCTCATGGAGATGAACCCTGTGGTATGCAATAAAATTTAATGTACCAGTAAAAACTTTGGGCTCTTATAAAAAGAAGAATTAGAGAAGGACTAAAACTAATCAAAGCAGACTCCTCAGAACTAGATGGGAATACAAAGTTGCTTCAGTTTTTAAACAACCTAACGGCACATATGGGAAGTTTCCCACGGCCCTGTATGACTCTGCTGCCTTCAGGATTTGTGTCGCCAAAACGGTGTAAGACAGTGGGTTACATTTTTTATTAGGTTCACCAGCTGGATTCATCTGTTTAATACTTAACCTGTTTTTCTAGATCCTTATGCATGTGTTCTGTACGTATCTGGACTCGCGACTGCCCCCACACCCAAAGTACCCGGACGGGAAGACTTTTACTTCACAGCACTTCAGCCACACACCAGACAAGCCTGGTAAGTTCACACACACTTCAACTTAAGCTAAATCAGAGGGAGTAGCAAAAAAAGGTTTTGTGTGTTTGTCATCGTTGAGTCATGTTTTGTAAGAGTTCCTGTGTTTTCATCTGTTTCTGTGCTACATTTTGTAGATGTTACCAAGGAGAACCTGTTCTGCGTCCACCAAAGCAGCACGACCCCCCCTCACTACCAGCTTATCTACCAGGGACATATCTACAGCCTGCCCAAGGTGACACAGAACAACCTGTTTTTCAGGATTTCACATAAACAGTTTACCCTTTATCCAACCCCTCTAAACTTAAAATCTAATCTAAAGAAAAATCTGACAGTTAATTTCCTTCCAAAGGGTAAAAAAATCTGAGATCAAAAGATCTTTTGTAGCTCCCCCTCAAGGACTGAATTTGCCAAAGAGTAATAAAAAGCAGAATAATAGTTTTATCCAGTATTCTGTCTGCCTTTCAGTATTTGATGTCTTGCATAGTCACATGGTTCAGATCCAGGGAAAGAAATAAAAATAGTTTTTGGCTGACTACCTACTTATTTTTCATTATCCTGCCAATCAAACAGCTACTTTTTCAAAAATTGATTGTGCGTTGTTTTTTCTACAATCTGTTAAATGGATGATGATTTTATTCAATAGCCCATTAAACTTACAGTTTGAGCTGCATCCAGATTAACAGTTTACTCTGTATTACCCAGCCTTCTTACTAATGACCCAGCTGTGTTAAGTACTTTGGTCCACTTGATCAAACCTTGTTACAACAGTTAGTAGTAGCAAAGGTGACATTTGGGTCCACACAATCATACATGTCACATAAAAGCAAATCAGTTTGCTGAAGAGCGTTAACGGCACATCCAGAGTACTGTTTTTGACCTCCGGTCTTCCTGTAGACAGTCTGAGAAAAACTCTGCTTTTTAAAGGCATCTGAAGACTACATGGAGGAGATTTTAACTGCTTATTAAAATTTATTTCCAGAGCACAAAAGTAGATTGGTAGTTAATGGTGGACTTGTTAAAAGCAACAACAAGAAAGAAGAGGACAGGGAGTGGAAGAACAGAAATTAACTGGGGATGTTAAAACAGCTGAGTTTAACACCAGAACACCAGAAGTGATTTAAAATTCATTTTTAATGAGTTTATTTTGGGATAAACACTTCATGTTATTTTGTCTGCACATTAAGTTGGTAGCTGGATACTAAACTAGACAGTGTATACTTAGCCAGTGGTTGTATCAGATAGAATTGAAGTGAATATTCAGACTGAAGGCAAAGTAAACTCAGATGGTTAGCACCACATGAATCAGTGCGGTACCATCTTAAGATCGATTTCACTGTCACAGCCTTCAGTGTTTGTCTTTATTACCTCCTGCCTTCTCTAATCTGCTCTGTCCCTTTTCTTGGTTTATAAGAATAAACAAACAACTTCAAATTCACTTGACTTCTCCCTGCGCATTGATAGGATTAGTTAGTCTGCAAGTGTCTGTGAGCAACAGTCTTTGTAACAAAAAATGGACTGACAGTTGCTTTGATGTGTTTTTATGTAATGACAATTAAAAATCAAGCACTCAGCATAGCTATGTGATATACAGTTAAATGGAAGAAAGCACCACGCACTTCATATGTTAGCCTTTAACCTCGTATGTGACTTTAACTCAAGAAAAAAAGCCTGTAAACTCACGACAACACAGCAGACGTCTCATTCTCAAGTGGGTTCAGGATGTCTTTTTCTGCTGTAACACTGAGTGAGCAATAACAAGAACCAATCTTTATTTCTATTCCAGGGCAGGAACAACTTGTTCCACACAATCCTCATGTTCCTCTACGTCATTAAGACCAAGGAGTCGGGGATGCTTGGGTGAGTACTTCTTCTAATAAATCCCATAAAGCCTAGCCAGCTAAAAAGAATCTGCCACAAGTATGTGCTGTTTTATGGCACAATGGAGTATTGATTCATTTTTAACAAAAAGGTCAAAGAACCCGAGAGCAGATTGCTTCTTGATTGAAAATGATGGCTTTGACCTTGCTCGTGTCCTTGTAGGATAATTAAATTGCGTTTCTTATTTTCTTCAGGAGAGTAAATCTCGGCCTCTCGGGCGTGAACATCTTGTGGATATTTGACAGCTGATCCTCCTCCTTTTGCAAGCCAAGGGAAGCTGTAAGGAAAGTTTGGATACTTTGGCTGGAATACCGTTTCAGTTTAAGAGCTGCTCTTTCAGGTGCAGTTTGAAAAAGGAGCACTTCATTTTGAAAGACAATGCATTTGTATTTTTGATATTTTTCTGTTTTGATGGATAAATTGGCAACATACTTGTATTGTCATTGTTTTTAACAACACATGTATGTTCACCACGGTGCAGAGCTGTATTTTTTTTAGCATTGTTGGGTGTTCTAAGGTTGTAGTATGAGAATGTACCAGCATGGCAGCCTTGTAAATAAAATACCTCAGATTCCTGGTGTGGAGGGTAAAGGGCTTAAGACCTATTTAGCATGAATGCATATACCACACAATGAGCGTGGACTTCAGTTGCTCCTTGAGCCTCAGTTCCCTTCAGGTGCTGGCATGCATTTTTTTCTACTGTAGGTGAATGTCTGCTGCTGTAGGAACACTCCTGACATGCTTGAAGGAAGGGAAAGAACTGAAGCAAAGGCAAAAATGTATTACTGAAATAATCTGTGGTTGCAAATCTTCCTGTAGTGCTGGGCTACATTGCGACACAATAACAAACTCAGTGTTGATTCTTTTGATACATGATGGATTAAAAATAAAAGCCTTAAAATCACCAAAGTCTTGTTTTGTGAATAGAGGTAGCTTTAGAGTGAGTTTTTTAACTGCTAATCCTGATCTTAGGAGTTAGCCATGTGTTGCATGAAGGACTGTGCTTTTGTGTGTTTGTTTTTAATCATGCCAGTTTATATCCCCAGAATAAAATGGAAAGATTAGTTTTACCAACTGTGATGTTGCATTTCTTGACTTTAGTATGCATCCACTTGGTGGCAATGTGGTTCATTTTTTTAGGATTTGACCTCATACACAGTCACAGCATCTCATGACATACTGCATATCCACCACATGAGCACCATAAAGTGATGCGTTGTCCTGTGCTCCAACGTCGAGTAAATGACTCGAACTGATTCAAGATTTCAGAAGTGATCCAAATATTTTAATGCTTCTCTGGTCAGAGACGAAGTGCCCTGATGTGAATGTTGTGATGTGGAGAGATGCCCTTCAAAATTAAAATATGTTATTAGGCCTTTCGTGGTGTTGTTAAATCCAGCTGGTAAGCAGGGAGGTTGCTTGTGACATTTGGAAAAGTTCCTAATCTCAAAAGGAAATCATTGAATCATTTTGAATGGTATTATGGGCAAAATGCTGGCACAAATCTCGTTTGTTTTGTAGTTTATTGTCGTCCTCTTTCGTAAGAAACACAATTTACCATAATGCCCCATTTTAAGTAGCATTTGCTCCTGGGAAATGTAGTTTATCATTTCTTTAGTTCTGCTTTAAGCAAATTCCAATCAATATTTCGTGGTTTTACTGTTTACGTTTATGTTAACTGGCTCTTCGAAAATTGTCTGTTGCGTAATTTAAAGTGATAATGACGGTTACTCCGGGAAGACACGCTGAAGATATTTAAAGGAACTACAGGGACCACAATGCATTTGGTCAACGTCGCTCCTCCGCTCATATCCGCTTGACTCGCTATTTGTGTTGGAAAAAGGACTTTGTGAAACTGCGGCGATGTCAGTCCAGGTTGTGGCAGCGAAAATGGCAGAGGTCGAACTCAAAGACGTCCCCACCGGCAAAGACTTACCGGCTGACTCTCCTCTGACACCGACCTCAGAGGGCAAGAACATCGCCAGGAACGAACCGCACGAGGCCGGTTCCTCTGCGGCTGCTTCCCCTACAGCGGAGTCGTCCGCGAAAGCCGGGGAAGGTTTGCTCACCCCGAACCCCGCGAAGATGCCGCAGGCGTCGGCAATGAAGCGGTCGGATCCGCAGCAGAACGGCGGAGAGGCTTTTGTCAATCGTGACGGTACCGTCGCTGAAGCCCCACGGATGAAGAAGGTGAGTGGGACAACATTTTACTCTGATAGCTGACAAATCCTCGGTGATATTGGACCACCTCTAAGCACCTCTCTCCGCAATGAGAGCTCGCATGGTTAGAGCTGGCATTGTGTGGCGATGCTAACAGGCTAACTGGTCTCAAAGCTGATTCAACTGAGTCAGCTAATGTTTTAAATTATGGTCCTCGGTGCAAATAACAACATATGGTGCGTTGCAATGACTTAACTCTGTCTGAATGGCGGTTTCCTCAAAGCTGGCACAGCAAAAAATTAAAGACATGAACCCAGTGGATGCAAGAAAGTACCCAACTCTTTCTACAAGTTTAGGAGAGGGGAAAGAAGAGAGTTAAATTCATCTTTTTGGGAGATTTGTATAATTATCATTGAGCCATTTCATGCCCACAGATAACACATAAACCCTCGCAGCATGTACTGTGTATAAAATCATTATTGTCAGTCTAACCTGCTGTCACATTGGCATTATTAGATAGCAATTCTGCTTGGTCAACAACTTGACAATATGGTCACTTGTAGTTTCAGGACACGTGGTGCCATGTTGCAGAGGAGAGCCTGCAAATTATATAGGTTTGGTTTTCATTGGGGGGTTCATTTGTGTTATTATAGAGTGGGGTCTGCAACAGTAAAGTAGTATAAACATTACAGAGAAGGATGATCATGATCGTGCCAGTGTGTTTCCCCAGGAGTTCATGCTCTCCTGGGTTAGTTCACATAATGTTATCATCACGCTTGACCTCAGATTTGTGTACTATACAAGTCCCAGGTTTAGGTACATGCAAAGCTATATTTAGTTAGGCTATTCAAGTGCCACCCAAAGTGTGTGATCTAACTTAGACAAAACAGTAGTCAGTAATCCATGACCCTGGGGCACTCCTGTCACCTAGTTTTCCCAAGCCTGATTTAGCCTTTATGACACCCACGCTCAAGAGACGGGAGTTCCTGCTCTTGTAGCTTAAATCAGAGGTCAGACCCGAGTTAGCATGGATTTTTCTTGGAGAGCAATAATCTAAACAGCTGCTCGGCTGTGGTTGGCCTTATCTTTCAGCGCCACATGAAGTCCTGATTAAGCGGCGGATCTTGAGCAAAGTGCAAAGAAAACACTGTTTTTGATGAGTAATGCTCAGAGGAACTTCAGCCTCTGTTCCTCACGTCAGAACTGTTTTTAGGAGTTGACAATGATTTGTAGCCTGCGGTCTTTGTGATGCACTTTATCAGAGGTAGTCAGATTCAGGAATTGATTTTAGATATGTGTATGGTGAGACTCGCTCTGGTATATTGACTTCCTGCAGGCTTGTGGTCTTAACTAGCACAGTGTGTAAAAGGTTGCTTTCGAAATGGGCTGTATTCATCGGTTCGACAGTTTCTGCTCCTCCCTGTGGGATTAATGCAGAATACTTGTTTGGTGTGTTTTCACAATAAACCATTGAGATGGAAAGCTAAAAGGTGAAGCTGACGCTAAGGTGAAACCAATGGACAGAACAAGTCGGATGGGATGCCCTTGCTGTCACCCACACCTTCGACTACGTCACCCTAATCCCATAATATAACCTTTAAGGAACCACCAACAAGAGACCCAAAGTGAGAGCTCAGCTCAACATCGCAGTGTGAGAATGGACTGCGCACCAACAGCAGCACAGACCAGATGGCTTTTCATACCTCACTCTTTTACAGTGAGCAGGCACATGGAAGGACTGGGCCCGCTGGCTGAACCACAATTGGGGGACAGCCAAAAACCGGACGTGCTGGACAGTAACTGCCACATCTGGATGGTCCAGGAGACTAGATTTGCATACAGGACAATGGTACAGAAGGTTAACACCCAGGATGCTTTATGTTGGTATAATTACTAGAAATATAATCAGTGGGAGTTTGTTGTTTAGTATCTGTTGAAATCTATATGTCTACGCTTGTTGTGTCTTCAACAGGTGAAGTTGTAGAATATCTCCTAGAGCAGTGGTTCTCAAGTCCAGTCCTCGAGGCCCACTGTCCTGCATGTTTTGGATGTTTCCCTGCTCCAACACACCTGATTTAAATGATCAGCTCGTTATTAAGCCAGTACAGAGCTTGATAACGAGCTGATCATTTGAATCAGGTGTGTTGGAGCAGGGAAATATCCAAAACATGCAGGGCAGTGGGTCTCGAGGACTGGACTTGAGAACCACTGTCCTAGAGTACCAACAGAGTTGTTTTTATTGGTATTCTAATATTCTCGAATGCAAGCTGGTACTTTGAAGGTGTGTTAATGGCTTGCTATTTTGAATTTCTTTGGGACCAGGTGTAGATAATCTTTTTGACAGTCAAAAGAATTCAAACAATGCTCTTGTCATAGGTGGAAATGATTTAATGTAAGGCTGATGTTTACGAAAAGCCTGTATAATCCATTGTAATTAGGAGAGATTGCATGTTAAAGTAAAAGGAAACTGGATGACAGCAATTATTCTAACCAGAGAGGCAGGCTCTCTGAGCTCTCAGGGTCGAAGGCTTTCTATTTTCCAATCATGCTAATGCAAAGACCACTGGTTGGTTAATATAAAGGAAGAGATACATTCATACTTGTACTCTATATATATTAATACAAGTGCTTTATCAGTGGGATCAACCTTTTGTAGGGAATGTCCAACTGGGACAGAAGGTTGCCTTCAGCCTATTTATAGATCACACAGTGTAGTGGGTCCTATAGCACAATGCATTATAGATATACGACCACAGCCTGGCCATACGCATCTGCTGTAGTCTGCCTGCCCTGTGCAGCAAAGTGTAAGCGAAGCAGTGAGGCTGATGCAGTGATGCAGGCAGGCAGCAGTGTTGACTGAGAGAGTGACTGGATGACTGACTGGCATTTAATCCTTCATCATGTCGTCACATGAGGGGATTAAAAAGCCAGCTCTCAGTCGTAGGTGGGTCCAGATGTAGGCTTTTTTTTCTCGCCAGTGATGAGTTTCATCATAGCACGGCGTTAGTCACGAATATCTCCGGCTTCCGGGAAGTCCAGGGTGATACCTCCAGCTTGGAGTAATGAAGTCTAGTACAGAGCTTTACAGGCCGCAGGAGAGTTTGCGGCTTTTAGCAGGGGCTACAAGATGGAATGAAAATCTACCATGTTGACGATAAGTGTTCATACATTGATGTGAATGCATGGCAGTGAGAAATGCAAACTCAGGTGTGAGACACAGTCTGTGCCTTTTCTCTGTTTCCTATTTGCTACACATAAGTTGTATTTGTGACAAGTTAAAGCTCTTAAATTCATTGTTATTCCTAAAATCAAGAATAAATAATATCATACACACTCTGTGGACTACCATAATGATAGAGTGCCGACGTTATTCAAACACTTGGATGCATTTTTATGTTAGTTGTTTGTTTTCTCATCTTGAAGACTAAGATATAGATCAATATTTCCACTTTGTGTAATTCTATTGATGATCACTTATTGACGTGCTACTCCATATTGATGTTATTAAACAGAACTACGACTTGTCCTTCATTAATGTCCTCTCCATCCTCCAATGGTGCCAGCTGACACGCAACTGATGGCTATAATCCTGATGCTAACCAGTCAAATTTTAGCTTGGATTTCATCTGATCGGCCAAATGGTGTACATGCATGGTCTAGTATGGATTCAAGGTTGCATCTCATAGGACTAATATTTGCAGACACAATGTGAATATAGTGTACATATTACGGGTGTCCTGATACCATATTGATATCGGTCCGATATTAGCAAAAAGTGAATATCGGATTATACCTGCCCGCATTTAAAATCTCCGATATCAGCACTCCAATACAAGCAGTCCATTCCAGACTCTGCTCTGGCACCTCTGTCTGATCCAGCAAGCTGAGCCCACAAAATCACAACAACTGTGTGTACTAAGGTACTAACAAAGTAGCAAGGAGTAGGAGTGATGTCGGCTGTGTGGCAGTATTTTTCGTTAAAGTCCGAAAAAGACATTGCAGCTGAGTGAAAAACTCATCATGCACAAGTTGTGTCAATATCAGATCAATATCGGTATCGGTCAGTATTGAAGGCTACAATATCGGTATTGTATTGGTAGTGAAAAAGTTGTATCAGGAGTACATATACATTAAATGTTCCTTACTCATCACAGTTCAGACTTACATTCGTACTGAGTTTAATTCCCAGCCAATGAATTCTAACAGGTCTCATTTGAATTCACAGTGAGCACTTGTCTGGCTGTACTGCAGCCTTGTTTTAGGACGTTTTATCCGTGAGTCCACTGACCAAACACAGAGTTTTCCACTCATAAATTTGTAAACCACTTGTGAACAGCTTGTGAATCTTGGAAAAAAAATAAAAACGGGACTTCCCAGCAATGTTTTCATAGTTGTGCAGTGACCAGTCTGAAGACTCTGCAGCACAGTTGCTTCACGAGGTCATCCCTTTTGAGCTAATGTTATGTCATCCAGTAAGCTGGTGTTCCTGGTAACGCTCACTGCTAAACAGGCTTAAACTGGCCTGTGGCTGCTCTACTTGAGCGGAGGACTCTTCGTGGAATACTAGGTAATGGATCCAGAAAGATAGTCAGGGTTTGAATCGGTGCGTCACTCTCCCCTGACTATATCTGCTGTTGCATCAGTTCTCCTTACTCCAATTTAGTGGCCTATTTAAAGCCTCTTTCAAAACTCCTGTTGTATTGAATTCAGTATTGTAGCCACAACAGCATTTTTTTTTTTAATCCAAGCAAGCAGGTGAAATTTGTATGTTTTAAAACTAAAGACAAGAAAATAAATATACCCAGTTATCCTTTTAGAGCTGAATGCTAAGACTCCAGATTGTAGTTTGCCCATAAGTTCCCCTAACAATCTTCTGAGCACACATAGTTTGGTTGCAAATGTTGAGGAGTCACTGCTCTATGGGTTGCTGTCCTCATACAGGATCACTGAGTGTCTCCCTCAGACAGCCTCTGACTCAATAGAGATCATGTAATTCTCTTTACCAGACTCTGTTTTATATGTGAGTCAACTCCCAGACTGAGCTGGTCTCTTGTGTGTGCTCAAGTCTGTGCACTTTACTGATCAGAAGTATTTCTGCAGGGGATCCTGCTTTCCTTTTTTGCACTCAAATGTCGTCATAGCGTAATCCTGCTTTCGGCATGAACTAATGCATTTTGAGAACACTTAGGTTATGCCCATAAATCATCGAGATAAAATCAATCCTGGCTCAGACTGTGTTTCACCTCCTGCAGCTTTGGTCAAGGGGAGCAACAGAGGATGCAGGGTTTCTGAAACGGCACCTCCCAAGGTCATGATGTAAGAGGCTGACATATGTTGTAAAATAAAAACCCAGACCTGTTGCCCCTCTCAGCACTGTCTTAAGTGTCTGTAATTTTAGTGCAAAATGCCATTCTCAATCTAGTCAGAAGGCCAAAAGATGTACAGACTAGAGCATAAAGAGAGAGACACATAAGTCACAGTGTGGCATATGTGGTTTCACTTCACGTACTCAGCCTCTGCCGGCCTAAACATTCCTTTGCTGTGTGTTGACTGGGAGAATGTGAAACCATGGTGTAAAATCTGACAAATGGCCTGAGAAACAGTCAAGGGCTATTGTCCTTGTTCCCTTTCTCCTCCCATAAATGTCAAGATTTACAGAAAAATAGACTTTCCATGTGATGTGAGGTGGTCTAAATGAGTTCATAACTCCCAACCTCCTGTTTAGGTCACAGACGATTCATGCTGAGAACATCAGACCTACCAGGGATAAAAGGATAAGAGATCTTGCAAATGAATTAATAATCTCAGTTAGATTATATTGAACATTCATTGATTTGAAGATATTGCAAAAATCCCATTAAAAATCCAAGTGTTTCAGTAAATGATGCTACCTTAGCATTACCCACCAGTTAAATAAAATTAGAAGCTTTTTGCAGTCATGTGTGTCGTTCACTGCAGGCGTCATGTGAAATCATAGTGATAAAAAAATCTGTACTGGCTGTTCCTCTTGTGGAGTTTTAGGATGGAGTGACAGATATTTGCCCTGAAGCTGTGCTTTCTCTGTGCAGCTCTGGATCGGATTTTAACACTGCTGTGCTGACAAGAGTTTTCAGTGGTTGTTGTGCTGTGGTGGAGGACAGCGAGTGTGTTTGAATGTTGGCTGAGGTCACCGGCAGTGTCAGGGGGAAGTAAGGACCAGGGAGTATGATTGACAGACCTTGCTTACGGGAGTGTGAAGAAGAAGACTAAGAGGAAAGGAGTTGATGAAGGTTTTCCTACATTATTTTAAGAAGAGGCCTCTGGTCACACCTGATTCAAATGATGAGCTCGTTAGTAAGCCAGTACAGAGCTTGATAATGAGCTGATCATTTGAATCAGGTGTGTTGGAGCAGGGAAACATCCAAAACATGCAGGACAGGCGGGGCTCGAGGACTGGACTTGAGAACCACTGCTCTAGCAGATGCCGCTCCTATGACGCATCGCGATCGGTTACAGATTATACAAACTATTTTTATGGCTGAAGGTGGCACATAAAATGTAGTCCCTATTAAATGCATACAGAGCCCATCCCTGGAAGTTTTCACTTACTGCACAGAGATTAAGTTTCTCACAGTAGCTATTTGCATAGATGTATGAGGCATGAGAAGTCAGACCCTCATGGGATTCTGTAGGTAGACGCTAATGAAAGTATTAGAGGGGAGTTAAAGAAGTTAAAGATCAGTGGTGTGAGAGTACTTCTCAGGGTGAGGTAGTTTCAGGCATTAAAAAGGGAGATTTAAAGATCGTTAATCTTGTCCTTGATGGTCTTGTTTGTCTTTGGACAAGATGGAAACAGCAGCATATCTAAACTACTGTCAAACCCCACCAGACAGCCAAACAAAGAAAGAAAGTGTCTCATATGTAAGTGGTGGTGCTGTTGTGAAATTGAACTTGTCTTTTCAGCCTCTTTTACTCAGGAGAAGGAGTGTATTTGGCCATTTTAGTGAGTTGTAAGTGAAACCCTTCTCCTCTGATCTATGGCATCCCATATTGTTGCATTTTTGCTTCATGTCCTCTCTGATTCTGCTGTCCATTTGCCTCATGTCATACCATGCTAAACAAGTGTTGATTACTATTTTTGTAGAAATCAAAACTTGAGAAAGTGTCTGAGAGATGCTGTCTACACCAGCCCAAAGGTACCGCTCATCTGTCTCTTTCTCACCGTCTCATCGCGCTCATGAGTGATGCATTCCCTGTCTGCCTTCTCGCAGTGTAAATCTCAGCACCTCGCAGTGTGATCACGCCTCCCTAACTATCTTCATCTTAGCCACAGAGGCCGACTTAGGACATGGACTGTTAGTACTTTACACCAGTTTGAGTTTCTCTCACCCCCAGGCTGCCAGAGAGTTATCTCTTCATCACTGCCAAGATGGGATTTTCCTGCAGCTTCATTGTCGATGTCGAACTGCATGATTGGATTGGGTCACAATTTCCTCTTGATCTCACAGTTCGTCTGAAAAATTTGTAGGTAACAAGTATTAACTGCGATCACATTTTTTCGCCTCAAAGCAGCCCTAACACCTCTTGACAAGCTAGTATGACTGCAAGCATGTGAATGAGGAAATGTTAACGGTTTCGAGGCTCGATGTAGCTGCCACCGCCCTGAGTCGTATTCAGTCTTAAAGAGTGACTGTTTTTGAGGAGTGATGTTGTCATATTAACCTGGTGACTGTGCATGAACACGTGAACACGCTAATAAGTGTTTGAGTACCTCTGTGTGTTCAGACTACACTTACTGGGATGTCAAGTCAACATTGAGAAAAAAGTCTGATTCGCTTGAATTAATGCTGTTGAAATAAACCCATGTTCAAATGCTAATGCAGTTTCCTAAATGTCACTGGAATGATTCCTCTTGCCAGGCGCTCTTTCGGCGTTCATCGCAGACCTTTTACGACATTTAGGAACAATAGTTAATGAGGGTTACCTTGGCATTGATTTGACGTAGCTGTCCTGCGTGGGACTGGAAAGAAAATCAAAGAGCCACCTTTTTAGTCAGACTCCCGTGTGCTTCCCGTTCCTAAATGTACCACCCACCCACACGCTGCATCTGCGACTCCCTCTGGTTGCGATTCATTTCCTGCCTCGCCATTGCGGCTCGCTATCACTGGGAGTGTACTGTACAGCTCATTGAGTTACACATCACTCCGTCTGAAGGCCTTTTACAAGGCTCAGGTTCTTGGAACAGGGAAGTGAACAGAATGAAGCAAAAAGGGGGGGAGTGCTCGGTTTTCCTGGAACATTAACACTCAGAAGAAGCCAGGGTAGAGTGAAATTTTAAACCCCTCAGTTTGGTTACTGTTGAGCAAGCAAGCAAGCAAGCAGGCACCAACCCAGTGGCTTTCTGTGTGTGTGTGTGTGTGTGTGTGTGTGTGTGTGTGATGTGTGCCCTGTTGCCCACAGCGCTGTGTTTATATGAGGATCAGTGGACAGTAGTGGACATGAACACTGAACTGGCTTTGCAGCGTGCTGAGGAATGCAGCTCTGTACTCGAGCAGTGCATGTGAACAAAGAGCCAACATTGTGTTCAAAAAGTGCTGCCTCACAAAAGAGCCCTCACAAAGCCTGAAATGAACCCCTGCAAACCCATCTGTCTACCCTGCTTCCTATTAGTCAGGCCAAAACCACCAACGCCTGGCAGACAGAGGCAGAGCTATGAAGGGCTAGGAAATGGGTACTCACAATCCAGCTCCATGTACGGTCTCATTGACAAAAATCATTCTGTGTAATACAAATATCAAAACTGTGCTGGTGATCACAGAGGGGCTGTTGAAGCATGAAGCAGTGCAGATCAAACAGTAGCGAATTCATAATAAAATGCACAGTAGAGATCAAGATAAGAGTTGAATCATTACATGCTGTAACTTTGTTATCAAACGTCAGGCTTAAAGATCAGCTTTAATTGCATTTCAACGTAGGGTCATGGCTGCAAATGACTAAATCAAGGCTCTGAGATAGAGAAGGTAACTTAAGTGTAACATAATTCGTTTGAGGATTTTATCTATAGCTACCTGAAGAAACTGCTTTATGTTTTTTAGTGCCTAGGGAAACACAGCCCCTGACTAACATTTGATAAAGTCATAATAACAGAGCTGCTAGAAAACTTGTAAGCAGCAAAGATGAACACGAACACAATTTAAGTTGAGTTTATGCCTGTCTACATTCAGGGGTAGGGCTGGGCGATAAACCAAAAAATTTACAGATACCGAAATTTACGACACTAACACTAACAGACGGCATTTTGCCCATGTCAAAATATTCGGTGTCAAAAAAATTCATAAATAAAAGTTGTTTTTAGAGGTGTGTCGGTAGGCTATGGTCTTATGTCCCTTTTTAAGATGCTGTCCTATGTCAGAGACGTGAGTCCACCCCATCCAGTCTGTAACAAAGAGGGAGAGACAGGTGAGGAGATGGATGACGGTTCAAAGTTGCGGCGGCTGAAGTAGACAAAGTTAATGTATGAGGGGGTGAGCAGCTTGTGGAGTAGTTATCGTCAATTTATCGTTATCGAGGTGAACTGCTCAATATATCCTGATACTGATTTGAGGCCTTATCGCTCAGCCCTATTCAGGGGTGCAAAACATTGTCACTATGATATCAATAATGGACAGTAAAGGCTTCAAACATTAATTATCAGTATTGGCAGATGTAAAGCTGAAACAAAAATTGTGTATTTGAGAGTGACCGAACTTCTGAAACATTTTAAGGTGTATTTATGAGTGTTGGTGTCAGCATAGAGCAAAATGAGTTTAATTCATATCAGATTTTTGCTGGAAACTTCCGAGTCCTTAAAGCTTTGTTTTGATATCAACCGAGTCAGTTATTTTGTCGGCAGCTTGAGTTTCCACTATTTGTAGTTGCCTCCATTGTTTGTCGTGTGTCGTAAAAAATGAGCTGAGTGTGGCTAAAACCGCTGATAAGTGTTTTTACAGTGTTTACTGTAAACCAAAACAGGAGAGTGATGAGTAAAAGCCAAAACAATGATCTGCTGGAGGCTGGAATTATTGGTGGAAGTAAGGGGGAGACTTTTCAGAGCGTTACTATAAAAATAAGAATTGGTTCTGTTGTTATAAGAAAAATGAAAAGATGTAACAGTGAATTGTAAAAGTGATTGAAAAGAGGCTTACAAGAAAAGAAATCTAGCTATAAAACTAATAAAAAGCTTCACACTCTTAATAAAAAATACATGAGTGACCCTCCTAATGGGTTTATTCAGAAATAGAGCAGCACCACCCCCAGTCTGTGTGCTTTTGATGTAATTATACCTTCCCCACAGGGAGTAAGAGCTATTTATGGCAACTCGAGAGGAGAAATCCCCCCACAAACACGCAATTCTAGAAATGAAGCTCGTAATTGAGACTTTGGCTGTTTTCAGTCACATCTTTGGTTTGGCTCTCGAGCTTATGGGGGCTCTTATGGTTTCATTTCGCTTAACACCGGACATTAACAATCCATTTGTTTTGCAACCCAGTGAGAGGATTTATTGACTCCTCTGAGCCACGGTGGTGAAAAAACAGGCTGTAATGATGAAAAGCCTTTAGTGATGAAGATGAACGCTTGCATGAGTAAACAGATGAGAGGATGATTCTTACAGTATACAGCTCACAGTTCAATTTGTGTAAGAGCCTTGGTCGTTGTTGATCCGTCACTCGATTAGCGATACCGTATCTCATATACATTTAACCATATAGAGTGAGAGTGAATAGATTTGTTCAACAATGTGATCAATACTAATGCTGATCGCTTTGCTTTCAGTGTGAAAGGGGATCAAGTTACAACAGGATCTGATCACTAAGCCATGTTAGCTCCAAACAGTGCCCTAGTTGGGTTTGAATGGGTAACAAAACCCTGTTACACAACCAGAGTGTGTGTATGTGAACATGAGAGAAACGGCTGAAGGAGATAGTTAGATTAGCCGAGTGTACCGTATGGTCTAAAGGTGAGGGGGAAAAAAAAAAACCACATGTCTTAAGCTGACCCAGATGCAAGAAATTCCAAACTAATTGAGGAAAGCTTTCACTTATCCCTGAATGATGTGTGTGGCAGTCGTGGAACTGCTCCTCCATTCAGAGGCACACAAGTAGAGAGTGAAGAGCTGTGAGTGAAAGGTGAGGTTAGAAAGCCCTGAGAGTGATCTATGTCCCCCTCCTCTCCTCTCTGCTCCTCTCCTCTCTGTGAGGATGCAGTCTGTTTAATCTGTCACTAAGCCCCATCATTCATTGCCTGCTCTCTGCTAGTATCAGTGTCCCTTGCCTTCAGAGTGTCTATCAGACCATATCAGAAGGACATGGTGTGTTCTGGTGGGTACTGCTCAGTGTAGACCAGCCTGCATACTTTCCATTGTTTGACAGCAGCCCTGGCAGCACTCAAAGAGCTAAAGCTATCAGGTGGAGCCTTTTATTGGAGAGTGAATGTAATTGGAAATCCTGGTTTTATGGTACACGATCCAGTTCACCTCTTGATGTTTTTGACCTGGTGACACCTTTAAGTTGCTCATCTGTTTTTCTACATAGCAGTGTGGCTTATTAAGGAATTATATTGACACTCAAATATCTAAATCAAACTTTGTGATTAGGGGTGTCCCGATACAACTTTTTTACTTCCGATACAATACCGATATTATAGACTTCAGTATCGGCCGATACCAGTATTGATCGGATATTGGCACAAACTTGTGCATGACAAGTTTTGCACTCAGCTGCATTGTCTTTTTCGGACTTCAACGAAAAATATGTCACACAGCCGACATCACTCCTACTCTGTGCTACTTTTTACCTTAGTACACACTGCTGTTATGATTATGTGGGTTCTGCATGCTGGATTCGGGCGCTGCTAGATAGAGGCGCCGGAGTGTAGTCTGGAATGGACTGCTTGTATCGGGGTGCTGATATCGGAGATTTGAGATGCAGGCCAATAAAATCCGATCTTCGCTTTTTGCTGATATCGGACCGATATGTGATATCAATATGGTATTGGGACAGCCTTATTTGTGATCCCTCTGTTCTTTATTTTTTTTGTGACTTATCTTTTAAAAGTGACTTAAATGTGCAGGACAAAGTCTCATCCATCAGTTTTTAACAGTCTAAAAGTTCACTTAGCGAAAATCAGTGTTAAGTAAAAATGGTAGTATCAGCAATTTGCAGTTACTACTTTGCTCGATTCTCACTCAGCTGCAGCAGAGAAAGTCAATCTGAATCCTGGTGGTCATGTTTGCTCTTCTAACTCATATAGGCATTAGAGGCATCAATACGAATTTCAGTCTGATCCATAATCAGTCTAAAACCCCTCACAGGGCCTTTAAGCTGGCCTTAGTTGTACTTAACGTTTTGCGCTTATCAGCAAACGTTTCCATGTTTACATCCTAAACTACTATTGTGAGTCTTCGGCTTTAAACTGTGAGGATGTTAATTAGAGAAATTCGCTGTCAGCTAGGCTGTAGTGAAAGTAGCCTGTTTGTTTTGATGATCACTTTGAAACCCTCGCTCTGCTATTCTGCTGTCACCTCCTTGTTTTGTTGGACAACAGGGTGCTTTGGATTGCTACATTTCTTTCCTGGTTGACTGGCTCCCATGGTGGTAACTTACCTGTCACAGGTAGCCATGCTTTTGAGTCTACTAAGTAGGGGTGGGAGAAAAAATCAGTACAGCATAGTATTGTGATATTTTGTCTGGAGACAAGCACAAAAAAACATTTGTGCTATGATCCAACATATTAAACGTAAAATTGATGACTGTAACCTGTTTATCCGTTAATTTGATCATGCACAGTGAGAGCATAGCAATGCCAGCCTGCTGCAAAGGAGAGGAAGAGGAATATCCCTGTTGCTACACAACATAATCATATTTTACTAATGTGATTGAGTCCACACTACCATGAGTCAGGGGGGGGAGAAATGTTAGTTTTCATTGTTTTAACATTTTTTTCCATCTATAAATCCAACACAGGCAGCAGAGTTGCACCTGCTACTTCATCTAGATGTTATCCTGATGAGTTTGTGGGAAACCGTCATGTTGATTAATGCCATAGATTCATATTTCGTGTAGGTTGACTATAAATGTAGAAGTCTGGCCACATGATATCCTACAGGTTTTTTTGAGCAAATATAACAGCCTGAAAGCACTTGGCTCTGACTGATTTCTCTGTCCTGCTACTGTTAACCAATGATTTCATTGCACCCTTAAACCTTTGGTGATGTAAAAAGTCAAGATCTTTAGATAGTCCCACCTCTTCACATGCTCATATATCGTATATTTTGAGACAATTTGAACGAAAACTGGCAAACTTTCCTCTAAAAACAACCTCTTTGTGAATTAGCTCCATTTGCACATGGTCATTACGTTTCCAGTCACATAGTTTGTACTCACTGCTCAGTAAGAACACCTCTCAGCCTCTCTGAGTTTCCAGGGTTGCTATGGATTGAGTTTGTTTGTTTGTTTGTTTGTTTGTTTGTTGTTGTTTTGCAGCACACCGCCGTTCTTCACAGTCATCATCAACATCTCGGTGTCTAAATGCTTGTGGTGTCTGATTTAATTCTGTGAATGATTCAGATCCGTTCGTGACAAGAATAAAACAACAAACGTGTGGCTGTGCTCTTCTTGTAACAGAAATGTGAAAGACTGGCAGTGGTTTTTCAGGCAGCTGGCACCTGTGGCGTTAACCTTTCCTCTCTATAATGTATCTGTAGGTTCCCCTCGCACACATCCACGCTATGTAGGGGTTAGAGTCAGAGAGCAGGGATGGCTTCTTCTGGGGCTGTCGGTGACGTGGCTGCTCTCACTGTGGTGAAGCCCTGTGTTGGCACAAAGCCTCTGGCAACATATATGGGCTTTGTGTGTGTGTGTGGGCACGTGTTGAGCCACTGGTAATTTGCGTGTGGGCTCAGGAACTGCCAAGTGTGTGTGGTGGTAATTGCGTGACTGCGAGTGTGTGTGTGTGTGTGTGTGTGTGTGCCATTATTTACAGTCTGAGCACTTGTCTGTGTGTATAAATCAGCAGGAGGCATTCTTACATCACAGCTCCCCTCAGGCCATCATGCTGTACTCTGATATACACACCACCACCTCCTGCTTGCTGTTTTCTTCCTTTCCCTCTTTCTTGGTCCTGTCGGCCAGTCTGGTCAGGAGTCGTCAGTTCTGGGCAAGAGGAGGATTTTGGAGCCACGACTGCAGCTACCTCATCCTCTTCCAAGACTTTCAGAAAGCAGGATGTCTTCGTCTTTCTCACGCCCAGTCGCTCGTATTTCCTGTCTACTATGGAGCACACAGACTGTAGCTTCACATGTTGCAATAAGCGCCGTGTCCTTTAGATAATTGCATGCACAAGTGGAAACGCTGTCACATTCACTCTGGTATGGCATGTCAAGGTTATAACGGCAGGCTTGCGCGTCCCGTCCTTACAGGGGGAACACAGCACAGTGGGCATACATTAGTAATCCGTGCATGCATTTGTGAAGATCTACATGCATGCCTGTTCCTCTCTGGCTTGTGTCTCTGCTCAGTGCTGCTCCCTGCTAGCCTGAGCACCTCTCTGCTCTCACTTCCATCCATCTGCCTGCGTGGCTGACGGAGCTTAATAAACACGCAGCAGCTTCACAGTGGAAAGCCACGTCTCAGTCAGATCTGTACACCTGTTTTAATGTTTTTCTTTTTTCATGCTAAGTTGTCTGGTCTTTCTTGTACTTTGAGAGTTACTGCTGTCAGCTTTTCCATCAGCTATTGTTGATATGCTTTGATTTCTTTCTCCTATCATCATCATCATCATCATGCTTTTTGCACATTTGAATCAAATCGTACATTTGTCACTAACCACTTGCAGCTGGTCCTCCCAATTTCAATCTGTCAGCATCGGCCTTGGTTTTGCAAACAGCAGCGCCTGCATGTTTTTGCAATGTGTTAGACAGTAACTTGACTTGTGACTCAAAGAGCCAGTGGTGCGTAGATAGTTATTACTCAAGCCAAAAGGAGAGGACAGAGTTGATGACGCTCAGGAGTGTGCTCATTACCTCCTTGCTGACCAGTTAGATTTAACTGCAGGGAGCTGTTAAATGATTACCCACAGTATTTTAACACAGTGATTATACTCCCCTGTGCTCAATTTAAGGATAAATGGGTTCAAATGATTAAATAGTGATTCAAATGATTCACTTAAAGGTATTACAAGACCTCTAGAGTCAATTTGATGGCAGAATTTTTAAAAAAATGAAGGAAATGTTTGATTTTGAAGAGAGAACAGGACAGCGTAGGGCTGGACGATAAACAAAAAATTTACGATACAGAAATTTACGATAAAAACCAACGTCATTTTGCCCGTGCCAATATATTCGGTGTCAAAAAATAGATAAAAGTTGGTTTTAGATGTGTGTAGGTAGGCTATTGTCTCATGTTCCTTTTTAGATGCTGGCCTACATCAGAGATGTGACTTCACCCCATCCAGTCTGTAACAAAGAGGGAAAGACAGGTGAGGCCTCCACAAATCTACAAATGGAGGACGGTCTAAAAGTTGTAGCAGCTGGAGCGGTGGCTGATGTAGACTAGGCATGTGCCGATATGAAAAAGTTGATGTCATGATATTGGTGGTCCAAAATATCACGATCCACGATATTATCAAGATATTAGCGCATTACTGTTAACGTTATTAAAAGTGGCAAAAAACTGCGAAATCACGTCTCTGTCCACAGCATGACATGCACAAACAATATGAGAAAGAGACAGCTTGCGCGGCGTTGGGAGCATTAGCTTTTTGGAGCTAAATTTAGCAGAAACGTCACTAACGTTGTCAATAATAAGCAGCAGAGTAGACCAAACTTGTTGGGGTTGTGTTGTTTTTACCTTGATTTGGGCGAACGATGCTGGATGGTGTTCACAGAGGTGGGCGCGTAGGTTTGAAGTGTTAGACAACGGCTCTGCAACTTCCTTATGGCATAACCTGCAGATTGGTGTCAGGTTTACCTGCTCCGTCTGTTGTGTGAAGCCGTAAAATGTCCATACTGCCGACAAAACCTTTTTAATAGGAGGATACAGCCGAGTCGTTTCGTCATTCTCGGTCTCCGACTGTTCTTGGTCCGGCTGCATCGTTACGTTGATTGGAAGTTGGAACGTGTGCATCAACTTTTTTTTCTTCTTCAAACTGTTTCCGGTTCACAGAGTGGACACGCTCCAACAGTGCTTTGGGTGGCCGCAATGCATTGTGGGTTGCCACGCATTTTGTTGTAAAATTTCTTCATTTTCTCTTTTAATGTTCGAATTTTTGTCAGGCTGGCATTAATGTACTTAATTTGAGAGTTTGTTTTGGATTTGGGACTACTTTTGTGGTGGTTTGTTTGTACATTTTGCTATCGAGGCTTTGACACCGTGGGTAAGACTACAAGCGGGTTAGGTTGGTAAGTACTCGGCTTCGCTCGCCTCCGTTGAGAGACGCTGCCACTCGTCTTTAAATTATAATGGTGGAAAGATTATTACAGTACCTCATGATTTTATCATTGCAGACTTTTAATATCGCATATCCCGATTAAATCGTATATCGGCACATCCCTAATGTAGACAGAGTTAATGTGGGGGGGAGGGTGAGCAGCTTTTGGAGTAGTTATTGTCCATTTATCGTTACTGAGGTGAACTGCTCAATATATCGTGATATTGATTTGAGGCTATATCGCCCAGCCCTAGGACAGTGGACGGAGCAGGAAACAGAGAGTGACATGCAGGAAAGGAGCCACAGGCTGGAATCAAACCTGTGACAACCGCTCGAGGCGTATTAACCCGCGTATGTGTGTGTGGAGGTTCCCACTGTGAACAAGGGGCAGTGTAGCCTGGAGTCAGTCTGCTCCAGACGGTAATAATAACAGGCCTGATTGTAAGCCTCTGTGCCAGTCAACATAGCATGTTTCCATCAGGACCAGAGAGCCTGTCAGCTGTTTCCTAATGAGTGGATTACTGTGTCATTTTGATGTGTTGTTGTGTGAAAGTGTAATGTAAATCCATGGGGGGGCTGACTTGTATTTTGGCCCCGCTGTGAGCAGGTTACAATCAAACAAATGAGAGCTGTCTTTTTGTCCGGTTGCCACCTGTCCGAGGCATCACACAGAGCGCTGTACTAGACATCGTGTGAGTTGAATCGGAGGGCAGAGTATCCAGCGTCAGGATGGGTCTTGTTTGATGTAGCTTCAATTAGGCAGGCAGGGGAGTCGTGAAAAGGACGAGACTGCATGGCTTTGTGAAGTGGGAGAAGATGCAGAGGGAGAAAAAAACGTGGGCACCTCTCTGTCTGTGCGCAAAGAGGACTAAAAACAAACACAATAGTAACCCTGGAATAGCAATTGAAAGCATCGGGAAGCATTTCCAAAGTCCACAGCTCTTTGATGTGCAATCCAAGGGCTTCATAAAAACACAGGCGTAATAAAAATGTGCTGTTCTCTTCAGTCTGCCAGGTTGTGTGAGAGGGAGAGAAGTGAGAGAGGGAAAAAAAAAGAGGAAACAAGAAAAAAGGGGAGAGGACGCACAAACAAGAAGTGAGCTGCTCTCGCAGAAGCCTAAGAGACAGCTGAACAATAAGACTGTGGCTTTTCTATCACCTGAGGATGAATGTGGCGATAACAAAGAAGCCGCAGCTATAGGATGTCTGTCGTAGTGATCATCATGATCACTTTTTGCTGCCAAAAGGAATCTTTACTATCCCTCTGATAAAGATGTCTATCGGTGCCTCTTTGATGGACTGACTTGGACAGAGACACGTCTCTGTGACTGCCTCTGTGTGTCAGCGTGTAAGGATGTGATCAGAGCTGTCTGGTCTGATCCAACAGGAGAGCGACAGAAGATCAGACTACTGGAAAATGCTTTTTCTGGCAAAGAGGTGTCAGATCTCACACTGTGCGTTATAGCTTGTCGTGTTTGGGACTGGCTGACCTGTCAGGTGCCAGCATTGATAGCTACTACAATGAGCATGTGAGCATCAGATAGGGCTGGGCGAAAAATCGAAAATTTATAGATACAGAAATTTACAACAATAACCAATGTCATGTGTCAAGAAAATAAATAAAAATTGGTTTTGGATGTGTGTGGATAGGCTATGGTCTCGTGTCCCTTTTTTAAGATGCTGTCCTATTTCAGAGACGTGACTCCACCCCATCCAGTCTGTAACAAAGAGGGAAAGACGGGTGTGGAGATGGAGGACGGTTTGAAAGTTGTAGCGGCGGCTGAAGTAGACAAAGTTCATGTGGGAGGGGGTGAGCAGCTTGTGTAGTAGTTATCGTCCATTTATCATTATCGAGGTGAACTGCTCAATAAATTTTGGTATTGATTTGAGGCCATATCGACTGGCCCTAGCATCAAGATTGAACGACAGTGTGACATAAAGAGGTGGCCTGAAGGAACACAACAAGTGTGCATTGTTTCATGGTCTTGAAACTAACCTAGACCTCAATCTAGTCAAGCTGCTCTGAGATGTTAGACAACCAAGTCTGATTCATGAAGCCCCCTGCGTCACAACTCTCTGGACTTCAAGAAACTGCTGCTAACATCTTGGTGCCAGATACCACAGCACACCTTCAGGGGCCGAGTGGAGTCCAGGTCTCTTAATCAGGACCGTTGTCGCTCTGAGCTGAGGAGAAGAGGCTGTACACAATATTAGGCAGGTGCTGGTAATGTTATATGTAAATATATTGACTATCCAGAAGAAAACAAGCCCATCATATAACTTTTATCTAACATTTCATCCTGTTAATGGTTAAGTGTGTATATATTACTTACGCTCTGTACCGAACCTTGTTAAAACATGTCCACAAACAAAAATGATAGGCATCATATTGTACGTAAGCACCATGTCCAGGTAGCGTCTAAACAGGGCTCAAGAAGCAGTCTGAATGATTTGCAGCTCTTGAACGCAGCAGTTCTGCAGTGTTAGAGCTCCCTACCCTTCCTGTGACGACAGAGGATAATGGTTATTGTGTTCACTGTGAACACGCTTTGTTTGTGTTGAAACAGAAATGAGTCAATAGTTAAGAAGGTCGTTTTCTGATATTAAATCTGTCAAATTTTATGTGCATAATCATTTTGTGATTTTATATTTCCTCTTTTGTTCACCCCTCTGTCAGGATTTTGCAGACTCTGAGGCTTTTTGCCCCCAGATAGATCCCAGATTCAGGGCAATCTGGCTGCAGCACTTTTAGGATTTAGCTTGAGGATATTTCCAGACGTTTGTTTATAGCGTTAAGCCGTTAACAGACCATGTTCCTCTTTTCCTCCCCCTGCAGTCTGTTTTTATGTCATCACTAAGTTTTCCAGGCCTTCCAGCAGACAGCAAACACACATTAAGCTATTAAAAGCCCTTCAGCACTTTGATTTTAGAAAAGTCCTCTTTGCACCTAGCTTGTCTAATCTCCTCTGCTTGTGTGTTCTCCTTTTTAACTCTGTTTAGTCATCATGTTTTTTTTCTGCTGTCATCACATGGTTGTAGACTTCCAGGCACTTAAGGGAGAAGGAGATGGACCATTAAAGATGACCACTGAACATAAACCCTAGAAAGATGAATGTGGCTTTAAAGCTGTCACCTTACAACCTCACTGTTTTTGCTTAGTTTCTGGATGAACAACATAACATAAGCTCAACTTGTTCAGTCCTCCTTCCATCACTGACACAAATCTTGTGTCTGTCCTGCTCATTGCTAGCTTCCCAGAACAAAGCAGGTGTTGACACAACACTAGAACAACTGTAGTAGCAAGTCATGTTTATAGTCGATGTTCATCATGGGTGACTTCGAAATGGCTCCTCTCCTGTAAAGCTTCTATTGTCTGGTTTTCTTGTGTATGACACTGGTCTGGTGCCAAGCTTGGTTGTCCGCTCGCCGCCTATCTCTACTTGGATATCTGCTTAAACTACATTTAATCCTAGACACCTCTTAATCTTTGGCTTTTATACAACCAGAGCTCACTTCAATTGTGCAACCTCTAAGTGATATGGTGTAAACCTGATAGAAGTTTTAAGCTTGGAAACAGTTAGCAAGGTATTTACTACGGCCTGACCGATTTATCGGCGAGCTGATTAAATCGGCCAATTTTAGCCCATTTGAGACTAATCCGTAATCGGCCAAAACACGCCAATTTGCGCCGATATTTTAAGAAATAAAATGCGGAGAATAAGATTCAGTTTAACTTCGAAAATGTTCCGCCATTTGAAAAGTTCCCCAACTTATCCTGTAGATGGCGCAGCGACCTCATGACAAACTTTATGCACTAACTAGTAAGGTAGGTATTTGAAAACGCTTTTCTGGTCCGAGTTTGATCAGACGGTCTTCAAAAAATTGGCCGATTAATTGGTAATCGGATCCCCCCCCATAATCGGTATCAGCATCAGCCCCATAACATCCATATCGGTTGGGCCCTCGTATTTACATGTCTCCCAGACTTGGTAAGGGGTTAGTAATATGAAAGTGTAGTTTGGGAAGAAGACACTAAAAGTGCTTCACAGAAATAACTATTTAATGCTGTACATACTTGTCTAAGCATTGTTTATTTTTATGAATGGCTGATATATTTCTAAGAGGTGTTTAAGAGCAGAAAATTGCTGAACGCAATAGTAGAGCTCAACTACGACTCCCAACAAACAAATCCCACAGCTGATGCTTTTTAGTTTTTGCGCAGCAATGTTTGCATCAAAACCAACAGCTCAATTAGTCATAAAGCACATGTGAATTTGTTTTTTTTACAGTAACATAATCCAGTTGTCCTTTCTATACCAAAAAAGTTCAGCATTTCTATTTATTAGGATGTATTATTAACTATTATAGCTGTAAAAAGTTGAAAATGCATACCAAAGAAAAGATGGGAAACAAAGTTACTGATTACTCCTGTGAAACAGTTTGATGTTTCAGTTACAGTGCAGATACTTTGGCTTTTTAATATAAATCTACTATTTTTATCTTTTATAATACTAAATAAAGAGTAAGTTAGATTGTTATTGCAAACTCTTCAAGTTTTTACACTTGTATGTGTTGATTTGTAATGATAACACTTACTCTACCCAGTACATCAGCCATCCCGTCTGCCCCCTGGTTGTAAGGTTTCAAGTCCTGAATCATCGGGCTCAGATCGCTGTCAAGATTTATCACAATTCTGCCAGGATGATGAATAGGTTTTGTTGTCTAATGCCCACTGCTGGCTCACGGATAATTTCAGCGATCTTGGCTGTAGCTCAGGTTGTGTTGCCAGCGGCAGAGGCTGGGATTCCCCCAGAGGGTCGTAGCAGTGAGGAGGTGTAAACAGCCAGCTTTCCTCTTCCTTCCTCATCACTCTTTGGGTTTCTTCTCAAGGGACCTTTCTACAGGTGTCTGCTCCGGCTGCGTTTGCCTCTGGAGAATCTCACTCATGAGTCAGACAGGCAGATTCAAACATATTATAAACTGTCAGAGACTTTCTTTGCTGTACTGTTTAAAGAGACTACGTCAACATGCGTATATGTTTAAAAAATGCTCACTCCGACTCATATCCTCATCAGACACAAAACTGAGACACATCCTTTTGCAGCACTGGGATCAAGTTTCCCCTGGCTCCTGTAATCCCTACAGGTTTGGTTAAATGTCAAGTTGCTTTTAAAATTGTTTTTGTGCTTTACCTGTAAGCTGTATAGATGACATGACAGTTGCACAAAAGTGAGGCCGAATCATTTAAAGTTCCTTTATTGATTAATATGGGACATGACTATTGTGACTCCATCAGCTAGCCTTTTACTCTGGCTCCAGTAACTAGGGGTGACCTGATACACATTTTTTACTTCCAATTTGATACCGATACTGTAGCCCTTAATATTGGCCAATACTGATATTGATCTGATACTAGCACAAACTTGTGCATGACAAGTTTTGCACTCAGCTGCAATGTCTTTTTCAGCCTGCCACACGGCTGACATCACTCCTACTCTTTGCTACTTTTTAGTGCCTTAGTAAACACTGTTGTTGTGATTACCTGGATCTGGGTGCTGCTAAATAGAAGTGCTGGAATGGAGTTTGAAATGGACTGCTTGTAAAGGAATACTGATATTGGAGATTTTAGATGCAGGCCAATATAAACCGATATTTGCTTTTTTCTTTTTGCTGATATTGGACCAATATCCGATATCAATATTGAATTAGATGCAGGCTGATATAATCTGTTATTGGTTCTTTTTTTTTTTTTCAGATATCGGACCAATATCTGATCTCAATATCAAATTAGATGCAGGACAATATAACCCGATATTGTTTTTTTTTTTGTGCTGATATTGGACAGATATCCAATATCAATATCGTATTAGGTGCTGGCCTATATAATGCGTTTTTTTTTTTGTTTTTTTTTTGCTGATATCAGACCGATATCCGTTATAAATATTGTAATAGATGCAGGCCGATATAATCCGATATGGGTTTTTTGCTGTTATTGGACTGATATCTAATTTCACTATCATATCGGGGCGTGCTTATCAGTTACATCATCAGGGCAATATGGCAGTGGACACAAGTTTACTATCTTTTGCCAGAGTCAAGTTGTTTTATACTTGATTATGAGTAAATTATTTTCAAAAGAATCACTTGACTAAGCATTGCCTCAGCAGATAGCTCTTACAGACAGGAATAGGAAAAGCACTATAATTTACCCCATCAGTGCTCCGTTCATGTCACATCAGTTCAAACACAATAACAGGCATCAGGAGCAGCAGCTGTTGGCAGCGTTTTTTCGCGCACACAAACAATCAGATGTCAGATGAGGCTGCATTTCACTGCACATGTGGACTCAGTGTTTGTCTTTGTGTCAGAGTTACTGGGTTTCTCCCATTCAGTTTTGTCTCTTTAGACAATGGCTCTTTGGTTTGGGATTGAGGGGGTGGAGAAATGACCTGGTCTGGGGCTGATCTTGGAGGTGGAGGTCCAGAAACAGAAGACTACTGTTTGATTTTAATGGGTGATTCTCAGGTAAGTTTTATGTCAGGGTAGCAATTCAGAAAAACCTAAAACTTTAAACACAAAAGGGTGTCTTGCATAGTTAGGTTTTGGGTTAACTTTGATAAAGTCTAAATTAAATTCACTACCTGCTTGCCTCCTCCCTCACTCTTCTGCGGTGTCCTTAGTTCACCTGAGCACTCCCTTAGAACATGATCCTGCATACAAATACCCGTACACCAGTGCAATCTTAAGTCTCTCAGTACACTAACATTTGGCAGCAGATGGAAGAGCTGACAAATGATTCTCATGTGAGATCAGAGGAATAATCGTCTTTTCAGCCCCAGCCTGTAGAGTCATTTCAGCACACAGCTTAAGCCTGGAGCTCCTTTATGAAGAGCAATGAGTAGCTCAGAGTGAGTGTAAACAAAGAAATGAATCAGGAACAGAAACCCCAACAAAGCACAGGACCTTGTTGATCACTTCAAGGTTCTAGAGAATTGTGGGTATCTTTTTAATAATGAAAGAAAATTCATTAAAAAATCAAGCTGTTCAGGAGTTTCAGTGTACCCTCTTGTCAGCAGAAAACTCCTCGGAGTGATTCTCTCTGTAACAGTTGCTGTCTATCCCAAAGTGGTCGGCTAATGAACCAGCAGAGCTCATTACACAATATGGCTGCTTGATACAGGAAAAACTATTTTTTATGCTCAGGTTTGAAGTTAATTTTCTGTGTTTAAATCAGGTCTCCTCCCTTCAGCCCCCCTGATCTGGGCTCTGACACCTGCATGGGGAGGTGGTGAGACATGAGAAGGGAGTACAGGAGACACTTAGGTTGCTTCATGAACTTCACTAATTGGCACAGTTTAGCTTAAGAAATCAGTGATTTGTGATGGTTTCAGAGAAAGTTTATCTGCGTCACTCGCCTCCTTTTAATTTGTAAACCTTTGAGGGTCTGCCGGGGTTCTCATGACGGCAGCAGTTATGAGACTCAGCAGTCAGTTTACTGAAGCAGACTTTTGCTGTGGATCCATCATGGAAAACCAGGGTGTAAAGTCATGGAGTGGCACTGTCCCTTTAACCACCTTTTCCAACTCTGCAGCAGAATCTGGTGGCAGCCAATGTAGCCTAATGTGATAAAGTACTAAAAGCCCTCTGTGTTTTCTTTCTGTGCTACCATTAAAACATGTTGATGCAAAGTGGAAGCCTCATTCAGAATGGATGTGCTCTCTGAAAGGTCTTACAATAATAAATATGCATCATTGTTAACTGCACATAGGTATTGTACTCCATTTCTGCAGATAGTTCATCTTAGTCTTGCACACAAACCCCCTTTAAGTCACAAGAGTGGAAAAAAATGTGTATTGTAGTGTTTTGGTCCACACATGAAGTGTTTATAGGAGAGAGAGAGAACCCCAGACCCAGCTGAGGGCTCAGAGGTCCAGTGCTGCGTTGCTTCAGGGGTCTCGTCTTCATGTCTTGACCCCACTGTGTTTGATTAGGTTCAAGTTCTGCCTTCAAACACAGTCGAGTCCCGAGTAACAAAAAACTGTTTTGGCCTAGATGACTCTTTTTTGCAAGCTGTGTAAGCACAGGAAACAGGGACATAACTGGGAATTTTCTTCACATGCAATATGTTTGGGAATCCTGCAGACAAACAGCTGTGGAGACTGCATACCAGCTTCTATCCCTGTAGTACAGCTGAGTACACATGCATGACATGGTTACAGCATAGTGTCTGTAAAAGAAAAATCCTTTTTAAATATTTAACGCATAGGTTTTATTTATTTTTTCTGTTGACCAAAGCAAACTATCTACTGAAACTCCACGTATTAAAGTGAAGGTACTCTATCTGTTCAAATTACATCCTCTAATAAAAGAAGATGAAGTAAACTATTATATAATCAATCAGTTTAAGAGTAGACTAATGGAACTGTTGGCACCAATGGATTTCCTATATTTACAGAATTGACTGATTAATGATTATTATCGGCATCAGCCACCACCAGGCCGATATCACCATTATCTCCTTAAAATGATTATACCTCTATCTCGTCACCCATTAGCCCCATATTTAATCTAAACCGGCCAATGACTGGTGTTTTAATCTTATTTTGTGTTGTAATATTCAGCATCGACTGCAAAATCAGCCATGTTTAACAGCCTATCACATGACCCAGTATCTGTGTCTCTCCAATGATTCATTAAACTCCATCTAAACTGTATAATTGGCTAAGTAAGACAACCATGTAAATTAGATTTTGATTAACTATTCACTTCTGTTTTGTACCTTTTTTAGTACTATTAAATTATTGAAATATATCAGCCAGTTCATAATTAGTATCGGCACCAGCCTCTTAAAAGCTGTAATCAGTTGACTGTGATTGCAGGTTTAATTCATAGGTAAAAATCTATGAATGAAATAACTATCAAAGATGTCACAACTTGTTTTCAACATAAAAAAACAGAAACTACATCTTCAGGTATCTCACAGCAAGGACAATTAAAACCTGTAATACCTGTTGGCAAGCTTTCCCCACATGAAGCTTGACCCTAAGTAATTACAGGTTTTCAAACTTTCCATCAGCCAATCAGAGAGATTCATCTCCATTAGGATTCCTTACCCTGACAGGACTTTTCATTAACCAGATACACCTCTCAAGTCTTGAGACAGACTCTGGATTCTGACTCACTTTCAAAGACTTTGAAACGTTTTGGTTAAAGATTAATTTTCAGGTGAGGAAATCTTTTCCCTCTTGAGGCAACTCCAAAGGTTTATGAGGAAGGTCAAATGAAGGAGTTTAGCTTTTTGAATGCAGTGTGTATGCTAACATTTGTGGTTTGTTTGGTTAGAGGAAACTTTCACCGAATTACTTAACCATCTGTTTAAATCACCTTGGCAACCAGAGTGAAGCGTTAACCTGGAATCGATTTGCTGATTTCTCACTCTGACTGACCTCACTCTGCTGTTTCTCATGTAGACCTGCTGCAGACTTACTTACTACAAAAGGGTTTGTGCCACCTCTTTGCCACACAAGATTCACGTTTCATTCACAAACACAACCCTACCTGTAACCAAATCCACCCCCCTCAGCATTGTTTTTTTTCTACAGCGTCAGTGGATCATATTTAGTTCTGTTTGTCTCTTAGTGAGGGCGCAGTCTCTAGAGAGAGGAGTTTGTGTTTGTCTTGAGATTTTAAATCACCAGAGCAGTTTTGGATTCTTAAGGTGGTGATTGATTTTGGCCGAGAATGAGGAGAGTGTGTGAGCTGGTTGGTCTCAAGACAACAGCAAGAGGGCGAGAATCTAAGCACAAAAAGGTAATACTCAACCTCATGGTGGTGGTGTTCAGGGCATCTACACTTAGTGGTACTGGCACCCAAACAAAACTGTTCCTTACTCTCTCACACACACACACACACATACACACACAAAGTAACTTCTAAGAGGGGGCATCTGCCATTTTAGTAGGGGTGGGAGAAAAAAATCAATACAGTATAGAATTGCGATATGATTTTTCTGGTGATATATCGTATAGTCTCATTTACAAAGTATCAATTTTTCATATTAATCTCTAAGATGAAGTCAAATCTATGATAATGGAAAAATAAAATCAACTTTTTCCAGTGAGGTTGGCAGAGGTAGAGCAGAGGAAAGTTAGTACAACAAATATATAAATAAGGTTTGCAAGATGTGCTACATGAAAATAAAATACTGTGTAAACAAGACAAACATAAGGAAAGCCAAATGCTAAATTTGATAACTGTTGAATAAATTTTTACAAACTGCAATGTATTGTATCACAATGCTCACTGTATTGCAAAATGTTTAAAATCGCAATAATATCGTATCGTGGCCCAAGTATCGTGATAACACCGTATCATGGGGCCTCTAGTGATTTCCACTCCTAATTTTAAGTGCTTTGAGCTCTTTGCTTTCAAGAATCAGTTACTGACTAAAAAAATAAAAAACATTTGTGATATGAAAATCTACAAAAGTGAAACTTATTTTATTATTACTTAGCTATGTCACCCATGCCATAATGTGTTAAACCATGATGAAATCTTTGAATGCCAATTCTGCAGATGCTATGCAGGGGTTAATTCCGTAGCCCTGTTCAAATACCCTTTTAATCTTGGTAGAGGAAGTTGCTGGTTCAGCAGGAGAAAGAGCCGTTCAAGTATCATATCTCAACACATTAGCTGCTGCAGTACATCTGTGCATGTTTGTTTTGTTTCTGTCTCGCCCCAAGGGAGTCATGTTGTTTCACCAGGCCAGCTCAGACGGTCTCCCCTGGTGTTCAACTAGCCTGTTGTTCAGCCCAAGATCCCCTGCCCTGTCCTCAAACATTGCTTCATAGCTCAGGGTTGAAAAGAAAAACCAACTTTCCAACTCTGTACTCAGAAGGTGGAGATTTTCTGGTGTGTATGGAGGGTATTTTCTTTAAAACAGCAGATGAAACACAAAGCCTGTTTGTGATCTGTGAGGTCAGACGTGTGCTGTTGTTACACCATCCCAACACACAACTGGAATAATCCTTTTTCTTGTCCCTCTTCTACCTTGGTTACATCATTATTTTGTAAACGAGTAAATCATTGTGAAAAAAAGAATGCTGGTAGCGTTGTTATCTAACAGTGAGCAAATGTGTGTGCTTCACTTGAACTCTGTTTTTGTCATGTGATTTTGAGTGAAAGAACAGGAGCAGGCTGGGTAATTTCTACTTTTGTCAATAACACTTGGAGTGCTAGTGTGAAGCCACAGAGCGCCGTACTTGAATTTGATTTTTTCATTGTTGCTTAGCAACATTTTGAGCCCTCATCTGCATTGTAAACACGCATCTGTCCCAGGCTATAAGGTCAAACACAAGTGTGAGTATGCTGTGCGAGCTCTTGCTAACAAACTCAGTCCATCACAGGGATTACTTGAATCTGGATTCCCTCCTTGTGTCCAGCAAAAAGGGGAAACTCTGAATCAGTTCTCTTTTAATGAGGCCCAGCATCCCAGTTTCCCAGTTTCGTTGCTTAGCACACACACGTTTACACAAAGCTGTGTAGAGGTGGCAGTCTGCAGTAAGCTCCCATGTGTCTCAGTATTGAGTTTACATTCATTATTCACGTCTCATTTGCCTCCCAATCAGTCTGCAAAGTGCAGATGACAGAGATCATGAAGAGGTGTACGATGGAGTCTGGCTGTAGTTGATATTACAGAAATAAACGGTGTTTTGTTCTGTTTGCCTCACTTTTTTCAATTAAGAATAAGAGGTGAAGAAAATCAAACCCTGTGTCATAAATAGGAGTTTTTTTTTCTGCCTCTAGCAGTTCTCTGTATTTCACACACATTGATTGAACTCCACATAACGATTTTCCAGCCTCTGTTTTGGAAAATAAGCTTTGGATGAGGTGCTGAGTCATGTAGACCTATTCCTAGGTGGCACTCTAATGTGCCAGTACAGAGACTAAAGTGTTGCTGCTTCCATTAGTTTGCCTCGCTGCCTCCCTTATACAAGATATAATAACTCTCTGCCATGTCAGGTTATTATGAAATCATGGTGGGAGGGTTCAGATTTGCTGTAGGTATTTTTTTTTTTCTGTTTTTTTATCATGCTATGTCACTCCTCTGGCATTAATACCATGAAAACTAAGGGCAGGGGAGTGAGCTGCAAGAACAGCTGACTGGCATTTGTTTGGTAGGTTGTTGTAAGCGGCTGTGGATTAGCACATCAGCTCATTCACTGCCTTGCTTTAAATCCTAAAGTCTCATTGTGGCAAGTGGAAATAGAGATTAATGAGGTTTTTCTCTTTTGTTTCAGTCAAATACTGGCACAGTCAAGACCGTATGTAGGCCTATTTTAGGTGAATTGATAGTTTTGATCTGTCTTGCTGTTGCTGCTTCAGTGTTGTGCACCAATAATTATGCCAACTCTTTTTACCTGCCAATCACAAGCCACAAATCAGGCATAAAATCCATGTAATGATGAGTATATTTAGATGTAGCCATTCAATTGAGTTAGTTACCTTTAGTAACCAGCTTTTTGCCTTCATTTTATCCAGTAATAAAAAAACTACTGTGTCATTTTTTCTGGCTGTACTCGCTGTTCTGGGCCTTGAGCAAACCTGTGATAATCTTGTCCCAAAACCATGTCATAAGCTCTTGTATGCCCTGCTCCCCCTGAGCTCCCAAAATGAGTCTCAATCCTTTAGTGCAGCGCTGAGCTCCTAAAGCCCCTCATCTAACCTGCATCTGATAAACCTGAAGTGACCATTAGCCCTATTATAGCTGGTTATAGGATTCAGGCTTATTAGCACCATTAGCTCGCCCCTGATTGATGTCCTGGAGTAGAGTCGGGTCGCTGTGGTGTAGGGTCTGCTTTTTTATTCTTTATAATATTCTCACTTGAAATAAGTCAAATCTTTATGGCCAAATAGTTCAGTAGCTTTCCAATTGGCATACCTATTTTGTATCTATTCATGGTCCCCAGATGATCGTTTCTCAGTACTTCGTTTAGCTCGCAGGTCAAATCTGTGATGGGAAATACTTATTAACCACTGTGTGAGTAGGCACCAAGATTAGCGTGTACATTCATAGTTACAAGAAGATGCATCTTTTGGTGTTTAGTGAGTCCCTGACATTTCTGCTCGAGTTAACCCTGAGGTTAGCAGACTAACAACCATTGGACGGATTATCATGGAATTTAGTGTCTGCATTTATGTCCCCCACTAAATGGATTGTTGGATCAGAGGCTCTGGGTCAAAAGCACAAAAGATTAGGGCTACAAGAAGAGAAAAAAAATTATTACAGGAGGGAGATTTTTTAAATTTTCATTTCGAGATTAAAGTCGAAATTTCGAGATTAAAGTCGAGTTTAAAAAAGTCAATATTGCAAGTTTAATCATTTCGACTTCAATCTCGAAAGTTCAACTTTAATCTCAAAGTTTCAATTTTTGAATCTCAAAATTTTGACATTATTCATGACGTTTTGTTATCTCGAAATTTTGACTTTTATCTTGAACTTACAATTTTTAATCTTGAGACTCAGACTTTATTGACATAATTTTGTTGGGTTTTTTTTATCTTAAAATTTTGAATTTAATCTTAAAATTTAGACTTTAATCTCCTTCCTGTAATAATTTTTTCTCTTCATGTGGCCCTAATCCCCTTTCATAGTTTTCTGGCCATAGACGCTGAATACCAGGCAAGTACTTGGTATTTAGGATCATCATGCAGTAAGAAATTCACGATAGACTAAAGCTTTACTTTCCACTTGACCTAATGTCGATATGTGACCAAACACCAGCAAAATTAAAATCATTTCCTTCAGTCAAAGCTGTGGTGCTAAACCAGGTTCATGTACATGGTAAACATTCGCCCCACTTGTATATGAGCAATGATACCATTAGCAGGCTAACATAAGCATTTTCCTCTCTCTGTCCTGTGCTAAAATGCAGGGTTTGAGCTCTTAACATAGCTTTTCACTTTTTCTTCATTTTTATAAATCAAAGTTTACCACTCTTCGATGTTTGTGCTTTTGGGGCTTTGTTTTTTTTTTCGTTAACAAGGCCTCCAGAAGCCTTAGAAGAGGTCCAACTAAAGAAATTATCAAACTGTGCCCCACTTTAGGAAATCTTTAGATTTAACTTTTCAGATTTTGAGCTTTAAATTCAATGTTCTTTAGTTATCTGTCAGGTTTCCAATATTTGGTCTTCACATATACCCTTTGGGGTCATCTGGAGCCAAGCTTTGCTTCTGTTTTTGATGCACGCAACTCAGGGACCCCAATCTCTGAAACAATCAACAATTAAACATGAAAACAGAGGTAGGAGAGAGGGAGAGAAAAAGAGAGAGAAAGAGAGAGAGAGAGAAAAAAAAATAAAAGGAAAGGGAAACAATTCATCGCATTGTGTTTGCCGGCACATGGTTGGACCAGTTTGGGCTGGATTGCCAGGAAGCAGGAGCTAAAAGGAGGCAGAGGGAGAGAGGTGGCCTAAGAAATGATCAGACCTTGAAAGACCTGGTCCCCTCAATACACAAAGCCTTCAATCAGGTGTACACAATACTTACAGCATGCTGAAGAAGAAAAAAGATGGGGAAAGCAGTGCGCCCTGTGTGAAAAAGGTAAGAAGTAAAGGAGAGGATGGATGAAATCTGAAGAGAAAATCAGATCAGGTACTGGATCTGTAAGAAAAAGCAAAAAGGTGGAAGTCTCAGGGAACTGTTCCCTTGCTTGTTTATAAAGGATGCAGTTCTTGTTCAGTGACAGCTGTACAGTACCATCGTAGACCTCTGTATCCTCATATTTTTGTTGGTGTTAGCCACGGGGGAAGATCTGATAAATGATGGAGTGTCCCTGTCAGCAGGATAAGAAAAAGTTTGAGCTGTTGATGATTTTGTGTGTCGATGTGAATCCTCGCAGCGATGACTCAAATGTGCTTTGTGATGGAACGGCAGCTTCCTCGTGTGTGTTACTTGCTGAATGCCTCACATGTTTTGTGAATGAAGACACCCACTTACACACACTCACATACACACACACACACACACACAGGCTCAGCTTTCTGGTATCTGATGTGCAGGATGGCCTCAACTGCCAGGGTTTTCATTTAGTCATTTCTCTCTGACAGGAATCTCAAAATATTTGCTGGTGTTGTAGCCAAGGACAGTCTTTGAGCAAGAGCAGTGATAGAGGAAGGAAATGAACAAGGAATGACATCCGTCCTTCTTTATTCATCCAACCTTTTGAAGCTTTTTCTCAACCTCGGTCAGGACACTGTGACAAAGACGACCGTGCACTTTCTCAGTGCACTCGTAAATGATCTCTCTGACATAAGTGTTAGTCAAAAACTTCTGTGTAATTGATGGAAACTCATGCTTCAGTGCATGCACCACCGCTTGCATGTGGAGCTCTTGTTTTACGGTTTTATGATTGTAATAAGTCAGCTTTTCCTAAGTAATGCTCATACATGATGCAGTGAGCCATGATTTGATATTGGAATAAATTAATAAAGTGATATGGCTTAAAACCAAGATAAAAAAACCTCATGCCTGCCAACGCTTTAACAGAAACAGGACAATCTGTCCTCTGTGTCAAGTGTTTGTCTGGCCTTGTAGCCGGTCGATCATTGCGTCATTGTCTCTGTTATCTTTTAAGAGTCAGGGTGAACTCAAAAGTGGCCCCTCTCCTTAGAGATGGCAATGTTTTAGTTATGTCTATTCCCTTTATCATCATTTTTAAACGTCTTATGTTGTTAAGAATAAGCTCCACTTACGTAAACACTTGATATTTATATATCTTGACCGCCTTGGTGGTCATGCAAAAGTAATGCACTTTTACATAGTCCAGCATGTATTTTTAAAGAGTTTCAAAAGTTATTCTGACATAAAAAACAATTACATGTTCTTGTGATATTCTTTAAAACAGTTGTACAATCTGAATCAGAGTGCTGATCTCCGACCTTTCTCTGCCCCCTGTTGTCCAGCAGATCCAGTTTGCAGATCAAAAGCAGGAGTTCAACAAGCGACCCTCCAAGATCGGCCGGCGCTCTCTGTCCCGCTCCATCTCCCAGTCATCTACAGACAGCTACAGCTCAGGTAAACACACAACTCATACTTTCATAGACATGCTGTGAGTATAACGTCTGTAAATGAATGTTTCTTACCAACACTATGGGCACATTTGAGATTACCACAGACATATTTAAAGCATCAGAAATGTTTTTTTGATAATTACAGGATAGACAAAGTTTCTTAAAGAAAAAGTGATGAGGAAAATAATGCTTGCGGAGATTTAGAAATGGTGTAATTGCTCAGTTTGTCCAGCAGAGCTCACTTCCTCTCTATAGTTAACAATGTTCTCATAACTCTCAGCACTCTGCAGCACATGTAGCAGGTGATCACAGCCAACCTGACCAGCATGGTTGGAAATGAAATAACACTTTAAAAAGTTTATATTTATTTGTATATACTTCAATCTTCCTCTTAAAGTTGATAATACAGAAAAAAAGTATATATATATATATATATATATATATATATATATATATATATTAGGCCTGGACGATATAGAAAAAAAGCATATCGATAAAAAATAAATCATATTGATCGATATCGATAATTATCGATATAATTATTATAATTACTTAACATATATTTTAATTGCAGCCCTGGATGTTTTATGCTATTGCTTAATGACCTACTTTTAATAAAGAACACACAAGCACTGAATTCAAATTCAAACCTTTATTCAACCACCTTTTTTATTTTACCACAACTGAAAGTTTTTTAAAAAAGAACTAAAAAAAGAAATCAACTTAAGTGGCCTGAGTGACGTCAGTAAATACTGACAAACATAAAGACTAAAGTGACCAGAAAATCTGATAAATAAATATTTAAATAGTCTTTTGATGAAAATAAACAAAACAAACAAATATATATATAAACAGAATAGCTTTAGGTGGGAATAGCATACTACCAGTTTTAACTGTGTGGGAAACTGCCCACAGCCTGGTGTCTGAACACTGAAATATTTCTCCCGGGGTCGGGAGATTTATTTTAATTATCATGTGATTGACTTAATACACAAACTAAGCACGAGAAGCAGGACTTATCCACGCCGGTGTTGTGTCGTAGAATGCACCCCTGCCGAATGCACCCCCTGCTAGTAGCCATGATCCAAATACTCGCGTCTTTGTAAAATATGAGCTCATTTGAACGTATTTCCTCCGCACCCTTCTCACCTTTTCAACCCCTGACCCATTTTCATGCCTGAAGCGCTGTGTTTGAGAAATACTTGCGGCCGGGCACTTCATATCGCGGGTCGAGAGTGCCTAGAAGCTGGTCGAAGCCAGGCTTTTCAACGGTAGTTATTGGCAGTATGTCCCTCGCTATGAAGCATGTTACTGCATGGGTGACGTCCTTATGCCGCTCGGACGCTTTGTCGTATTTTGACAAGAAACGAAGTCCAGTTTGGTCTGCTTCACATGCTTTGTGCTGGTGCTGGCAGCGGTTCCAGAGGATTCCTCCTCCGACGACGACGTGGAGCCGCGGCGCGGCCGACACAGCTCGTACTCCTGCGGGTGCGATCGGTTTAGATGGTAAAACAAGTCGGTTGTGTTACCAGACTTGGTTTTTACTACTTCTCTGCAAATTTTGCAAACGACCGCTGTTCGCTTTTTGTCAGACTTCTAAAAACCAAAACACTGCCATGCTAGAGAACTACTGAGACCTTTTTTCGGGACAATGTCCTCCGCTTCTCCTTGCTGTAACATTTTTTCTAATACACGTGCTGTCTGTTGTGGTTTGATAGGGGCTGGGCTTGGTGCCGTAGCGTACCTGGGTCTGCGTTTGTGATTGGTTGGGAGGAAGTAATGACTGTAGTAAAAGCTACATGATAGGCTATGATGAAAAAGAAAGGGAAACTGTGTTTTTCTATCGAACTTTTTATCGACCCGTTTTTTTTCTATCGCACCACACGTCTATCGATCGATATATATTGTTATCGAATTATCGTCCAGCACTAATATATATATATATATAAGTCTAATTTTCCCAACACCGATTTCTCTAGAAGTAAGCCTTACTGACTGTGTGTGCTTCCTTGTCTGTTCTTCTCACACTCTGGACACTGTGGTTCATGAGAAACCTCAGGCTCTGTGTTAAAGGATTAGCTGCTGCTGCTGGTTAAAAGAAGAGGGGGGGGGGGGGGGGGCAGCTGGGAAGTATTGGGTGTTGTTGAAATTGAACTGACTCACCTGTTCTCAAGTACAAAGAGACTAAAGACCACTTTAGACCACCACCATAAAGGGATACCAAAGAAATTTCTCTTTTATGAAGAAAATGATAGAAAAATCCAATAATGAGAATGTCCTGTTTTTAACGACAGCTTTGAAAGCCTCTTATTCTGAACAGTAACTTCACCTGCATCTGTAAACTTATTTCACATATAGAGTCTTACATTTTATACTTGGTACTGAACTTCCTGACCTTGGTCTGTAGCTTTAAGATAAAAAAAAAGGAGAACTGCATCCTCTATTTCAGTCCGTTTCTAAGGTGAGAATTGAATTTGTCCGAGCTTCTCTCTTACACCCCCTCTTCTCCTTTCTTCACTCTCTCTCTGTTCACTTTTCTTTGCCTCTCTTTTTCACCCATGTCATGCAGCCAGATAAGGGCTCATTAAATCACCTTCCCTCTCCAGCCTGAAGCTGTCAGATCATGACTGAAATAATGATCCGGAGACTTTTTCCACTTACGGATGATAATGAGAGCACTTGGTCCACATTTATTTCACTTAGTGGTTTATGAAGCTCATTTTTAATAGTTGTGTTCACTTCACTAGTGAGAGCAGCTAAATAGAGTGAGACGTGTCACTGCCAATGATTTTCATATTATTTCCAGTCACATACGGATCCAGTAACTCCACTTGGAGTTTTTAAAAACTTTATTTTCCTGATTCCCTGTCCTCTCCTATACTTCCCTGAACTCCATGCTGCTTATTTCACTGATTGTTGCCACAGTGGAAAGGACACACTCAACTCGCCAGTAATTTGTTTCCCAAGATCCATGTCTCCTTGGTAGCACCTCAGTTAAACTTTTTTTTTGAGAAGAAGAAGAAGAACTTTATTGATTTATTATCTTATTTATTAACTTTACTTTTACAATATAATTAAAACATTGAACAATTCTGTTTTTCTTTTACATGTTCAATTAGAAACACTACTGTTAATGAAAAACTGTGTTTTAGTTAATATTATAATAACTTGTAATATATTTAGGTTTGAATAGTTGTAGGTTAATATAAAACTAAATGCTGATTGGATGACATTTTTGAAAAGTGAAAACTGAATTTAAATGACTTCTTTGTCTTTTGGTAAATCTGACAAACGTCAATGTTAGAAATTTGAGTCCCTTACTGCAAACTTGCGTCTCACTTTTGACTTACTATGGAGTTTCTAAGCATGACATACTGAACTTGTTGTGTACACTACACAGTTTCCTTCTGAAGAACATGCAAATGTTGGATAATATGGAAAAGACCCATTTATCACTGACCAGATCACTTTCTCAGGCTTTGTCTCAGGATCCTTTCCACTCTCATGACCCCTAACATCTCCTTTCACCCACACCCTGCCCTCCCTTTACTCCTGTCTATACGGATGATAGATTTCAAAAGAATAGTACATGGATTACCACCTATTTTTTATCCTTTCCCTTCCTGGCAGAGAACAGCATGTTCTGAAACTTTATTATTGTAACAGTTCTGGCAAAGTACTCAGTCCTATCTGATACTGATCCATGGTCATTTTGAAAGAGTTGTAGGAGTGAAATTGGCACCATGTACCTGCTCAGGAGGACATTAGAGGGCAGCCCCAGTGTAGTGAGTCAGCCTGAAGCTCAGTAAACACACCGTGCTCGTGCCAGACATGAAGCATTTCCTTACTAAGTGTGCTGCTTTAAACTTTAGGCACTAGTTGTTTTTATCACACAGTGCTTAAATGAAACCTCAATTTGAGATGCTTCTTTTTCATACTGTTAAAATCACCCTGGAGTTGCGAACAAAAGAAGCCCAAGAATGGCGCCTTGAGGAACTCCACCCATTATTTTTGTATGCTCTGTGGTCTAAGTTTTATCTGTCTAAAACATGGTCCTGTTTTGATTTAAAACAGTTACCCACTGATCCCATCTGTCTTGCATTATTCACATTTATTTACATATCAAGATTGAGACTTTTGTAGTTGTCTTGATTGTCATTGACCTTCCTCATCTCAGAAAAGTGGTTGGGTTTTAAGCCTTCCTAGAAATAATTGTAAAATTGTTAGAGGTCATGAGTCTATAGCGCATTTGTAAAGACTAGCTTTGTTTTAAAGTGGATTGTCTACCGTGGGCCTGTCAGTGTTTGTTTATGATTTGCATTGTTTATTCATATAATATGCAGTTTAACACTTTTTTTGGTAAAGCTGACTGTGGATTATCAGAGGGGCTTAAGAAGGATTTTAGATGTGACACCGTTTTTCCAAGGCTTTGATTATGCCCAGATGCAGCCTTGTTGAGTGGGGGCTCTACCACTTGCTAGAGAATGACAGTTTTTGAGTACTGATACTCTGGTGACAGTTGATATAACTATTAATATTAACCAAGAGAATCTACATAGTTTCAGTTAATACAGATGACTGTCTGGGATCAGACAACATATTTATGTGTCCTGGAAATGTTCAACAATACAGTCTAAGATTATAACTCTGGCTAAGGAGCAATACATCTGAAGCAAAAGAACAGCCTAGAAGTATGATACACAGTTGTAGCTTTTCTTGATGTCTTGCTCATATTTTCTCTTCATTCAAATCATTTACCAAAAAATGTGTTTGATTCAACTCAGTTGCAGGTACAAACGTCTGGGGCAAGTGCCAGTAATATTGCAGACATCCATTGTGAGATTACATCCCGTCAGGTTTGAGCACAGAGAGAAGAGACTCAGACGAGAGGAAGGATTAGGACAGCGATACATGAGCATGTTTTCAACAAGCTGACATTGAGGCTATGATGTTTTGTCTTTGTGGCATCAAGGCTGCTGTGTGTCAGGGTGTATCATCTTCGGCTCGGCTGATAGGTGTCCTAAGCTGAACCAAAAAAAAAAAACGCCCCGTCAGTACATAACTTCAAATCTGCTTGGCTTGAGGCTGCCTACCCTAAAAAGATTCCTGCGTTTGATCCTTTTCAGACTGCAGATTTGCAAAGGCATTTGTTGACTCTCAAGAGCTTGTTGAACCCGTTGATCCCAGTGTTGACCTGCTGCAGTGATCTGCTAGCTAAACTTACAGCTCAGTCATTTTATTAAACACTTGAGTCAAATGTTGAATATTTTGGGGTTTTGTTGGTTTATCCATTGAAAGATTTCTGTCAAGCATCCCGAAAGAAGGTTGTTTTTTTTTTGGTCATGACTTTTAACTCTCTTAGAAGTTAATTTCATGACTTGTTCTTGATGTGAAATTGTCTTTAAAACAGGTTTTAGCTTTTTTTCATGGCTAGCAGACCACCCCCTTCCCATTTTTGACTGATCCTATATTTCTCCACTGTATATTGTGAAATTATATGTTTTCAGTCCTGTAATAATGACGAAAGAGGGCAAGACAGCATGTGTCAGGGATTTTTTGTTTTACAATTTTTAAATCGATTTTTATGTTCAAAAATCGTTTTTTTTTTTTTTTTTTTTTGGCTTTGTTTTTTCTCAAATTTAAGAATAAATCTTGAAAACTGACTTACATGTTATGGTTATTTTGGGGGGAAATATGGTTCCTGGAATAGTCAGTAGACAATCATAATCATTCAACTTATTCACTGGTGTTAAAAATGCAGACTAAAAATCAAGATCAACAATATTGTTAAATCGCAATTTCAAATCGGCATCCAAAAAATCATAGAAGAATCGAATCGGGAGAAAAGCATATCGTCCCAGCCCTAGAGTATAGTACTTCTGGCTTTATGTGAAAAAACTAATAACTCTTTCTGTCTGTGTGTGTCTTTGTGTGTGTTTCCTACTTTAGCGGCGTCGTACACGGACAGCTCTGATGATGAGACGTCTCCTCGGGACAAACAGCAGAAGAACTCAAAGGGCAATGGAGACTTTTGCATCAAAAACATCAAGCAGGCCGACTTTGGACGCAGAGAGATTGAGATTGCTGAGCAAGGTAATCTTGAGGACTGTGACTGTAATAAGAGGAGTGAACTTGGCTAGTGGTTTTGCAGCCCAGCTGGATGCCTTTAAAAATATTGTAGAAAAAGTATCCAGGGCAAAGCGACCAAAATTCAGTTGTAGTCTATTAAGCGCACATTATGATGGAAAGTGTGTAAGCGCCTCCTCCACACTGCTGGGTGGCCATATGTCCCCTGCCACTGTAAGTGAGAAACACCATTTAAGAACCGACACATTAACACACATCTCCACATCATTCCTTTAGCACTTCAGAGAACATACAGAGGGCCTCAGCTGCACCCTGCAGGCTATGTTCACACACAGACACACACACACACATACACACATCACTTAGCATCGTTTACTCCGTCTGCTGGATGAGTCATTAGATAAACTAGACAAAGTTTTTCGAAGGATTCAATGATGGATTTTCTTTAACCATCCAGCTGATTTCTCTGTCTGTTTTCAGAGATGCCAGCCCTGATGGCTCTGAGAAAACGAGCCCAGGGGGAGAAACCCCTCGCTGGTGCTAAGGTGGTGGGCTGCACCCACATCACTGCCCAGACTGCTGTGAGTCCAGATGACACACGCACGCACACACGCACCAAACACACATGCACACAGACAGCACAGATGTGACGGTTTTCCTCCCCATCTTGACTCTCCCATCTTCCCCAGGTGCTGATGGAGACTCTGTCAGCTCTGGGCGCTCAGTGCAGATGGGCCGCCTGCAACATTTACTCCACCCAGAATGAAGTGGCAGCTGCCCTGGCAGAGGGAGGTGAGGCTGACCTGGGGGCTCTCTTTGTATCACACCTGCCCTCTTCTTCTCCTTCTTCTTCTCTAATACCTTTAAGCCTTAGATGCTCTCTGTTTCACATCATGCTCTCCTCCGGCAGATTATCTGTTTCCTGCGTCATGTCTGCCGTGCATTAAACGCTTCCCTTCCTTTTCAAGGTTTCAGTGTATTTGCATGGAAGGGTGAGTCAGAGGACGACTTCTGGTGGTGCATCGATCGCTGTGTCAACGTGGAAGGCTGGCAACCAAACATGGTAACACACCTACGATCTAAATAAAGACGACTTATGCATGGCGATTCTTTTTTCATCCTACAGACCTCTTTTTAGATCCAAACATGCTCTTTTGAACAAGCGGTTAGATCTGTTTGGGAGACAGCCTGCATTTTGAAGGGGTTGAACAGGTTTATTAGATCGTGGTGGAAGGAGAAAAGGAAAAATCCTCAAAGCCTTGTAATGCTTTATCTCAGATCCTGGATGATGGTGGAGACCTGACTCACTGGATCTACAAAAAATACCCCAACATGTTCAAGAAGATCAAGGGCATCGTAGAGGAGAGTGTCACTGGTGTGCACAGGTGAGACTCAACCTGCAAACATGTCATGTTATCGTTATTGTTAAAAAAGATGTTACTCAAGATGGTGCAGATTAAAAAAAAATCATTTTACATGAGCGGCTGCACAAGAAAATGTCACCACAAATTTATAAACCAACAAGCAGAAATGTGTTTACACGCTTGCACACAGAATTTGTTGAGCTAACATCGCCATCTAGTGGTAGCTGTAATCAAATGAATAAAGTGATTAAACCAATGCAGCACTGCTGTAAATACAAAAGCGTTTTAATTAGTAGTAATTTCTAAGTGATGATTTAGAAGTGCAGAGCTTACAAAAATGCTTAGATATATATAAAAGTGACAAGGGTCAAAGCTGAAGCCTCTCTCTGTATTTTGTTTGTATTTTTGTGTACGTGTGTTTAGGTTGTACCAGCTCTCCAAGGCAGGAAAGCTGTGTGTCCCAGCCATGAACGTCAACGACTCTGTGACCAAGCAGAAGTTTGACAACCTTTACTGCTGCAGAGAGTCCATCTTAGATGGGTATGTGACAGAGCCTTTCTTTTTAATGATTACCCTTCTTCTCTGATAATTAGTTCAATACCTTAATAAGTTTAAGGCTTTTCATTGAGCAGTTGTGTTTGTGTCCCCAGCCTGAAGAGGACCACTGATGTCATGTTTGGAGGCAAACAGGTGGTGGTGTGTGGATACGGAGAGGTAAGGCTGACATTTTCATCGATTCATTTAAACTCCCACACAACGCTCACTCACATCACAGAGCTAAAGTCAGTGTCACTCTGCTGGAACACAGGTCGGGGGAAATTACAGGAAAATTACTACGAGCAGATAAAGAAGGGGATTTACAAACAGCAAGTGATTCAATAAATTTAAGTCTTTACCAGCCAAAGTTTACAGGATATGTTGTATGTGTTGCAAGTTTTCTCTAAAGCAGTGATTCAAAACTGAGGTACTTATGAGGGGTTGGAGGATTACTAGTCCTGTAACCAAAAAGAAAAATATTCAAAGTGTGATTCGAATGCAAAAAAACAGGTTATCAAATAAACCAGTATTATTGTATTTGATATGAGCTTTAGTTGGCCATCTGCAAATGTCCAGTTGCAAACCAAAGTGATCACAAGATACTGCCATGACTTAAACTGGATCAGAACAGTCGCTTCGAACACACTCAGAAATATCATAGGATCCAGTGGATGGTCCATCCATATGATCATGACTGGAGCAGGAGGGTTGATATATACTAAGGCGTGTTTCTATTGAAATGACACCATACAAAAAGAAAGCTTTGTGGTATATTGTCTCTCTGTCTCTTTGTGTGTCTGCTCTCTTCAGGTGGGAAAAGGCTGCTGTGCCGCCCTCAAAGCAATGGGTTCCATCGTCTACGTCACAGAGATCGACCCCATCTGTGCCTTGCAGGCCTGGTAGGAGGCTGCTTAATGACTTATTAGTTTCATCCCCGGTGCTGACACGGCATTAGTCTCATGCTTTTTGTTTGTTCTCTAAATCGCAGCATGGACGGCTTCAGGCTGGTGAAACTGAACGAAGTCATCAGACAAGTCGACATCGTCATCACCTGCACAGGTCAGTTCAGACCTCCTCTCGGTCTCAAGTTCTTTCTGTTCAGAAAAGTCTCTTTTTTTATGAATTTGGTAATGAATGCAGCTGAAGAGTCATCTCTCAGCAGCTGTACTGAGATTTGTCCTGTCAGCTTTCGTGCTGTGACATAATCCACAACCGACAGTGCATAAATAAATGTAGAAGGTGTAAGACATGAAATGGACAGCCAGTCCAACAATTCTGTCAGTGTTCTTTCAGGATGACCGAGCAGATATTCACTCATTGTCGTCAGTGTCTGACAGTCGCTAATCAAGTTCCCAGCTCAGCAGCCAGGGAGTTGTCCTGAACTCTTAATTGGGGCAGAGAATTACTAGTCTGTCTGCTTCACTGCATAATGCTGCAGGCAGGTCTGAGGCACAGGGCTCTCCTAAGGATGACCGCAATTGGACAGAATAGATAACAAGAGGATAATAAAGTAGAAAGGGGGATTGGGTTTGTGCAAGATTTTCCTAATGAAGTCTCTACGTGCTCTAAAACAAATAGAATTTGACAAGCATTAGCTCTAATAAGATCATGCACTGGTTGCTCCATTAAGATTGATTCATTAGAGTTCCTGCAGAAGAATTCTTAAAGCTTGAACTTGTAAATGAATGAAACAGTTACACGTTTGGAAATATAAATTAAACACATAAATCGTTTCCTTAGCAGATCATTTTAAGAATAGTATAGAATATTCCTTTATTGGTCCCCCATGGGGGAAATTTCTTTGTCACAGCAGCATCACAGACAAAGAGTGCAAAAATGCAGTTATAAAAATAAAGATCCTAATATTAAGAGCTTAAATAAATGTAATAATTAAATTTTGGCTTTTTTGGCTATCCCCAAGCTTTGCAAATCCATTTTTCTACAAACAAGGCCTAACTCACAAAACCAAAACTTACATCGCTTGAGTGTTTCTGAAACCTGTGTAAATAAGCCCAACATGTTTTTGTATAATTCATGCAAAGGGTTAAGTGCATCACAAACTACACTGCACCACAAATAGTGTCACTGTGCTCCGGCATTCACATCCACATGCAGTTAGAGTGAAATTAGGACTGTCCAGATACGATATTGATATCGGATATTGGTCTTAAATCAGCCAAAAAACAAGTATCGGATTACATTGGCCTGCATCTAAAATCCCCGATATCAGCACTCAGATACAAGCAGTCCATTGCAAACCCCACTGCAATGGCGTCTGCAATGAAGACGTCGGCAATTCTAGCTAGCAGCGCCTGGATCCAACACATAAACAGTGTTTACTATGGTACAAACAAAGTAGCAAGGAGTAGGCCTGATGTCGGCTAAGCGGCAGTATTTTTTGTTGAAGTCCAAAAAAGACATCGCAGCTGAGTGCAAAACATGTCATGCACAAGTTTGTGCCAATATCGGTATCGGACGATACTGAAGACTACAATATCGGTATCGTTTCGGAAGTAAAAAAAAAGTTGTATTGGGACACCCCTAAGTGAAATGTTCACTGTCTGCTGACAGTTTGTGGTCATTGTGCCTCAAAGTGTTAAACAGAAACTCTTCAGGGATCAATGCAACAACACCACCTGTGGATGAACTAAAATTGATTGATATTTACGTGAAGCAGATTGACAATGACTGACATTACTATTTTTACAATAATCAGGAGCAAAGCTGTCCTGTGCTGCCTGTGACTAAACTGCACATACAGTCTGTGCATCACACAAGAGTGTGGATTTTTTTCTAATGAGCAAGCTGTTCCTTGGGTTACTATGTACAGGAAGTAAGCCGGTTATGAAGTGACATTGGTGTCACATTTGAAGTGATTTCACGTTGAAATGGTTAGTATTTTGAGGATTCAGCCCTGTCAGCATAAAAGCGTACAGCTCAGCTCTGAGCAGCAGAGAGCACAAATGCAAATTACTCATCTCACCATCAGATGCAAAAATTAAGCAAACTTCACAGTACTGAAGAATTTAATGATTGTTTTTGTGCTTGAATATCATCAGTACGGTTTGCTTTATGGGTTGGATCGTCAGACAGAGCAGATAGTTGGTGCAAATTAGTGGCTCTAATCCAGTCTCAGTTAATTCCTCTTATAGACTTTGCGTTGGCCGTCTCCGAGGTATATCCACCAACCCGGTTTTACATTTTTCTTTCTATATTTGTTGAAGATCACCATCTGTGATCGATAAACTCGCTCTCTACCCCTCGCATATGTGCTGAGAGCAGCATCTGACTCATGCTCTGCAGGTAACCAGAGAGAGATCATCATTTAGACTGACAGCAGTGAGCTTTGTTAGCTGCTTGTGTTTATTTAGAGGCACTGTAGAAAAAAAACACAATGTTGGCCACCAGCTAAAGGCACAGCTATTTTAGTTTGATCTCAAGCAGCACTTTGTTTTCCAGTGTCTTCATAAAGATGGCTTTAACCGGCTTTGATTCCAACAAGCGGCAGGACTTAAAAGCTTTACACACACATATCGAAGATTGATGCCATTTAACTCAAAGCTCTGCCACCATCCCGTCTCTGTACTTAGATGTTTACAGTGGGATATTGATGTCGCACAGTGGAACAATTCAGTCCAACCATCAGGCCTCTATTGCGTTCATATTGAATGAGAGATGTGAATATAAGTTTTTTTAAATTGGTGATCTGAAAATGGCTGAAAACAAAGTCAAATTTGAGAATAAAGCTCATGTATTTAAAGGGGAATCTGATCGATTATAACATAGGTAATATACAGTAGCCCCCCTGTCCCCACTACCACAGGTACAGTATCATTCTGTGTTACTGTAAAGTGACACACGGGCAGGAGCAGCCCTCATTAAATCACATGTTCGCGCTTAATTAACCGAGCTAATACAAGAGATAAAACTTCATTACATGGATACAGATTCATGTCTCCTGATTCCCCACCTCCTGTTCATTTTCTACTCTTATTTCACTCGTCATTTTGCTTCTGTTTTATATTGTGCTTTCTTTCTTTCTTTTTAATCTTCAGCTTCTTTGTCTTCATCTGTTTTTCTTCTCTCTTTGTCTCCCTCCATCAGGCAATAAGAACGTGGTGGTGAGAGAGAACCTGGACCGCATGAAGAACGGCTGCATCGTCTGCAATATGGGACACTCCAACACTGAGATCGATGTGGTCAGTTTACCACCCCCACCTATCTCTAACACAAGTAACAAAATGCTACACTAACAAAGGAGGAGGTGCAGTTTAAGTGTCTTACCTTCTCTTTGTTGAAACAGATCAGTGTATCACAGAGGAAACCCAGAGACACGATTAAGTCTCAGAGTAAAATCAAGACTCAGCCGTTCATGTTACAGCATGTTTAATGTGAATCTGAACAATTGCCTCGCAAAGAAAGACTATTCAGTCGGAGTTGCCATGGTTACTTAATGCTTTGTTTAGGTTAGTGGGGTTGCAAGAACGAACCCTTAAAACGCCAAGGGCTGTTTAAAAGCCTAAAGGAGGTAGAGAAGCTTTTACTCCACAGCCGTCATCGCTGATTTTTTAATGAAGGTCGGATTGAGAGCAGCTTTAAAACACAGTCCAGTTTGGGAAATGCACAGCAGCAAGTATCAGGTGAAAGACTTCCTCTTGATTTCTCTCTACCAAATAGTGGAGCAGAAGTGCAGGGAATAAAAATAATCCTTGCATGAAGGGATTATTTCAAGAACTCAGAATGAGTATTAGAGAAAGGACAAAGTTCAGACGCTAGAAGAAGTTGTGTGACTCACCTCATCAAGTTCCTCCGTCCTGGACTAGACCAAGCAGACTGAGTCAACTTTTAGCCCCATGATGATACACAGGCAACAATTCTGCAGAAGTGAAATATCGAAAAAGAGGATAAGAGAAAAAAAAACCTCTAACAATAGATCATGTCTGTTGATGTCATCCTGTAGGCGAGCCTGCGGACTCCTGAGCTGACCTGGGAGAGAGTTCGCTCTCAGGTTGACCACGTCATCTGGCCAGACGGAAAGAGGATAGTGCTGCTGGCTGAGGTACACACACACACACACACACACACACCAACACACACTCTTGGACAAAACATGTCAGAAGAACCAATTTCAATTCCTTGTTGGACATGAGTCATTATTTGGAGTTGAAGTCTTGAAGAAAATCTTTAGTTCAGCGTCTTTTTCAGCCCATGATCGCAGTGACACAGTGAAGTTATACCTCAGTAATGCACATGAATTAACTCTTTAAAAACCCAACAGGTGCACCACAGAGCAAGAGTAGAGCGTAAACCAGGTCTGTGAAGCCTAAAGTCAGTGTTTGTCACAAAGCTGACTCTCTGTAAACCAGGCCAGATTACTATAGTAATGGGGTCTGTAACGGGGGAACCTAGTTGGACTGGATTATAATAATAATAATTCATTTTATTTGTACAGTGCTTTTAAAAACCCTCAAAGACGCTTTACATAGAACATAAAACCCAAGATAATAAAACAGAGAAATGAAAACAGTAAAATAAAACAGTTAAATTTTAAAAGCAATTTTATATAAGTGATTTTTTTAAAGGGATTTGAAAGTAGTGGGGTCAGGGCAGTGTCTGATGGAGGGTGGTAGGGAGTTCCAGAGGGTAGGGGCAGCTGTGGAGAATGCCCGATCCCCCAGGTTCGGTGCTTTGGCCGTGATTTTGGGGTGAGGAGAAGGGCAAAGTTGTGTCTTAGATTTATCTGAAAAGCACCATCGTTCCCTGTGATGCAGACTAAACAAACGCTGTGCCTTCCGTTAGTGGTAATAGTTCCTGTTTGTTTTAATTTTAAGCTTTTTGCATCAGGTAAGAATCTAACTTTGAATTTCAGCACCAAATCAATGAGTCAATCTAACTTCTATTTGGTGTTATGAAAAAGTTATTTCCATGTGTTTTGATGAAGTAAAAGTCTCATCCTAAATAGTTTACGCCAAGAGTGGTTATGTGTTTTTGCTGCTGTAACAACAGGCAGAGGTGAACTGTGTCAGAGTCCTTTCTTTTGTGGATTAATTTGATATGATGTGTGCGATTGTTAATCTTTGGCTCAGTTTTGTGTTATTTCGAATCAATAATCCCTGTTTATGGGCTTTGGCCAACCAGAATCAAGTGTTTGGTACTTAAAGGTAATGAGCATGAAAGCTAAGTGATAATGATGCCTCTTAGTCTCTTATTGTTGAGCTACTCAAAGAAAGACGGGTTATATTAAACTGGCTTCTGCCCTCACTTATAGAAAATACAGTATAATCAATTTCCAGCATGCAGGCACACGCACAGCCAGAAACAGAAGCATCGCAGGTTAAGACTTGGTTTGTGTGCGTATGTGTGAAGAGTCGTGAAGACTTAACACTTACTGACAGGACCGGATAGAAAGGCCTGACAGCCCCATCAACGCCTGCGCCTCTGCTGCTGTTTGATCTGAAGAAGATTCACCCAATCTCACCCCTTCCTCCACCATCATCACTCACACAAGTCAAAATCCAGCTGTGTCCCCAAAAAAGTGATTTCTTCAGAGAAAAACAAATATTCCAACTGCATCATTCAGTATCTCTGAGGTGAAGTGAGTTTACAAAACTGACGGGCTTGAAAAAAGGATTCATTTTTATTTCTGTCTTTATTTACAGGATAAACTCTTCACACATTTACTCATACAAATTCAGTCAAACTGAACCATTTTTTTCTTTTTAATTCATCTTGAGAGAAGTAAAAGATTGGATTAGGAATTTTATCTGCAACACTTGTGGTCTTCCAATTACCCTCACTGCAATGCAGCACCTCAGACAGCAGCAAGAGTTCACAGTCAGCATGAAGATGAGAGACGCAAATAAGACTCCGAAAAGCTTCTGAGAGGACTTTCTTGCTTGTTATGCAACAGAATGAATTAATACTGATGCCTCTATGTGACCCCAGAAAAAATAAGACCTTCAGTGCTTTATTTTAAGAACGTTTTTAACCTCCTCCACTGGACAAGTGTCAAATGTGGTGAGCTACAGTGACGAAAATGCTCCTTATACACTCCAATATGCTTCACACTTGAGTTTCATAATGTGGAACTTGGTGTTTTTTAAGACTTGAATCATCTCAGTCAAACAGCACATCCTGACACTCTTTTCCCCCTTACTGCAAAGTGTATATTTTTACCAGCTCTACTCTTACCTCGTATTGTTTTTGCCCTCCAGGGTCGTCTGCTCAATCTCAGCTGTTCCACTGTGCCCACTTTTGTGCTCTCCATTACTGCCACAACCCAGGTACAACAAAGAATCAGTGTATTTACAATACTTACATGATCAGCATGTGTGTGTTTCACACATACTTTGTATGACGGACAAAGTTGTGTGTGTTTATGTGGGTAAAATGTGTGTGTTTTCCCTAGGCGCTGGCGCTGATAGAGCTGTACAACGCCCCAGAGGGACGCTACAAACAGGATGTTTACCTGCTGCCCAAGAAGATGGGTGAGATATCTGTCCTATTAAAATGGGATCAAACTCAAACAGAGACAACTTCATGCAAGATCAAACCTTCATAACTGAAGTTTCAGCCCGCTATAACGCGGGGAATAGGGATAAAAATATAAGCCGGCTTGGTACTTAAGTTGCCACCAAGCAAAGTGATTGACAGGAAGTAATTACAGAGTTTGTTGTTGCCCCAGCAGAGGGCCTGCAGGCATATTACATATACTTCCACTGACAACACACTTATGCTATCATCTATTCAGTGCAGGGTCGTCTCCCTGGATAGCAGATCATTCACAGTAGAATAAGTAAAGTGCGTCTGTGCTTATACTGCCTCTGTGCAAGCTTGTCTACTCCGTAGCCAGTCACATATCTCAGTTTTTCCCCTCAGTCTGAGAGAGCAGAGCACGTACTTAGACAAGATAAACAGAGAGCCAAATGTAGGTCACACTGTCAGTGATGGCTGCTGCTGCCACAGCACATGCTGACAGGAAGATGATGAAGTCAGAGGAGGAAGGAAAGGCTGAGATAAGGAGAGAAAGACACAGAATGATGAGGAGAGGAAGCAGAGGAGGAAGAGATGGATGAAGATAAGGAAAGAGTGAAAGACGGCGTACTCTGGATCTCTGCTTATTCTCTTCCCTTTCTCATTTGAAAGATTAATCAGCCACAGATGTCTGCTGAATGCTAACATGTCCCTTCTCTCTCTCTCTCCTGTCCTCCAGATGAGTATGTGGCCAGCCTACATCTCCCTACATTCGATGCACACCTCACAGAGCTGAGTGATGAGCAGGCCAAGTATCTGGGCTTGAACAAGAATGGGCCCTTTAAGCCAAACTACTATAGGTATGAAGACACTTACTCTGAGCGCTCTTTCTTTGTCTTGTTTAGTGGTTAAGATGATGATCCTGATTTAAACAGGTTCAAGGTTCAGGTTTTATAATTTGCAGGTTCATGTTATTTAAATTACTACTTTTTCAAGATATCAAAAAACCTAATTCAGTGGTTATTGCTCTCTTGGTTTATATTTTGTTTCTACAGTCCCAATGCCATAAAAGTAAGATGTGTTAAAAAAAGTTTTTGGTGGTTTGCAAATCATTTAAACCCTTAAACTAACTGGAAATAGAGCAAAGACGACATATCAAACATGAAAACTGACAAATTTTAAATTTTTGATTTGAATAATACTTTGAAAAAAGGTCATGGCCAATGAAACGCCAACAAAAAGATGAATTTGTACGAGGTATAGAAGAGCACTCCAGAGGGGCTAAGTTTCTCAGAAGTGTTTCACCTCTCTGTGAGAGCAAATAGTTTGACAGTTTCAGAGTGTTCCTCAGAGTAAAATTGAAAAAAATTGGGGGATGTCATCATCTACAATAGATATTATCGGAGAAATCTCTATGCAGAAAGGACAAGGCTGAAAATCACTACTTGATGGCCTGCAGCTGTATGAGCTTCAAATCATTTCAAAGACCATTGTCAGCGCACTCAGTTCATCAATACATCCACAGATGCAGGTTTAAACTGTGCCATGCAGAGAGACAAACATATGATCCATGAATTGCGGCTGTAACCGGAGTCCAAGTGGGAAACTGCCCTGTGGTCTTTTGAGTTAAAATGATGCCATGGAGGAACCTTCCTTCTTGTTATCAGAACACAGTTTAAAAGCCTGTGCCTGTGATGGTTTAGAGACCCATTAACGCCCGTGGCATGGATACTTTACTAATCCCTAGGAGGACATCATTAATATTTAAGTTTGAAGCAACATATTCTACCTTAAAGATAATACCTTTTATCAGGAGACACCTTCATATTTCAGTGACCCGAAGCCAAAACACATTTTGCATGTAACAGCATGGATCAGTAGTAGAAGAGTCCTGCTGCTGAACCCGCCCAGCCAGTCCTGACCTATAAATCCAGATACTGTTGTCCTTGTTTTTTTTTTTCAAAAACAAAGAAGAAAGGTGAAGTAACATAAAGTTCAACAGCCCCCTGTCCCAACTTAGTTATAAAAAAAATCAAGTTGTTCAGTTTCATTATGTGATTTGTTGTCAAAGCAGTGTTCTCTATTGAGTCTCGGGTTTCAGTGATTTGTGAGCCATCAAACTCAACATGTGACGCCGTTTTCAGACCTTTTTAACAGAATTGGTTTCAACACGTGGAACATTTATTTTGGTTTAGTTAGAATTCAAGCATTAAAAGTATCAGGCTGGTTTGGGAGAAGGTTGTTGTTTTGGCTACAGCAGCTCAGTTACATATCACGTTTATTTCACTTATTAATCTACTGCAGAGTTCCCTGGATCGAATTTCTTATTGTGTTGAGTTTTAAAACGAGCGACAAACAACGTGCACAATGAAGAAGCAATTCATAAAAAACGTGTGAGTGTTTTGCAAATCTAGGGTTTCTGTCCAGCATGAAAACCAAAAACCTGCTTTAGTTAGGTCACTCCCATCAGCATTGGCAGCACTCTGTGTTGGCATGCTAAACTGCAACGCTGTAGAAGATCAATATTTACCTGCTTATCAACGGCCTTCTAGCATTGTCATTGTTAGCACTGACAGCATTTTGCTGCTAACATGGCTGTAGACTCACATAGTCTGAGTCTTACTCTATAAAGTTGTGAGGAGTAACGTTTTTGATTCGTTTGCTGCAACCATCCGAATGTTCATGCTTGTTCTGTTTCTTCTCTTAAAGGTATTAAACCTGTGTTGGAGTGGGACTGAAAGATACAAATACTCCATGAATGGCACAGACTCAGAGGGAGAGGTAGAGAAGGAGGAGAAGGAGGAGGACCATCAGGAAGGATGGACAGGATAGTCAACACGCCTGCTTTAAATCTGGGGGGATGGAGGGGTGGGAGGAGCTACAACTGAGCTGAGGGGTGGAGGGGCGCAGTTTCCCCTGAGCTTTTGGCAGTCTTCTTATTTATTCAGACTAAACAACAATAATGATAACGTTAATTTTGCCATTAGCTAGCTCTCCAACATCTTCTTTTAGTCTTTTTAGAGGATGCTTTACTTCCCTTCACTTGTCGTTTCAGCACCATCATCTCTTTCTCTGTAGGCACTCATTTGTGTGTCCAGTTGTATGTAAGTCCTCCATTCACCCTTCCTATCGCCAGATCTTTTAACTATTAAAGATGAAATTATTGATGCTAAATATATATATATACTATATAAAAAAAACTTGATTAAAAATCTGTGTGAATGACGATGACCTTTGAAGATTTAGTGACGGACATTTTTTCCTGTCCCTTTTTTTTGTTGTTGTTATCTTTTCTTTTCTACCTGTGATTATGTTTTTGTTTTTCTCTTGTGTAACGTTAAAGGGGCGGGGTTAAACCGAGGGGGAAGGGGTTAGGCGGGATCTCAGGGTCCAATCATATCATGTCTTTTTATTTGATTGTTTCATCAAGATTCACCGTTGTGTCTGTTTTTAAATATTTTTTATGCATTCTGTCCCTTTGGATCAGCCTGTAATCTGTCATTTTGGAGTTAGACTGGAAGGTGACCGCCCGTCACTCAAAGCCACAGTGAAACCATCTCATTGGCTGCTGCTTTCTCAGCTTCCAGCTGCTCACATGGCACAAGTGTTTCAGTAATGACAAGTATTTCAAGCTAGTGAGAGCTAGCCTTTTCATTTTGTCTTGTCTTTTACCAAGAATGATTCAGCAGTAGTAGAAGCATGGCAGGTTATCAGATCATTACAAGGGGTATACTGTATATTTAGATATTTATATTGAAATTAAGATTTTTCTATCTTTCTCTTTCCTGCGCATCTAATATTGTTACTTTTTGAAAAAATCAGCATACGTTATAAAGACAAGCAATTTAATGTTCTAATGATAAGTGTAATAAATGTGCTCAAACCCTCACTTTGAATACTGTGACAGCAAATATTTACAGAGATACCAAATCTGCAGCAGAATGCTGCCAGGCCGGTACTGAAGCAAATATCTTCAATCAGGTCCTTCATGAAAAGTATGGTGCTTAAAGACTTACTGTAGTGACCATACACAGCACAGCTCCTTGGTACTCAAAGGTTTTCAGCTTAAAAACATGGCTCTTCATTTACCTTCTGAGAAAATTCATGAGATTTCTCACAGTATTGGAGATCTCCAGAGCGATTACATTTTGGTTTTTCTTCCATTCCCACAAGGCTGGATTATTTCTGGTCAAGTATCTGTCCTCTGCAGCTTATCCTCAGCTGAACTGACAGTGAACATTAGCCAGTCCTGACAGATATTTCACCTGACAGCCAAGTGCGCTCCGCCGCTATACCAGCTCTGCACCTGATCCAATCAGATTCTCTTTGTTATCCTGCTGGGAGAGTCTGCCAGCTCCGCTCTCTCACAGGGATCAAACACTTAAACACATGCACAGTAGCTTATTGTCCAGGATGGACTCTTACCATACTGTATAATCATAACACACTTAGTTTTTGGGGAAATGGCACAAGGGACAGAGTTTACCAGTCAAAAATACAAAACTCAAATATGTCTACACATTTCATACAATTACATCATACTGTAAGCATTATTAACTTCCATTAAATGAACACCAACCTTACCTAATGTTTAAGTTAACCACTCAGATGTCTGCACAACACATTACTTAAGCTGCTAGCTTAGCTTTGCATAAAGTTAAAACAGCAACACAGTCAGTTCAGCCTTTTGTTCAAAACTTTTATAAGCTGCAAAGTTGTTGGCGAGGTGACGCTTTCACATTTCTGTGTCGCCCTGCTTTCAGGCACTAATGCTAAGCTAAGCTAACTGTCACATGGCATGAGCCTCACGACTGTTGCACAGCCATGTCTGGTATCAATCTTCTCACACTTTAACCACAAAGCAAACAGTGTATCATAAAATATCGGCGTTTTACTGTGGAAACGTTTAAGTCCCTGAACTGATTTTGAAGCTTTTTCACAGAAACCTTGTGTAAGCCCATAAACCACCATGTAATGACAAGATCCTACACTGTGTCAGAGCCCATACGACCTCATATTCCCGTTTTTCCCTGCCAGTGTGTTTGCATTTCTGTCTCCTTGTGCTGATAAATTCCCCCCTATTGAAGTAGCGTGACCTGTTGTTGGTATTGTACTTTTAACTGTTGTCCTGAGTCTTATTTTCCCCTTTTTAAGTGTGAATGTGTGTTAAAGAGAAAGCGACGTACACCAGAGAGCAAATGTGATTATAATTGTGTGTGTGAGTGTGTGTCTAAATGTCTTTCTGTGTTCATACACATCATTTCTATGTAGGCCATGGTTGCTTCGTTAACAGCTGCCTCAGGTTCCTTGCCTGTGCGTCAGGGGGAGAAACCATTCTTTAGTTTTGTCAGCGGTGAGCTGACCAACACGTGGGTGGGCGGGGGAAGACACCAGCATCATATATGTATATACAAACTATATACAGATATGACAACCTTTAAAAGTATAGCAAGGTAAAAGAAGACTCAATTCCTGTATTTATTGTTGTAAATCCTCATACAACGCAAACTGGCAAAAATCTCAAAACATGTTTTAAGTTGTCTAATAAAGAAAAATAAACCCTATGTTTAAATATTGCAAGTGATAATGGTAGATGAGCAATAATTTAAAACATTCTGTAATCTTAACGAATAAAGATGTAAAAATTGTAACCTCTCTGTGTTTATCTCTTTGATTTTTAGAAACAGTTAAGCCACTTTGGCCTTATGTAGCTGTTAGTGGGATTCCAGTCTATTTTCATAGGGGATTGATTTCTGAGTGGTTGTTTTTGTGTGTTGGGAGGTGGAGGGGGGTGCTTGTATGCAGCTGCTGAGGTCTGTCACAGGCACAGTGAGCTCATCTGAGCCAGCAGCTATCAGACTGGGACGTCTCTGGCTTCAGCAGCTGGCCGTGAGCCTTTATTTATTCTTGACACACAAACCAGCATCACCGGGTTAAACGGGCAGTTAGACACAACCAGAGTAGGATGTCAGAGTAATTTACCAAAACAAGTATGATCTGATCACCACTTAGTCTTTAAAATGTAACACTCAGAAGGCAAAATTGAAATATGTTTTAATTCATATGGATTCTTTAAGTTTCTAATTAGAGATCAAAGAGTTATAATAAGCTACTGAAAAGCATCATGGGATTTGTAGGAAAATTTCTTAAAAAGGGTTTTGAAAGACCCTTATCTGGTAAAATTGCTCTCTTTTGTTTGTACGTGTTAATTTTTCCTCCTTAAGGTTTGTGTTGAATTTTAAAATTTCCTGCATTAATCAGTCAAGATGAATTAAAAAGAATGGTGTATTTGTGGATTATTAGTTTGCTTTGATTTTATATGTCAGACTCCAGTCTAAAGTGGTTCAACCTCTCCTGAGTAATTGCTTATCATGCCCCCTCATACACCCCCTGCTGCCAAGCCGTAACCCAGAAGCTTATGCTTACCTTCTCCTGTACAATCCAATCATGTCATGTTAAGTGGTTTTTCACTAACGTGGGTGTTGGTGGGTGGGTAGGACTGTTCTGCAGCCTACAACCCCCACCTCCACCTTTCAATAATTCATCTGCTCCCCTGAAGAGGGGTTGACAGAAGGTGAGGCAGCAGCTGGGGGTCCCACAACCTCAACTGAACATTTAAACAGGGAGACACACAGGTCAAGATCCAGGCACAAGATCCTTGTCTGATAGCAGTGTGTATATTTTATCACTGATGAGAAAATTCTGCGTTAATTTAGTTTTTCTCAGTTGATTGGAAACACATTAGCCAGAGAAAAGGGGATGCGAACTACGTTAACTTATAAAGCTACAATCCTAAAACAAAGATTTGGTTTTAAAGCTAAAGCTTACAGTGTGGACTTCTGATTTTACAGGTGCTTATCTGATAAAAGGGGAAAATTACCAACAAAAACAGTGTAAAGCTATAGCATTAGCTTCAAAGCACTGTGGCTGCACTTCGACTCACTGTCACACAGGCTAGACATTTTTTTTTTACAATGATATATTAATTTTAGCTTCTTTTGTAGCTTCTTTTGACATTCATGTTATTGGACTTACTGATTTTTTCTTCAGGTTTGAGTTAAACAATGTCATCCCTTTACAAGACTTTCCAGGAATGACAAAAAGGGGGATAAATTGGCTTGATAATTACTGGTAATACTTATAATTATGCTCATATTATTTTAGGTAGTTTATAGTCAGTTTTTAACCTACTAAAACCTGACCATAAATTAAGTTTTTTATACCAAAGTTCCTCATGAAAACCATAACATTAACGTTTGTGAAAAGGACTTTGCAAAATGTAAACTTTTTTTCTTGCTTTTTAGTGTATTTCATAATGTATCTAAAAGTTTTTTTTATTGTTTTTTTTTATTTCTAATTTTTAAATTTTTTTTGTAAAAACATTAACGTTTATTAAAAAAATTCCTTTTTTTCCTTTTTTAATTTTTAATTTTTTGTATGTAATAACATTAACGTTTATTAAAAGGACTTTACAAAATGTAACAGTTTTTTTTTTACGTATTCGCGTATTTTATAATGTAGATAGAATTTATTTTATTGGTATTTTTATTCTTTTTAATTTTAATTTTTTATTTTTGTATGTAATAACATTAAAAGGACTTTACAAAATGTAATAACAGTCTTAGTATTTGCGTTTTAGTGTATTTCACATAGACTGTATATAAGTCTTATATACAGTCTATGGTATTTCATAATGTATCTTAAAAAAAATTTATTGGTAATGTAATTTTTTTTAATACTTTTATTTTTATTTTTTGTATGTAATAACATTAATGTTTATTTATAGGACTTTACAAAATGTAATGGCAGTCTTTTTTTTTTGCGTTTTAGCGTATTTCATAATGTATCTACATTTTTTTTCCTATTTTTTTTATTATCGGTATTGTTGTATTTAAATGTTGTAAATGCCTCTGGGGTATTTACTATTACTCTTATGTTCAGATAGTCCGTGTGCTCTGCCACTCTCCTCTGCTGTCATGCTGCCTCTCTAACCCCGCCCTCTCGGGGTGCGCATGGACAGCGGACCAAACAGACCGGGGGAGTAACAGCAGCAGGAGGAGGAGGAGGAGATCTTCAACTTGGGCTCCGGAGCCGGTGCTCCCGCTTGTGCGGTACAGTCTCAGCTCTCCACCGGACCGGTATGCACTATTCGCGGAGGAGGAAGTGAGCCGCTCCGACAGAGAAAGATGCAGGCGGAGGACATGGAGGTACCTATCATTAATAACCTTATCGATAACGGCGACAGGCAGAAGCCGAAAGGGAAAGATGTGTTCAAGGATCAGCAGAAGGAGTCGGAGGTAAATCGCAGCGGTGTTCAGTGTACAGTCTGCTGCTGAGGCTTTATGGTGTAGGGGCGCGCTGGGTGTGTGTGTATGTATGTGTGTATTGTTGCTGGGGAGCTTTCGGACCAGCTGAATGTCCTCTCCATGCATTGAGTCGCTGTCTTGACTCGAGAGCATACATGCATGCAGACAGGCAGGCAGACGGTGAGGTGTTATTTTGGCAACCGGCTCCTATAAATAACCCAGCAGTAATCCTACAGCGGTGCTCAACGTGCTGAAGGCAGGTGGGGAAATGTGACTGCTGCTGCTGACAGGACCACACCACCTCTGTAACACACACACATATATGTGTAAAGAATAATCATGGCTCACTGACGGTAAGGGGTTTCACTACTCTGAGGGTATCCAGCCCTTACTGTGCGATATCCCAGCCCCCTTTTGGTTGACTTTGGTTTGTGTCCTTGAAATAACTGGCATGTTTCCTCAAATCAAACCAGTCAAACAGCCTTGAATGGTGGAGTCATCCAATCATTTGCGAGTAAGAGCAACAAAATGTCAAGAGTTGTCATTTTGTTATCATAGTAATTTGGTTTAATGGACTGACAGAGGCCTCTCAGTACTATGGACATAGTTTTTTCAGCTTCAAGCATGCTGTGAATTTAATCTACAATACACTCAAACACCAAGTATTGTGGCTTTACACCTAGATTATTTTGGCATTATTTGCAAATTTCTTAAGCACCGGTGCCAATTTGGTGTTTGGGAAAAAGCTTGAAAATCTTTAGAAGAAGAACCTTGTTGCCTGTAACATACCTGAATAAGTGAAATTATTCATTTGTTCAAACCGGCTACCCAAGCCCCCCAAAAAAAATATCACAACATGAAGAAAAGCAGTAAATCGGCACAGTTGTCAACAGGGAATCAGGATTAGTTTGACATTTCTGCCCAAAATCTTGATTGGAAAGAGTTCAAGGTTACCAAAGCAGTGGCTGATTTATTGTCTATTTATCAATGTTGATTAATGATTCAGTTATTTGTCAGTAAATGGTCAAGGTTTTCTTTTAATGGTAGTTTTTGACTTATATCCTCTGATACAGATCTATGCACTTCCTATTGCAAGAACTCAGAGCTTGCTTACAAACAGATTTTACATAATCCACCCTCTGAAGTGTGGACCAGTGAGTTTTTTTTTCTACACAGCAGCGGTCCTTTCAGTCAGATGGCTCTCCTCGTACAGCCGTGCAGCTTTAATTCATCCACTCATGAAAAAAATGAGAGGAAGATGTGTTTTCATTCCTGGGTTGCTCGGCTTCAGAGTTAGGTGGTCTAAGCTGTCATCCAGGCACAAATCCAGTCAATAACATGTGAGGGTTTGGTATGAACACGTTGAATGGCCTCAGAGTAATTGGAGCATATTCATTCTCACGCCCTTTGATTCTGGGACGAGGGGTCGTTGATGGTCTTGGGGGTGGGGGTGTGACTGAGGGAGACATTGAAAGCACTTAACATCAGAGACGTGTTTATGTTGACGCCCCCCAGCCTCTGCACTAGCACCAGGCTAGTCTGTCTGCTTAGTTAACCTCATATGTGAGTCAGCCATGAACATAAATTGCCGTTTGTGTTGCGGCCATCTCTTGTCTATGTGGCATATGTCGGTTGGAGTGGGGGTGGCCTGCCTTGACTTAGTGCCCGGTGTTTGCACACTGAGGAAAGCTGTGCCAGTGTGGAGCGAGGACGGCTCTCGTTATCAGCTGGCAGCAGGGAGAGGGGGGGGAGACCGGAGGGAGGGCGGTGAGGGTGGCAGGACTGGGTGAGAAAATGATGGAGAGGGAGCAGGAGAGGCAGAGAGTGAGACGGGCAAAGGCAGGAGAGAGTGTGCTTTAGCTGACAGGAATTTAAGAAACATGACAGTGTGTGATGTAAAGAGCTGTCACTTCAGTCTCAGTGACAAGTTGCACCCCCGCTTTGACAGTAGGCTCCTCACCAGATGGATAGAGCATCAATTAAGGCTCATTCATTTGCAGCAGCTTTTATAACAGTCTGATTAATCACTTTAAAACCATGTAAACCATTGCAGAGATATTCATTAGTTTTAGCCCTGTTCTCCAGTGTGTTTTCTAACTTTTATATCATTACTTCTTATTTATTAATGATTAGTCAATATGTAAGTTAATGGAAAACATAGATTTGACTGCTGTGGACAGTAAACATCCTATCAGTTGGTCTCAGACAAAACAGATATGACATTTTCTGAACTGTAGGGATCAGATATATTTTTCAGTTAGATTTTTTTTTACTTTTGGTTCGATTTATTTTGGATCCACCATTAGTTACAACAATATATGTAGTAATTATTCTTCCTGGGGTCCTTTTAAATAGTCACACGTGTAATGTCTTTGGGTTCTGATGTGTTTGTAGTTTAAAGTGACTCCAGATTTGGAGCTATTACCTTATCACCTTTGACACTTACTTACGACCAGTCAACCAATCCTAAAGCAGGAATTATGGCTGATCAACAAAATAGTATTAGCTCAAATCGTCATTGTTACGCAACTTGGCAATATTTAATTTTAAAGTTAAAAAAAGGACTCTTTAAGGATTTTAGCTTTAGTTAGAAAAGCTCAAAATTAGTCCCAAAAATCCCTCTGTAGTTTTTAACTAAAATGACTAATATGGTGATAATTACTTTAAGGAAATGATATAGAAATGATCATAAATGTTCACCCCGCTGTAGTCCGTAATGGACTGGCCCGAGGTCTCGCTACAAACAAGTGGCTGCTGGAAGAGAGTAGGTGAATTGTGTTTAGTCTCTTTCTCTCAAAGAAATCAGGCAAAGTTAAAAAGATGTTTGGTGCCTAGAACTATGGCTGGGACCCTATAGGTACTGTTGATGCAGTTAGGTGCTGTTCTGAGCATTATTTGTGGCTATAGAGTGGCGTTTTAGTTGAGGTTTGTGATGGCTTCCCAGACCGTTGTGTATTGCTGTCCTGCAGTCATTACTCAAGTTGGTAAAACTAGACAAACAAGCAGTCTGCAACATTCATCTCTCGATGGTTTCCCTGCCATGGTGGTGGCCATCTTGTACCAGAATGTTTCTATATTAGCACATAATGGACCGATAGGTAAGAGCCGTCCTTTTTTTCGAAGAGGAAAGGATTGGTTATTGGTTTGTATTGATTGAAGTTGTAGTAAAAAGTAACTGGGTAAAATCTTGTAAATCATTGTGCATCACAGTAGCTTCTTGTCCTCAAGGGCCACCGTCACTTCTGACATTTCCCTAATGTGAGGGGTGAGCAAGAGAGCATTTCAGTCCGGAATTCTACTGCTAGATCTCACTTAATTTGTCTGTTCATACACACTGTACCTGTAAGTGGCAAGAATCCTTTTTTCATCATTTCCCACTGTGCAGTCTTCAACAAGCCCTCGTCAGAAGGACCCTTTCAACGTAACCAAAGTATAAGCACATAGAAAGCACATTCAGCCATCAGCCCACCTGTTCTCTCTTTATGGGTATTAACATTGGTCATTGAAAAACCTCAATAGGTCAACCACAAATAAGCATGTATTCACCTTACATTTTGTTTAAACATACTGTATTTTGAAAATGAGATTCAAAGTTAACACCGGAGCATAGCAGTTACTAGCTGTGATTCAAGTGTTCACTCTAATGGCCTGCTTGTATCAAGTAAATAATGATATGCATTTTAATGACACGGCTAAGTGTTAACCCCGTGACTGAACAAACTGAAGTGTCTGACAGTAGGATGGATGGGAAAGGGCTGCACAGTGGCAGCAGTGGAGGATGAATGTTGGTGTTGGAAGAGCCGCTTGCAGCACAGATGATAAAACACAGCAGCCTGTGATAGCTACCATGTATCTGGAGTTCTTCCTTTCAGGAAGGCACAGTGGAGGAAGTCTTGTTGAGCCTGCTGTAAAAATCCCACAGTGCTGACTTTGATTTGGCATTGACTATATTTTACCAGGTTTTCAACAAGCTTTCTACTGAATGAATTACATTTTTTACAAGGAATACACACATAATCTATGGTATTATCAATAATTTTACAGTTATTATTACTGAGAGTAGGGCCACTAATTAGCTCCTTACAGTTGGATCAATATACAGTATTGCAGTTATTTTCACACTGTAAACATGCTTTTACTAAAAGATCCTCCAATACTCTCATTTCCTCAGTGAACAGTATGATAGAAATGCCTCTGAAGTTGAGTCCATGATGATTCTCTCAGCACCACCTGGTTGCAAAGACCCACTCGCTTCTGTCACGCCCACACTTGAATGAAGTTTTGTTGAATCTGATGTGATTCTCATTTCCTGGTTTACGTGCAGTGATGACATCAAATCACATTTCTTTGCTTGATGTCATACACAAACACTCTGCTGACGTCTTGTATATTTCAGTCCGCGCTCTCTTGGCTGCAGCAGGTATTTATAGCAGATAGTAACATGACAGCACAGAGTTGTTTAACCAGGATAGCTGACTCAGAGCACATCCTTATTTACAGCCCTGGCCCCGGGACAGCTTTCACAGGGTTAAACATGTTTAAGACTCAGAGCTCTGAGAGCTGCCTTGGGGTCCTCTTTTTAATTCTCATTAACTTCAAATGTGAAACTTTAATCATCCCTGTGGGCGAATTTCATCAGCTCACAGCCCCCAACCTACAAGATGAAGATAAAACTGAAAGTCTTCTATAGTCACAATGCTAATTCTGTAGCCACTGCAAAGCTTTATTTGCCCCAGGTATGGATAATAAACAGGTTAAACTCCAAATCCTGGTGTTATGAACCCCCTCTTTCTGCTGTTGCATACTGAATCATGAAGTTGTTATTGTAGCTCATTCATTGCCTCTGTTCTGCCTATGTCATAGCACTAAGATTATGAGTCAGCATGACTGCAGTGATTGAGCAAAAAGCTAATACAGGCATGTCCCTAATAACGACACTTACATGGTAACATTCAGACAATCTTCGCCTCCTTTTTTAGGATGTAGGGGAGACCGGGGCTTGTTGTCACATGGGTAAGTTGTCACATTGCAATTATCTCTGCCACAAGAGGGCGCAACTAAAAAGTGGAATACTAGTTTTATTCCTTACATGGTCAGGGGTCATGTCCTGTCTGAGAAGAAAAGAGCACATTGAGATGATCGCCAATGAACCATTTTGCACAACCCAAAGTTTAAAACAAACAAAAAACAACTTAGTATATTTTAAAATAAGCTTCTTCCAGATAAAAAATCTGAGCAGTGATACATGTGGACTTGTTAGAGGAGAGGTTAAGGCATCCTGTCATACCTCAGTCATTGTTCTGTTTTAAACTAACTTTAAATCAGAGCTATAATTAGCAAACATGGTAGTTTGGGGCAACATGTCTCAGTCATTTTTGGGGTTCGTTGTCACATGTTTAAAAGGGATTAAAATTAACATCGAGAGTCTGCTTATCAGCAGTCGTCATATTACTACTCTGTAATTGGCTGAAGAAATATTGTCTGGTTGTTTCCAAGCAGGGACATTGATAAACTGAATCATAAACCAAGTAGAAAGTTTATACCTGATGGTGGCCCCAGATGAAGAGGAACCACTAAAGTAATGATTCAACCTGTAGGAAACATCCATTACCAAGGTTTATTTTATGACAGTAGTGAAGACCATGAATTCATGCTGATTTATGGGTAAGTAATTTATTAGATATTTGTTGTTTGTTGTTGTCAGTAAAAGTGCACTGTATTTAAAACTTTTCAGCACCTAACTTTGACACCACAAAGCATGTTTTTTTTATTTAGAACCATTTGCAGACATGTTAAGCTGTAACTTGTTTTTGAAAAGTGCTTTGTAAATAAAACAATTATCATGAGTATTTTCCATAGACTGTATATAAGATGGACAGAGTCTGCCTCCTCGCTGGGTGAAGCCACTCCGAGAACAGCACCCTCTGATGGTGGGCTGCAGTACAGATCATAAATCCCGCCTCCGCCAGCAACGCTTATGGGACTGTGGACAAACTTTAGAAATTTATTACACAGAACATAAATTTTTCTCCCCCCTGCTTGTGATGTTGACATGTAGTTATTGTAAGACTGGTTTGTGCCCAAGTCCTTTTTTCTCTGTACAGCTCCGTTTTTAAAAGTTATTAGGCGGTTCATGTTTTCTATGATTGACACCTGATACAGCCTATGGGCGTTCAGGGATTGCGTAGCTCTTCCGGGGGGATACGCTGTTTGAGCCGAGCGTCATCACAGGGACTCTCGGCGACTGCACGGCAAAATGCGCACAACGCTACTACACAGCTCTGGTTTCAAGGAAGTGGAGAAAAACCCGGAATTACCGAGAGCTTTTTGGCTTCAAATCCGTATACAGGCGGAAGGTGGAACCACGTTGTCCATCTTATATACAGTCTATGGTATTTTCCCTCTGAGCAGTAGACGGCTATTAGACATCTAGTTTTTTTTAGACCTAATTTCAACTGTCTAGATTCTATATATTTTTAGACAGAATGTAGACATTGCACTGTAACTCATTATTCGATAACTATTTATTTCAAAAAGCAACTGTGAGTTGCATAACTGATCTCCAAGTACTTAACCAAAATAATTATGATCGCCGTTGAGCAATATACAGTGTAGTATAGATATAGCCCAGATTTAGATTTGGTCTAAACTTGGTCTAAATTTAGACGTCTAAAAAACTTTCATTTTTAGACCTGTGGTAGCCTGATTTTGGACCAGTCGTCTAGGCTACATTAAGACGTCTGTTACGTCTCTTTTAGACCAAAATATTCTCAGTGGGATAGCACATGCATGTTCCTTTGCCTGCAGCACTCTGATCTCAAAAAGGACTGAGCTTCAAGGGACTCTGTCTGGTTAATAGACCTACGTACTGACAAGTACAGCATCCATCCCTCCCTTCAAAAAAAGCAAACTATCACCATCATGTATTAATCAGTTCCATAAGCTGAAGAGTAAATGTAGGCTGTTTATTTCATTTGTAAAAATATGTTATTTAGACTTTTTGCCAACCCTTTTGGTTTGCTGTTGTGAAAGGATCTCTTTTATTTTTTTATGACTTTATTTTAGAAGTTTTACATTTTTGTAACACATAGACATGAACATACACATACAAACTAACTAACTTATTACAAGCACAACTATACAGTAGCCCCTCACCTACCCACCCCTTTTGACCAAGTGCACACTTTTGACAGCGATATAATCTGTCAGATTTAGACTACTGTGTTACCATCAGGCTAAAAAACATTCATATTTTGTGAATGCTGCACAAAGAAAAGCTGGATCATAAATATGCATTAAATCGCTCGTAGAATGTGGGTGTGTCTCATAGCACCTTAAATTGTGCAGTCTTCCTTATGTGCATGTGCTAATCACAAGACGAGGCTATAGCCAGAGCCAGGAGAGACCCTTGACTGGATACAGAGGTTAATCTGCTCTTAAACAGGGTCTATGTCAAGACCTGCGACCTCCTTTCCCTCTCTTCATCCTCACTGCAGTTTAATCTCAACCTGAGCACCTGAATGGGCCACTTTGTTACAGACTATCCCGAGGCTATTCACTCAGCTTTCAAACAGTAGCTGTGCACAGTGAGCGTGTGTGATTGTGAGAGGATGCTCTAGAGGGTCTGAGAGTAAAAATGTAAAGACTGATCCTGCTGCCTAGAGATTCAGCAGCCAATCATACGCAGAAAAAACATGATGTGGGAAAACTGTGAACGAGCTGAAGCGTGTGTGGGTGGGTGGTGTGTGGAGCTGAAGTGTGTACGTTTGTGACCACACATGAGTACACAGAAGTGGTAGGTGTAAAATGTGAGTAGCCGACAGTATGTTTGAATATCTGTTTGTATATGGGTGAAAGGACAGCTGTGATATGCTTATTAGTTGAGTGCTTCACTATAGTGAAGATACTATAAAGGTTTTTACTTATCTTTACAGAGCTCCATGGAGTCTCCAAACCTGGAGTTTGAGTATGGGGACACAGACACGCTGACTGCAGAGCTTTCAGGTAAGACTGATTATGTAGTAAAACTGTGGGACATGTCATCAAAATAACCAAATTAACCTTTGCAGTCGGATTAATCATGTTACCGTCTTTTTTAATGGTACCAGCACTTCATGGCTGTCTACATGATCTCACTTTAAATCTGGTTTATCGTGTCTTTGTGCCTACGAAAGGCCTGGTTTGCTGCTTGAATCTGTCCTCCTTACACTTTCAGTGGCCTTCATCCTCTTTCCATGGCAGACTGTGTCAGACTCGCTGCTTTGTGCTCAAGTTATGTCTAGTTCTTATGTATGACACAGGATTTTAGAGTTCCTACAGGAAAACCAATGTCTCTGCTCAGTGTTCAGCACACAGTGTGCTCATGATGGAGGAGGAAAAACTTATCTGGATTCCTCAGGTTCTCTTTTTCAGTGTTTTTCATAAAATCACCATAATAAGCAAAGAACCAAATCCTCCAGTCCAGTCCTGACATGTTGTTCAAACGTAGAGTGTATTGTGTGACTCGTGTTGTGAGTAATTTTTAACACAAAGATTATACATTCAAAGCTGCTAGCGTCTGTGTATTTGGTTATAGCTCATGTGTAAGCAGAAGTTTAGTTTATGAATGAATGACAGAAGAAATTAATCATGATAAATGTCATAAATTGATAAACAAAAAGATGGTTCCTCTCCATGAATTCGTTTGTCCCTGAGCTAGGTGACGTTCAAGAAAAAAAAAACTGAGTAACAGCAGTGATTTTAAGTCATAGTGAGCGTTCTCCTGCTAGATTACAAACAGCAGCCGATTTGCCAAGAGTGTTAGTCACATCGAAGCGAGGAGACAAAAACAGAGAGACAGTCGCAGAGGCTTTCAGTTCCTCAGGGTTTGAGGAGTGACAACTGTTCTCAGGAACAGAAAGAGATTCATGGGAGCGTGAGGGATCACTGATGTGTGGATGAAACAGTTCAAATCACCACTGATGAGACAGGAGCTCAAATCTGTCTGCTCTGCTTAGGAAACAGTCGTTTACCTGCTGGACTTCAGGTGTCTGAATTTATTCTGTTTATTTTAAACCATGTACTGTATTATGTTGTTCTCTTGTTATTCCATTCTATTGTATGCTAACCATCTAACACTACATTAGCTGAGATATTATACTCTCACTGTTATCAACCCATAACTTTACACTGTAGTGGGTACTGCTCCTGGATTCATCTTTTGGTTGTATTATGTTCTGCCTTTGAAACATGACAAAACCTTGAACAAATATCCAAAAATGGGGAGCGATCAAATAAAGAATAATGATTTTTTTTTTTCCCTGAAAGGTGTTTTTTATGATTAGAATTATCAGAATATATGCTGAGTTACAGTCTATTGTGATAGTTAAACTCAAATTTTTGTCACTGTTTTGTGTCCACAGAGCTCTACAGTTACACAGAGGAGCCAGAGTTCGCCCTGAACAGAGACTACTTTGAAGAGGACTTCAGGAGCCATGGTACTGTTGGTTTTGTGTATTTGTGTATGTGTGTATGAGAAAGAGAGGGATAGTACTATAAGGGTATTAAATGTATTTTGATTGGGTTTTTCCACATGAGGATGCATGCAGGGTTGTTGCTCCCACAGTCAGTGGTGCTCAGATGAGGTGATGTGTCTGGTGTGTTTAAAACAGAAAAAAAGAGGTCAGAGATAGTCACCCTCTACCAGGACCCTGCTTTACTTGGCCGTACCAAACACTAGAGGTCTACAGTAGACTGGAGCTGCAGTTTTTTGTTGCTGCTGTGTATCACTAAGACCTTGATGGGTCCTCCAACTGTGAGGCTGCTGTTGATTGACAGAACAGTACTGAGTCCTTTTGTACAGCTCTGAAAGTCCCCGTCGGCTCCAGCTAAGTGCTTGATAACAGGCTGTGCACAGGCACCGGGCTGAAGGTTAACTGAACAGAAGGTTTCTTATGGAACAGAGTGAATGCTCCAGACAAAATGTATTTCAAAGGAAACTGCAGGGCAATGATAGATATATAATGTAAAGGTGTTTTTATGTTGTATTAGCTAGTGTTAGAGAGCAATATTTACCCATCAAGAACTCTTGAGCCAATATGGAGCCACAATGTTATGGCTCGCCTTTCAATCCTCTCTGGGGCTTCTATCTGGAGCCATGATGCTTTCTGTCAGAGTAAACAAGAACCCATCAGGGGATTCTTTAAAGAAATGTTTTTATAATACAAGAATCTCATCTTAAACCCAACCTTTATCCTGAATTTAGCCCGTAATAGTATCCTTCAACAAAAACTTGCAGCTAACTGCAGCAAATCACAAGTGAAAGTAAAAGAAAATACAATTAAAACGCAGATTAAAACTAAAATATATGAGGAAAATCGACTTTTCAGCAATCCTTGAGAAACCCATTCTTCTGAAAAAGGATGAACCCTTTTCTTCAAGTGAAAAAAGTTCTCAATGGAAAGTACTCTTCAACAATGTTCCTGAGCAGGGACCAGGACTCTTCAGAAGGAACCCTTTAGGGACCCTTATCTCAGAGAGTGTAGCAGTAGATGGCTTTGACGCAGAACAAACAGTTTTTGTGGAGCAAGCCTGTAATCTGCATCTGCTTGGAGAGATTTCAACTGGGAAACGTCTTCACTGTCTGGTTCTCATATGTGAACACTTTGTTATTTTTGAAATGCAGAAACACGAGGAGGAGGTTTTCTGTTCTTCTTTCGAAAGCTGGGTTCAAGCAGTGGTCAATAGGGATTTGTAACACAGACAAAGATCTGTGCAGTTCGGTTGGGGTTAATCCGATCTGAACTTAGAGTGCATTCAGATCTGCAGCAACACACCTTACACACAAGTTGCACACTTGCTGAGTTAGGTACTTTAAATTCCAAAAGGATGATCACTGTCATATTGTTTTCAAGTATTACATTGTTGTAATTTTCCTAAATGTTACATTCCAGTGGTAATCACAAACCCACTCTACCTCCTGAGCCTTTGGGGTGTTTTTCTTCACCTCATACTAAAACCTTTAAGAAGGATGTGTTAAACACAGCTCACATATGAGCTGCAACACAAAGGAGGGATGTATTCAATGTGCACCTGTTTGAGGAGAGGGTGAATGGGAACATCAAAGCTCTGCTCTTTCAAGAATGAGAATCCCTACAGGTACAGAAGGAAGGGCCAGCCTTAACCACGTGATTAACAAAACAGCCTCTCAACATAAATTATAGTCTGATTAAGTAGAGATCCTGCAGAAATACATGGTTTCTTTACCTGATAGCATCTAGTTTAGTGTTCAGTAGGTTTTTGCTCATGAATATTTTCTGACTCCATTTAAATTATTCCAAACTTCTGCCAATTAAAACACCAGTTGGGTTTAATTTTTACGATTTTGTGCATCAGGTTGCAGCAGAGGTGGTTTGTTTTGATGACTGTATAAAACGGTGTAAAATCTTGCAGAGAATGAATTAAAAAACACGAAGGTCTAAAGTCATTGTAGTACGCATTACAATCAATAGCAGCTCTTTCCATTTGCTCCACAGCCATACCAGCTTCATCCTCTTCATCTGTCACCTTCTCTCCAAGCCGAGTGGTAATGAATAGCAGGATTAGATGAGAGCCTCTCTGGCTGCTGTTTTAAAGAGATAGAGGACAGAGCTGCCTCTTTACATCACAGCCTTTTCATTAGTGTGTGTTTGTCTGTGTGTGTGTGTGTCTGCTGCTGTCAGATGATGGTTTCCCTCTTTGAAATATGTGCTTCACATGTGTGTATGTGTGTGTCAAAGCTTCTGACATTTTGCTTATTATTTTTTTTTTCAGCCATTACACTTTAATCTCCCAACTGTCTCACTGTGATTATGACAAAGTGTCTAATTTAAGCTCCTCACAGAAAAAAGTAGGCTTTTTGGAGCTGTAATTACAAAGCGTTTTTTTCTGCCTGCTGTAAGTAGACAGTGCTAGTTAGACAGTCTTCAGTCTGGGCCTCAGTGATCATGATGATTTTCTGCAGCTTAATGCCTATTACTGTCTTTGTGATAGAGGACTTACACATGAGAAAAACCACCAGGCATGTGGATCTTTTACTGCTGTACTTTCTAGGTCCACTTTGTGTAAAGCGTACAGCTTGTTTCCTCTTTTTGTACGTGCTGTAGCCCCCATAGTTTGGTTTATCATTATGGTGCCCCCGGCTCTGCTAATTACCGTATGCTTCAGCGCTCTGTTGCTCTTAGCTAATTTTAGAGCTGATGCAGTGGACTTCAACATAAAGCAAAAAGGTACCAGTTACTCTCTATAGGACCTCTCTGCGTATGTAAGCATCTGCAGTATTTCACATGTGAGGCATGAAGAGAAGTGCAAATGCTCTAAAAAGGCAGGTTGTCCCCTATGATCATTTGAATCCTCATGAAGTAATCTGAAAGCTGCATGGATATGTAGGCTAACCACTTGGAAAAGAAGACTGAAATATCAGGAGAGAAATCACTTCATTGTTTCAAAGTAACACAACATGTGATGCAACAGTTCCTGTACCACAATAGCTACTGTAAGCATCAGTTTCTCACATATTGTGTTGTTTAACACCAGGAAGGAAGCTAGGTCGTTTTTAACAGCTAACGTTAGCATTAGCTAATGCTTATTAAAGAAAATAAATGTTTGTCTTGAGGTGTTGCTTTTTTTGTATCCCTCCCTGAGTTTGAACTTCCTGCCATTGTCAGACAACTATATCATGATCAATGAGTCAGTACAGGACCTTTACAGAAAGACTTATGGTAACTACAATTGGCTTCAGAAATGTGTTAGCTTGTGCTTTAGCCTGCAAGGTATGCTAATGCTAGAAAATGAAAGCAAGTGAAGAGTCAGGAAAAGTCTGGTAAACAATTTACAAAACGAGGCATTATCCTTAGATAAGTGGAGTAACCTAGATTTAGCTTAACGTTTACCCCATTTTCTAATCTTTTTGGCAAATATAGTTGTGTTATACACAACAGAGGTCCAAGCTGTGCTTGAAAAAGACTTACAACCACTTTTGCTTTTGTGGCTAACATAAAGAGAAATAGCAACTTATAAAAACATGTCAGTTTCTTGGTCTGGTGTGAACTGCTTTTTGTTGCCTAAGTTTGTAAATATTAGTTATAATGTTAGCTTAAGATGTAGATTCATTAATGACTTTGTAACTCTATATATCTATACTAAGTATTTCCCCATTTCTGCTGCTGTGCTGTTGCTTTAAGATCCACTCCATAAAGTGAACCATCTAGCCCAACTTCCCTGTCTGTCTTTGGTAAACACTATACCATGCAGACACGTATTCTTGTGGTTTTCTCTGACTATTCTAAAGCGAAGGGAAAGTATACTTTAAAACTGTGTTTCCTAAAATAACCTGGCACACTGTGTTATGTCCTCTCTGCAGCTCGAGGCAGGAGGTGGATTGAGCTGACAGTGGAGGAGCAGAGGGCGTATGTGATGAGGTTGCTGGATGCGTTGGAGGTGACGGACAGAGACAAGAGGCTAAAGGTGGCCAGAGCCATCCTCTACCTGGCTCAGGGTGCGTAGGCAAAGGATATATCGACCAGCTAAATGCTTTTTACACAGCAGAATTTGTACTGTTACAGTAAAGGAAGCACAGGCGCTCTGTCTTTTACACTTTTTAACAAACCATCACAGTTTCTAATTGACACATTTTATGATGAATGCACTTTTATTGATGTTACAGCTATTACAGAGAATAAAGATAAATTGAACTGTTTAAAAGGTATAAAATGTATGTTTTTATTGTGTATTCTTCCTACAGGTGTGTTTGATGAGTGTGATACAGAGGTGGATGTGCTCCACTGGTCCAGGCACAATGTCTTTCTGCTCTACGACATGGGTATCTTCACAGCACTGCTGGAGCTGCTCACCATGGAAATAGAGTAAGGAGGAAATACTGACTAAGTTTCAGTTATTAAAAGCATTACTGCCTGAACTGATGGAAAAAAGCGAATGAATCATCAGTTAGGATGATATTAGCTAGGGTGACCATACGTCCTCTTTTACCTAGACAAGTCCTCTTTTACCTAGACAAGTCCTCTTTTTTAGGGGCTGTCCTGGTTTGTCCGACTTTGTCCAAGGAAGTTTATAAAATCCTTCAAATGTCTGCGGTTTTGTAAATAAGTTCCGAGTTTGTGTCATGTGGACTTGCTGAGTTAGGAGCGTGTAAAAGACACTTGAGCTGACCCAAAAAACTCTCAAAATTAACTTTGTGCGACTTCATGACACTGCCCCCACGAAGTCGTGTCCTCTTTTTGGAAAGTCAGAATATGGTCACCCTATATTAGCAGGTGGTAAAGAGAGTCTAAAGCTTGTCTCACTTGTCTTTTAATGATAATTCTATTAATTTTAAAATGGTCCATTCAATCAGCTAAAAGTAGTAGTCTCTCATCTTCTACAGCAGATGTATTGTTGTTAGCCTATCAGACATGGAGTTTTAACCAATCAGTCAAGTATTTAACCCGGCCAAAGGGAATCAAAAACTACCCCTTCAAACTACATGCCGACTGTGTCACTCTTGACATGGTTACTGAATTTTTGTTCACCTTCTGTTAACAATTGAGTGTAAAAGAAATGTACAAAACCCATGAAATAGAGAAGAAAAAAGCTTCTCTGTATGCAGAGAGGTTCTCAGCAGCTCTTTATATAATTTAAAGATGCATCTTCTCCTCAAACGAGGGCCTGCAGCAGCTCAGAAAGGGAGGGGGCTGCAGAGAGAAAAAGGCAGTCATGACATGGAAATTTGAAATAGTCTCATCTGCAGAAGGGTTTTACTGTAGGGTTGTTGTGTTGCTAAAAGGTCATGTGTCAAAGCCCTGTGAAAGCCAAATTTGGCCTATGCTTAAAAGATTAAATTTTCAACTGTGATCTCTCAGTTTTGAAGCACTGGCCCTTAAACACATCCACTTAGTCCTTCCAGAAACCTCTATGCTGTGAGAGGCGCTCCCATGAGTGTGAGGAGGTCTGCATGAGATAAACACAGAGAGCAACAGAGAAACGCAGGAGAACAAAAACCACTATTTGTGATCTGCACTTCAAAACCTCCACGGAGGATACGGTGGAGCAGCAGATCCTTCAAGTCATTTATTTTGCTGCCGGTGCCAGCCTGAGTTGGGATCCAGCGCTTCTTTGTTGTTATGTAAGCTGCTCTGAGGCATGATGGCACAGTCTGCCCTATCACCATGCTGCACGGCAAAGCAGTGTAAACAAGCTATCACACAAACACACACACATGGTGCTTTGCAGGTTATCTGAAAGCATTAAAAATGTACTCTAGTAGGAAAGAGACAGTTGTGTTTGTCTTTGTTGTTGAATATTTGATTGCTTGTGTGTGTGCAGGCTGGCTCTTCAAATGAGAGAAGGTCATGATTTACTTTCATTTTTGCGTTTGCAGTAACAGCCAGGCATGCAGCAGTGCAGTGAGGAAGCCTGCCATCTCTCTAGCAGACAGCACAGAGCTCAGGTAAGCAAAATAACACCTTCATCGACATCCTTTCCATTCACAAACAGAAGGTTACTTCCTTATTCCTCAGTGTGCTCTTTTCTCCAATGTTTATAATTTTCTAGTTTCCATTTACTGTCACGGATCATTTATGTTCCACTCAGTTTCATTCATTGCCAGTGAAGCTGAATGACATTCATTTTTAACAACACCCTTCTGCACACACATACACACACCCAAACCTTCACACACGTACACAGAAAGGCTCATTTGGGTGCCCCTGAATGTCGCTAATAAATAATTACAGCCCAGAGGAGTGTATTTGTACCTAACTGCTGCCACTAAATTGAAAGCCTCTGTAGTAATTTTGAACAAAAGGAGAGTCTTTGTTGGGTGAATAAAGCAGCTAATGAAAAGACGACTAACCGAATTACATTGATTAAATATGAATGTCTGATGCATTACCCTGACGGTTCAAAAAAATCACTTCTTCTCATACTTGCACATGCACACACTAATTGCATAAAAACATTCCCTGCTTCTTGCACTTATGTTTAATTGTTGCTCATCATTTTCTCTGTCATGTTATTGTGTCTACCTTTTAGGCCTGTTATTAGTCTTTAAAGCACCAATTACAAACAATTATAAAGGATTCCTTCGTTCTTACAATGAAGCTAAGTCGTGCGTGTATGGTTTTCTTGCAGAGTACTACTGAGCATCATGTACCTGATGGTGGAGACTATTAGAGTACAAACAGAGGACGACAGGCCTGAATGGAAAGCAGCCAGAGAGGCCTTTAAGAATGAGCTAGGTGTGTGTGAATATTACTGAGCATCTTTACAACCATCAAATCAATCTAACTAGAATTATAAATAATAACAGTGGAAAGTAGGGTATGTAATAACAGCTGCTTCCATATGTTCTGTGATGTGACCTTTAACCCTTTAGGTTCACCTTTGTACAATGGGGAGCCTTTTGCTCTACTCCTCTTCACCATGGTGACCAAATTCTGCAGCATGAACGCCCCACACTTCCCCATGAAGAAAGTGCTGCTGCTGCTTTGGAAAACCATACTAGTGAGTACAACAGAAACATTCAGCGTTTACATACATTTCTTTTTGATTCTGTGCTGTGTGTGTTTTCGTTGGTAACATCCTGATTACTTTTTACTTAAAGGGTAACAAAAAATGTATATATTTCTACAAAAAAAAATCGCACATATTTCCACCAAAGTCAGGCAGATTTGGTACTCTATATATGAGACATAATGGTCATTATACCAGAAATACTGTATATCCATATAGTGCTTATAGGAGACTGTAACATGCTCTGTTTTAACTTCATGTCAATCTTCTTGAGTTTGTCTGCTCCTCTGACCCTTCTCATGTTGCAAGTCTGCAACAGTGCTGTAATGCAGCCCCGTCATGCCTGTGTGCTGTCTTATCGATTCACCCACAGTGTGACTTTGGTGCCCCAGTGCATGATACATGATCACGTTTGCATCATGGCGTTGCAGAAGCATGAGAGGTAGAATCAGGGCAGATCAGCATACGCACAGACACTCAGGCGTGCAGACACAGACAGAGCGCTGGTGTTCTTTGCCTGCTCCGCTGGCTCACAGTGAACCTGTTCACCTTTGAAATGCATCTGTCTCTACTCGCGATGCCAAAACACAGTAGAGGGACAACTTGGTCCTATCATTGTGCTTCAGAGACATTCATACTGAAGGTGAGGGGAGGGGTGTACATACCGCGCCTTAAACTGGCAGTATGAACAGAGCTTCTGGTGTCAAGCTTGTTGTTCTGTGAACCTCTCCTGTTTCTCCTCAGTATTGCTTTTTTTGTCTCAATATGTGGCCGGTGTATGTGGGAACTTTGACTTATTTTTGCTAACAGGCTGATGTTAGATTTACCTGACTCCATCTGAACCGGTGGTCCTTGTTTTTAAAATAAGAGGTCATAGAAAGCAGTTATTGATAAATCAGGATTAAGCTAGCCAGACAGTATGCAATTTTTGAATGTTTTAAGCTACAGCAAAATTAATAGCTGGCTGAGTAGAGTGCATCCACCTATATTCTCCCATCTCTGACTCTTCTGTGTTTATGAGTTCCTGTGCTCCTGCGTCTGTTCCCTTCTTTTAGTTCACATTGGGGGGCTTTGAGGAGCTACAGGAGATGAAGGTGCGAGGCCGGGAGCGTCTGAATCTACCCCCTCTCCCTGAAGACAGCATCAAGGTAGTCAGGGCCATGAGAGCTGCCTCGCCTCCGGCCTCGGCCATGGAGCTTATTGAACAACAGCAGCAGCAGAAGAGAGGACGCCGCAGCCGCAGGGTACCGACCTCTGACCCACAAACACACATACATCACAAATTCAGAGCTTATCTAAATGCTACCTCCACTAATTGAATCACGACTTACCTTTTTTTTAGATGAACAAAGTTGCGTTCATGTAAAATTCCTTCTGTAACTCACCTTCTAACTCTTTACAAGGTCAGGTTCCTCCTCAAAGTCTTTTGCCAACATCACTGGTTCTCTGTTGTAAGTCAGTGATCCCAGAGATGAATCTGGCGTTGGGTTCGGCTTTGACAGTTCAAAGCCTGTTGTTTTTACTAAAGCTGTAGAGTGGAAAGGCTTTCTCTCTAATTGCCCTCTGGTTTCTCATTGCCCCTCTTCCTTGTGTCCCCACAGAGTGCCTTTGTTGATAGCTTGGAAGGAGACAGTCCCTTTCCCAAGAAGCAGGTCTTTACCCACAAATTTCCCTCCTTTTCCTTCTGCATTTTCTCTCTGCATTGAGCTGGATTTAAAGCACTCCTCTCCCACCTCTCCCCTCCAACTTTTTCTTCTCTCTTTCCCCTCTTTTATTCTCCTGTAAGATAACCTCATCAAGTCATACCATTGGTGCACTAAAATCAACACAGACACATTTGATATCACAGATATTTTACCTCTGCTGCATAGTGTAATGTTGACATTATTTTGGTGAACAAAGTCAGATTTTAGAGTATCCTTTACAACTCGTTTATAACTCTTGGGAAAAACGTAGGTACCTCTCTGAAGAAATAAAACAGAAACCATCTTAGTGGTTTTGGTGGATTTTAGATAGTTAAAGGAAGATAAGTTCCACATTTGTTTCTAATTGTTAATTATCCAATTATACAGAAAGTGCTCATTTAGCTTAGCTTAGCACAGAAACTGGACACAGGGGATAACATGCAGCTTCACTCTGTCCAAAGAAAGAAAAAATGACCAATAAACTTTCAAAGCTAACCAACTTAAATGTCACAGTGAAGATTTCAAACTCAAGAGAGTAATGGACAGACGTGCAAGTGCTAGGTCTTGGTTCAGACTGTGACTTCCTGAGGTCTAGAGTGGTTTCGAGGCTATTTCATGGTAACAGTAGTCTTAAATATAACCTGGTGTATAGGCATGAGATTGGTATTGATTTTTTAATCTAATTGTCTCAAAGGAGATGAAATAACTGCTTTTCCCAAAGTGTGGAACTGCTCCTTTAATTTAACCATTTCACCTGCATGTTTCCTTTCATTTACCAGCAGTTTATTTATTTTGCCTTCCTCCGATTTCTCCACCTCTCTCGACACTTCCCAATGATCTTTATTTCCCTGATGTTTTATATTCTTTTTCTTTTCTCTTATTGCTTCTGTTCTCTTCATTCCCTCTGTCTCTCTCTCTCTTTTTCCCATCCTTTTTAATAGTTTCTCTCCTGTCTCCCACCTCATCATCCAGCGACACCTCATACTGCCCTCTCTGCCCTCCTCTTTCCCTCCTATTACTTTCTTCTCTCTTTCTCCTCCTCTTCCTCTTTCCACTGTTCAGTACGGGGGGGCGGGGCTTGAGAGACAGGGCTGACTTGCTGGCTGTTATCATTGGCACCGGAGCGGTCACTGTGTACAGTCCCATAATGACGGTCACTTCAGGCATCGACTGTAGTAGCATCCCCTTGTAGTTTCATCACATTGCTGCTAGAGCTGGCCTCAAAATCACCCTGCACTGTAGACTCTGGACTAGGGGTCAATAACCTTAAAATGCATTCATTGAGGAGGTGAATTGAGATCTTAATGGACATATTTTCTCTTTCGTAGGGTTCAGGTTTCAGTTGATCTCTCTCTTAAATGGATGTCATTGAAAGCAGTTGTCCCCTAACCCTGATAGAAAAACACTAGCTTTACCTCCCACACAGCGGCGAATGGCTTCTCCATAGAGAATGGCTCTCAGCACAGTTTCACCTCTTCTACCCCTCTCCCTTCCTCCCTACCCTCCTCCTTATTTCCCACCATACACTCACTGTACTCCTCACTTAGTCCAGCATTAGAACTAGTCTTGGCGCACCATACATTGACTGCACTAGCTCCACTAATGTTGACTCATGCCTGATGCTTGCACTACTGCCACAGTCATTCATCAGAGAAGCTGTTTGAACTGAGATCCTGTGCTTGTTGATGTGGGAATGTGTGTTCTGCACTTGAATTGAATAGCATTTTCCAAATGATGGTAAAAGAAAAGTGTTACTGGACTTTGTTTGCAAATGTTGTTGTCTTCCTAAGTGCAGATGTGTGGTAAGTTCAATCAGTGATTCTGCTTGTGGGTGTCATGGAAAGCTGTCTCTTTTCTGCCTTTTGGAGTAAATGTCATGTCAGTGTGGTGGCTCTTACAGGGTTTGCTCATGTGTTGTTTGAGAATGTGGCTGAACTTTTATAAACTTTTATTTTAAAAAAAGTGTTAGAAGGAGGGAGATATGGAGTCTGATTTTATGCTAACCCTACGGCTAGAGCTGAGTCAGTGTATGTTAGCTTAAAATGAAAACAGAAAAACCAACAGGCTGGTGTAGGAGTTAGTTAAAACAACAAGCTGCCTTTCATATTCGGTTATTTTCTTAGGATTAAAATTGTTTCGAAACGTGTTTTTAGGGTAGCTTTAGATATTCAGTCAGATAGTTTCTCTATATCTTTGACAAAACCAGGATTTGAGCTTTTTATCCTGTTTTGATGTAACTCAAACTCCACCATGGATGCAGGCTCATAAAGTTGTCATATAGGAGAAGGATTTCAACTTAAACATCCAACTCCTCACAAAAAACATTGGTAAAGTGAATCTGTTTATGCTTTATTCTTTACCCTCAACAGAAATTTATTCGTAGTCAGCTAACAGCGTGTTTTCAATGAGGGAACTATCCCTTATATCAAAATTAACTCTTGCCGTAGCTTTCTGACCAGATACTTCATCTCTCAGCAGCACATTCACTACTGCACTATTTATGCATTGGCACAGAAATAAAGAAATATCTGATTGTGAATTTTTTTAAAGTTCTGTGAAACTTTTTGACAGTGTTCTTGATAAAAGCTGAGACATCACTGTTGATCCAAAAATGCCTGCTGAGGTAGAGGTGTTCGTTATACGAGTGATATTTATGCAGTGGGGTTGAGTCATTTATGATTATTTACAGCTGGATTTTCCTTCATTTCCAAACCAGAACAGGCTCACCTCCCTCCTGTGTGTATTTAGAGGTAATGTACCTCCTGACTAACCTAACATTTGACCACCCGTCCCCTCCCTCTCTCTCTCTCAGCCTCTGGTGAAGCAGGACAGCCTGGACACTTACAATGAGCGCGACCCTTTCAAAAACGATGACGCCCGGGATGAAGAGGAGGACCCTGAAGACACTGACAGCGGCATTGAAGGGGAGGTAGACCCCTTAGACCGGGATGTCATCATCCAACCTCCGCCTCCTCCGCCTCCCCTCAGACCCCCCACAGAGAGGGTTAACTTCCCCAAGGGCCTCCCATGGGCCCCTAAAGTCAGGTTAATTGCAGTTTTTATTATTGTGCTCCATTTATTAACCATGTAAACACCTCTAAAATGATAAAAACAAATATGAGTGTCAATATTTAAAAGTTGAAGTTATAACTGTGCCAAAAATGGAAGAAAAGATACCTTAAACTGACAGGACTCGTGGTACCTGCTCAGGCCTAAATGTCAGGAAAATACACTAAAGCACAGAAAATGCTCAAAATCAACATTCAAAACAGCTCAGACCTTTCTATAAAATAAACAACAACTCTCATCACTTAAGCTGATACAAAAATATGTCTGCTGAATTTTACATGAGCTCAAACCTCCAATGATTGTTGGCCACCTGCCATTTTGACCACTAAAGTGGAGAAAACTTCCCACCCACAGCCTGGACTTCATACCATTTGGCAGGCAGCTGGTGTCAGTTTTCCGCCCGGATCCTGTGCCACCGCTTGCAAACTTGGGACAAAATTAGAAAACTCGTGCTCAGTTTTCCCTCCTTACTGTTATCTCACAATGAGCTCTCCATCTGTGTATCCCAGAAAGTAGCATGTGTGTCCACCCAGGGTGCTGCTGTCTCTGCTTTAGAGCCATGAATAATGCATCGGAGAGAGCACATAAACACTTCATAGCAGTGGATTTATCATGCAGAAAACCCGCTGTTCCTCCAGCCAAACCATCATTAAGTGAGTTTGAATCAGGGCGCTGTAACACACCAGGCTGATAAAGTGTCAATCAGGAGGAGGCTGTGAACCCTTCATTCAGTGTGACTGATGAGATTTAAGAAGGCTGATGCAGTGTTTTCTGCTCCTGCGCTTGTTTGTGTGGGTGTGCACTCACATGCAGGGGCCTCCTTTGGAAATGACTGTTTAATAGCTTGTTGATGAGCAGAGTTGTTGCAGCAGGCGTCCTCCAATGAATCACATATCCGACTGTTGTCTGTCTGTGTGTGCACAGGGAGAAAGATATCGAGCACTTCCTGGATACAAGTAGGAACAAATTCATCGGCTTTACCTTGGGAAAGTAAGTGTTTTATGTGAGACCATAAAATATCCTTCCAGCATTTTCTTCTCTCTGTGCGGTCTGACTGTTCATTGTTTTATAGTGATATCGACACCCTTGTGGGCTTGCCAAGACCCATCCATGAGAGCGTTAAGACTCTTAAACAGGTGAGTGGGGACACCTCCTTCACTGAAGAACTCTCAGTCAGACCATTGAGATGCTCACGCTGTAAAATCAGACAGAAAAACAGAGGGAGCAAGAAACGAGTCAAAAGAAGACCAAAGTTTGATCTTTGGTTGATTAGTTATAAGTATGTCTCACTTTGAAGATGAGGAAATCAAGGAGGAACAGTTTAATTGGCATAACAACCCACTCAATCCCTCATATAACCTTTAGAGGGTGAGAAGAGAGTTGAAGCTTGTAGAGGCTTTGCTAGTCTGAGTGCTTATTTCCTCTTATTTCCTTTAGATGTAGCTTTTTTGGTAACACTTTATTTGACGCCTATCTCTGTAACGCATTATAGATACACGTATAATGTGTAATAATCATGTTATAGCACTGTATAACTATAGTTAAACACTCATAAATGATCATAATGCTTTATTGCAAGAATCATCACACATTACAAAGCATTTTGTCATGACTTAAAGGTCAGGTATTATAATGTGTTATAACTGTTAACAAGTCATTGACAATACCCACATAGATGATGCAATGCAACTGGTGTTAACAGTTATAACACATTATAATACCTGACCTTGTAAGACATAATAAAATGCTTTTTAATGTGTTATGATTATTGCTATAAAGCATTATGATCATTTATGAGTGTCTGTAACTATAGTTATACAGTGCTATGACGTGATTATAATGCATTATACATATATTTATAATGTGTGATAGAGATATGAGATTTTTATATGAAGAAAGCATAATTTAAACACCTTGTGCTGACATTTTTATTAAGTTCCATTGGAGTCATATTTGAAGTAGGTGTTAAATAAAATGAAGTAGCCTGTGGTGAGGCTGTTTTGAGCTATGCCAGGAAGATCTTAATGCCTTCTTTACTTAGACCATCATAGATATATCTGAGATGGACTGATCTGAATGCTGCACTGTTGCAAAACTCCCAGTTTATTAGATGTCTAAATTTACATAGAAGGCCAGAAAACATATTCATCATCCTCTAGGCTTTTCATGTTCCCTCCAGCCACATGGCGTGGCATCAGTTTATTTAAAATTCTGTTCAGAGGTGGTGACTCAGCGAATCAGGTTTTCTCCAACGGTGGTCTCTCCAGGTTCCAGTGTTTGTTTAGGACAAGTTAGTTTCCAATGCATTCAGCCACCTTACTTCCCTTATTTCAACAGTCTGTGCTCCTCAGTGTCCTCCTTCTTTCTCTCCTTATTTTGAGTTCATTAAGTCTGGAGTGTTTTCTAATCAATACTCTCATTCCTGAACCCCCTGACTCTGACTTTCCACTTAAAAATATATTCATCCAATTTGAGCAACCAGTGAAGTGGAGTTACATTGAAGGAAAGTCCTGCTGGGTGACAGAGTTACAAATTCACACTTCTTCTAACACCTTCCTTATATATAAATAACGTGTCATTCTCTTCTTTCCCCAGCACAAATACGTTTCCATTGCTGAGTTGCAGATCAAAAGGGAGGATGAGCTGCAGCAGTGTCCGCTTACTTTGGTCAGTAATGTCAACACAACTTTTAAAAACCCAAATAGGACACCAGAGTGTACGAAAGAGGATTAGGGCCACAAGAAGAGAAAAAAATAATTACAGGAGGAAGTTTTTTTTAATTACATTTCAAGATTGAAGTCAAAATTTAAAAAAGGCGAATTAAAAAAAAATTAAAATTTCAAGATTAAAATTTATTACTTTGATCTCAACATTTTATTTTTTTAGCTTGAAATTCTGACATTATTCATAACATTTTGAAATCTCAAAATTTAACTTTAATCTCCTTCCTGTAATATTTTTTTTCTCTTCATGTGGCCCTAATTCTCTTTCGTAAGAATGTGACACAGATTTATTAAGTGAAGATTAGTTTTGATTTGTACTAAACAAGGTTCTTTCTTTCTGTAATATTAAAATTGAATTCATCCACTATACGTAATGTGAGCCTCCCTCTCTCTGTTTTTCATGTCATGTAGGGAGAAGAGGAGGTGGAGGAGACACCAACAGAGATGCTGTACTTGGGCATGCTTCCAAATCTCTCCCAGTATGTGGTGAGTAGCTCGTAACATGTTCCTGACTGGCTTTGTCACCTCTTTAATTTTTACCTTGATTCACACTACCCTAAAAACTCACCATAGATTCACTTTGCTTTATAGAACTGAGGGAAAAAAAAGACTTGAGTTTTTCCCAATTTGTCCCTGCATGACCAAATCACATATCGTCATGAAATAGATCCCATGCTGGGCTTGTGTGTCATATTTTGCACTATTTCCTGTGTCAGATTGCTCTCCTGAAGCTGCTTCTGGCTGCAGCTCCAACCTCCAAAGCCAAAACTGACTCCATTAACATCTTAGCTGACGTGCTGCCTGAGGAGATGCCGTAAGTACTGAGGATCAGTGCTGCAGGATGAATATTAAGTATCTTCTTCTCATTGAGAGGTTTTTATGCAGATGGGTTCAGATCCAGCAGTTGAAAATACTATTGAATATTCCTGTGGATTTCACTACAGTCAACATCTGATTTTATTAAGCTGTTATTCACCAAAACCAAGATGCAAGATTCCCGCCCTGCTTTTACATAAGCAGTCCAGTTTACAGATTACAAGACCCATTCATGTGTGTGTTTTTTCTTATTTTAAATCTGAAACTCTATTCCGCCTGTCATTTCTGAGCTTATAAAATAACACGAGTGTGAAAAATACACTGTTCTTTTCAGTCTTTAGTATGGCCTAGTTTTTGACTGTCTGACACATCACAGAGCTAAAAGACACTTTCCCTGTGGAGAGAAGAGCAAAAACCATCCAACTGAAAACATTCATAACCCTGTCTGACATTTCTGTTCCTTCAATCTGTGTTTTTTTTTCAGCTTTTTGATGCTGCACACTTTTATTAGGCTTGGCTGAAAAAAAAAATGAAAGCGTCATCAGAGAGTAACACCAATATTTGATTTAGAGAGGGAGTGAACAGTGTTTCTTTTCTTTTACTGAGACAAAGCTGTATTTATGTTAGAGATTCAAGACCTTGCAGTGTGTGTGTATGAGTGTGTGTGTGTGTTCACGGCTGTGTTTGTCTTCCAGTATCACCGTCCTTCAGAGCATGAAGCTGGGGATTGACGTGAACCGTCACAAGGAAATCATCGTCAAGGCCATCTCTGCTCTGCTGCTGCTTCTCCTCAAACACCTTAAACTCAACCACATTTACCAGGTTACACACTCTTATTCTTGCGCACACACACACACACACTCCTGTCTCTTCTGTAACCTCCTCAAATCAACATCTCCCTTTCTCTTTCTCTTACACTATTCTTCTCTTTTTCTATCTTCCCGCCCCCCTCTCTCAAACTCACTCTTAACAGTGCACCTCCCCCCATTTCTACCTCTATAACCCTCCACCTGATTAGCCGGTCAACCATTTCATTTCTGTTTCCCCCACCCCCACTGTTGAACCTTCATCACCCCCCACTCACACACACACCTTACAACCTTCTATTACACTCATGGATATGTATTTATCATGGTGTGCACAGAAATCAGGTTGAGAGACAGCATGTGAACCAAAAAAGCCATTTTTTGTACTACTTAATAATCTATTGTGCTTCAGTTCAGGAAGGGACATTCCTTCACTCGTATTATTGACAGTATTGTAAGTCATAGTGGTAGCGCCCTCTGCTGCGACAAGAGAAGATTACATTTGGCAGCATTAGGTTGCCAAATCTCAACTCCCAAACCACACTTTCATAAGGAACCATCCTTTATTAAAAATCAATAAACCCTGACAATAAGGGCAGAGTTTTAAACAAACCGCTGTCAGTGAAACACAAAAATATGATCAAATGATGGATTCAGCAGCAGAGTTATTCTGTTTTAATCTTGGGAAAGCTTCTTGGATGAGTCCAAGGATTTGTTTAGAATTGGACCTAATTCTTGACCTTTTCCTTAAATAGAAAAATTAATCAATGATGCTGGATTATCAACCTCAGGATTATATTCCCTTCCTCTGTTAGTTTCCCGTTGTGGATTTTCCTCTCTTGCATTTGTCATGTCAGCATCCTCATCTATCAGCCTTCATCTGTTCGCCTCTCTGTCTCTTTAAGTGTTGTAACTGGTTTCTTTGTTGTTATATTTACTCTTCTCCAGACTGTCAGGCGTTTTAACTTTCCTTACTGCTGCCTCCTCTTTTTCCTGCAGTTTGAGATCGTCTCCCAGCACCTAGTGTTTGCCAACTGTATCCCACTCATCCTTAAGTTCTTCAATCAGAACATCATGTCTTATATCAGTGCCAAAAACAGGTAGGATCTTCTCCTTTTACTAAACACTCCCTCACCCACACACTCAACGCTCACAATGTTTTTGTTCTCTGACCAAAAACAAGCACGATTTGATGTTAACATACAAGATCTGTAACATTGTGTTTCCAGTTTTGATATTTGGTCCTACTGTATCCCCACGTATTAAGTGCATGGCTGTATTACTACATACAGTAGGATTCTGGGAGGTTGAACAGATGGCGTCACAGCAGCAATGCAGTGACAGGAGGTTCAGGTGTGAAGGCAATGAGGTGATCTGGGGTGAAAGGACCCTGCCAGTCTGTTGTAGTTCAGGTGCTGACTGCAGTGCTGTAGTAATGTAGACTAAACTGTTTACACTGTGACTAAAAATCTGTCTGTGTGTGTTTTCACTGCAGCATATGCGTGCTGGACTTTCCCCACTGTGTGGTCCATGAGATGCCTGAGCTCACCGCAGAGAGCCTGGTGAGTGAAACACTGTCAACCTGACAACTGATGATCCTCACTGGAGGAAACCCAGCATCTAACTGAAGTAGTTCATGCTGTGATAAGAACCTCAGTGTGTACGTATGTCTTGTTTTGCAGGAAGCAGGAGACAGTAATCAGTTCTGCTGGAGAAACCTGTTTTCTTGTATCAATTTACTGAGAATATTGAACAAACTCACCAAGTGGAAACACTCCCGGACAATGGTGAGTGAAAGTCCCTGTATAACTTTGAGTCTGAGTGTTTTTTTCTATTTGCTTCATCTATCTGCATCAGTTTTTGGAGGCAACTGGGGACAGATACATTTCCCTGTTATGGACTGGAATATTTCCCTTAGCAGTGATCAGCTACTCTGTGTAAAATTTGACTAAAACCTAACACAAAAGTTAAAGAAGAGCAGATCCCACTGTCTACTGTGGTCTTTTAAGAGATAAGATATTCCTTTATTTGTCCCACAAGGGGAAATTCCGATTTTATAGTGAGTTAGATTCAGGGTAGATGCTTTTAAAGGTTGAAACTACTGAAAAAACTATCTTGACACTCCCTCTGCAGATGTTGGTGGTGTTCAAGTCCGCCCCCATCCTAAAGAGAGCTCTGAAGGTGAAGCAGGCCATGATGCAGCTCTACGTTCTGAAGCTGCTAAAGATCCAAACTAAGTACCTGGGCCGCCAGTGGAGGAAGAGCAACATGAAGACCATGTCAGCCATCTACCAGAAAGTCCGCCACAGGCTCAACGATGACTGGGCCTACGGAAACGGTAAACAGACACAAAGAAAAAGATTTATGAAGGTTCAAATTGTTCACTTGGAGCTCGTCTCAGCGAACATCACATCACCTTGTACCTCTATACCTCTAAACCTTTCAGAGCTTCTTTATATCAACAGAAATGTTAATGTAAGCACAGTGTGATAAAAAAGTAACAAATACATAGTTAAAATCCATTTGATTCTATGAACCAAATAGCTCTGTTAGACTGAGGAAAACCCCTTAGCTCACGGCTTGGTGGGTGTATAATAGGGCTGTCAAAATTGCTCCAAAATGGCGTTTGAATATTCGCTCTAAAAATAACACATAGGTTCGAACATATTCAAATATCTATCATTTACTTCCCCTCATATCTATCATTTTTTCCATCTACCGTGTCTGCCCAAAATCCGAACAATTCCCAAACTGAGCTTCTTAAGTTCGTTGGAGTCCAGACCACTCTCTCTGAGTTTGGCTCAGAACAAATACATAGTTAAAAATCCATTTGATTCTATGAACCAAATAGCTCTGTTGTTTTCCCTCTCCGTTTTTTCCCGCTGTTAATTTAATATTCGAATATTAATTTCACATGTGCTGTATAATGAAGAAGAGCTAATATTAATGTTAATAAGCAACAAATGAATAGCTCAGATGTGTTCTCTTATCTAAAGTGTTGCCAACAGCAGCAGCTTCATAGTTTTTTCAGTATTTGATGTGAAGATCCTCCAGCCTCCTAACACCAAAGAAGGTCCAGCAAATCAAACAGTAGAGACTCAAGAATGATCAAGGAACTTCATAAATATTTCCAAAAAGAAAATTTCAAATAAATAAGAGGTTTAAGTTCAAAATAAATCTCCCAATTACTATAAAAAGTAAAAATAATAAGGACACCACACAAAAGGAGAACAGCAAAACAAACGTGTTTTTTTTTTTCTGCATTAGTCTGAACATTTAAACTGACATGGTTTACAACCAGCTGTTTTCTTTCTTACACTCTTTTCAGAAAAGACCTTATGATAACAGAATAATCCCCTGTGTAACAAACCTACCGTATGCTTCATGGGTGCCAGAAAGAGGGTGGAGTTATAAACTATTGACATGTGCCACTCTAAAATAAACTGCAGCACCTTCATTTGGCTTTTTGGCTCTCAGAGCACACTGGTCCCTTAGTCATAATGTCTTGGATCCACAATTCTCGCTCCTGTTTGTCTTCCACATCCTCCAAAAAAACAGTCATGGAGACAGTTAGCAGCATCAGTCCTCGTGTGGCCTCACACAGAGCTTATTAATAGAACAGAGACTGCAGTATGAAAAGCGTGTTTCCCTGAGGCTCTGCTGGTGTGACATTTTAGATGAACCAGTTGTTATTGTTACTCTTTCATTAAATTATATGGCCTCATGCGTGTGTCTGTGTATCAGTCTGTATTATGACCGTACAGTGTGAAATACTGTCCTCCAACAGCCAATTGTGAACGGTGGAGTGTGTTGCCATAGCAACAGCAAAAGGAGGGACTGTTCAGGGTCATGGTCCCTTGTGGGAGAGCAAGTGATCTGTCACCATGAGTGTTAAGAGAGAAAAGAGGATTGTGAGGGAGAATAAAAAGGAGGAATGGTGGAAGATGTAGAAAATATTAAAGTGCGTTCACATTTTTAAATTTATTTAGACACTTTAATATCTTCTCTTTTTGAATCTCCAGACATCGATGCTCGACCCTGGGACTTCCAGGCAGAAGAGTGCGCCCTACGAGAGAGCATCGAGAAGTTCAACAGCCGCCGTTACGACAAGAACCGAAATGGAGAGTTTACACCTGTTGACAACTGCCTGCAGAGTGTGCTGGGTCAGCGTGTGGACCTGCCAGAGGACTTCCACTACAGCTATGAGATGTGGCTGGAGAGAGAGGTGTTCTCTCAGCCCATCCAGTGGGAGGGGCTGCTGCAGAATCCCTGATCCAAGTGAGGGAGGAAGGGGGTTCATTTAAGGGGACATGGTGATGAATCCGGAGACATTTTTAAGATTTTTTTTTTGTAAACTTGATTCCAAGATGAGGAGAGAAAAAACAGGGGTCCTGTGCGTCAGATATGGAAGGACGGGGGAGGGGTGAAGAAAAAGAAGCAGGATGAAAAGCTAACAAAGCTAACACATGAGGAGAAAAGACAAGAAACAAAAGAGATCAGCACAAGATGCACACACAGATACACACATGACATCAACATGTGCCTATGACTACAACAAACACACACATGGACATGACAAGCAACAGAGGTAGCAGTTAATAAGAAGCCGCTGTAGCAGGAGACTGTTTGGGTCTGTTATACTGCCCCCTCCTGATGTTTCAGAAGAAATACTACAACCACTCTGTCAGTTTTGACGTCCCCCCTTTTAAAGAGTTGGTGCTTTTGACTTTTTTTGTTCCCCTTTATTTGTATCAAAGTGTGGTCAGAGTTTTTTGGATGAATACTTTTCTGACAGAAGATGTACATTTTAATGAATTCAAACAAGTTTTTATTATTTTTAATATTTTTTTAAAAAGCCTAAAGTGGGTACTGAGATTTGAATTTAGGTGGTGGATTTTAGAGTTTTTCTTATGTCTTTTTAGGGAATTAAAGCCCTTTGAAAATCACCCACAGGGTCATTTTTGGTAGTTAAAACTCTGGAAATGGCCACAGTTTTAAATAACGGCATTATGTTCTCTGTGAATGCCACAAAAAAGACAAAAACAGGAAAAAGGAGAGAGACATATACCAGCTTTATGTGTACAGTGTTTGTTTGTGGATGTATAAGGTCAATGTGTGACAGTGAAATGAAAATGAATAATTACAAAAGGTTAGCTTGGATCAAGAACAATATCAGTTTCCTGGGTCAAAATTTATCCTCTTTTTAAACCAGAAACCTTCTTTCAAAATTCCTTTCCAAAACGTTGGTATTTTTTGATAGTTAAACCCAGAAATCGAAGAGCAAAATCTTAATCACTGATGTCATCCAGGGTTATTGTATTCAAACCTGTGTCCTCATTCGGTTCCATAGAAAAGCTCAGGAGCGCTGCGCAGCGCAGCACATTGTGCTTTGGGGCAGGAAGGTCAGCATTTGATCATAAATCTTCAAATCCTATTTGAAAACTGTGAAAGTTAAAGTACTCAGAGGAACAGTTTTGATAAACAGCTGTTGTTAGATAATAGCCACCATATGCATCCTACCACTTTTTAAGCAGGGTGGTCAGGGTATGCATGGGCCTGACTAGAAGTTGAATTGGTCACCCTGATCAACACTGCAAAATCCCAAACTACGAAAGGTAATTTAATGTGTCAGAGGCAGGATGTAGGTCAAAACTAAGTATTTTAGCTGTAATTTAATAGGCTGCTAGTGCTAAACAATAAAACAAGAACCTATGCACTCTCAGTGACATAACAAAAGAAACCTAATGTGCTGTTGCCTTTTTATTGCCCAAGGAAATATCCATACCAACATTTTCAGGCAGTACTGAGGTTTGGAGCACACATCATCATGAGCATTTAAAAACATTTGTGTGGATATTTTACAGGAGAAAAGACTTTGTAGTTTGAAGGTGTTTCTATACTTTGGAAAAGAGGGCCACCAGCTTTTGTATGGAACCAGCACTCAGAAAGTGTGACAGCTGAAGTGTAGGAACTAAAATTTTGGTTGTAGGTTAATTATGACTCCCTGCTTTAACCCCTGACTTTCCCTCAATCTGCTTGACAACAGCACAATACAGGACAACACTGAGCTCCTCATGGTGGCCTTGGTGAGCACTTTGCCACCCTTCTTTGGAAGAACACAGCTGTCACAAAATCGGTGCTGTTTTTGTAGTTTGTCTTTACTGTTTTTTCACATGGAACTACCTAAACCAGGCTCTGGATGTTGGAGCCCCGGGTTGAATTGTCTGGAACTGAAGCACACAAACAAGCACAGAAAACACAGAGCATGGTCAGCTTTAGTCCATGTCCTTCTTGCTTGGTTCAGATAGGGGTCATGAGATGTCATATATTATCTTTGTATAGAACAATAATGTTGACTCTTGACGTCTTGTGTTTCTCTGGAAATGTGCATGGCCACTGTTATGTTTCGAGGACCTGTTCATATATGTGGAATGGCTTTTTTATTTATTTTTGACTTACAATGTTTCAAGCACAACTAGAAGTGTGTTTCTTTCAAAGTTTATATTCTGCATTACAAGGGATTTTTAATTTGTCTTCAGGAAGACAAAACCTTTGAAAAAATAATATTGTAATGTATACCTTATAGATTCTCAGGTTTACGGAGATAATATATTACAGTTTTAAAAGCTTCCTTGCCATCACCTAGCTCACTACTTGTGGGACAGAAAACACATTTATTGTTTCAAAGTAACACCAGGAGCACTATAAATATATATCTACTGCATAAGCTGTTCACTAATAACTCATTGTGAGTTTGTATTCATGTCAGTTATATTACAGATGGATTTTTTGTATACTGTGCCAAATTTCAGTGCCATTTCCTACTTTAATTTGAAGTGTTCTTGCCTTCATGAGCATATTCAATGGTTTCAGCCATGTCACCACTGACCGTTTGCAATAGAAAAACATTTTTTTCTACCTGAAAATTGTACAATCAATGAAACTTGCTGTTTGTTATATCTGGAACAGTATTTTAACAGAAGTGTTCAAGCATTGTATGGATGTCACTACAGTATATATGTGTTTTTGTTACGCACATTTCCATATCTGTATAGTCTAGATAAATACTCAATACTGAATTTGTTCAGGGGTATGTGCAATTACAGATCCATAGAGGCATTATGAATAGACTGAAAAAAATACAATAACAGAGCTGCATATTAAACAATGTTTAACAGTCGTGGTTGTTTGTGTAGAAGTTATTCATGAGCTGGGGGTGTTGTTAAGGGTTGCAGAGGGTCACTCACAATGCACCGCTCACGCCAACACTGAAGGTCAAACTGACCTCATACACTCACATCATATCACTGTTCCTCAGGCAAATGTTCCACCAGCTCCAACACAGATATTGTGGATGGAGTGTGAGCAGAAGGCACTCAGTGATTGGTCGATGGCATAATGGAGTAAAATTGCTCTTTTATTTTTCAGGTATGAAACCAGAGATTGGTTTAAATTATAGCAATTAAGTAAAAGTGGGTAAGTAAGAACACGCAGCTAACTTAGTACTAACATTTTTCATTTCTTTTAACTATTGCAGATTTCTGAATCTGGCTGTAATAAATCAGCATAAGCTGTGGAAAAGGCAGCTGATGACCGCGCAAGTGTAAAGTCACAAAAAAACGGGCTTCTGCTTTCAAACACTTTGACACATTGATTGCATGGATGCTTGACCATCTTTACATAGATATACATGCATGTGGGCACATGTGGTTTAACTGCTGGTGTTTAGTATGGTACATACAATCACCAACATTGTGCTTGATAGAAGAATTTCTATATTTTTTGGGAGAATTTTGCCTAAAAGAGTTAAATTTCATGGAAAAATCAATAGAACAATGTTTGTTTTGTCAAAACACTGTGATGCATTTTCAGGCCCAGTGCTGCTTTGCCGTGGAACTGTCCAGTCCAAACCAGCCCCTGTGTGTCAGTGAACGTGCCCTCACCTTCCAACCTACAAGAAATCAAAACTTTCACACATCACAAATGATTGCATAACCAAAAGATAAAGCAAAATAACCTAACTGTGAATGATTAAAGTTACATTTCTGAATATTAATAGATAGTAATTTATAAAGAATAATCATGTTTTTCCAATGCAGGAACAATACATTTCTATCTTATCTTCAATATACTCAGAAAATATACTTATGTATACTTATGCTCTTAATGAAAAATGGAAACAAAGAAGTTACCTGTTCTTGTGAAACTGGCCTTTGTATGTGGAGCCATCAGGGAAGATGTATGTTCCTACGCCTTCATACATGTTGTCTTTGAATTCTCCTTCATATATGGCTCCAGAGGGATGCTGTAGGGTGCCTCTGCCATGTATCTGTGACACACACACATACACACAGACACACACAGCATGAGTTTATCACTATCCACAGAGAAAAAAAACAACCACTCATCAGAGGGTCTAAGACACCACACACAGGTTAATTCCTTACTTTGTCTTCATGCCACTCTCCAGTATAGACAACACCACCTGCTGAGGTGTGTTTACCAGTTCCACTCCTCACCAGGGCCCCTGATGTATCCCTGCTGCACTCCCCCTCTGTGAAGAAGTTGGCACAAAAAACTTATAAGACTGCAGTGGAAACGTGTTAAAGCTGTGTCATTATCACTTACCATATTTGTCTCCATTTGGGAAAATGTAGGACACTTTGACAGGCTCTTCCTCTGTTAAGAAACAGACATTTTCAATTACTTAAAGTACCTGACAGATGAACAGGCTTTTCCCATATTGGTAAAAAAAAATAGTTCCCTTTTGAATTTCATAGCAGGCGGAAACAAAGTAAATTGTGTGTGCCTGTTTGTGTGAGTGTGCTGGGTGTTTAAAATCAAATTTTCACTATAACACCCCACCAGACATCCGTGACAGCTTCCCCACAGCCGGCAGATGGCTGTCAGAATGCGACAATGAAGGCTCTGCACTCCGCCACAGGCGTCTAAAATCCTCAGAAATTGATTAGGAAGTTGTGGAAATGGCACAACCTAACTAGACGCTGAATTTTCGCACTAAGACACTTTAAAAAATGATAGAATTGTTTACCCTAAATATACGCTCTGCTCTCTGTGTTGTAGCGCGACGCTCACGGCAGTTACCATGGTTACAAGCACTGATAGTGCTGTTTTAAGGGGGCAAAGTAAAGAAGTGTTTCAGTTATGTCGTCAGATCTTTAATTAGTCCAGTAACATAAGACATATCCCAAAAAGAAGTGGGGAAAACTTTAAAAAAATAAAATAAATAAATAAATGACAAAAGTGCGAGAGGTGTTGGACGCTTACGTCAGCATATACCGGAAAAGAATCTTTGAACCCTAATTTTGGACCAATCAAAATGAAGCAAGCTGCCGGTTGACGGAACGGCTGTCTCAGGTTCGTTCACGTTTGTTTTCAAAGTAAAGTTTTAAAGTTGCTCTGTAGTGAATTCCACTAATATTTTGACACATTTCGTGGTATAAAAAGGCACCTGAAACTCTCTCCGTGACATATAAACAGATTCCTCCCACCGGCGTGTTAAGTCAGAAGAAAGGAGAGAGCTAACACTTAGCCGGTTAGCTAGCTGAATCAGTACACACTTCACTGACTGTCGTGTCGTTAGTCCAGGATGCACAACATGAACCACTTTTATCCTTAATTACACAAACCTCAGCTTGTTTTTGTTCAGCGTGCTAAGCAGACACTTTTCAGAGAGACAGGCGTGAAGCTGGATGGTCATCGCCCTGGTTGGGTTGTTGGTCTGCGTGCTCAGTTTGGTTGCATAATTGTAGCCAGCAGCAGTGTGTGTGTGTACGCGTGTGTCAGCCGCGGTGTGTGTGTCAGCCACCATCTCATTACACGGACTTGAACTGAAGTGCCACAACAAGCTACCCCACAAGCTCTGTGTGCAGCAGTGGACCTCCAGGACCCGTCTGCCTCACAGCAGCTCTCTTTAAAGTGTATCCTGCAGTATCAGATCGGAGGATTTATTTAAACTTTATTTTTTAACATTTTCCTTGCAGATTTTTTGATGCAATGAGAGGACACCTCGTTGAACGTGAGTATACATTAGTCTAAAAGTGGTCTATTTAAAGCAGCCCATGATGTGTTTGGTTACACTGCTGTGAGGCTGATGAACAATTAACTGTGACTGAATTATTTTCACAGAGACATGAGTGGAAGGAGAAGAGGTGGAAAGCCGAACAGAGGAGGGGGGAGGTTCAACAAGCCAAGAGGAGGTGGTGGTGGAGGTGGAGGAAGGAAAGGAGGAGGTGGTGGTGGTGGTGGTGGAGGAGGTGGAGGTGGAGGAAGGAAAGGAGGAGCTGGTGGCTGGGATGATGATGATGATTTCAGCCTTGATTTTGGACCCCCTCATTCAAGCAGGTTTGTTTTCGCTGCAACAGAATTATCTATAACATCAGAAATGTGGTGTCCCTATTAGGGCCCAACCATATGGATTTTTTGGGGGGCCGATACTGATTATTAGTGGGGAAAAAAATCAGAGAACAGATTAATCGGCTGATTTTTGAATTTTTTTTTATGAAGATATATATATATATATATATTTGCACAGTATACTAAATACTGTAGATATACTGTAGGCTCCTGCTCTTCACGCCAACAGGAAGACCCACTGATCAAACTCGGACCAGAAAAGCGTTTTCAACTACTCTCTGCATTCTCTGCATTTTATTTATGAAAATATCGGCGAAAATCGGCGAGTTTTGGCCATTACCGATTAGTCTCAAATGGGCTAAAATTGTCCGATTTAATCGGCTCGCCAATAAATCGGTCGGGCCCTAGTCCCTATATCAGATCGTTTTCTTCATCCTCTGTCTCTCTGTCTCTCTCTCTGTTTACCTGGCACTTCCGCCTCCAGACCTGGCAGAGGACAAAGTGGGGGCGGCAGTGGCAGACATAAAGGTGGCAGAGATGGAGGTAGAGGAAGGGGGGCTAGAGATCGAGACAGGGATGGCAAAGCTCTCCCAAGATCCCTGGCAAGGACAAGGACATGTCCAACCTCTGGGGGCAGCATGAGGCCAGAGGTGAGCACCATGCCCTTGCAGAGGATCTTCATGACTAATGACGCTCAAGAACAACTCAAGGAGCTGCTGCGAGAGCTGCAAACCCAGGACCTTGATGACCCTTATGAGTATGTAAATTCTAAAGAACAGTTATCAAATAATCTGAATCCCCAAAAGGATGAATTCTAGAAAATGACTTTGTCAAGATTAACTGATGTCCTCATTCACATCATCCTCTGTGCTTCAGTGAATCTGGTTCAGACTGTGTGGAGGGAGAAGAAGAAGAATTTGATGAGTTGGACCACCGTGAGGATGGCCAATTTTGGGCCACTAATGATGAGTCTGTGGAGAGGGCAGAGAGCCCAGCAGATGAGCCATATGAGTCTGGTGATGAAGGGTCTACGCCTGAACCTGTCATCTCTTTATTTGCAATAGGTAAACTCTGCAGGTAATGTACAAATGTATTTCTTTTGTTCAATATTGTAGCGGTAACACTTGTCATTACAGCTGTGTTAATACCAACACCACCGATAAGTTGAAAGGTGGTCGTGAAGCATAAAAAAGGTGGCCTCTGGCACATTAAAATACATCTTTTCCATTACACGCACTCTTCTTGAATATGCACATTTTAATGGGTTTAAAATTCAGTTCTCCATGGTGAATGTCATAATTTATTGGCTGACATTTGCAGAACACGGATGAATACTACACTCTGCCCAGCAGTGCTGAGTGCACTTGAATACATATAGAGCAGACAAATGGGCATGTCTCTCTATCATAATGATGCCCATGTTGTGTTTTTGCGAACCGCGTGATCTAAAATTATTGTAATAAATCAGCCTTTTTACATGTGGATTGATTATTTATTTATTTATTTATTTATTATGTTTTTATTGTGTTTTTATGCCCTGTACAGTGTCCTTGAGTGTTCAGAAAGGCGCTTTTAAATAAGATGTATTATTATTATTATTTACAAAGTGCTATTAGGTGTAGAAATTTACACCAAATAATGCATCAATTTTAATGCTGTAAGTTACTGGCCTGCCCCCCAAAAAACAACCTGTTCTTCTTCTTCTCAAAGAGTAGCTTATTACAGAGCTAGCAAAATGTCTCCAGTCATATCTCATGTTAAACATTTTATGGTTATAATTTTAAAGCATTTGAAATCAAGATATTTAAAAGTATTCAATAATATGAAATAAAAACAGCTTCATGTTATTCTTGTATGACACTCATAACTGTGGTATTGTTCAGCTGTTGTGAAAGCCAATCTCTAATTTGCTCTAAAAATGTGTTTTTTAGATTACCCCATTCTCAGCTAATGGAGTCTGTATTCAAATGGCAAGAACCATTATAAGAACCTCTCTGTTTCTCTAGCCTTCTTGAATCTAAACCCAGTGTTATTGTTTCTATGCTGTTGTGAGTCAAAATACTGAGCTGGATAAACGTTCACGTCCCCACAGAACTTTTTATTTCCTCTTCTTTCATCTGTGCAGGTTTGGATTTGACAGAGAGCGCAGTAAGCAAGCACTGGAGTCCGGAAAAGGGGAATTTGGCACCACTTTGGAACAGCTCCTTTACCAAGTTTTTAGTGAACGCTTCGGCCAGAAAGCACTGTCCCTGGATGGCCTGGAAAGCGTGCCTATGGACGAGTGTTTAAGCCAGAGGCAGGAGGAAGCTCTGGCTCTAACTGCCATTTACGGGGAGCGCTTTGATGAGTGTATCGCTAATGCAGTCTGGACTATAACCCTGGACCTGCCGTTCCTGTCAGAGAACGCTAACAAGAATAGTGATCGATTTCAGAGTAGAAGTGGTGGAAGAGCTCTCTGCAGGTTTTTCGGGAGAGGAAAACCTTGCCGCTTTGGGGACAAGTGCAAGTTTGAACACCAGCTACCAGCTAAAGGGAGGTCTGGAGCTGGTTCCCCGGACCTGAGTGGCCCAAGTCAGCCCGGCTTTAGCAGCTATTCTCCTCCTGAGTATGAACTACATATCCGATTCCCTAAAGGAAACCGCTATCCTTTCCAGGCTCTAATTGTGGCCTTCAGTACCACAGACGAGTCCATCGGAGCTGCAGGGAGGCTCAGCGTGACGGAGAGATTATTTGGAGAAGCACTGACTGCAGCAAAGAACGGCGAGCCAGTTGTTTATACTCTGATCTCCATATGTGAGGATGAAGACACGATGAAGGAACTGTTAGCAGTCAGTCATCACAAATACAGCACGCCGCCACCTGTTATTGTCGTTCCCCCTCCTCCTCCTGCTATAGCAAAGAGTAAGAGCACGAAGAGCAATGCCTCTGAGGAAAGCAGGGGTAGCAGCAGCAGTAATCCCACAAACAGCAGAAGGATTGTCCCGCCTGTCAACCAGAAACCTGTAAATGGTGAGTTAAAAGATCAGTTATCACTCCTCAGTCAAATATTTTTGTTTCAATCCCATAATTTCTGTCTTTAAAAGTAAAAGATACAACAGAGGCAGATGAGCCGGATGACCAGGATGAAGAAGATGAGGATGAAGCTGTCCCTGTTGAAAGTGAGAGTTATGTGAATCTGAGGAAGAAGATGGTGAATAAGCACAACATGAAGCTGGATAACGTCCTGCAGGAAAGTAACAAGCTGTGTCGAGAGTTTCAGAGGAAGCAGGTAAAATGAGCCTGATAATAAGATGCTGTCATTATATTTGATCTTACATTAACTCCCCTCTCATTAGTGTTTTTGATTCATTGCTCTCCTGTCATCCTTTCATGCACACAGTCATCCAGGCGTTTCAGGTCTATGCTGGAACAGAGGAGGAAGCTGCCGGCTTGGCAGGAGAAAGAAAACATCCTCGACCTGTTGGATAGGTGCCAAGTGCTGGTAGTCAGCGGGATGACGGGGTGAGTCACACAGAGCAGCATTAAGCATTGTCATATTCAGGAACACTCAAATAGAGGACATGCTATTTATAGCAAAGCAGAAAAAGGGAGAAAAAGAAACCTCGCTATTAAATCTGAGGAGGATGTATGCAGAGTCATATCTGAAGAGGATATCATCTTTTTTGATAAAGGAGAGTATAAATCAATCAGACAGGATCTTTAATCTGATCTGATTATCATTAACTCATCACTTAGATCTCCCAAATTCAGGCCCCAGCTGTAAACTGATATTTTAAAAGAGAAAAATGAAGATTGAACACAGAAAATAAAAACAAACTCTGTCCGAGTTCAAGGTGCCACATCGTAAACTCTGTCTGACTGAATGTCTGACTTACAGCTGGGGTTAGATGAGGCTGCGCGTTGGTGCACTTGTTAGAGCTGTTGCTTCACATCAAGAAGACACCTGGTTTGAATCCCCCTGTTGGGGGCCTTTCTGTGTGGAGTGTACATGCTCTCCTCATGGGTTCTCTCTGGATTCTGTCCCACAGTCCAGAAACATGCCTGACAGATAAATTGGCGTGAGGCTGGTTGTTTGCCTCTATGTGACCGACAACCTTTTTGTGTTGTACTCTACCTCTTGCACTATGACACCTGAGTTAGGCTGCAAGTGACTCTGAAAGGGAAAAGATGGACAGATGAATGGGTTTATTTATACAAACCCCTCAGTGGTACTACATGTGTTCCGAAAGAATATCCTTGAACCTGGCTTTAGCGTTAACTTTAGGTTCTCAGTTCTTTCCCACTTTGTTATTAGTGAGGGACTGAATCTTTGTATTTTATCACACACAGATGAGGTATTGGAGAATAAGCAATTTCTAACTTTTCGGCCTGTTGATTACATTTATTCCAAGGACGAGTTTATCATCTATTTTTCTTCTGCAGTTGTGGTAAGACCACTCAAATCCCTCAGTTCATCCTTGACTCCACTTTGAGCGGACGAGCAGATGAGGTGGCAAACATCATCTGCACTCAGCCACGCCGCATCTCCGCCATCTCTGTGGCTCAGAGGGTGGCGCAGGAGCGGGCGGAGAATCTGGGGAACTCAGTGGGCTACCAGATACGCCTGGAGAGCGTTAGGGTACTGACACGTCCTTCATGTCTAAGACTCAACAGTCAGTTTGTGTTATTTTTTAGATTTCATATTCCAACTCTTCATCTCTGACTACTCTTTAGTCGTCTGCCACCAGACTGCTGTACTGCACTACAGGAGTGTTGCTGAGACGACTGGAGGGCGAGGCAGACCTCAAAGGCGTTACACATGTCATTGTGGATGAAGTGCACGAGCGAACAGAGGAGAGGTGAGATCAAACAAATGAAGTTATTCTTACAGAATTTTCTTCACTTGTTTTTACCATGGCAGAACAGTTTAGTTTAAGTATTTTGTCTTCTTTTCTTTTTTCAGTGACTTCCTGCTGTTGGTTTTAAAGGACCTAATAGCTCAAAGGCAGGACCTGAAGATCATTCTGATGAGTGCAACTCTTAATGCCAACCTCTTCTCTGAATATTTCTATAACTGTCCCACCGTCCACATACCAGGTAATCAACAAACTGTGGGATCTTGCTTTAGATATTCGCATGTTTGACACCGTAAATTGATTGTTCAGTCCATTTCTCTGACTCCAGGGCGGACTTTTCCCGTTGACCAATTCTTTCTTGAGGATGCGATTGAAAAGTCCCGGTAAGTACATCCCATCTTTACTTCAGATAATGTTTCAGCAAATTCTCCTGATTGATCTAGTTTTAGATATTAACAACCCAAGCATGAGGGAGACGCAACAAGTGTGGTGGGGGCGACAAAAAGGCTCAGATCTTAAATACAATGAATTTTTCCAGTTATGTCATTGAGGACGGCAGCCCTTACACACGCTCAGGGAAACAGAATTCGTCTTCCACAAGTGGACAAGGAAGTAAAGCACATCCAAGAGACATGGTGGACAACCTTGGTGATGATATGTGGAACTTCATGTCTTTCTGTAAGAAGGACTTTGTCAAAGACTCAGTCCCAGACCAGCAGCTCGGCCTGCAGGAGCTCACACTCAGATACAAAGGTGAGTGACACAGAAAGTACCGATCTGTTCTATGAACTGCATATCCTCCTGCGTCATACGATAAAGCGGACAATAACATGCAACGGTGTGTTCTGCTTTTGATGTAGATACTAAGAAGTCTGTTTTGAAGACGATGGCAGCAATGGACATGGACAAGATCAACATGGACCTGGTGGAGAGTCTGCTGGAGTGGATTGTGGACGGGAAACATGGCTACCCTCCAGGTGAGACACACCCCTAAACGGTTAATTTAATCTCATCATGTTGATTTCAAAACTGGAACGTCCAACACAGACTTTTAAATCTTGATGTAACATTTTAGATTTCTGCATACAGGTGCAGTGCTCGTGTTTCTGCCGGGCTTGGCTGAGATTAAGATGCTTTATGAGCAGCTCAAGTCCAACAGGATGTTCAACAACAGAGGCACAACCAGGTCTGTTTCTACAGATGTTTTACTGAGAAAAACTTATATCTTCCTATTATTTTTGGTCTGGTTTTGTAGTTTTATCTGTTCTTGAAAGGTTATGAAGGCAGTACATAAACAAACATTAGAAATTAGTGCAGGGCATCAAAACTACACAGAATAAATCTCTATAATTTGTATATACAGCCGATTTATCTTTAACCTCCTTATTTCAGCACTTTTATAAAACAGGTTTTAATGTGACATTTTTTAATCCAGTGATCAAGTAGTAAGGAACACTAATACTTGCTTCTTGCACAATATTAACTTTGCTCTAATGTGTTTCGCACCCATTAGGTGTGAGGTGTACCCTCTCCACTCAACCTTGTCCAACGAGGAGCAGCAGGCAGTCTTCAGCCGACCTCCAGATGGTGTCACAAAGATCATCATCTCCACCAACATCGCAGAGACCTCGGTAACCATTGACGATGTGGTATATGTCATTGACTCTGGCAAGATGAAGGAGAAAAGGTGACGTTTTGCTAAGCTCAGAGCAGAAACGATGGAGTTAAACAGTCCATTCATTTCTGCCTTTTGTTGAACAGTTTGTTTTTGTAAAGTCACACGCCTGAATTCTCTTTTGGTTGTACCCCCAGGTACGATGCTTCTAAAAGCATGGAGAGTCTAGAGGACTCGTGGGTGTCTCGGGCCAACGCAATGCAGAGGAAGGGTCGAGCGGGTCGTGTGGCCTCGGGGGTCTGCTTCCACCTCTTTACCAGCCACTGCTTCCAACACCAGCTGGCCGAACAGCAGCTGCCTGAAATCCAGAGAGTGCCTTTAGAGCAGCTCTGCCTCCGGTAGATCCATCTGTTTTCTGTTTGCATCATGACAACCTTCGTCTTCTTTGTGAATGCAGTTAGAAGAGGCTAATGCATAACATGCCTCTATAGAATTTTGATTAGAGTTTTGTCAGTAGTCCCTCTCAACAAGCCCCACTTATCTTACAGTGTCCAGTTTGGTTTTGAGAAAGGACGTCCCACTTTAAGTATTTACTGTTTCCCTCATCAGAATCAAGATCCTGGACGTGTTTGCTGAGCGGACGCTGGAGTCAGTTTTCTCTCGCTTAATTGAGCCCCCGGCTATGGGAAGCTTGGATGCAGCCAAGCAGCGTCTGTGTGACCTGGGAGCTCTGACTCCAGACGAAAAGCTGACTCCACTGGGCTACCACCTGGCCTGCCTGCCTGTGGACGTCCGAATCGGAAAACTCATGCTGTTTGGTGCCATCTTCCGCTGCCTCGACCCAGCGCTCACCATCGCTGCCAGTCTGGCTTTCAAATCTCCATTTGTAAGAAAGTGTTTGTTGTTAATGTACCATAAGTGGTGGTGGGAAATAGTCTTTAAACACATTGCTTTCTCTAACCTGGTGTGTGCTTTGTTTTCTAGGTTTCCCCGTGGGATAAACGAGAAGAAGCCAATGAGAAAAAACTGTCCTTTGCTGTGGCCCAAAGTGACCATCTAGCATTGTTACAGGCATACAAGGTTCTACACTGACTTGTGGAAAAACATACTTAAAAGCTGTTTATTTCTACTTAGGCTGGTTTGGCTTTAGAAAGGATTGATGAGACGGATTATCCCTCTCTTGCAGGGTTGGTGCTGTGCTGCAAAAAATGGCAACCAGGCCGGCTTCCTCTACTGCAGGGAGAACTTTCTGTCATGGAGAGGCTTACAGGTCCAGCAGTATTAAATTGAAACTCCAAAATTTGTGGGGTGGAGGTGGGGGGTGCTCCTATTCCACCTTAAATAATTTATTTATTTTTGGCAAAATATTTTTCTGTGTACAGGAAATCGCCAGTCTGAAGAGGCAGTTTGCTGAGCTGTTGTCTGACATTGGCTTCATTAAGGAGGGACTCAGGGCCAGGGTCATAGAGCGCATGAGCTCCAAAGGGACTGATGGTGTTCTGGAGGCGACAGGCCCTGAGGTAACAAACACATGCATCATGCATCACGCATACAGGGTGTATTTTTTATATTTAAAATAATAAAATAAAAATAGATTTGAGGCTCTCTTTGGTCTTTTATTTTATATTGGAGGAGTGGTTGAGACTTACTCGGTTATTTCCATCCACTGGTGAATGAAAAATATGTTCAAAAGCCTGTCTGTGGTTGGTTTGCAATCACTGCCAAAAACCCCAATTAAGATTTGAAGGCCATCTGAACCAAAAAACTGAACCTCAAGGAGGTCAAAAGTAAATACATGACAAAAGATTCAAGGCAAAAACAAAAACAGACCCAGTTTTTTGGTTATTTCTTCAGGTAACCCTAGACAGGTTGAATCAAACTTTGATCTATGTTCGATTTATGAAAGATTTTAGCTCTCAGTTGATATTACCAATAATCCTTTTTCATACTGATAACTTGTTTCCTTTATTTTAGGTAGTTACAGATAACTGAGAAAAAGTGTTTCACAGGCTTTATACGTGATAAAATGTTACTTTCCACATGTGGCGTAACTTAGAGAGTATTTATTCTAATTATTCCTTTTTCTCTTTGGTCAAGGCCAACTTGAACTCAGAAAACATCCGACTTATGTCCGCCATGCTGTGTGCCGCCCTCTATCCCAACGTGGTCCAGGTCAGTCATTGAAACAAGAAATGGAAGCCAGTGAGGAGTATAAAGCTGTCTCTTACCTCTTTAGTTAGTAAGCTACTCAGTGTTTCAATATTTTATTTAGGTACGAGCTCCTCAGGGGAATTACAAGATGACCAGCAAAGGAGCGATGAAGATGCAGCCCAAAGCAAACGAACTGCGCTTCATGACCAAGAATGATGGCTGTGTGCATGTGCACCCCTCCTCTGTCAACTACACAGTAAGAAACGAGACAGAACAGCTAACCTTGAACTCCATTGCTAGTTAGGTTACCGAGCCTCATGACTTTTCTTTGTGCCCCAGGTCCGCCACTATAACAGCCCCTACCTGGTTTACCACGAGAAGGTGAAAACAAGCCGTGTCTTCATAAGGGACTGCAGCATGGTGTCGGTTTACCCGCTGGTCCTGTTTGGAGGTGGCCAGGTCAACATGGAGCTACACAAGGGAGAGTTTGTCATCTCACTGGATGACGGATGGATCCGATTTGCTGCTGCCTCTCATCAGGTCAGGGAGGAGAGATAACTGAGATTTAAGAGCTCAGATTTATGTCGCGTCACAACAGCAGCTAAGATTATCTTTGTCTTCAGTTCATCTTTTTGCATATCTTTGCCTGAAATGTGGTGACACTGTGTCACTTTTAATTCCACATAGATATGGATCCAGACTTTTCAATAGATCATTTTTAAGTTCACCATCTCTCTGGGAAGTAGATATTTTATCCATTATTATTAAGAATATGAATGATATAATTTGAACAGTGTTAGCCACTTAATATAACTGTGGGGATTTTGAGGGTCTGGCAGTTTAGAGTCCCTGCTCTTTCATCATGCTTGTGTCTGTGTGTGTTTGTGTTTGTAACACAGGTGGCAGAGCTGGTGAAAGAGCTGCGCTGGGAGCTGGACCAGCTGCTGGAGGACAAAATCAGGAACCCGAGCATAGACCTGTGCAGCTGCCCCCGCGGCTCCCGTATCATCCACATGATAGTGCACCTCATCACCACACAGTAACGCTGCTACTCAACACACACGTTATCAACCTTTAGTGTCAACCCTGCAGGCTGAAATGCATGGAGCCATGTGGTTAAAATGTGTTTTTTGCTTCTCACTGCCATCTAGGGATTTGTTATGACACATTAAACCATCAGCTGGGGGTGAAGTGAGGTCACCTGGTTGGGGTGCTGCTACACATCACCCTCCTGCCACGTGACCCTTAAACACCTGTGTTAGTTTACATGACAACAGCTATTGCTATGGCTGCACTGAAGCAAATATTGCCTTTACACATGGCTCTCTACAGGTGATCAACATTATTGTAATTGCTGGAATAAAGTGCTTCCTGCTGTTTTCATGAGATCTATTTTGACAGGATTGAAATGCTAAAGTTGAAAAGTTTTAGTGTCATGTAACCGTATGTGCAGTAAATTGGCACTCAGAGAATTGCTGATGTCACACTTGTTTACAATGTGTTTTTATTTAAGATGTGTGTTTGTCTCACAACTGAGGACTTTGATGAGTTCATATTGGATTCCTTCTTCTTCTTCCGCTGTGTCATGTTGTGTGAAAATTTGTAATGCATGAGTGGAATATCCAAGAGCTTCTGCAATCTGCATGGTACTTAGTTGTTTTACATTTACTGAATGTATTCAACTGTAACTATGATGTCAGTACAATTTCAAAATGTGAATGCAAGGGCTTTTTGAATCAGGATAATTTGGTGAGAATTGCCAAAGAGTTATAATGCTTTTTGTTTCTACAAAATTCCACAGCACAGCTCACAAAAAAATAAAAATGGAAGGATAGTTGGCTGTTTTTTTAATATTTTTTTTTAATCAGAGTTCTATAGTATATTAAACTCACTCCTCATGCACTTATTTTGGCTGCTTCATGGTGTGTTTGAAGCCTCGCTGCACCTGGGGGGGCAGCGAAAGAATTTACAAGCTCATGGGAGAAGCCAGCCTATTCATTCATGAGCGAGTCTGCTCTGTCTCTAAGACAACAGAATGTAAACAAATGGAGTATCACTGTCCTTGCTGAAGCCTTTCAGTTGCCACATACTTCAGTGCCAATCCCAGATCTGGTAAGAAACAGAATTATTTTAACGTTTTTGTTCCGTAGTTTTTTGTGTGGATGTGTTTTTATACCACCGCCATCAAATCAATCTTACTTGCAAGAACAAATCTACAGTTTGATAAGTTTACCTTTACAATTTTACAGATGGGTCGATGATATGTCAATATATTGGAAGTGACCGTGACAATTTCTACTATGGTAAATATATATACGTTAATTATTAACTTTAAATACAATATATACACTTTTATTTAGTTCAAGAGAAGAAAACAAAAATGTATTACAGACTTTTTTTGTGTATTTCAAGCCCCCTAAATACAGGAAATCAAGGTCTCACAGTTCACGGCCAGCAAAGAAGACAGGGAGTCCAAAGACCCCCCCAAAAAGGTCCTCTAGTGCCAAATCCACCAAAACTGAGGTTGACATCCTCAGCCCAGCAGCCATGGAGAATCTCCTCTATATTGCCCATAATGCAGGAGACTGCCTGAAGTTCAGAGGGTTTGGATGGCAACATTCAAATAACAAGAAGAAAAAGAAAGGAGCCAAGCGAAAGAAGAAAAAGTAGAGAATTTTGGCCAAAAGTAAAATTTCCTTCTTTGGTTTACAGACGTTTCTTCTAGATGCCTTAATAATAGCACCACCTGGTGGACTTCTTTTGAATAATCACCCAAGAACTTCCAGCAGCCGGAACCAAAACATCAATTACTTCTTCCCTACAGTCAAAAACAGGATTGCAAAAACATGCTAGTAAAACTTTTTATTTCAGCACCTTTTATTTGAAACTGAAAGAATTAGAATTGTTTCATAAAAAGTTTGGCAGTTTAACAGGTCAATTGGAAATGTGAAGCAACTTTTCTCAGCTTTGTGCAACTGTGTGGTCTATTACTATTGACTTTGGAGAACATTATACATGAACAAGTGGAAATGAAAACAGCACAGTGCATTCCATTAAAGGCCAGCCAACAGTGCCATAATACTGGACCTCAACTTATCACACTGCTAAGCTGGAAATTCTCTTAATCCAGTCCTTGCACAACTGATCTTATAAAAAATAGGCTTAACTGAACGTGCCTCTAACACTAAAGGAAGAAACAAAGCAGTTCCAGGCACTGGTAATATTCTCATACAAATTTTACATTATCAATTCTTGTAGCAAATATTTACTCATTGAACAGTAACCCTGTAAAATAAATAGTTTCTCTGCAGACTCTGTCTCTTCTTGGTTGTAACATGGTCCCACTTTGGTCACTCTGGGGGCTTCTTTTTGGCCTCCACGTCTTTCTTAAATGCATCAATTTTCTTGGCTATGTTGGGAACCTGGAGGGAGAAGCAATCAGAGTTCAAATGGTCTGATGCAGAAATACAGTCACAAACTAAACCAAAGGTGTCAAACTCGAGGCCCAGGGCCCAAATCTGGCCAGTGGAACAATTATATCTGGCCAACAAGATCATATATTTGTATTTTTATTGGCCCGTCAATATGAAGCCTGCAGATTTCCTCCAGTATAATAATGTAAACTTTAGCACCATCATTTAAAATACCCTTAATAAACCACAAAAATCAGGGAAATTAAAGGGTACAGAAGACTCATGATATTTGGTGTTTGATTTCATGTTTTCAATTTTGCATTTCAAGATTACAAGCCAAACATGACTGGATTTTTTTATTTCATGCTTTGTTTTGTTTTACTCAGTATTTAGACTTGTTTCATTTTTATACTTTAGATTCCAGTTTTAAATTTTAAGTCATATTTTGACCTTTTAAACCTGATTTCAACGTTCTGCTCATGTATTTGCTCTTTAACTGCATTATTTTTCTATTTTTAATATCCTGCTCTGATCTTTTGAACTAATAAAAATAGAATAAAAAATTTCTTCTCTTCTCTTTTTTTATCATATTTTAATTTCCAAATGAGTTATAATCATTGCTATTTTTGTTACATATTTTTTGAAAAGCAGGTTGACAGTTTTGGTGAAATGTTGACCCTCTTTGGCCCTTAGGTTAAACCTAAATCCAGATTTTGGCCCTTGCTGTGGTTGAGTTTGACACCCCTGAACTAAACTGATCACACTAAAACATTTTTTTGCAGTGAAGCCAACCTTTAAGGTCATAATAATGAATTACAATTGAAACTTTTAAAACTGATGTTCATAAAAGGTTGTTATTAGGTTAATTTGTTTACACCCTGCACCAGTAAGGAGGCTCAGTAATGGATCATTGAGTTGATTAATCGTTAAATCAATGTGTCATTGCTGAGGAATGAAAAGCTCCTTCACCACCTGCTAAGCCGGTCCTGGCTTATGCCACAGGGCGTGGCAGAGTCTGGCTTTTATGACAGGCAGATAACTTGATTGTATTATAATTCAGATAGATTTTCCACTAGACTTACATCATAGTTCTGTGCCAGGTACATCCCCACGACATTTCCCAGGGTGAAGCCAGCCTGGTGTAGAAAAAACAAACCACATGAGAGGGATAGAAACTTCACTAACAAAGTACTGCCTAGTAACTTTCATGGTATCACTGCTGTTGTTTGGGTTTTGCACAAACAGTCTGTGGTTTTACTCAGTGACATTCACATTTCTCTCAAAGATACTCCTTAATGAATAACACCAGAGATGAAGTTCACTCATGCAAAAGTAAAGACAGAAGAACTGCTGAACTCAAGCTCTGTTACTGTAAGCCACATTAGCTTTCTTTAGCATCTTTCAGCGCCCTTTAAAACGTCATTAACAGGCAAAAGTACGCCATATAAACTTACCAGGAATTGAAGCATGCTGAAATTATTAAACACTGGAAACCACGGACTAACTGACTGGCAAAGTCAGGTAGTACGTTAAAGGTTAGACGAGGCAAATCAACCACCTCACGGCCGAAGGAGCTAACCTGTCATCAACAATGCGTACACGCATGCGCGAGAATAGCAGCCCATCGCGTTATCATCGGAAGCATTGAATGTAGTCTTTTTCTCAGCCTGAGCGCTACCAAGGACGAACGCGGCAACTACAACTCCCAGCGCTGCGAACACTCTGTCGTTCTTCAGTGGGTGTTGTTGCAATGGTGGTGTCGGTGGGACATTGAATGACTTTGGCTCCATCGCGAAATTGGCAATTTTATTCATATTATTCTTGAACCGCGGGCATGGAGGCTCTTATTCCCGTTATAAACAAGCTCCAAGATGTTTTCAACACAGTGGGGGCGGATATCATACAGCTGCCGCAGATAGCAGTGGTGGGGACACAGGTAAATGCCCTGACTGCTCTGAATGTAATTTAGACACAGCGGCTGTCAAGCTAGCTCGTTAACCTTGCTTTGCTGTGATTGATAGAATGTACAGAGGGAATATTACTGGTCTTATAATATTCAGAAATGTAAAAAGTATGCAAAATGATTTCACGAAGAAGCCTCTGTGCAGCTCTGCAGTACTGAATATTGAGCTGGACTGCAGCAATCCTTGTATGCCAAGTCTTCTCTGGCACCAGCTGTTAATCTATTTTCTATCTTCAATCAGGGCTATTTCAAGAGACACATCTCCGCACCACTCACCTCCGTCAACCATAGACTGGTCAAAGCCATAGACTGTATATAGAAGAGTGTATACAGTCTATGGTCAAAGCATGCTGCTGTTAGCTCTGCACCTGACCCTGCTTGGTCAGAAGTGAGGGCCAGAGATGCCTGATCTGGTAAATGTAGTCCTGGGTTTATCCTCTGTTTTACTCATGTCTCTGCACTCCTTTTGTGTCTCCAGAGCAGTGGTAAAAGTTCAGTCCTTGAAAGCCTTGTGGGTAGGGACCTTCTGCCTCGTGGGACAGGTATCGTAACCAGGAGACCTCTCATCCTCCAGTTAGTACATGTGGATCCTGGAGATGCGAGGAAGGGTGATGAAAGTGGTAAGTACCAAAAAAAAAACCCTCTGATCTCAGCAGTGTTTTACACAACAGACTCCACTCAGACCTTGCCTCAATACTTTGTCAATATATTCCTGCATATAAACCAGCAAAATTTTCAGATTGACCATGTCTGTAGGGTGGGAGAGATATCTGTAGGAATAAGGCCCATTGTGAAAGAAGGGGTTTAATTTTCCAGTTTTAAAGTTCTGTCCCTCTCATTGTCTTTTTGATACTTGCAGATGCTGGTGTGACAAAACACTGTGCTTCACAAAGGTGCATTAGTACATGTGTCCACCTGGATTAGCTCTGTAGTTCTTTCCCTTTTTAGAGCCACACCTGTAATTCAAGCTGCTTTAACCCTGAGACCAGTAACTCTTGTCAGATGTCCTTATGATAGCTACCCTTACTTAGCCTCCTCCTCTATTGTGTAGTTTTACATTAGGTGGTAATAGTAAGTATATGTGATTGCTCATTTGGAGAACACTTGGGTATGGCTATAACTAAATATGTCTGTTTATATTTCACAGGCAGAGAGGGGGAAGAGTGGGGCAAGTTTCTGCACACAAAAAATCAGGTAAGATTTTTTGATACAAAAGAAAAAAATATAACTATGGCTCATGCTAATCCACATAATTTTTGTGTTTGTTTGCAGATCTACACAGATTTTGATGAAATCAGGCAAGAAATTGAAAATGAAACGGAGCGAATATCAGGAAATAATAAGGTGAGATGGTTGGTTGAGTCACTTTTGCATATTTTCTTACGCAGATGTTACAATGTTACTGAAGTAGTAAGTTCAAACCAACTACTAATGAAGCGCCTCAAAAGATGCGTTCTGGAGGAGAAGTAGCAAAAAGACGTCTTGGTCCATGAAACACAATGAAACTTTTAGGTTATTCCCATAAACACAGTTCCCAGAGTATCATGAGTGAGTGTTTATTCACAGTTTAAAAGCCCTTTATGACCTGATTAGAAGTCTCTGAGAATAGAGACCCTGCCTCATATAATAAGCCTCTTTTTGATAAAAATAAAAAAGCCTCAGTGTCCCATTCTTAACTCAGTTGATGACCTGAGTCAAACCTTAACAGTGTAATGAAATAGGACTAACTTGGTGGGCATTTATGCTGCTTGGGGATTAATTTTAATCCTCAAATTTCAGCTGAACTGCTGACTCAGCCTTTAATACTAGCTAAACTGAAAAGCAATCACCGTAGACAGCAGTATCTCTTTAAGTAGCTGCGTCTCTGCCTGGCAGTACAGGGTAGTTACAGACAAATCCCATGAATAACTGAAAGTGAAAGAGCCACATTTATTGCAGTGTCATCTACCTTTGATAAGTGCATGCCGAGTAAATGCTGCCTCAAGAGGTGAATAATTTTTTACTTTGACCATCGCATGATACTAGGTAGATCCAGAGGCGTTTTTAGCTGCTTTATCAGTCGCAACATACTTTAACTGTGGATAAACACAAGCCCTTACTTGGTGAGGAGTCCCTCTTTGTAACTCTGGCTGTGCAGAGGATAAAGATACTCTTCTGAACTTTTATAATCATCTGTAACTTTGGCCTCCGCTATATGGTGAAGTTTCTTTTTTCATTTTCTCCATTATGTAATCAGGTCGTTGCTGGTGTCTCATGTGTAAGATCTAAATACAGTTGCGGTCACATGTTTTAGTCATGTACCAGCAGCTGTCAAATGTTCTTCATCCAGCTATCTCTGCTGTTGTCACATTCAGCAGGCAGCAGCTGATTTGCCACAGGAATAATGGCAGCTGCACAAGATGGTGCAAGTTGCCCGCTGGATTCATTCATACTGTCATTCAGTTCGTTCCTTCCTTTTTGAGCTTTTCATTTGCCCAAGAGGTCTGCTCTCCTTTGGCGGCATGAAGCTACAGCCATGACCTAGCTCAAGGTTATACCTCGTTTTTTGGCGTGGTGTTTGAGTTGTAGGACTGCACATACTATTTTTTTCACACTTTTACAATACAATCACAACACAGCACAGCTCTGAGGGTATTTTCAGATTTTTTAAAGACTCATTTGATAAATTCAGATGTGCAAATAAGAACTAATTTCAGCCTGTTTCTTAATGTTTAACTTATTTAACTTTAAAACAAATCTACTTTTCCTGAAACAGACTTCTTATTTTGTCTTTGAGGAAAGATGTACCCATCCTCTCCTTTGACAGGATGGAGTGGAGGTTTGGGCTGGCAGCAGATTTTGATGTAGAATTTTGTTTTTTCAACCTCAGAGATTTTGAAAACATCCCTCTGGGAGGGTATATATTGTATAGAGAAGTGGACTCACAGCTTTGTGTTCATGTTTCACAAATAAAGGAGAGACACAAACTGCCCCTACAGCAGAGTCGCAGCAGGGTCTAAAACAGTGAGCAGAATAATTACCTGTCGGGTTATCATAACAGTTGTCTTTGATGGCTGGTAAAAACAGTTTCTTCTCTCTTAAGCATTATTTTTTGAGTATTTATAAAAGTGTTGGGCTGTTCAATAAAGAGTCCACGTCTTTTCTTTCTTCGTCCCTCTGCAGGGGATCAGCGATGAGCCCATTCATCTGAAGATATTTTCTCCTCACGTTGTCAACCTCACACTCGTGGATCTGCCAGGAATCACCAAGGTAATGCAGGCTATTTCCTGCTCTCAAAAAGAAAGCTTTGATCATTGTGGACTCCTGGGGAAACCTTATCTAATGCTTAAAAACCAGGATTTACCGTTTTCCCTCACTGGTTGGTGCTTTTGTGTATTTGATCCATGTGGATTTCTGGGGGGAAAGGAACTCACTCTTGATTCGTCTAAACCTGCTGTCAGAGCCCAAGTGTGGGCAAGCTTTGATTCCAGCCTCATTAGTTTTTCCCCTCCGGTGGAACATGTGTTAATCTGAGAAACCCCCTGCTGTCGTCTCTAACCAATCAGATTGAGACATGAAGTGTCTCTTCTTTTAATTGGCATTGTTCCCTTCAGGTGCCCGTGGGTGATCAGCCTAAGGACATTGAGGTTCAGATCAGGGATCTAATCCTGAAGCACATCTCCAACCCGAACTGTATCATCCTGGCTGTCACCGCCGCAAACACAGACATGGCCACCTCAGAGGCTCTGAAAGTGGCTCGAGAGGTCGACCCCGACGGTAAGAAAAACTGAAAGGATCATTCACATCATGAGTTGTAGCACAAATAGCAAGTAATAAAACTTAAGAATGAATGTGACTCATCAGGAAGGAGGACATTGGCTGTGGTGACCAAACTGGACCTAATGGATGCTGGTACTGATGCCATGGATGTTCTGATGGGCCGGGTCATTCCTGTCAAACTGGGGCTGATTGGTGTAGTCAACAGGTCAGAAAAACATCTCTTTATGTGTGATGTATTGATTATGCATTGATGGATCCATTAGTTATAATAGAGACAAGGTTGAAGTAATAGAGATGAGAGGCTCAGTAGAGATTTAAAGACAGAGATGGGTGTTTTGTAATCCATTTTTAATGCTGCAATCATAATCTATTGATTCCTTAACTGTCAGCTGTACATCCACAGTAGTGCATTTTAATGAGCATCCATTACCTTTATTCTCCATGTGTACACTCACACTGTGTCATGATGTTGAGAGCTAAAGACAGCAATGCAAGTGAAAGCTTTTGTTCTGCACAAACATAAAAGCCCATTACCGTATATATTAATATCTTCCAGTTTTGACCTTTTATTGCATTTTCCATCATGAACCAGGGTTAACTTTTGGTGTTTGTTGTGTTTGAACTTTCAGGAGCCAGCTGGACATCAACAATAAGAAGTCTGTGGCTGATGCCATTCGAGACGAGCATGCTTTCCTGCAGAAGAAATATCCCTCTCTTGCGACAAGAAATGGAACCAAATACCTGGCCAGAACCCTCAACAGGTAAATGTGAGAACAAGTATGAACCAGGACTCAAAGCCTTTAGCTTCTTTGGTGTAGACAGAACTTAAAGATCCGAGGATCACTGTCACAGGAGTTTTCAGAGAGGTTTAAATAAAACAGAAAAGCAAGATTTTTAGAGAAAAATAAAGTGTATTTTGGGGATTTTGGGTTGTCATGATACCAGAATTACAAGCTTTGATTAAGATACTTTTCAAAATAAAACAACACTGACACCTGTTTGGATGCCATGACGACCAAAATGGGCACTTCAAGGCACCAAATGTTGTGTAATTTTCTTGCTCTTCATTTCCATTTAACAAACATCTGTTTATCATTACTAGTGGATATTTGCCAGCTTGTGAATGGATATTTGCCAGCCTGTGAATGAGAACAGTTGCTTTATCCATGGCAGCCTAAAGTTTGATGTTTAACTGTAACTCTGTGGTGATTTTTATCAAGCCTCTGATAGTATCAAACATTACAAATAAAAAAGTGGTTTTTGTATCTGGAGGTTTTAAAAAAATATCAAATATGAAAAATTTGACGGCCCTATTTGAGAAAGTCCTTCAGTGTTATTTATTATATACCGTGCATATATATTTTTATTACCATGCTTATGAAAACGTAACCTTTTCAGAGAGACAGAAACAGGATGCTCACTTCAAAAACTGCAGCTTTTTATTGTTTGTACGACAAAAAAACTGCACATAGCAGGGGTAAAGAGTTTTTTTTTTCCAGCATATGAGTGTTTGGATTTTCATGCTGGGAAATTTCAGAGAGAAATGAAAAACAGTCTCTGTCTCTGTACAAAGGGTACACAACAGTGGAGGCTTACACAGATATGAACAGATGTTAAGACTTAGCAGGCAACATTGTGCCATATCAGCAACAGCGAGAAGCAGCCGTTAAAGAAGATGCCTTTGTCTGTCATGTAGACAATAGGAATTAATCCTGTCCAATCACAGAGCAGTCTCATTCTGCTCCTGCACCAACACAACCTCTTTGCCCTTTCTCTCCGTAATGTCAGGTTACTGATGCATCACATCCGAGACTGTCTCCCTGAGCTGAAGACACGGATCAACGTCCTGGCAGCCCAGTACCAGTCCCTGCTCAGCAGCTACGGTGAACCTGTTGAAGACCAGAGCGCTACCTTGCTGCAGCTCATCACAAAATTCGCCACAGAATACTGCAACACCATCGAGGGCACAGCGAAATACATCGAGACGGCAGAGCTGTGAGTACCTGCATGCTTCTCCTCCTGGCAGCCACATGGTGATGCTGTTGATCCAGCGCAGGCAAAATGAGCAAAACAACTGCATTGGTTTCATCATTTAATATGATACAACTTGTAAGTTGAGGCACGCACCGGCTCTGTGAAGGAAGAGCTGACAGGAGAGCAGGCCACAGGGTTCACATCACTGCTAATATCCCCCCGCTGCTACTTTTCAGGTGTGGTGGAGCCAGAATTTGTTACATATTCCATGAGACTTTTGGCAGGACGCTGGAGTCTGTGGATCCTCTGGGAGGACTCAGCACCATCGACATCCTAACAGCCATAAGGAACGCAACAGTGAGTGCACTGTCTCATAAATGTGACATCATTAGGGAGCTTTTCTGACTTGTTAGCTCTGTGAGCAATGGTACAAAACAACGGAAACACAACTCTTCCTGTAGAACACAGTCGACTGTCTCACTTTAAAGAGGACGGTTTAGAAGAAAAAGCCAGCCTTCACCTCCCTCTGCCTTTTCTTCATCAGGGCCCGCGTCCGTCCTTGTTCGTGCCTGAAGTTTCTTTTGAGCTGCTAGTGAAAAAGCAGGTGAAACGCCTGGAGGAACCCAGCCTGCGTTGTGTGGAGCTCGTCCATGAGGAGATGCAGAGGATCATTCAGCACTGCAGCAACTATAGCACACAGGTAATCAGCTCTGTCAGAGCGGGAATCATATTTATTTCTCTTTTTCTCAAACATGAACACTCACATGCAGGATGGTTAACTTTTGCAGGAGCTGCAGAGATTCCCTAAGCTACATGAAGCCATCGTGGAAGTTGTTACCTCTCTTCTGAGGAAGAGACTGCCAATCACCAACGAGATGGTACCATCACATTCATCTCTTTCTGCATATGAGCTGTCATTGCCTGAGGCTATTAGCTTTCATGTCGGAGTGTTTAATGAGAAGCTCAATCCCAACACTGTGGTAATAACTCTGTTCTTTCCTGCTGTAGGTGCATAACCTGGTTGCCATAGAGCTGGCCTACATCAACACCAAACATCCAGACTTTGCAGATGCCTGTGGGGTCATGAATAACAACATAGAGGTTGGTACTCATCACAAAAGAAGTTCAAATACCAACAATGCACACAAAGAAAGAGCTGTAGACCTAGTACTTCTCAGCTTTGGCAGGTTATATAGTAAATTATTATTTTTAGGTCTTAGAAAGTATAAATAACATCCAGTCAGACTGCAGGAGAGGGAAATAAACCTGCGTTAATTCTCATTTAATTCATGTCGGGTAACTTACCGTCATGGTTGAATATTCCAGGTTTTCAGTTTACAGCTATTACCATGTTTCTCTTATCCAGTCATTATTGGATCAAGTTATTTTAAATTAAGTTATAAGTCATGTTATAAAAGTCAGAACCTGAGTCAGTAAGATTCAGACAAAAAAGTTACGTTGGTTAACCTCATTTATGACGTTGAATAACAAGTGGATCATGTCATCACCACCTCTGTTTTGGGAGAGGTTTGACCTGGAGTTGTCAGGATGCTTGAAATTTGAACTTCGATATGAGACTCCTAAAAATCAAACAATACTCAACGTCTGTTTGGAAATCACAGCAAGAAAAAAACACTCCTGGGGACCAAAAGAGGTCAATTTTGTTAATTTGATTTCTGACCTGCAGTTAGTGCTGGTATACCAGACTAACCTTTGGTGCACTGTCAATAGTAATGAAAGGCAAATGTGGTTTGATTTTTCTCCTAAAAGAGGGTGTATAATCAGAATAAAATAAAGAATTTGAATTATTCATGATTTAGAGGGTTTATGTGGCGATACGTTAATCCACACCAAGTCTACTCTCTGTTTATATTTTCCGAGTTTCTCTCTCCTGATGTGGTCAGTTTTTAGACTTCAGTCACTGTAGAGCGTCGTCAAGCTCCCTGCCAACAGTCCTCAGGCTGGGACTAACAGAAAATATAAACAGACAAGACAGCAACGTTGTTTCTCTCCTCTGCCCTCTGTCTGTCTGACACGGGCAAAAATGTCACGTATGTCTTCATTAGACGCTAAAAGGACCGCACAAAATGTCAGTGTTTGGTGACCTATGAGTGAGGAAGTTTGCTGTATAGCGGCTGAAGAGCAGAGCGGGTCAGAGGCAGACAGCAGACAGGACAAACATGTGGCTTAAGCTGCTAAAAAAAACGAATCCAACATCTTGCCACACCTTTGTGCAAAGTGGAGGACTATTTAAAATTTCTTTGGAACATAACTGCTGGGAAACAATCAGAAACAAACTCCTCACTTTGAAATTTTCCTGCGTGGTGAACTCTACTGGAACTCTCTCTCTTCCCCATCTATCTCTAATTTCTTTAAAATTTTACCTTATATATTTTGCCTGAATTACACCCATGCTGACCAAGATATTATGTTTTTTATTGTAGGAGTTTCACCTTTTTCTTTTGACTATAGCTTTTTCAATGATAGACCAGTGATTGAACACACCTGATTCAAATGATCAGCTCGTTATCAAGCCATTACAGAGCTTGATAACGAGCTCATCATTTGAATCAGGTGTGTTGGAGGAGGGAAACATCCAAAACATGCAGGACAGTGGGGCCTGGAGGACTGGATTGAGAACCACTGCGATAGACTATTGGCAGTCAGATATTTCCAAATAAGGAATCAAACCTATATGAGTTTGGAGTAGTTATTCTGTTTGAACATCATCCACTTTATTCTGTTCAGATTTTCAGATTAGGTTGTAAATATTGTGTTTCCATAGTGTTGTCAGAGAGCAAAGTTGCATATTTGTGGTCAAAACTAGCAGTGGAGCTTTTTCAGGTCTGATGGAAAAATAACAGTGTTTTAAAGGTGCAAAATAGCCTCTTTGATTTAGTCCTTTTTTCGCGATATAATTTTACATAGAGGTATTGGTGCTCATCGTAGTTTGCCAAGATGTTCATGGATGCCAATGTTTTTCCATGGATCTGTAGGAGCAGAGGAGGAACAGGATGAGAGAGCTGCCTACTGCGGTGCCCAGAGATAAGGTAACAACGCTTAAAACATAAAATAGCTGTAGCCCATGCCTTCTTCTATTTGCTTGCAGTCGGCAGTGTTGGGGGTATAAAGATGACTTGTGCTGGGTTAATCACTTATAGCACGACAGGATGAGGTTCTGTGAAGCAAATGCCTCGGATAGTTTCCATCCAGGAATTCTTCTTCTCTCCTCCCCTCGAATGACTTTCCGCTGCCAAGCTCCCTCCCTCTGTCTCTCCACATTTCTTCACTGTGCTTTTTCTCTCTCTTTCTTTCCGTTTCTGCTCTCATTTTCCTGCTAGTCTGTTGGCAAAGGCTCGGCTGGCCCGACTGTGGTTTCTGGCGAACTCCACGCGTCTGGAGTAGACTTGGATGGTGCCAAGGTGGGCACGTATACAGCTCGCTGGCTCTGTGCGGGGCTGCCGGTGGGGAGGGGACGGGTGGATAGATAGATGGACGGATAGATGGGTGATTGGATGAATGAATGGATGGATGGGCATGGGCTGCAGGCATGCACTCTGATCTTTGTTTGCTGATGCCATGCTTCTTGTCTTCTTGCTCCTCCTCAGCCTGTGTGGACTTGCACTAACAACTGTGTTTTCTGCAGAGTCTGTTCCCTCAAAGCTGCTCCTCCTGTCTCACAGAAAAACCCTCTTCCTCTTTTTTTTCTCTTTCCAACCTCTTAACACTTTGGTTTCCTTTTTTTTTACAAGGTCTATAAGCATTATGTAATAGTGACAGATCACTACCATTGGGCATTATCTGCTGAAGCCTTTCTGGTGTGTAGGTGCAGATTTTCGGTGAACACATATTTGGATATTTTAGAAGTCGTTGTGTCTGTATGAAGTCTGCAATAGGATGGACATGTCTGGCTTTTACTGCCATGTATGTTTACTGATTTTAGTATGCACTTCTATTGTACAGTATGAGTGAAAAGAGCATTATTATCATAAAATATTGACTAAATCAAAACATTTTGATTTGCACCATACCAGGACACACATTCACACCATAGCGCTATGAAGACCACATCATATTTTTGTCATTATTTCATACTATTGCATTCCTACTCCGGATAAAAATAACAGTCATTGGAGGGATTGTCATGGAAGTACATGGTGCTGACATGCATGTCCCCAGGTGATGGACCCCTCCTCTTTTGTGATCCCCTCTTTTTGTTCCAAGCATCACCACTCCGCCAGTATTCTTGTTCTTAGTGAGGTCTATGAAGAGCAAGGAGATAGAATGACATAATTGATTTATTGAAGCTCCTGTGAGAGTTTTCGCTGGTTGTGACACAGATTGAAATGAACATCGAGACACTGATGACCCACGACAGTGACAATAACAACGTTTGTAAAAAAAAAAAAAGACTGACATGTCGTAACTTTTGATCCCTGTAACTATCACAAGGGGTTCAGGGCCAGACATATTTTCGGCATGGTTGACAAAAACACTTCTCAACTTTTCCAAAACAAATATTCACAGTGACAGATACACTTGAATGTTAAAATGAAGCATGATGGGATTTTGAGTCAGGAAACACAGCTGACACATAATCAGGACAAAGCAGCAAAGAGATAAGAACTGTCTTTTTGTCCACAGGGGGCGCCAAACTCATCACAAATAACTTCCCTTTAGTAGTTTTGATTTGGTCGACAGTCCCATCAGACTCAGCTTTACTTTCAGTATTATGCTAGTTGTCTTAGTAACATGCCAAGTCCAGGCGGTAAACATGATCTGAACTGAACCTGCTTCACATCAGGATGTTAAAATCCTCATTGTGAGCCCGCTGACGTCAGCACTGTCTGACAGCACCACTGACATAGCTGTAGACTCTTTGTTTCATTGTCAGTGATGGTTTTCTATTGTAGCGTTTTAATGGTTCAGTTCACTTCTTGTCTGAGAGCAGTGAAGGCTTCCTCTAAACTTTTAGGCAGATGTGGAACTCTGTCAGAGCCTGTATCACGCTCAGTCTGAATGCTTGCCTTCCAGTTCCTAGAGTGTTTTGCGTACACGCTTGTCTGCCTTGTGGTTTGCATTACTGCATATGAGCCGGTCATGGTTATTATGCTTCATAATTTAACCACTCTCTCCCTGTAAATCCCTTTTTAAAAACAAAAAGTAAGATTCTGATCATTTGCTCATGTTAGTGTTGTGAACATAGAGTACATCTCTGAATTTAAGCGTTCCTCTGTCTCCCGCTGTTCAGGCCCCAGCAGCAGGGCCTCAGGGAGAGCAGGACAGCACTGGGAACTGGAGAGGGATGCTGAAGAAAGGAGAGGAAGCTCCTGGCTCTGGACCTGGAAGTCCCCTTAAAGGGGTCGTCAACCTGCTTGACGTGGTAACTGAGCGTTAGCATGTGTGCCTCTCATTTTCAGTAGACTACAGTATATTTTAAAGGAGAGTCGATTCAAACATCCTGTCCTTTTGCCCTCAAGCCTGTGCCAGTCGCGAGGAAGCTGTCATCACGTGAGCAGCGGGACTGTGAGGTCATTGAACGCCTCATCAAGTCTTACTTCCTCATCGTTCGCAAGAATATCCAGGACAGGTAGGCCAGCAGGTTCATCTTAAAAATAAAAGAAAAGAAAAGAAAAGAAATTAATAAATAAATTAAAAATAAATAAATTAAAAAATAATAATAATAAATAAATTAATTAATAATAAGAATAATAACAACAATAATAATAATAACAATAATAATAATAATAATAATAATAGTAATGATGATGATGATGATGATGATGATGATGATGATGATGATGATGATGATGATCTGGCTCTTATGTGAACACCTTGAAAAGACCAAAAAATCAACAATGACACTGATTCCACAAATTAATTTTGCTATTTTGTACAAATTTAGTTTTTTATTCTTTGCTGCAGAACTCCTTTCAGGTTGTGCCTTTGAGGTTTTTTAAGGCAACACCAAAAACTCTGTCTTGCTGCTATGTATACTTACAAGTGCACCAAAGGTATATTTATCTCCAGTTAAAAATAGACCCTGCAAATGTTGTATTTACTTCTGTTTGAGTTGCTGTCCTAAAAATAAATTAAACAGCCGTTGTAGGAAATCACTGAGTCCCTAAAAAAAGACCAAATTATGTATTTGGGAGCCGTTTGTAAAGAATCATGTCAGTAAAAACCATAGACTGTAGAAAAAGAATGGACAACGAGACAGAGTCTTTAAAGGGAAGGCAAAACATTTGGTACTCTCTCACTGCCGAGCTGGGATGAGTGTCTTGAAGTCAACTTTTGCTCTTATTGTAGTTGGTTTGTGTTGTGTTATTTCATATTTGTGTTCATTGTCTAAGAACTTTGGGACACCCTGTCCAAATTTTAACACAGTCTGTGGTAAAAACCAATGGGGTCAGAGCTAAAAGCCATAAATACAGTGAATTGCACAACTATCAGCCAACTGAAAAGCAGGAATCTCTGAGTGCTCCATGTGACCAGTTAACTTACATGTCTGGAGATATGTAGAGATTTTATGTTTTTTTTGTAATTGATATATTATATTATATTATTGGTACCAAAAATCAAACCATAGTATAACTGTAGTGTAGGGTCCAATAACAGTAGACTGATGTTATTGTATGTCACTCTTCGTCCACTAAATTCTTTAACTTCATCGCCTACTGGGTTTGATATTTCTACCTTAGTTAGTATGACGCAGTCAGCTCGCTACACTGCCTCCTTGTTCTGAGATATCTGTCCACTCTGTTTACTCTCTCTCTCTCTGTCCTCAATAGTGTACCGAAGGCAGTGATGCACTTCCTGGTCAACCATGTGAAGGACAGCCTCCAGAGCGAGCTTGTTGGTCAGCTGTATAAATCTGGTCTCCTCAACGACCTGCTGACTGAATCAGAGGACATGGCCCAGCGGCGCAAGGAGGCCGCTGACATGCTACAGGTAACACACTCACATACTGTTGTGTCCCCGATGAATTGAAGATTGTTGGACCGTATTTTTATTTATTTTTCTTATTTGTTTATGTTTTTGTCTTTTCTTTGTCTGCAGGCCCTGCAAAGAGCCAGCCAAGTGATCGCTGAGATCAGGGAAACGCATCTGTGGTGAAAACTCAACAAGTACTGAACCTGATCTGTTATCACCTCATTATGCCTAAAGGACCGATGCGCCACGCACTCATCATGTCTGAACAAGTTTTAGAAATGAAACCATGAAAATGCACTGATCTGATCCCTGCTCTAATATACAGTAGGTATCATGAAGACACTGGAGCCAACCGAAGAAACTTAAGGTAATTTAGATTGTTTAATTAAAATGCTTGATGTTGTTAGGTACATGAAGGAGAAAAAAAAAAAACGCACTGCCTCTTTTAGACAACGTTCAAAACAAGAATCTAGAAACTGTAGTTGCCTCTCACGGCTTCCTGGAGGAATCCAAAGTGCAGCCAAAGGCAAAAGTACTTTTCATTTCTGACAGACAGTGGTTAACCAGAATGGAAATGGACCTTTGTGTGAAGTGGAAATGAAAGTTTGATGCCATTTTGGCAGCACCACAAAGCATTCTTCACAAAGTTATGGCTCCAGGTTATAGAAAAATCAACAAAATATTCCTTTTCTCCTCATCTGCAACCCTATTCATTTAGGAGTAGCTGTCATGTGTCAAAAACATGGGACCTCACAAGTCATAGCAGGGATTGGTTTGCTGCAGTGAAATAGTCTTGTGTACATACTCCATCTCTTTATCTTTTGCACTGTTGTCACTGCACTGTACTGTATAGACAGACCGTCATCCTGACACTGTATGCCATCAGAATCTTTATTTATTAAAGTGTTATCTCGACGTGCGGATAATGTAATGAGCACTGTTGCAGCCTGCTGTGGTAGGTTATTCGATTTTGTTTACATATCGCTACCTGTATGTGAAACTATGGTGCACTGTGGTTCTGTGTATGTTCCCCAAACAATTAAACCTTATTTTAATGCCAGTTGGATGCATTCGCTTGCTTTGAAGCTGTTTAACTGACAGAAACTGTGGGAATTAAGAAGAAATATCCAGACAAACAAGCACTCCTGGGTTTAAAGTACACATCTTTTTATTGTTCAGTCTCAAACCAGCTGTTTGTAACGCTGCTGTCTTGTTTAAACATACGTTAGTGTCATTCAAGTCAACACAGCTGCTCCTTTTCAGACGCTTCTTTGAAGAACTCCTGCTGATGTCTTCGTCTATCTCACCCTGCCCTTGGCCTTGCCTCTTCCTTTGGCGCTGTGGAAATGCAAACACATATTATTTAACAGTCTATTATCTACTTTCTCAATCAGGCAGCTTTTTCATTAGATTCTAGTCAGTATTAAGTGTTTATATATATAAAAAAAGATCTGGCTTTTGTTGGTAAATTTTGCGAGTAGCTCCTATGTGACACGCATGAAAGCTCCTTCTCTGTTTGAATAAACAGAAGCTTGGTAATAAGCAGTGTATTAAAAAAACAAACAAACTGTAACGTGAAGCATAAATAGACTTGAGATAAATGATTTTAGCATCCTAAAAAGGGCAAGAATTTCCCCAGATTGACTTTCCATTCAAGTCTTCTTAACGTGAAAAGAAAAATAATATTGATGATAAACTATTAAAAAAATATTGATTGAATCTGATGTTTTAGCTCAATCATTTGAGGTTTACTTTTTTGTTCTAAAGCTCCTGTAAGAAACTCTCAGTTTTGGCCGACTTCAGCGCCCCCAGTGGACGAGGCAGTCATTGCTTATGTAATGAGCTTCCGAACTTTTATACTCAGGAACATTATTTTAAAACTATTGAACTATTTTCTCAAACAGTGTTAGCAGAGGGGTTGGACCTCTATCTTTATTTTCTAAAGACTGTCGTGTTATTAACATGTTGCAAATTAACCTCATTAGTTGAGAGACCTTCCTCTTGTTTTTTTTTTTTTTTCAGTATAACACAACTTTTTGAGAGTTGTGTTGTCCCTAACCTAACTTTGTTGAAAAATAATTTTTCATAAAGCAACACTTTTTCCCATTTTCAACATTTAATATATTGTCTTTTTTTAATGTCCACTTAAATGTGAGTTTGAATAGTTTGCATACCATCTTTTCATTTTTTGTCAGCATTGTACAAAGTATCAGGACTCTTGAAATTGGGGTTCTAAATGTCAATTTAGTGGAGTAAAAAAAAAAAAAGCATATACCCTAATGTAAGGCATCAGAGAACAATGCTGTGTTTTTTTCTTGTAGTTAGCCTATAAAGTACTACCATGATTTTTCATTATTTTTGGGGCAATTTTTGCCTTTTATTGATAGGACAGGGTGAAATGTGGGGAGATGGACTACTGCGGGGACCATGGTCCCCCTACAAGGAGCGCTAATCCGCTAGGCCATCTGCGCCCCCATGTTTTTTTGTTTTTTTTAATCCTTTCTTATTTAACAAATCATATCTTTTACTACAAAGCTCCTGTAGTAGAATTTTGACATGCTTAGAGAGTCTTATACTTGTATATATTTCATTTCACTCTGTGTGATTTCATCAATACCTATGTTTTCTTGGTCTGCATGTGCTACACTCCCATTAAGGAAATGTAGGTGGATAAAAATAGAGGTTGAAGCAGAGGGGTTAACGTGTGCACAAACCAAAGCATCATGCTGTTAGAAAAAAAGCCAAAGCACATGAGCACAGCTGGCAAACACTGATTGTATCCTCTGAACAGCAGCCTTACCTTTGATTCCCTGCCTTTTTTCCCTTTCTGCACCATAAGATCTGATAGATCCTCACTTTAATGTACCAGACTTTAAAAGCAGAGTGTACACACTTACCAAATGATTCAACAGACATGGCTTTCTGTCTTAGAGCGCCGCCTTTCAAGAGACTACTTTTTAAAGACGGTTGGTTCAGATCAGCTTACTTTTTAAAATTGGTACTGATAGTGTTACACAAAGCAGTTTTCAAAAAGCTGTGAATGTGCAGGGCTTTAGGAATCCCTCAAACCACCGCTTGATTCTCTATTTGACCAACTTCAAAGCTGAAACACAGCAGTGGTTCAAGAACACAGTGTTTTTACACTTCTGGATGAGGATGTTAGGAGGCATAATGAGTTATAGATGAATGGAGGAGATTTGCTCCATCAGTTAAAAGAGAATACAGAAAATAACAGAGCATATTAAACTAATAGAGAATGATGAAGGAGAAAAGTCATGCATGCGTCTATCAAACAGCACTAAATAGATATTTTTATGGCTGTCTGAAACATGTAAAAATCTGGATCTATATTTTACTTGTTTACAGCCATAGAAAGATGAGAGCCGAGCTGCTCAAAGTTAAAACGACTTACAGAGACTATGTTAATCTCATTCATTCAAAGACTGAGTCACATGTTCCCACTTTGCATGAAGTAGGATGATGTGAGTTTAAAAGGCCTTGGGGTAAAAGACAGAAAAACACATAGAACATCTTTAGAAGTGAACAGCTACGGAAAAAAAAAGGTGAGCAAATAAAAAAAAAATGTTTTACAGAAAACACTTCATCTCTAACATTTGTCAGAATATGCAATCTGACCCAACAAATCCCAAGGCTCTTTAAAAAGGACCAAAACCACCTCAATACCACCAATGGCTTTTACAAAAAGCCACAATGATACTCTCAGTGCTCATATTAGCGACACCTGAGATTTCCTCAGGAATTCTCAGGTGAGGGTTCGAGGATGAACGCTACTTACCTCTGGTGGTTCTGAACACGCACCAAGAGCAGATTGATCTGTGGGGGGACAAACATGGAGGACATGCTGAACACGTGAGCGAAAGCAGAGCACATGGGCGAGCACAAGCTAAGCCAGAGAGCAGACCTTCTGGGCCGTAAGAGGAGCTCAGCAGGGCGAGACACTCACCTGAGATCCAAACAGCTGAATCTGAAGAGGAGGACTCACATCTTGCTGTTTCATCTTTTTTTGTTAATCTTAAACCTCAAACCTGAAGAGAATCTTGGAAAATCTCAGAGCTGGTACCAGTTCAAATGATTTCTGAACAAGTCAAACTGTTTCTCATTTAGCCAGAGGAGTTTGAAAGAAAGCTGGAGTTATTTTCTGGAGACAATAAGTCTGTGTTAATAACTTTGTGGATCATTGGTTTTTGTTTGTAGACCCAGTGCAAAAGAGGTAGAGATCATACTCTGAAATACCAACAGGTGCTTGTGTCCAGCTAAAACCTCAAGATATCACAGTTTCAAAGGATGGTGGCGCTTATTGTTTGCCTGACAGAAAAGAGGATTAAAAAGACATTAAATACTGAGGCTGCCTCAGTTTCCCTCCTCTTACATAATCAGGCTAAAGCAGGCCTTGATAGTTTAGTTTCACTCTATAATTATCTGATCAAATGAGTATCGGGATCCCAAAGGTTTCCCGTCTCCCGCTGACGCCTCACTGCCTCTTCCCAGTGTGTACTCGTGTGCTCTGAATGGCTAAGTTTTTGTGTCTCATTGCTGGGTGTTTGGTAGCAGTGTTGGGTTAGCTGAGGCTTTTTCATGAACACTAAATTTCACCTTCTGTTTGTGGCTGTTCCCCAAATTTGGTTCCTGCCCCACCGCCCAAGACCCAGTTTGTGACCGTCCAACACACATTTTGCAGCAAAACTACACAACAACCAAGCGGCTCACACTCCTTATTAACAGTTACTCACAACTTCTGCTGCTCATTGATTCGGGTCTGGAGCACATTGATCTGGAAGTCAAGCCACATTCATTTTAGATAGGCACCCTGAGGACAGCCTAGAAGGTTATGTTTCAGCGTTCATACCCCGGGGGGGCTGTTCATGGCTCTCAGCTACAAATCTACCTCTGTCTGTCATTTTAACCGCATGAAATTTACAGCAGATCTACATACACCAAATCAGGTTAAGAAGTAGGAATTGTAGTATATCTGAGGCTAATGAGGCGTATATAAGGATTTTCATCAAACTTTAATAAAGAAACATCATAACTTTCAATATTCATTTGTAAACACAGAGACTTTAAAATTATATCAGATCTTGGGTGTTATAATTCATTATGGCCTTTGGCTAGAAAATAAGTAAGTCTGAGGCAAGAGTGACCAGGCTGTAAGCTGAGCTCAAACACTTAGCCTGCCTTGCTTTGGCAAAATCCAATAACCAGCACTTCTGAGGTTGGTAAATACTGTCAATCTGAGGGGGCTTATTACCATGTTTATAGTTTTGTAAACTGGATTGTATAATGTCAAATCAAACGTACAGCCCACTGAGCAATAGATGGCTATTTGATGTCTCGTTTTTTTTTTTTTTTTTTTTTTAGACCTAATTTCAATCATCTAGATTATGTATATTTTTAAACGGAATTTAGACGTCACACTTTAACCCATTATTTCATAACTATTTATTTCAAAAAGCAGCTGTGAGTTGCATAACTGATCTCAAAGTACTTAACCAAAATAATGATGATAGCCGTTGAGCAATATACAGTGTAGTAAAGCTATAGCCCAGATTTAGACTTGGTCTAAACTTGGTCTAAATTTAGACGTCTAAAAAACTTTCATTTTTAGACCTGTGGTAGTCTGATTTTAGACCAGTCGTCTAGACTACATTAAGACACCTCTTTTAGACCAAAAAAGGCTCAGTGGGTGTCAAACAAGCTAGTAAGAGTATTTCCCAAATTTCTGACGATTTCTTTAAAAGTATTTCATCAAGTGTCTGAACCTCGTTTGATTTAAATATAGACGCTTTTAAACATGTTAATTTAAGTTTATTTATTTTATTTTTGTCCTGTGAACACCTCGAGATTAAATACTTACGTCATATTTCTGTTTCTTCAGTTTCTCGCAGAGGTCAAACTTCTCAGCTTCCAGCGTCAGCAGCCACTGCCAGAGTTCACTGGCTTTCTCCCTTCAGAGCGAGAGCCACAAAGACAGAGACTGAGAGGCTTTTTTTAAATTATGAAACTGTGATAGAGGAGTATTCAATAACGACACTTGTACTGTGTATGTCAGTGTTAGTCTGTTTACAGCACGGTGAATGACATGGAGTAAGAAAACGCTCCTACTTCAGCTTGTCTTCACCCAGATGGTCGATGGTGAGAGGCTTCCTCCTCTCTGCCAGGATTTTCTTTTTCTTTTCCCTCTCGGTCTGCTTCTTTGCGCCCCTCTTTCCATCTTGCTGGATTAGAGAATCAGTTGAGGAGGATGTGATCAAGACAAGATAGGGGAATAAAAAGAGGCCACAGAGTTTGGGGGGCAGGTTTGTGAATGACGCAGAATTCAATGGACAATATTTATTTATGTTTGTGAGTGCTTGCTGACCCTCTGCTGGACTCCTCCATACTGCTGAGTCATGTTAGTCAGTGCCTTCTTCTTCTTGGCGTCTTCATCCAGCTTCTTGCGGGCCTCCTCCAGCTCCTTCCTCTCCTTTTCTTCCTACAGCAAAGGTTTAAAAAAATACTTCAATCTTTGACAGACTTTGTATTAGCACAATGTAAGTAGGTAGATGCTGCTTTTAAACATAAATTAACTTCTCTGAAGTCGTGTTTCTGCATGTAAGCCAAATATTAACATGTTTTTCCGTCGTCGTCATCATCTCCAAAAAGCGTGTCTGGCTGTTTAACTTAATATCCTTTTCATTTCACCAGCTTTTTCTGCCTTAATCTGGTGATGCGCATGGATTTTGGAGCTTTTTAACCAGCAATATCTACCTGCCTCAAGTGAAAAACAAAACAATGTCAGCGACCACAGCTGCAGAATTGGGTGATAATCCCCTGCAGTTTCATTACTTCTGGCCACTTCCTCTCTTTTTTTATTCTATCCCTTATTATTATTATTAAAAAATCCAACTGTATCCTCCTCAAAGAGAAATATATTATTTGCTGATTTTCAACATAAAATGTTAAAAGTCCCCCTGAGACTTATAGTTTTTAAAAAGTCATGTCATAGAGTTCAAAATTAAAGCCACACAAGGCGTTTTTGTCATGCAACGACAGTAAGTATTCTTGTTTGTTTGAGAGATTTTGCTCCTGTGTTGTTTCTCTTCATATCAAGGCATAAATGGGGGAGCTGTAGAGGAGTAGTTGTTACCAGACTCTCTTTATTAATTGTCTTTGGGGTCAGCCCTGAATAAATAGGATCTAGATTAGAGGGAACTCACAGCAAGACGAGCCTGCCTCTCCTTCTCCTGCTCTGTACGGATCCTCTGCTGCTCGTCCCTCTCAGCACGCCGCTTCTCCTGCACATCAATACACAAACACACACACACACACACAGTGTAATTGTTTACTGGGTGGTGCATCACTCCATCTGGCACTCGTTCTCGGAAGACTTACGATCCTGTTAACGAGAGCAATGAGCTCCTCCTCGTCCTTCTTCCTCTGGATGAAGTGGGCCTCAATCAAAGACTGCAGCTCAGTCAGATCCTTCTCCTGACGCTTTCTGTGTATGTCCTGCAGTTACAAACACATTGGCATACTTAGACTATCTCTGATGGAGTCACTTTCAAAGAGCTAACCCCCTAAATTAAGTCCTACAAAGGTCTTGATCCTGAACCGATTATAACTCAAACTCTCCTGCACCCAGAAACCCTTTCAGTTTACAAAATAAAGACATGAACAGTAATACCTTTAGAGCCATTTAAATTGCCTATTTTGTCTTTAAGTTGCATAAGGAGGCACAAATCACTCACATCAAAGTCAACTTTGTCTCCTTCTGGTATCTTTGGCACAGTCATAGGTGGAGCAAATGCCCTGAAATAACATCTCTTTGTTAGAATAAGAAACATTGTGGATTATCTGTGATTGGTGCGTGTCAAAACATGAAAACAACATTTACAAAAGCCTTACTTTGGTTTGGGTTTGGAGTCATCTATCATGTGGGAAAAAGGTCAAAGTAGAATCACAGTTAATATAAAACAAGTCCTCATTTAATCTTCACTTCAACACAAAAGCATCAGTCTTCACCAAAAAATTGTGGTATAAAAAATTCACAACTGATCCATCAAAATGACAAACACACAACCACATCTTGACAAATTTACAATGGAGGTCTGTAGACTTGGAAAAATCTTACCAGACTCTGTTCTTAACACTAAGTCAACACTATGACACACTATATGTAAACTGTCACAAAAAGACCACTATGAACTGTCTGTAACCATTCAGTTTGTCGCAACTAAAACAGTTTCTGTAATAAAAGGATTAAAATGAGGAAAAAATGTGCTTTATTTTGGCAGGCAGGATATCTGTGTGGCACAAAAACGTGGCCCAAGGGCTGAGAGTAGATGCAGAGCAGTCAGGTTAAACAACAGTGATGTACAAAATGTCCTGGGCAGGCCTCCTCAGTAAGTTACCTTCATCTGCAGCAGGAGATTCTAGGACAAAGGACACAAGGACACGTTGGCAAGCAGAATACAAATTGGTTTGCATTATTATTTGCAAATGCTTCTGCACTCTGCTCTCATCTCTGTTTTATAGGGTCTGATATAAACTACTTTCTCGCCCATCAGAAAGAGAAATAGAAAGTCTAAACAAGTTCTTTATGACTTGTCATGCAGGGTTGGTGTTAGCGCTCTCGGGGTCTCATGCCATGAAAACTTAGACCTGCTTTCAGATTCAAAATGTTCTATCAAAATAAATCGAATAGAGAGAAATTCACACCCCACAACAAGTAATTGAAGAGATTGAAAGTCACCATTTCTATTTCCTACAAATATCTCAGCACTGAGGTCCCATCTAAGGACTATAAAACACGGTGGGATGTGAAAACCAAAGTGATATACAGTTATTTGGTCACACCATGCAGGCAAAGTTTAAACAGAGACACAGCCTGTTACCTTCTTCTGCAGGCTCTGCAGGCGGTACATCAGTGATAATCAGAGGAAAACATGAAGAAGATGAGAGGTAGTTAACATTCATGGTGTGAGTCAACAACAACATGTTTTGGTGATCAAGCAGAACAGTCGAGTCAAATATACCATTCATTTATTTCAATCAAACAAGCTTGAGCAATAGATGACATGAGCTTGCATATGTTTGTTATTAAAGGAGGATTTGATAACAATATATCCTGAGCTACCACTGAATATAACAGTGATAAAAGAAACTATACCTTCAGCTGGATGAGGCTCTAAAGTGGTGTGAAAAAAGAAAACAATATATGATATACCACCATGCCATTAGTTAATGCAACAGTATGTACACAAACTGTTCAGAAAATGACATGTCACAGGGCTGAATACCATATGACAGCTTGTCTTTTAAATTGCCATAAAACCCGATTTAATTGTCCAATAATGACTTCTAAAATGTCAATATTCTGTCAGCAGAAAGATGAAAAAGCTACCCTCCCTCTGCTATAAGCTTTTCTGAGCTTAACGGGCAAACTCCAATTTCGTCTGAGTGGATGTCACAATTTTTTGGAAAGTGGATGTCTAATTCTGAAATATTTTCATCCAGTATTAACTCAGCAGGCAGCTCCTTGGCAGCCAAACACTGCAGTGAATACTGAACATAGAGAAAGAAAGTATTGATTCAGAAAAATAAATGGTGTTCAAATGATGAGAGTTGGAAAAGAAAAGACAATTAAATATTTACCACAGTGTGCATTTGAAGGTTTTCCTGAGTCTTTGTTATTCATATGAAAAGGGAATGTTCATAATAGCCCCAGTATTGTTGTGATTAAATGTCAGAAAATCCCAACCTTTCTCTTTATTTAATCTTTATCTTTAAAAACAAAGATGGAATTATTCTGGAGACAGATGCTCACCTTCTACTTCAGGTTCAGCTTCTTCTGTATAACACGAGCAAAACAAAGATTAATGAAGTCCAAAAGTCACACTAGAAGAGATGGTACACTGCACCACAATAACACATCAAAAGTATGTCAGAAAGAAGTGAAGTGCTGATATTTACTGACAAAAACAAGTCATACAGACCTTCCTCTGCTGCTGGCTCCATGTCTGAGTGAGCAAAATAAGGATTAGTGGATCAATGAGAATGTAGCAAACGGCTAGGGGCTGGGATCTGGTCAAACTCTGAGCACTGTGTTTTTTTTTTTTTTTCTCCGGGGATGAGCTGAAATCTTTGCTGATGTCTGACATTCTGAACAAAGCTAAAAACTTGACTGATCGGGGATCAAAAACTGAGCTCTTCAGCTGTTTGTCACAATTCAGAAATCACAGGGAAGAAAACTAGAAAAATCTGACAAACCAGGCTGTTTAGTATATAAAACTTATAATTTAAAGGACTCAAATGAATTAAAAGTATATCATTATCCCTGTTTGTTGGCCTAAATCATCTAAACCTTTGCTTTTTACAGATGTGTCTCTGATGACAGAGGTAGTTTTAAAAGACTTCTTAACATTTACTCTATTTACATTCATTTACATAATCTATTTATTGAATAAAGTCAAGTTCAACCAATGGTTTTGGTGTTTCTAATTGATCACAAGATTAATTCTCACAATTCTAGCAGCTTTTAGGTTAAAAAGAGATTATATATCTAGTTAGCACAATTCACCGATAACAGCGAACACATGACAAAAATCAGGATCACAGAGACTGCAAGTAAATGGCTTCTGGATGTGGCTAATGTTAGCAGAGCTAGCATAACCAGTTGCAAGCTTAAATCAGGGCTAACTTAGCCTTACAGCTCGCCAAAAATTATTGAACATCCCAGTATAGTATTTTTTATTTTTAACAATGTAAACAAAGTACAATGTTTCTGTAAGCACACTTCTGTTGTGCTAGTTGTTCGTTTGAGTTACCTTTGTACACATCACTCTGCCTGGAGTTAAGCCATCATTGTGTTAGCTGGAGCAACATTAAAGTCAGAGACAGGAGATACTGGTACACCCAAAACAAGACAAGTTATTTAGTCATGCTGAAAATAAATCTTGTACCTTCTTCTTGCTGAGTTTCTTCCTCTGAGAAGACATAATCAGGTCAGCTACGTCAAGAAATGGAAACTTGAAAGTGCCAATTTGCATTTGAAATCTCAGCGTGTGCCCTCAATAATTTGTTTTACCTTCTTCCCTGAAATGAAAAAAGTCAAGTTTCAGTCAAAATCAGTCAGGTCTATCTTTTTATTAACTGTGGAAAGGAGAAATTAAACTGAAATGTGTTGATGGAAGGACTCACAGTGTCTCCTCAACCTCAACCTCGACTATTTCCTCATCGGCCATCTTGGTTGTTGACTTCAACAAAGAGAATAAAGTGCATTTCACATAAAACATCAAAAGGATAACAACACACTTAAGTGAACCACGCAAAAGATATGACGTATTGTTCACCTACTGTCCTGTTTTCAGACTAAAATGAAATTCATTATCATTAATATAAACACACACTCATTACTGTGTACATCATTCTCCTGAGATCAGCATAGTTATTGTTGGTTCTAGACCTTTTTCTCAGTATTTTGGTGTTTTCAGATTGTTTTTGCCTTCTTTATATTTTTCTCTTTGTCTTTTTGTTTGTAATACTTCTAGAGGCCCTTGAGATTTCTTTCCCTCTGTTTGTATCTCTGAATCTTTCTTCTTTTCTCAGAGCTTTTATCATTTTTGCAAATCACCAAACCAAAACCCACTAAAAACAAACAGAAAGCCTTGGCTACACGCCGTGAGATTGGAGCAATTGTAGAATTTGAAATGATTCCACCATGGGCACTGAAAGCAGAGGCCCAGGGCTTTAAACAGCTCCAGGCCTAATCCTCAGCCATTTCCTCTTGGCACTGATCAAGGCTGCAGGCGGCTGACTGGAGACTGAGCAGTACTTGGAGCTACCAGGACAGCACGATTCCTTCAAGAGACAAACCAACACATCTGAAGATCCATGCATGTCATATTAGCTTAGAAATGTGCTCTCAAAAAACAATTTCCCAGGTGCTCATAAAACTTGGAGGTGGTATGCCACAAGGAATTTCCATCCCATTTCTCCAAATTATTAGGGCCCCAGCCGATGATGCAAGTTCCCTTGAGGATCAATTGTGGTTAAAACACCTATACCCTAATGTAACCCTGCAGTTAGAAAAATGTTGACATTTTTCCCAATTTTTATTTTTGTACCGATCGACTCCAAATGGTCTGAAACGTGCTCCTTTTTTATCATACTGTATTATGACATTTATTCATACTATGCTATGACATTTTTTTAGCACTGTATGATAACGTTTTTTATCATACTGTACTTTGACATTTTTTTATATACTATACTATAATATATTTTTTTATCATATGATACTATGACATTTTTATAGTAGTATACCATGACATTTTTAAACATACATTACTATGACATTTTTTAACATACTTTACTATGACATTTTGATCATACTTTACTATGGTATTTTTTAACAAACTGTACTATGACATTTACTTGGTTACTATGAAATTTTTTACCATACTATACTGTAAGATTTTTTATCTTACTGTACAATAATATATTCTAGCATACTATACACTAACATTTTTTCATTTTATACAATGATATTTTAACATAATAAACTGAAAGTTTTCAACATATTATATCATGACATTTTCATCATACTATAGTTGGATTTTTTTTATCAAACTTTTCTATGACAAATTTATCATATAATATGATGTTTTTTAAACATACTATACTATGTTTTTTTATTATTCTATACTTTGACATTTTAAACATACTATACTGTGACATTTTTTAATTATACTTAGGCATTTTTATTGTACTTTCCTATGACATTTTTATCATACTTTATTGACATTTTTAACATACTATACAATTATTTTTTTAAGTACTATAGTATGACATTTTTATCATGATTAGTTTTTCAAACTATATGATGAAATTTTTTTCACTTTTTATTATACTATACTGCAGCATTTTTATCACTCTTTACTTTAACATTTTTATCAATATATACTTTTTGTTTATTAAAATAATACAATATGATATTTTTATCCTCCATACTGTGTCATTTTTAACATACTATACTATGACTTTTTTTTATCATACTATACTTTGACATTTTAAGCACAATATCCTCTGAAATTTTTAAAATGCTGTACTTTGTCATTTTTTTAACATACTATACACTGACATTTTTTATTATATGATAGTATGATATTTTTATCGTACTACACTATGACATATTTTTAAACATAATTACACTATAACATTTTTTTATCATACTATATTATGACATTTTGCTCTTACTATACCATGATTTTTTTTTAACACACTACACTATTATATTTTTTATCACACTTTTCCCTGACTTTTATTTTAACATACTATACTATGACATTTTTTCCACTATACCATACTTACATTTTTATCATACTACACAATGACATTTTTCAACATACTACAGTATGATCTTTTTAGCATACTATACAATGACATTTTTAGCATACTTTATGATAATATTTTTTTAACATACAATACTATGACATTTTTTTATACTATACTTTTACATTTTTATCAGACTATACAATGACAATTTAATCATGGTATATTACGACATTTTTATCATACTTAACTATATTTGGGCAGCTCAGTGGTGAAGTGGTTAGTGCTGTTCCCTCACAGTGGGAAGGTCCTGGGTTCAAACCCTGGTCGATGTTTTTGGCAAACTATACCATGACACTAAAAACATACAACACTTTGACATTTTATCACATTATACTATGACTTCTGTTGTCATATTAATTCTATTAATTTTTATTATCATGCTATATTTGATGATTTTATAATCATACTTTACAATGACATTTAATATCATATTATACTTACAATGACATTTTATAGCAAACTAGACAAGGATTTTTTTCAAGTACTATCTTATGACATTTATTAAACAAAGTATGCTATGACATTTTTATCATATTATACTATGAAATTTTTATCATATTAAACTATTTTAAGTGTACTTTGAAATTTTTTATCACACAATCCTATGACATTTTTATCATACTTATCTATGACTTTTTTAAACAAAATATACTTTGACATTTTTTAAATATACTATACTATGACAGTTTTGTTTGACCAAAGTTTGATTTTTTTTTAACATACTATACTCTGACATTTTTAACAAAATATACTATGACTTTTTCTATGATTTTTTTTTTTACATACTACACTACATTTTTATCACAATGTACTATGACATATTTTTAAACAAACTATACTATGGAATTTTTTATCATACTTATCACTGATCATACTATACTGTAACATTTTTAAATCATACTATGATTTTTTTACACATACTATCCTGTGACATTTTGAAAAACAATACTATGATTTTTTTTTGTTTATCATACTATACTATGACATTTTTAACATACTATACCATGATATCTTTTTATCATATGATCCAATGACTATTTTTTTTAGTACTACAGTATGACATTTTTTAACATACATTACTATGACATCTTTGTTATACTTTACTATAACAATTATATTATACTATACTATGATATTTTTTTATCATACTATACCATAAAATAATTTTTTACTTGAAGATGACATTTTTATCATACTACACCATAACAATTTTATTATACTATACTATGATATTTTTTTACCATACTATACCATGAAATAATTTTTAACTTTAAAATGACATTTTTATCATACTATAACATTTTTATCATACCAAACTATGATTTTTTTACAAAGTGTTATTTAATTTTTTTTTTATCACAGAATCCTGTGACATTGTAATCATACTTTACTATGACTTTTTTAGACAAAATTTACGATGACAATTTTTTTAAACACACTATACTCCAACATTCCTATCTCAATAAATATGACATTTCTTAACCCTTACTATACAAAGACATTTTAATCATACTATACAATGACATTTTGTACCGTACTATACTATGACATTTTTTTTAAACAGACTATACTATGACATTTTTTACCACAATATACTATGACATATTTTTAAACAAATTTTACTATGGCATTTTTCATGGTAACATTTTTATACTATACTATGATTTTTTTTCACATACTATCCTGTGACATTTTGAAATACGATCCTATGGCATTTTTTTGTCTTACTTTACTATGACAATTTTTCAACATACTATTATATGACATTTTTTAATCATACTACACAATGACAATTTTGTCATACTATGTTACAATTTTTTTTTTACAAACAGTAATAAGACATTTTTAAACATACTCACAATGACATTTTTTTCATACTGTAGGATGACATTTTTCTCATATATTACACATACTCATATACTATAATTTTTCTTTCATACACTACACGATATGTACTATAATACCATTTACAACACCATACTTCGCTTTTTTAAACATAGTATACTATGACATTTGTTATTATACTATACTATGACATTTTTATCACAATATACCATAACACTTTTGAAAACAAACTATACTATGGCATTTTTTTTTTTATCATACTTACCATGACATATTGATCATGCTATACTTTAACATTATTATATTGTACAATGATTTTTTTTACATACTATACTATGATATTTTTATCACACTTTTCTATGACATTTGTATTATACTATACTATGCCATTTATCGGACTGTACTATATTTTTTATCATTCTTAACTATGGTTTTTAACAAATTATACTATGACATTTTAATCATTCTTTTTACTATCATATTTGAACATACCATACTTTGGCATAGAGCTCGAATTGATGCTGCAATCAGCGGGCGAGAGCCTTGGAGAAATTATAGGAATTTTTTATCATAATTATTATTGTTATCATTATTTTTGAAATGTTTTTTAACTTGATGAATTTTATGAGTGTTAACTGTTTAGTTTTAAAGGCCTAGAGTTAGCAAACCACTCACTCCCTCTTGAACTGCCCTCTTTTATTTGTTGTGCCTGTGGACTGAACCAGCTGCCTCCAGGTCTTCTGCTAAACTACGCTAACCCTGACTTCTTAATGCTCACTTAACATGTGTTTAAACTTAATGAAACAGAGTTTATATTTTCATCAGACTCTTGACAGGTAAGTTTTGAGCTATTACTGTCAACTTTCTCTTGAGAGTTTGAGACGTGGTATGATGTTAAAAAAGCCTTGATAAGACATACGTCTGACACCCTCTCACAGCTTATGACTTATGACTACATGCTAGCAAATTACAGACATTTTAGCCAAAGACTTTGGAGTTTGCAAAGACTGAGAACATTGGATTTATAGGCCTTTTGGGGTATTGGTCAAGTTATTAGCTTGTCAGCTAGCTAGCTCTGGCACTGAGTATTTTGAGGATTGCTGCAATTTCTGTCCCCTCTTTCTCCTTCTCCACAGTGGTACAAATAGGAGGATAAGTCAAGGAGCCATTCCCACTTTCTCCTTAACGCCCCAGTTTCTCCCCTTTCCCCTCGGTCTGAGAAAACTGCTCATTCTTTCTTCTCTTCCTCATGTTTGCTTTGTTACTTTGCAGCCGCCTGTTCAGTGCTGGTGAGAGTAAACCTATTGATTGTTCATATTATTCACACTGTTGAACAACACAACTTGCAGAAGGCAAGACTGAAGTCCTGTGTTAATATTAAACATGTTCAATTTTAATCAAAACACCATGAAGAAAAAAGGCTGCTTTAAAACAGCACTGCGTTTTATGAGAAGCTTTCATAAAATGAGCAAGACCGTGGGAGCGTGCCCCAACTTTAGCAGAACTTTTATGATTTTATTCTGGCTTTGGAAATGTGTCCATGCTTCTAAGGTTTTTTGGTGTATAGCCAGCAGGAGCGAGATTCAAATAAGAAAAAATTTAAGAGCTTTTCTGGGATGGATAATTTGGACTAAGGAGCTGTTGTACACTCAAAAATCAAAGCAGAAGACAAAGTTTTCTCAAATATAGCATGTTTCCTCTTTGTATGTTCGACTTCATTCATGTGGCTCACAACCCCATTTACAGAAGCACATAGCTCAGCTTCCTAGTCAGGACTCCTTTAACTCCACCGGAAAATCTGAGCCTCCCTTTACAAAACAACCACTTTAGCTTATTTTTAGGTCAAGGTTAAGGTTACATGGATTGGATATGAGATCATTTACTCCTTTGTGTATAAATATACAATAAATATCAGTGAAATTTTAGAACATGATTGTGCTGTGCATGGTTGTTCAGTCCCTCTGATCACGTTTTTCCAAGGGCATATGCAATAAAACAGCTCATAAACACCAGAGTCAGAACAGTGAAGGAGAGAGAGGGTCTATTTTTAAGAATAATAGAGTGGGCCTTTGAACAGGTGTGGAGCTGCTCCTGTAGACAATGGCTTTGGCTCACCTCGCAGAGCTCACAGTAAATCAATGAGCAGACAGGCTATTTTTGCTGCTGTGGTTTGGTCAGCTGCTGCTTGGGGACATTTTAACAACAATGCCTTGCAGGTCTGTCTTGCTGCTAGACCTCAAGTTTATTCCAGGTTTTTTTTAAGTAACAATCATGACATTTTGTTTCAGGTGATGCTTGGATAAAAACAAAACGAGCCTCACATGCCTCAATCCAACTTTTTGTCTCTCCTTTTTTGAAATGTTCAGGACACCAGCTGCACATTTCTCATATAAACACTGACCAGTGTTAGACATTTGCTTAAATTCTGTAGCATATCTGCTCAAATTTAAACATGATGGTTCTGGTGTCACTGAGTAGGTATTTCTTGTACTGTTAGATTATTAAGAATCTGACGTCAAAGGAGAAATGTGAAGATGTAAGACCTAAAAAGACAGAAAAGCCATCTGGTGGAAGAAAAGCACTGACTGGAAACCCAGAAAGAATCCGCAGTGTATGATGCTTGTCATGGCTGGGGTATTAAATGTGTATTTGCTTTAATGCATGCGGTCAGTCCCGTCTGGCTGAAACTTTGTAATAACACACAGTCTGACAGCGGCAGGAATGTTGCGGGCGCTGGTTTCAGCATTAGGCTGCATTAAGTCAAAGCCCAAAGCATGCTACCGACACAGCAGTCTCAGGGGCGAGATTAGCACCTTTTTCACCATCGTGCGCTCTGCTCAGATCAGAATACATCAAAGAAAAAACATCATAAAATCTTTAGGAGGCTGCTTAAGCAACGCCTGAACTGATTTTATTCAACATTTCAGACTTTGAATGAGAAACAGCGAGAAGTAAGATTAGGCAGAGGGGGTTTTGTCTTTGTCAGATTTTTTTGTGAGTAAACTGAATGTTATCCATTATTTTTTAACTGTACTCTCAACATCAGATGATATTAGTTTTCTCAAAGCTGAAGTCTTACCTCCTGTATATCCCTGAGAAAGAGCTGAGATTAGCAGCAAATTCAGGTCTTATTCTTTGACATCCACACAAAGACAAGTTCAATCATCCTCCCCTACAAAAAAAGCTCACTTAATACAGCCCTGTCCATCATGTGACCACATTTCTTTTCTATGACTGGTGAGGGTTGTCGGTTCTATTGTTGGAGGCAGAAGATGAGTTATACCTGGAGAGGAATGCTGCCTCCGAGTACTCTGCTGTCTTCAAGGCCAGAAAATGAAAACACCACTTGTTCCCTTTCAAAACATGATTGGGCAGAAAAAGATAGACTGTGAAAGTTCTGTCATTTTCTTTTGAGATGTGACAGAGCTCTCAGCAGCTTCATACTGAAACCATTCAATCTGTTTCAATAATGAATTAACAGCCGAATCCTGCTGCATAATGAAAGTATTTACTCAGGCTGACACCACTCATTATAACAATGATTCTGACAGTCCTTGAAAACAACAAAGGACTTGACAAGTGCTGCTACTTTAGTCTGTCCTTTTTACGGCAGTCTGCGCTCCAGGCTAATCTAACGTGCTGCTCGGAGACAACCTGCTATTACAATCTTCCTGACAGCACAGAGAGCCACGGCGCACTCCACAAAGACCGGGTCCCTTCACTGCCCTTGAAACCTTATATTGACTAAAATGCAATCATATGCAACAAGATTTGTTTATTCTCCTGATTATCTATAGATCTACAGCTCTGTTTGTGCACCCATGCTTATTCGACAAAAGTTAGCTTCATTAAGCTGGCATTGGCTAAACAGGAAATGAGGCGAGGGAAAGGGAACATAAAGTGGGGAAGAAAACTATTCATCAAGATGGATTTGAGAGCAACTGGAAAATAAAAAGAGCCATTTGAAGATAATAATCTGTCTTCATCGATTATATCACATGATTAATAAATGGTGGGCAAGTAGAGTAATTCAAAAGCTTTGAAAAGGATTAATCAACCACTTTTAATCACGTTGTTAGATGATGTGTTGGTGGAGTCTTATTGTCTGACAGCATCCTGCTACTATTTTACCTGATTTTTAACAAAGCAGAGCAAACCGGGGGTGAAGTTAAGAAAGGAAACACGACACAGCTGAATACCTCAATGTCTTTATTGCTGTTGTTGAGTCATTGGTACAATGTTTAAAACATTCATCCAGTTGAAAAATGGCCCACTTGTGTGACATTGGGAGTGCTTAGATAGACTACAGATAGTGTGTTCTGCATAGGCTTAGCGCTACACAAACAACAAGTGTCTGGTTAAACATGGAATAAAAATGGACACAAAGATGTAAAAAAAAAAAAAAGAACAAAACAGCATTATGAAACCACTGTATTTAAAAAAAAACCATAAATGTCACATTAAATCACACTTTCAAATGTTTTGGTCAAGCCCCCCTGCTCTTTTCAGGAGCCGTGGAATGTGATTGTCAGACTTTTGAGCAGAGATGTCAATCAATTTAATGCCCCGGTAAACAGTCAGAATTAACAGAGCTTGCATTGTGCAAAAACTAGGAAAAGGAGTGTGCTACTTAAGGCCATGTCAGTGAAGAAGAAACATTTAGTCACAAGTCTTAATATCATACTGAGTTGCTGTGAGGCTTTCACGTAATGTACCTCAGCTGTCAAATACAAAAAAAAAAAGTTTTTATTGCAATCATAAGGCCAGAAGAGTTACATAGTGGTAAAGATCCTTGTTTTTAACTATTATCTCACTATTCTGCCTAAGCACCCTGAATTTGCTTTGTATGCCATTACTTTTAAGAATAATGCTGAGCGTGAGAGTGTGCATAGAGGCAATAAAGAAGTTGAAGGTACATTAAAGACAGAGGGCTGGTCTGCAGATTTTCTACATTATAAAACCTAAGGCTTTAAAGCAGTAAAGGCACCTGGTGCACCTGCTAAAAAAGAGGAATGTTTGAAGGTTTTAAAGTGATCAAACAGGTACAAAAGCTACAAAACAGAAGTATAAAAGGACACATGAAAACATAAATAAAATGACGTATAGGATAATAAAAGTCATAATGGCCTTCTTCCACGATCCTATCACCTCCTAAATGAACTGCCTGTTGGTGAATAGTTTGTAGATACAAAAGAAGCAAAAATACTTTTTGTTATGAGTATAAAGATGTTATATAAGATACAGTATAATATTCAAAAACATCACATGTGCTAACATATATTACTCAGACCATTGCTGCACTATTGGTAAGACATAATAAAAGTGAAATCAGCTAAAATCTAGAAGTGCTTATATTTCTATCCTGACCTGGTGAACGTTGAATAAAATAGGAATGTGTGAAGCTTTTCCTTTAAATATAAATAAAAAAAGCGAGATGGAAAATGAACTGTTGGAGGGAGAGAGCCGATTTCACCCATCTCTTTGGAAACTCATCTACTCTCTGCTGAACAAAACAGTCGGCATGGAGAACATCAGATCATCTAAAATTTAATTAGTTTTTCTCTTCATGAAAGGATTGTAAAAAAAAAAAAAGTAATTAGTTAAAGTTATTCAAAAGTCCAAATTTCACAGCATTTTGTTTTTCCTTTAGAAAGCAAAAAGAATATTTGTGCAAAGGCACTTTATGTGGCAACCGTACAAAAATAAGATGCTGTTTCAGTACAGTGCTTGGACAACCTCTCTGCTGTCCCTCAGGTTTTCGGGGTCCGTCTTGGAAATGTGATCATTATTTGGTTCTGAAGACAAAGTCAAAAGGAAGAGTCTCAGATTGTCGTGGTCCCCAGCTTTAGTGGCTCTTTCAAGACATTAATGTCCCATACCTAGAAAGAGAGAGACGAGACGAGTCTGTTAGTGACTTCACTGCACGTCTGCAGACAGCTGCGGGTTCATGAGTCTGACCTTTGACCCAGACGGTCAAACAAAGCCACAAACACCACAGTGAAGTGTTGAAGTCAAACAGTTAACATGTAGTTTAAAGGGAACTTGATGCTGACTGTAAAACTTAAGAAAGGTTACCTGCTTTTAGTGCAGTATGTTACTGGGTCAACTTTTTCAAATGTCAGTACGATCCAAAGTGATACAAATGTCTGTTTTCATACTCAACTGTTTTGAACGTATTTTTTAACAATTCACTGAATACTATACCCCTGTCCTCACTTTAACACTAGGAATATTTCAGTAATTGATACTTTAATAGTCAGCAGAGTGTGTTAAAACACTCTTGGATATTATCAAATACCCTCAGAGCTATTCAAATCCAAATAACACTTTGATATTCCACTAATGCTGACAAGTAAGTGCTACTATGTTGACACCTAAACCAAGATGGACAACCTTATACCTGTGACATTAGCATATTAGCACTGCCGTATGAATGTTCAACCTCAAAGAGATGCAGAGCCACCGCATTCCACCACCTGAGCTCATCTGTGTTAATATCTCAGACACTTAATGGATGAATCTGATTTACTCATATGTGTAGCACTTATAGATATTTGTATATTTTTAAGTTGAGTGAAGCATTGAATAAAAATATTACTAAAGAGTGATCTCTCTGAAGTCAAAGGAGTCGGGTAGATTACAGTTTCCACGTTCATCATTCCCACATGGTGAACATGACTTTGAAAGCTCTCTCTTAGAGTCAGGCATGTAAAGAGTGTGAAGCTGCTGTCTCCTGGGGAGGGAAGGGGGTGTCAAATGTCTGTTATAGCATGTGGCTAAATCAAAGCTACAAGTCCCAAATCTGAACAAATCCTCTGTCATCATCTGAGTTAGTCTGTGACGGTGTGCTAATCTCCCAACGTACCAGGGAATAATGCAACAACCCGGCCTGGCAGGGACACTTTTGAGAGAAGCTGAGTGGCACTAAGACGCCTGTTGAGGACACATTGGGTTTATAGATTGGTGTTTGCCAATATGTGCTCAAAGTCATGTTTGGAATCCCTCAAGGCTAAAACTTCTTTTCTTCCCATGAGGAGGAACAAAAGGAAGAGGTGTCTGGGTTCAGATATGATTTTAAAATAGAAAGCAATGTTTAACCGGCATCCCAAAGTACTGTGGAGTAAAAGGCCAAAGGGAAACTGAAAAAGACGACAGGGTTGGCTGTGAAAGGGCCAGTTACCAGACGAAGACACATGCTGTGGTATAAATCAAAGAGCCACTGACAACATGACAAACTTTACGGGAAGGTCATACCTGCAAAAATGACTCTCCTGCCAAAGCACTTGAACACTTTCACAATAGAAGGGAAGCCAGTGAGTGATCACATGATTTTAGTCACACTTGTTTCCTCTGCTGCTAGTTTTGGACATGTTTATTCATGGGTGCGGTCTTGTGGGAGCATGAAACAGTTCTGAGCATGATCATCTTTGAAACTATGAAAAAGTGTCATGGCATCTGGCATTTACAGTAACTATAAACAGTATCACATTTTATGGTGCTGTGGAGCTGAATTCTTTTCTTGTTATCATGTTTTTATTACCATTCCTGACATTTTTACAGCATTTCATTCAACAGTTATTTTTATTTTATTCTATTATTTTAGGATTTTGGTTATTTTTTCAGTCTTATTATAACTGCTGCTATGGAGTGGTCTGCTGTTAGAATTAACTGTACTTGAAATGCAAATAGACCGCAAAATATTCAGAAACAAAAACAAAAAAAGTGCTTTCTGGATTTTTTAAACACAGAGCTACATCCTAGTCAGAGTGTCTTAGTGAAAACTGCTGTGTGTCATCATTATTCCTGTATGCACACATTAACAAGCTCTGCAGTGACAGACTGACAGGCTATTGTGCTTCGTGAGAACTCACCGTTAGCGACTGATTTGGTCTCTCCTCTGCCTGCCACCTGAAAGAGATGATGCCAGGAAGGTTAAACAGCAAGAATGATCAAGAGATGCCTGCAGCACTTCCCCTCTAACATCAAAAGTGCTTACAGCCACTCCTCAGCTTACACTTTCACCTATTGTGCCTCTTCAATCCATCCAGATCTCTCCCACCATCGTTTTCCTCTCCATCTTGCCCTCATATAGCATGATTTGCTAATAACAAGGCTGCCGACCGACCTATTTCCTGTCCAAGGCCCATTTTACGTCAGTGCAGACTACTGCCTGCTGCCCTCCAACCCCAACCCTTACTGTGGTGGACCACAGCCTCCAGCCCGCACTGCAGCTGCTGGCGCAAAGCACACACTGCTACCAGGGTAGGAAGCTAAGAAGGAAGGAAGGAAGGAAGGAAGGGAGGAGGAAGGACAGCTAAAGTGAGAGAGGTAGGTTTCTGTATTTACTGTCTATTGAGCTGCTCTCCAAATACAGCTTCATGTCTATTTATACAAACAAAGGTAAGAGATTTCATTCATGTCGGGTTAGTCAGACATGTTTGACAGTGCGAGGTAATAATGATTCAATCCTGTCAAACTGACGTAACTCAACACAGCAAGGCGCCGAGCCTGTAAAAACTGCTGTAAACAGTTTTTCCATTAGGGCGATATAAAGTCAAGTGAAGTAGGGCTGAGCGTGGTGATTTGTGGTTCTCAGAAGGAGGAGCGGCAATGTGATACAGCCATGTGGGTAAAGCAGCCAGCCTGCAGTTGGACGACAGGCGCACTGTTCAGGTTTTTATACGACTCTGAGTTTACACCGAACTCTAATCTCCTGAGTCGGCTTTTACAAGTTATGGGTGTTAATGGAGTCAACAGCGTAATCCTTTAAAACAGGCTCTGGTGATAGGCTCACTTTGTTCCCTTTTTATTTCACAGCACTTTCAACATCTGGCAGAAATGCTGCACAACGTTAAAGTTTTATTTCTTAAAGCTGTATGTGTATGTAGGAAAGAAAATTGCTTATTGCTCAATATGAAGTAAACGGTGATAATTACATCCTTTTAGAGTTTTCCTCAATGTTGGCTCTCCAATTAGATTCTTCATTCACAAGAAACTGATGCTGATTATTTCAAAAGCAAATTCATCTCGACCCCTTTACTGAGAAACTGAGCACAGAGCAGGCAGAGGGGCTCGGCTATCCGCTACTGAAATAATTTTACCACATAACTCTAAGAAAGTTACAGCCTGACATCATATCGTCACCATATTAAAATTATGGTCTATTTTTGACGAAAATTAGTTTTTGCCTAAATCGTCCCTTGATAATGTTGGCCATCTCTGGTAAAATAAATCCTTAGTTGAAAGGATGATGCCATGATCCTCATTTTTGTCAAAAAATGACTTAGGCCATTATTTAAACAGGGTGACGATATTCATTGTATTAGTACGCATGTTCCTCCACCTACAGGCCACCTATCAGACATTCAGGTCGACAAAAAACAACTGAAAAAGTGAGTCACAGCCATAATGCCAAGCACATATACGTGGACAACAATCAGTCTGACTCATACATCATAGAACTGGTTGGTTGATAAGTGTGTTGCAGACGATGGATCCTTGAACACGGGTCTCTAAAAGCACTAAAAAGTTTCTTTTTACACTGACAGTAAAAGTTTGGTCAGACTTTCTTTAAATAAGCTGAATTTCACGATAAACTAGATCTGCCTGCTGTAGTTGATAGAGTAGCTTTTTTATACCCATTCCCACCAGGTTCCTCATAAAGAGGGGCCGAGCATTACCCATGACTATCTACAATAACCTTTTTACAACTTCAGCTATACAAAAACAATATCCTATCACACTTGTTTGTTCTTTAATGTACTTCCACTGTTTGGGTCTGACTTCTAATTATGTTTTCCACATTTATCCATTCAAACATTTATGTATTATAGCCCCTTTTTCGTGAAATATGCAGACATATACCACAACTAGTAATTTGAATTTGCATATTTATCGTTATTAAATGTATTACTTATTCTTCTTCTTGTTTTTATAGGTAAACAATAAAAACTGTAAACTAATGTTAATGCCCCCAATTCCTGTTTCATTTAGTTCATAATTAACTTTAGATATTTGTGCTGACATGAAAGTGCAAATAAGTAGTTTATTAATGACCATGTAATTACTCCATTTATTATCCAGTGTGTGGTTTTCTGCGTACTTTACTTTGTGTTGGATCAACTTGTTTAAAGAACGTAATAAAACCGAAGTGTAGTCTTTGGTTATTTGATTCAGACAGTAAAAGTGTCAGTAAACACATCATAAATTATCAACTGTGGTTCACAGATATTTAATGCCCTGATTGAAAAAAGCAGCAGTGTCCAGCCACAGCAGATCAGATCAGATCACAGCTTTGCCAAAAAGCCGACAGCGTGACAGCAGTGTGAGCTCGCTCTGTGAGAAGCGCTTTAAAGAAATGAGGAACAATGACTCTTTTTACCTCTCCAGGCTTATTCCAGATCTAACGGTGAGGTCAACTAGCTATGAGAGTTCTTAAAAACAAACAAAAACAGCAAACAGAAATGACTGTTACTCCCATTTTTTTGTAACATCAGAGTCACAGTATGGTGAGATATTCTTCTAACAACAGCTGGAAAAGCATGAACAACCATGAGGAAGCTTTCCAAGACCACTACACCAATTTGGCACTGCAGAAACTTCATCTGGACAAACTCCAGCATGTGTAATGCTCATTTGGAATTTCCCAAGTGGGTGAGGCTGTTGCTTTTCTAACGTTTAAAGAGCGAGAAAAATTTCCTATAAATCACAGTTACCTTGGTTGGAGAGGCTCCTTTGTTTTCCCATAGACTCCTCTTATTGGTGACATCAACAGGCTTCAGGTCCTGTCAGAGAGGACATAGGAAGCAGGAGACAAAGGATCATATCAGCCGTGTTCAGAGTGTTCAGCATTTGTCTCAATTTGAAAATGATCACGGTGTTGTGACAAGTGGAAGAGTACCTGAAGCACAGAGGGGGGAGGGATGACAGAAAACTTGAGCAGTGAGAGCAAAGGTTGACAGACACTAATGAGCAGAGTGGTGCTTACAGGAGGAGGTGGAAAATAGCACTCTTATTATGAGTCTCAGGCAATTGCCCTGAAGACACTCAATGAAAATGCGAAGTAATATTCAAGAGGAACTGTTAATGTTGTGGCCTTGGATTACAGTCGAAATGTTCTCTTCTTTGAAATATGGTTTTCTTTTCACACGCTCAGCCTCAACATTACATGAGACATATTTAAGAAAAAGCTAAATCCAGCACAGAGGGCTCTAATGTAAATATTTGGGAGAGATATGGGTAGAAGTGATGAGAGGTGAGATAATCTGGCATGCAGCCATCCACACAAACAGGCCCGATAATGGAGTTTGCTGTCTGCCTGCTAGCATAGCTTATGATAAGCTGAAGATAAAATGCTTAAGTGACACTGTTTACCAAACTGATGCCAACTCTAGGATATCTGCGTGTCCTTTATTTCTGATGTAGAAGCGAGGTAAGGGTGCACGACAGTAAGCTCTTTAACTTTGTTTTTGTTCTTTAAGACCACCAGGTGGTGCCAGACAGATGCTGCTTCAACCTGAACAGCTCCACTGAATCTGTCAGAAATGACCCGAAGAAAACACAAAGTCTGCAGAACACGAGCAGCAGCAGTCTGGAAATTATATTTCTGCTGCAGGATGATACAAGAGTGAGGAAACTGAAGGTTATGAAGCAGACCAGAATTAAAATGTTTCTGTGCACAACTGTCTACAAATTAGTGTTCACAGAAATCAGAAGTCTCCTTTTGATTTCACCATCACCCAAAAGTATGCTGAAATCCTATTTCTTTAATAGTTTAGCAGTAAATTCAGAATTTAAAAGTGATATGACCTCAAAAGGACACCTGTGTTTATAAACCCCTAGACTAACATGTTTTTACAGTCTGTTTGAATTTGGTTTAACTAAATCTGATAAACAACAAACAACCCAACAAGTTCTGTCAGAACCAAATGTTGTTTACACTTGATTTGTCTGTGCCAATGCCACATCAGCCTAAGTCTAAAAGAAAAAAACTGGTCTGACTTTGAAAAACAGAGGAGAAACATTCTCCAGCGAAATGCAAACAAAGTGCCGGATGCTTTGTTACAGGTGTATATGATTTTCAATTCTCAGGTATTCGTGATAACTAAAATACACCTCATCATCAGGGGTCAGAATAGTTAAGTATATAAAATACAGTATCTAGTTTATTCTAACTTTTATTCTAGGTGATGTTTGATAACCCACTGACATGACTAGCTACCTACTTACTTTCCTACCTACGCACCCATTAATGTATTATCTACCCACACATACACCCACCTTTTACTCTCCTACCAACCAACTCACACATCAACCTAGCTCTCTTGCTATCTACCTATCCACTCAGCTATTTCGCCACCAACTAACTAATCTACCCACATGATGAGCAGGCGTGAATAATATGAAATTAATCTATAGAATTAGAAAAGTGTTAAATACTTTTTGAATTCATTGATAAATCATTATTCTTTCCAGCTTTTGTTTCACCATCTTTTCAGGTTTTCTACAGAATAAACTCCAACAGGAGTCCCAAATATTGGCTGTGATAAATTCTATTATGTTGGTATACATCCACCAACATGTAAAGTTGTTTACACCGGTCATGAGAGACAGCTGGATCTACTGTGATGTGATACGAGACCTGTACTTTTTTGCAGCAGTGACAAGGGTTGCTATGGCAACGACCTACCGCTGGCCTTCCTCCTGACGTTTTGCCGCTCTCTGGGGTTTTATTCAGCCAGTCATTGATGCGGCCTGCCACGCCTGTCTTCATCACAGCTGCTTCCTGTTTGGATAAGGTCAAAAGTCAGTTAAGCGCGGTCGTCACCGGCAACAGGGCTGAGCAGGAAGTACCAGTGAATCAGGCCTTTTTTTCTCTATTCCTCTCTTTTCTCTCTCTCACTTCAGCATCACAAGCACACACGAAACTTAACATGCCCCATCACCTCCTCTTTTACCTTGAATGTGCTTCCGCCACTTCCAGGCGAGCTGAACACGTCGCCTTTCTCCCACATGCTCTTGATGTTTCGTATGCTGTCAGTGACCATGGGCAGATCCACCGCTCCAGAGCGAGGGGATCGGGACTCCTTGTTCTCTCTCTGTGAAAACAAAGTGGTGGCTTTAAGGAGGTGATGGGAAGGCAGGAGAGGGCTGGGCTAATAAAAGCTTACACATGTGTCCTTTTTCGTTTGGTGATAACAACTATTACATGTTTCATACAAATGCAACACATTTACAGCATAATATGAGTCTGTTGCCTCATTTTAATGCAGAATTAAATGTTTTTTTCTCCTTTTTTGACAGTGGAAAATGTAATGCAGTGCTTTAAGCATGAAAATCAAAAGCTGTATAAAATCAGGACAATGCTGGAGCCACTTACTCAAACAGAATGAAGTCAGAAATGAGAAAAATCCTCCCATGAGCTCACTAAAAGTGGACTTTCAGCCAGTACATTATAATCATTACAATATATCTGAAATAAGCATATCATTATATACCCGTTTGAAATATAAAAATAAAAATACTATGCCTGGAAATAGTGCCATATTAAGGATGAAACCACTGAGATTATCAGTGTTTAAAAAAACATGTATGAGAAACTCAAAAGTGCGGCTAGCTGCCTGAAATAAAAAAAGGAACATGGCTCATCTGGTGAAGTTAAAGTTCGGATAAAAAGCAGTTGCAGAAGTTTGTGTAGGCTGTCTGTCAGAGAGCCTTTGTCAAGAGGAGACTCATTTCCTAGACCAATCCCACGACACTAACCCTGATACTTACAACACTGTGGAGCTCAGATTGAGTATTAGGCTAACAACAGACTCAAACTCTGACTTTTTTCTTATACACAATTTGATTATCATGATGATTTCATTATGCTTATAAATACTTCCTTTTCCAAATCTGAATATTTTTTGTTGTGTCAGCGGCCCTGATAAATACTCCATGATAAAATGTTGTCTAATTTATTCCTTGTATGTTTTCCTGTTTGTGTATGAGTTGCTGAAAGACATGTCATTGAATTCCTGAAATTGGCTCGGAGCTTCATCAAATGATTTGTATAGCATGGGATGAAACACGTGTTATGTGCAGCCTCTGTGCTGCAGTGTGTTTCACTTTTCTATTTTAAATGGTGTTTACCTGAGTAGCTGAGGTGTACTGCTCCAGCCTGTTGTCTATCTTGGACACCACAGGGGAATGAGCTGCCTTCACCGTGCTGCTGAGCAGAAGTAAAAGTTAGTCCACACGGCATGGGACCACTTTAAATATCATACCAAGTGTAGTCAACCATTTTATCCTTAGTGCCCTGAGAGAGCACACTTACTGCCCTTCATGGAGTTTAAAACTTACATTATTCTGAAAAACAGCACTGCGAGTCTAATTCTCTCTGCTGGAAGGAAAAAAAATATGTTTCTGTATGTTTTCACCTTTTCTGTGCCGACTTGTTCAGGAACTCTGCCCTCTCCCCGATCTGTGGAGAGAGGTTAGTAGAAATCTGGGTTAATGAATAATTTATACTTGCATACACACTGCACTACACACATTTCCCATCACTCCTCAAAGCCTTAAAACAGATGTTTAACCCAACCCTTCTCCTGGTTTCCATATTTCTATCGAGCCTTTATTGTTTCTATGAGCACTGTTACAATAATTCAACATGCAGACCCTGTAATCACCAGCACTTCTTCATAATGTGAGTATTCACTTTACTTCCCCTCCATTTATTCTTTGACTCACACAGTAATAAATTTACGACACATTTTTCCTTCATGTCTCATATCTTCATGCGTTAAAGCTAAACTCTGTCTAACGACAACAAACAATGTCGCAGATTGTTCCCCCTGTGTGCGACATGCTGTGGAAGACACAGACACACAACCCCCACCACCACCACCACCACATACACACACACAGAAAAAACACAGCATGTCTGCTGTTGGACTGTGGGAATCTCAGAGGCTTGTTTATAATATGGTGGGGGGAAAAAAGGCTAAAAGAGGGAGCAAAGCATGCGTTCCTCAGACACTTGTGTAAAAATAAACTCAAAATGGACAAAAGAACATGCAGAAAAAGCTCTCCCTCTCTGTCCCTGTGAAAAAGACCCTGTGCTCGGCTGCTACCGAATGTGGGAGTTCCCAAAATACTCCTCGACAGGAAATTCCCCATTCTCATATGCGTTTTAACGAGCTGTGGCCATACGAAGCTGTTACAGTAATCCTGTTAACCCTAATCACTTTCCTGCAACTCGCTGCCTGTCCTTCATTCATTCCTGCTGTCCTTCTCCCTCCATAGGAAACTGTTTTTATCTAATGTGCAGAGCGAGGTTATTCTGATAAAACGTTAGCAAGCCTCTGGGACTGTGTGTTCCTTTGGGAGGTGATCATTAATACAGAGATGCACAGTAAAAAAAAACAAAAAAACAAAAAGAATAATTGCATGACAGGGAAAACACTGTGGTAAAAGGTAATGATGATGCTAATGCCTGCTCTCAGAGGGATGCATGCTATTTTGGTGATCAGGGGAGTGGGGGGAACACAGCATAGAAACAGGCACCAAAAATCTAAATATGATTTATCTAGAATATGACGATTAAAACAATCATCTAAAGCTGAAGGACGAAACATGATGATTCAAAAGATATTACTGCAAAGCAAAGATTCATACAAAACACAGCGAGACACCCCACACACACAAGCCCACTCTGACACACAGCTGTACCTACTGTAAACATGACCACAAAGTAAAGCCCTGTCTGTACCGCGGTCATGTGGAGAGGAACAGTTGAACACCAGTTACAGAAGTGACCAGAAAGAAACAGAGTCTTTGAATCCAGCACAAACAGAGCTCACACACCGTTAAAGCCAAGCCCAGAATCTGGAGTCTCTGTGGGACAGGCCAGATGGATATTACTGCTAACTGTCACTAATTAGATTTTCTCCACTGGCTGAAAATCCCCGATGATTTTGATTGTGTGGGAGTTGGCTTTTGGCAACACTGGAAACATTTATTCATATTTGACTTGATTAAACACCCCTTCACAGTGACAGCCATTTATCTTTGGAGGACCCGGTGTTGGCAAACGCTGGTGGATGTTTTTAGTCTTTGACGAGCAGGTTAATGAGTCAGCAAAAATTTCAAAGCCTACAAAAGAATAAATCAGGATTTTTAAAATATATGACTTTTCCCCCTTATCTCCTCTAGTCTGGGACAGTTCTTACTATTTTTAAACGCCTCAGTCTGAAAACACTTCACGTAGAGCGGAGCGAGGTGAAAGGGGCAGATGCGGGTCATCTGGTCCTTAATCTTTTCAAATATTTGGGATGTTTAGCTTGAGCTTTGCTGCACTGCCGGATGAGTGGGATTTGTGCGGTTTTGAGAACTGTTATATTGACTCTGTTATGCTGACAACTGTGCTGGAAGGGACACAAGAGCTCGCTGTTTAAAGCTACAAACATTTCCAGAACTGAAATTGATTTTTAACCCTCTTACTGAATGTTTCCTGTGGAGCCATCATTCATTCATTCATGTTTATGGTAGCATTTAAATTATAGCACTCCATGTGTTGAGAAGGTTTACAGGGTAAAGAAATCATCTGCAGCTAGAACAGAAGACTGTACTTGTCACTTGTTTACATTGATTTGTTAGTATTTTTGGCTAACACTCTTAAAGTAAGAGATGAACCATCTATCCTCAGCTCTGAGCCTGACTTCAGTTTACTTTGCTGGTTAATGGGGTCAGAGCTCATGCTTGATGACTATATTCACAGTCACACTGTGGGTGCTAACATAATTCTACAGCTTCATATTCTGATTCACTGGATGTAACAGCAAAAGATTGATGATGGAACGGACTAGAACAGAAATACAAATTAGGAAACTGCTACACAGTTAATCAGCTGGTGAGGATGCTACCTTTGCTAATTTACCTGTTATGTGTAAGTTTCTGTAGATGTTGCCAGTTAGTAAATAGGGGAGAGTGGGGTAAGATGAGCCATTTTTCATATTTCAGATCACTACATCAAGGCAATCATAGTTTTGTCTCTAACTTGTGTACTTGCATATATTTCAAGATTTTGTGTATCCCTGCAAACCAACAGAATGAGTGTAAATCCTATGGTCAACTTACCCCGTGTATGGGGTATGTTGACCATAGGAGCGGAGTAAGTTGAGCCGTATCCCTACTATCCCCCCACTCTCCACCCCAGCCCTCCCTCACCTTCTCTCTCCCTAAATAACAGTCACTTCTTCACATTCATGTGTATTTTTATCTATTATACTCTATTCAACTGGTACAATTATTATTGTTTTTTTTATTATTATTGCATGTAACTGCTAAAAAGCTGTTTTGTAAAAAAGACATTTTAACATGAGACTGTCTTTAAGTGATTCAGAACATTCACAGCTGTATATCTGAAAAGAAAAAGCAAGACATTTCAACAATCTGAACTGAAACTCTGATCCTCTCATCAGACTCCTTTACTTTCTCAGTTGAGCCACTCGCTCAACTTAATCCTAGCCAAATGGTTCAACTTACCCCAGAACTACTAATATGACTTTGATAGTCCTCTAAAATGTTGGACTTTTATGTTGTAGCTCATAGATACCACAATGAAACAAATTTAAAATGATCTTTTTTTGGTGTGAACACAGTTCTAATCAAACTTATGACAGACTAAATTCACTTTCAAGGGTGAAAAATGTTTTTTTGGAAATAAATGTCGAACCCCTTCACCCATGTGCTCCATGAATTGATGCCCATCTCCTAAATATTTGGTCACATGATTTTACCATTTCCAAGCAAAAGGAGGTGGCTTAACTTACCCTTTGGCTAACTTACACCACTCTCCCCTAAGTATATTGTTTTCAAAACAATTAGAAGTCAGCAGAAAACAACCCATAATTGTGTGTAATACCTACTGTAAGATGGCTACAGTTAGCAACATCTGCTAGCAATGTTATTGTGTAAAATCAGGATTTTGAAAGGAAAACTTTTAAAAATTTAACCTGAAATGTTGTGTGCAAGACCCTGTAGTGTCTGGATTACCTGATGTGCACTGGTCAGTTGGAAAGCTAAGATAGTCAGATGCTGTTCTGTGGGCAGCAGGGCAGAGGTAGATAGTATCATAGTGGACTGACCTTCAGAGAGGATCCTCGAGGGCTGACACACTTGAAGGGTCCGCCCTCTCCATCCACACTGTCTTCCACCTTCTGTCTCTTCTCGGCTGCCTCTGCTCTCCTCCTCTCAATCTCCTCCTTCATCTTCCTCTTCTCCTCCTGAGATGGGTAGATATGTTTGTTTAGAGCTCAGACAGTTTAGTTCAATCACACAACCTTAAAAAAAGTGACTTTTCTCTAAGCTCAACCTTTGTAGTTGGTACGAAACCTTCTGAAAGTTCAACTGGAGCAAATGTAGATGGTGTTGTATTGTACCAGCACATCAAACTGGATATTGCTGCTCATGCTAAATGCCTATTACTCTTGTATGTTCTCTTAAAGGGATACTCCGGCTTAAAATTAATTTAGGGTCAAACACACCGTAACACTGAGTTAGACATCCTCTCGAGAGATGAATGTTGCTGACCACTTGCTTCTCTAGTTACACCAACTTTAGTAGCGACCGCAGGATAGCAATACACAGCGGTCTGAGGAGCCATAAACAAACCTCAACCAAAACGCCACTCTATAGCCACAAATAATGCTCAGAACAGCACCTAACTTCATCAACAGTACATATAGGGTCCCAGCCACAGCACTAGCCACCAAACATCTTTTTAACTTTGCCTGATTTCTTAAGCAAAGAGACTAAACACAACTCACCTACTCTCTTCCAGCAGCCGCTTGTTTGTAGCAAGACCTCGGGTCAGTCCATTACGGGCTACTGCGGGGTGACGCAGCTCAAGGAAGAACATTTATGATAATTTCTTTATTATTTCCTTGAAGTAATAATCATCATATCAATCATTTTGTACTGCAGACGTAGTTCTTCTGCCTTAGCGTCTCAGTCTGATTGCATTTCCATAAAGAAATGATCATAAATGTTCTTCCTTGAGCTGCGTCACCCCGCAGTAGCCCGTAATGGACTGACCCAAGGTCTCGCTACAAACAAGCGGCTGCTGGAAGAGAGTAGGTGAGTTGTGTTTAGTCTCTTTGTTAAAGAAATTAGGCAAAGCTAAAAAGATGTTTGGTGGCTAGTACTATGGCTGGGACACTATATGTACTGTTAATGAGGTTAGGTGCTGTTCTGAGCATTATTTGTTGCTATAGAGTGGCGTTTTGGTTGAGGTTTGTTTATGGCTCCTCAGACCGCTGTGTATTGCTATCCTGCGGTGGTTACTAAAGTCTGTATAACTAGAGAGGCAAGCGGTCGGCAACATTCATCTCTAACTCGGTGTTACGGTGTGTTTGACCCTAAATTAATTTTGGGCTGGAATATCCCTTCAACAAACCTATATTCCTGGAAAAGGCCTAAAACCCACTTTCTGTTCACCAGTGGCTCAAACTGGGACCAACTAACAAACCCAGATGTATAAAGAGCAGAAACAAAATTGAAGTCTAAAGTTAGACCAGGAACAATAGAAACGTTCGTATTGTCATGGGTTATTGTAACAGACAACCAACAATCAGGGGTTCAGCCAACCAGACAACAGATATGTGCCACTTCCTAATTGATTTACTTAATGCACTCACTGGAGCCTGTCAAAGACTAATTCAATTACTCAGAGCAAATCCTTATTTACAATGACCGTATGCCTCCTGAATAAAAGCCATACTGGAGAGCTTGAGACCTGTAGACTATCAACAGTTTTTCTGAACAATTAATAAATGAATCGTTTGTACTGTATTCAGAAGAGGAATGGTACTTGGCAGTATATCAGCCCTCTCCAGCAGCCTTGTCTTGGTTAATTAGTCTTTCTGTATCTCTGGGCCATCTTTTAATTACCAACCAAAAGGCCTCATTAACATCACACAAGAGAAGAAGAACAGGGGCAGATAGCGAGAGACGGGCTGCCATAGTCTGAGCCAAGATCAACAAAGACGACCAGTCGGGGTAATAGTGAGAATTCGGGGACTGGGAGAAGAGGGATGAAAGGAAAAATGAACTGCACTGTGTGGCTGAATACAGATGTGACAGCAGTGGAGGAAGAGGTTATCACGTTAGAGATACAAAAGCAGTGGGGTTGGAATAAGAGGAGGAAGAGGGACCGGCATACACAAGTTACTGGAGGGGACCTGAATGCATGGGGTCATGATAAGAGTGAAGTATGGATAGATAAAGGCCCCATAGAGTGAGCCTGACGAATGGCTTTCAGACTCACAGCTGAGGAGGCTAAACCAACATTACATGGAGAGAAAAACAATGAAAAAACAATATGGGAAGTGAAGTTCAAAAGACTGACTCAGAAAAACGAAAGAGACCAGCGAGTTAGACGAAATACACACCACTCTGAAAGCTATACCATAAGATACTCCTTCAGCTGTTCCTCCTTTCTAGGTAAACCAAAGAGTTGAGGGTTATTTCCAGTGTGAGATGAGGTTATTACTCAGAGATTCAGATGTTATGATGCTATGCCATGCAGCCACAATATTACACATTTGCTGGTTTGTACTCTGCAGAATAAATTCACCAAAAATACAATGACTGCCACTAAAAATGCTGCTGTGCACACCTTTCCACACCGTGGCTGATGGTTACTGCAGTATAAGAACATTGAAACTTCTCTGTATTCTACTTCATATGCTTCACTGTTTCCTTCTTCAGACTTTGTGCTGCTATGTATGCTACAGCTACACCAACATAACTTTCTACAACATATTTCACATCAGAAGGTGCTTTTTGACTGCAGGAATTTTCTCCAGGAACTAGGGGGCTTTTGAGGAACTGTGTGCAGGAACAAGAGTTGGTTCTGGGGTAAAAGATCTACCCATTAAAAAGCCCCTACTCAGGGGGTGGTACTTTAATATCCCAGGGACTTAAGGAGGCAGGATCTTACGATTTCAGACATTTGATTATATTGTAGATAATAATGTTATCTTATCAATAAGATTATGTATAAATATGAGTTTCTGATGCTGTTGATGTTCATTTTTTCATCTAAGGGATGCTTTTGGGCATTATAATAGTTTTAGGGGTTAGTATCATCAGGAAACAATTCTAGTTACAATTTAAGCTTGTATATAATTTACACAAATGTGATTTGTGACACCTTTTTATGAATAAAAATTCAGCTGAGACTCAAGAGATGCAAGCTGCACTGGTGACTTTATTTCCAGATACCTTCCCTGGATGTCACTGACTTACACTGGTTTGTTTGTTTTTACCCTGAACTTTAGGACCTCCACAGATAATAGTGGACCACAGGAACCACTTAGGTCCTTGAAGAGAAGTCCCTGGAGTAAAAAGTTCTTGGTACTTTAGATGGAAAGGCACATTTACATTGTACCAACCACCACTCTGCACTCTCTGCTGGCTGTAAACTGCTCTGTAAGCTGTCTAGAGGGGTAGCATGGCCCCTTTAAAATCTGCTAAGTCACCCTACGTACAACCCCCAAAACTAAAACTACATTTAACTATTTATAGCCTGGTCAAGAGCAGGACATGTGCGTCATCATCAAAAGAGCAATTTCTTTTTTTGGTTATTGTTGATGTTGCTTGTTCCTACACAAACACACTGCCAATTACCATAATGTATTTTTGACAGTAAATATGGAAAGAGTTTGCCTTTAAGATAGATCTGAATACACTCTGTCATATATCTGTCATGATGCGTCTTTTTAGTTGTTTTGAGTCCTAGATTTATGTGTCCTTACTTCACTTTGAAGCACACAAAGCTCACAGGCCTTTACTCTGGTTCCTGTTGCTTGTCAGCCTCCACTTTGTGAGTGATCTACATGCCTTTCAGCACAATAAAGTGTTTGAACCCTGATGACGCACACCAGCTTTACTAAAGTTATTGAAACGGGAAAGAAACATTTGTGTGTCAATAATCGCAGGCCTCACAGACACAAATCTGGGACACCATAAAAGTGGGCATGTCTCCTGTCAACACCTGCTGTCAAATGCCAGTCATTTACTACCACTAGAGACCAACTCCTGAATGTATTTTACACAAATATGCCCACTGACAGTTAAAAGCCTTTAAAAATACACTTATTTACCTAAATGTTTACGTCCATTTTTTTGCATTTCATTTTGACTTTAAGAACAAAAATTAAGTAGAAATGGGATGACCGAGACAAGAGGGACACACAAGGCATCAGCTGAACCAGTTAAACAGCATCCACCGTGCCGCTCACTCCCACCTCCTCTCTGGCTTTCCTCTCCGTCTCCTCTTGCTTCCTCTGTTTCTCCTCTTCCTCAAGCACCTTCCTCCTTTCTTCCCTCTTCTTCTTCAGCTCCTCCAGCTCGACCTCAGCCTCCTGCTGCTTCTGCCTCATCTTCTCAAACTCCTCACTCTCTGCATCATCGCGGCGGCGCTTGAGCTCCTCCAGCTTGCGCTCAGCTTCCAGGCGGGCGGCGTCGTCCTGCTCGTCACTGGCGGACACCTCAGGGGAACGAACACTGCCGCGACTGAAACAGACGCACAGACAACAGGTCAGGAAACCAAATCTGAGGGGCGTAGAGCTGCTTGACGTACAGGTTCATGCTTGACATTTGATACAGACTGAATATTTAAACACACACTTGCAGCATTTGTTTTCTTCATGGACAAGCAAACACTCAAAGACAGGCAAAAACACATTCAAACATCAGCAGTCACCTGAGCAGAGATACTGTTACAACACGTCTCAGGTTTCTTTCTGTGGGGATTAACTGTAGGTGAACCAAAACACATGAGTGCCCAGACGCGGTTGACTGCTGAGCAGAACCAAATCATTTGCTGGAAATCTAAATCAGACATGATTTTCAATCATTTTGCAGATACCTAAGGCAGCGCTGCAAGGCTCCTATATGTGAGTCAGCTGTTTGACAGACATTAAATACCGAGACTGGAACATGAATCACTGTCGGTCTGGTGTAACAGCGCATTAAATATGAAGGATTCACTTCAACAGTTTTGTAAGTTGATCAAGCTTTCAAACATATAATCTACTTTAACAGTTTTTAAATGAATTTTTTTTAAGCCATGAACATTATTGATGTCAAACTATCAAAATCAGTGCCTTCTTCTAGATGCTTGTTATGGAAACAGGTTGTTAGTAACTGGATCTTCACAGCTTTCCAAGAACAATAAGAAAGTGTACTTTCCACAACACAATTAAGGTAATCTGATATCCCAATATAACTTTCATGAATAGATTTGAAACATTCATGAAGTGTGAAAACTATACTTTGTTTTCCATCTTTACTTTACTTGTATTGATTGAATACGAGGGTGAGAAAATGCTGTTTGAAATGATATGAGACATAAGTGAATCATTAAAAACATGGGTTCATGTCGCTTATATTCTTACTATTTCTGAGAGGAATTGTTTGGTTTTATACTTTTAACTTCTTCTCTAAATTTATTAAAGATGCTGTTTTATACGAGGACAGGCTCTCCCCACTCTGGCCTCGGTGGAAACCATGATGTCACAGGATGCGTGTCAGCGTGTTTGCGTACCTGGGGGTCCTCTCAGGTTTCCTGTGCTGTTTGGGAGTCACCTCCTCATGCAGCCCTCCATTCTGCTTTCTCTGCTCATCCCTGGCCCCGCCTCTCTCCTCCACCTGCACAGAAACAACCACGGGGGACGGTGAACAGAAGTGCCATTGGCGGGTAGAGGTGGGCGGAGTCTGCCATGTGACATCACAAGTGGTCAAATGACAAGGAGCAAGCGAGGACACCCCACACAAAATAACACAGGGCATCCTATAACACAGTGTCCACTCCAGAATTACTGCTGAGACAGGATTATCTAACGTGTGATCACCATGGGTGTGTCTGCAGCCAGACTCTGTCTCTGACTGTACCATCATCAAAAACACACTGCAACTTAAATTATAATCAGAGTGTGTTTAAAGTCAGTACATGCTCTGAGTCACACTTAGTTTATTATTTATGAACATGCAGCAAGCAGTCAAAATCTGCATGTAGTACTGTTCTCTCACTGTTGATGCAACAGGCTAGTGGGACCTTTTCAGCACTAATGATCATAATTTACTGTAATTATGTCTTCACAATGACTTCAGTCTGAACAGGCACAAGAATGCTCCAAAACAGGTCAATGTCAAATTGATGCAGAGAAATAAGAGCAGTGTTTGTTTGATTCAGCTGTCTACACAAACTTTAGGACTTTTTCAACCAAAGCTTAAAGATCTCTATCGTTAAAAAAAGGTTCAGTTAACCTTGACTGTCTGAAACAAAAAAAGGCAGATTATTCTGTTTGTTTGAACAAATGCTTGGCAAGAAAGAAAAGGGGGAAAGTATTTACTTCTGTCATGTAAAAGAGAGTTTATAGGGCTAACTGGTTAAAATAAAAACATTTATTTAAAAAAAACAAAAAAACAATAAATATATCATTATAATTTCATAGATTTATTGCAACTTTGAAAACCATAGACTGTATATAGAATGGATGCTGTCTGCCTCCTTGCTGAGTGTAACCACTCTGAGAACAGCACCCTCTGGTGACGAGCTGCAGTATAGGTCATAAATCCCGCCTCCTTCAGCAAAGCTTATGGAGCAAAGTTTTGAAAATTTATTACACAGAATAGAAATTTTTTCTCCCCCCTGCTTGCAATGTTGACATGTAACTACTGTAAGACTGGTTTGTATTCAAGTCCTCTTTTTTCTGTGCAGCTCCATTTTTAAAAGTTATAAGGGGGTACGAAGATTGCGGAGCTCACCCAGGGGATACACTGTTTGAGCCGAGTGCCATCATAGCGACTCTCCCGCCAAATGCGTACAATGTTACTGGGCAAGTGGTGAAGTGTGTACAACGCTACTGCGCAATGTTGGTTTCAGGAAATAAAGAAAAATCGCAGAAATACCGAGAGCAATCCGGCTTCAAATCTGTATACTGGCGGAAGACTAAACCAAGTTGTCCATAGTGTATACAGTCTATGTTGGAAACATAAAAGTTTTAGTTCATCAAGCCATGAAATACCCCAAAATCCAAGTCTCAATCAAAATTAAATGTCATGGCTTAGAATTTAATAGCAAATAATTAGTTTGAGAATTTTTCAGTTTTTTTGTCGAAGAAAGGTAGTTTTTTTTATTCAAGTTTAGGCTCCCTTGTATAAGATATGGCATAAATGCTAAAAACCTATAGAAATGGTGCAAATGTAACATGTAATATTTGAAGTTTATTAAAAGATTGGCAGCATTTGGTTATTTTTAACTGGCGTTTGGTTGTCTAAGTTTGAGGGTTAAAAATATTAACCCCCACATCCAGCACTAGTTTAAATCCAAGGCTCAGTGGACTTTTTTTATCTTGCCTTGCTGCTTAACACACATATCCTTTTCAAAAAAATTCTGATGTCTCAGCTGCAGTGAATATTTGGAGTGGAGTCAGTGTCATAAGTGCTCTCATAGCTTAAGTGGTGGGCATGCAGAAAAATGCTGTGACCACTCTGTGAGGCATAGCATGAACCTCATTAACAATCTGACTGCATGGCTGCAACCACACCTTGTAAAACGCAGGCTCAGTTACTGTCAGTTTGCAAATGGTGCGAGTCACACTGTGACAACAAGAAGTGTGGGTAATTTCAGCGTCTGGCTCCAACATTAACATTAAAATACCTTTTGACCAACATGAGATCAAAAGGTAAATCTGTGGACCTCTTTATAAAGATCCATCCGGACACTGAAGTTAACCAGAGATCTTTTCTGTGCTGTGCATCACACCTCTACTGAAATTCTTACCACATGTTTGATACCTCATTATCCTCTGAGTGCAGTATCTCAGATACCTCATTGTCCTCTTCACTCTCATTTCTGAGTGCCATTGACTTGTTCTCTGAAGAATAATCTACATAATTATCCTCAGGTACCTCTCCAGCCTCCTCTGATGCTACTGCATCCTCCTCGGCCTCTGAATTAGCTGACTTGGCCAGGTTTGAACTCTCACTGACTACTGAGTATGTTTCTTCTTCAGTGTTTTCCTATGAGAAAGGTTTACAGCAGGTCTTAGAAGGAAAGATCAGTGAAAGGCTGCAGGACGTGTTTAAGAAGTCAGTAAATCAATAACCATACCTTTGTTTCAGTTTTTGCTTCTTCAGTTGATTCCTACAGAAACAAGCATCAGTTTGCAGGAATTGTCAGTGTGCAGATTTAAAGACAGTCAGCAGACATTGACTGATGACTCACCTTATCTCTCGAATAAGACCTCCTCGGTTTCTCCTCCTCCTCCTCCTCCTCCACTTCCTCTTGTTGCTCCTCCTCTTCCTCTACACCCTCATCTGCTTGCTCTTCAACTTCAGGAGCAGCCTCCTCTTCCACCCTGGGCTCCTCGTGCTCTTTCTCTCTCCTCGAGCTGTACCTCTCCGTTTTCTCCTCTTCCTCTTCTTGGTCACGGTAACGACCTCTGCGCCAGGAGGAAGGCCTCTCCTCCTCAGAGTTGTTTTTCTCCATGGAGACGCTGATGTTGCTCTCTGTGGTCGTGGATTCCTGCCTCTGCCTCTCCAGCGCCTCTTTCATGCGCTTCTGTCGTCTCTCCTCACGCTTGGCCATGCGCTCCTGCAAGGCCTGGTCCTCTTCGTCTCCGTCACCACCTCCTCCGTAAGAGCTGCTCACAGTTTCTGTCACACTGAAGAGAGAGAAAGGGGAAGACCACTTCAGTTGTGTGCTCTTTTGTCACTATGAATGGAGCCTTGAGTTCAGGGCAGCAGACATCAGCTGGTGAGAAAATGTGGGCAGAGACACTGCGCACAATATTTTCTGCTGTTACCACTGGAATGTGCTCGATAAAGACCTTTAAAACCCAACAGTTTCATGAATTTGTAGTGGCAGGAGAAGTCAGACAAGACATTTCAAACATGGGTCAGGTCTGCATTTGAGGACTTGGTTAAAAAATGGAAAAAAAGACTAAATGTCAGTTCCCTTCAGTGAAACCAACAACAGAGCTCCTTTAGTCTAAAAAGCCCACGTCTTTAAATATAAACAAATGTACTACCAGTTAAACTATAATATTAAAATAAATGTTGAATGAAGTTTACAAAGTTTATTATATTAGAGGGATATTCCGGTGTAAAATTAAGTGAGGGTCAAACACACTGTAACACCGACTGCTCATTTCTCTTTATGATCATTTCTTCATGGAAATGCAATCAGACCGAAACACTAAGGTAGAAGAACTACTGCGTCTGCAGTGCAAAATGATTAATATGATGATTATTACTTCAAGGAAATTATAAAGAAATGATCATAAATGTTCTTCCTTGAGCTGCGGCACCCCACTGCAGTAGATGAACTCACTCTGAGGTCTACGTACAAACAAGCGGCTGCTGAAAGAGAGTGGGTGAGTTGTGTTTAGTCTCTTTTTTAAAGAAATCAGTCAAAGTTAAAAAGATGTTTGGTGGCTAGTGCTATGGCTAGGACCCTATATGTACTGTAAATGAAGTTAGGTGCTGTTCTGAACATTATTTGTGGCTATAGAGTGGCGTTTTGGTTGAGTGCGTGGCTCTCTGTATTGCTATCGTGCAGTCATTACTAAAGTTGGTATAACTAGAAAAGCAAGCGGTTGGCAACATTGGTCGGTGTGCTTGACCCTAAATTAATTTTACGCCGGAATATCCCTTTAAGTGAAACCAACAACAGAGCTCCTTCAGTCTAAAAAGCCCGCCTCCTTCCATATGAATAAATGTACTGCCAGTTAAACTACAATAGTTAAATACATTTTGAATGAAGTTTACAAAGCTGATTATATGAACATGCATGGAATAGTTGAGTTGCACTCATAGCTTTATGCTGTGATTTAATCAGACTGCTGTGTTTGTCCCAGTTTGCACAACTCTAATTATTGACTGAAGCTGCTATGGTAAGTGGACACACGCCTACTTTTAGCTGGGTGCTATCAGTTAGTCTCCTTGTTGACCTGTTTCAGATAAAAAAAAATAGACAAAATGTGTCAGCGAGAGGCTAACAGGAAGTATGTCAAAAGATTAAAACACTGTCACTTTTACAGCTCTGCACAGTTTGTTTGTGATAAGAAAGTTTTTGGGGCCAGACTGAAGTGGACTCGAGGACTTCGAGTTTCTTGAACTTCTGCATTGGCTTCATTTTTCAACACTGGGTGTCACTGCTCAGAAAAAAAACATGACGATCATTAATGCGAGAGTCTCCAAGCTCTCGATTACTGTGAGTGTCTATTTCTCAAACTCAAAAAGCTCTTCTGTGTTTCTCTGAAGGATATTTGCCATTTGTCTAAGTTAGATGTGTACTTTGGACGTCATTACTGTAGCATAACTGTGGCCTTATAAGCTAATTTGAACCACCTAGACTCTGGCTCCAAACACCCGCGCAAGATGTCCTCTTCGCATGAAGTGATTTGGCTTCACATATGTGCAAGATGAGAGGGTGGAGATATGCCGTCCATCTTAATATACAGCCAATCAGCACATTTACATGATGTTAAGAAAATGTATGCGTTTGTGTGACTGAAGTTGGACTTTAAAATCATGTTGGCATCTTAGTCCAACAGAAAACACATCAAGTTAGATTTTCATACTTTGACTCATAAGTCGAACAGCATAACAGATGCCTTTCAGGAGGGCAGACAAGACAAAGGGAAGTATGACACTGGTTAGCCTCTTTGTAACTTCTATGGTGATGTAGTAGGTCAGCCAGGAGACAACCCAGTAACTAGTGACTAGCTGGAAGAGGGTAAATTTCCACCTTGTTGAGGTGAGGTTGAGGTGGACACACTTTAGTCGATACATTGGTTCCTGCCTTGAGCTTGTGGGTCAAGGACAGCAGTTCATTGAAACTACCTAACAGAGCTGCAGCTGGACTTCACTGTGCATGTAAAGGTACTGAACAGCGAGGACCAACAGCTCTGCAGGAAGACTGCTGAAGGAGCAGAAACTTCATACTTTGACAAGGAAATAAGAGTGAAGATAAAATTGCCAAAGACACTCGGTTGGATAAGATCTGACATGGAACAGAATAAAATATGACAGTAAAGACAGAATTCCCACAACTTATCTAAAACACATGCCAAGTGAAGTTTCTCTGAGAGCCCAGCAGAAGTTTCAGTCAGTCAGTTAAAAAGGAAATCAAAGTCCTGGCTTCAACTTGCACACGGCTCTCCCAGCTGCAAAACAAACTGAATTGAATCCCATGAAAGGAAATCTAAGTTTACACAGAGAAGCTGCCATATTATTGTCAGCTCTTTAGCCAGTATGTGGAGATGACAGTCTATTAGCTTTATTGACAGGTCTACACCACAGATATTCTTTAAAATAAACTAATGGTCAGAGCTTCAAATAAACACACAGTCAGTCAAATTCCACTTGGATTGGAGACTGAAGGAAATTTTGTATCTTTGACTCAATAGCTCTTATCTTTGCCAAGTTTCATGACAATCAATCCAACAGTTGTTGAGACATTTCAGCACAAACCTCAAATATGAACCTCATGGCTGAGCTATAATAAAAGTCGGGGAATGACTGAACTTTGAATTAAATTTAATTAAATCTTAACCAAAGTGATGGACGAACTGTCCAACTGAATGACTGACAGCACAGTCTGTGTCTCTTTCTGTCCATCCAATACCAACTGTACTTTTGGCTTCAGCTGTGCTTTTGTCTACTTCCAAATATCATGACTCATAATATCCTGACCCAGAAGTCTGGCAAACATTATTGTTGTACATCTAAACAAACAACAATGGCTGGGTAACACTCAGTCCTGCCTCAGCATCCTCCTGCACAATCCCCTTGTTGTTTGACGTGCCCAGGATTTATCTCTGAGCTCATAGAGAAACATTCACGACCACAAAGCAGTGTCTGTACTCCTAGATACCAGAGCAGCCCACTGCCTCACCGAGGCCATTGATCTCACAGCCCAAAACTGTGTGAAAAATGGGTATTGAGCACCTTTGATATGATGGCAGTCTTTGTGATGGACGGGTATGAGCTCATGAGTGGGCTGCCACAGTGACAGCTGAGACTGGGTAGAATATGAGGTTCATTTTTTTGCATTTGTTGACCAACATGTACTTGAAATGATGGCTTGAAAGTCATTCCATTTAATTTCATCACTCAACACTTGAAATATTACAATACTGTGTCAGCATAACTATGTACAGCAGGCCTGTCAAGTTAGAGATTTATTCATATCATGCATGGGTATACATCTGGCTCTAATATCTAAGATCTTAAGATTTTGAAGAGGACTATTTTAGCCTTTGAAACCCACAAGAGCAAAAGTGTAGGGGGCACAGTTTCTTTTACTGTGACAATTTCTGCTGATGTCCAGCTAGGCTAGTTAGCTCGCTATTTTCAGTAGATTGAGCATTTCGCAATGAGCCTTTTAACATCTGACTACATTAGAGGGTTGAAAAGAAAGATTACTTTCACTGCTTTACTACTACTTTAACTACAACTCTGCATAGTGTGGATGCTCTCCATCTTGGCGTTTACTCCTTCATTTGATTTGATGAATATATTTGTTAACATATTTATGACACAACCCTTCATCAGTGACGTTACATTAAATCTGAGGAGAGGTTAACCTTTGTCAGAATTTTCTACTGCACAGTAATATGAGAAAACATACCACTGGAAAAAATGAGTAAGTCTGTTTGCTAAGAAGCCAAACACTGTTAGGTCACAATAACTTTGTGAGTCAGTCTTTAGCTTTATCCAACATCTACAGCCATCAAGTAAAGAAAACCATATAAAGGCTCCAGACTTAGGAGTTCAAAAAAAGTGGATCAAACTTTAAGTGTGACGATTAAAAAGCAGGGGTGGGCCGAGCTAAAACCCTTAAAACACACATGGCAACAAGAATTGAAAGTTAAGCTAAAGGTGAATAGATAAAGTGATCATTTTCTGGCTTTACCAAATTCTCCCCAACTTAACAATATACTGTAACTGCTTTTGCGCTCGAGGCTTTTAACTAATTTGGGTGAAATGTAGAGCTGTCCTGACAGGGAAAGGTGCTCACAGGGTTTATTTAGTAAAGATGTTGAATCCTCTCAGCTGTGCAGGAACTGACAGTATGACACAGACCACAGCTCCTCTTCCTTCCTCCTCCCTGTAAGCAGATTATTTGTCAAAGACAGGTCCTGTGTAGTTATTTATGCGTTACCTGTGGCTGTTGGTCATGACCAGACTGTCTGGCTGTCCGCTGTGCTCCTCGCTCTCCCTGTTCATCAGCCTCTCCTGGCGTGCCCTGCGCCTCCTCTCGCGGGCCGCCTCCTCTTCATCATCATCATTTCTCGCCAACCTGAGGGAGACAAAGAGGGGTGAAAAAAATGAAGGCACAAAGGGAGAGATTTTTCTTTTTTCCCCTTTATTTTAAAGCACTTTTTTCTCTCTGCACTTCCTGAATTCAGCCTTATAGTCAGAAACTTCAGAGTGAATCATTCTTTAAACTGCACTGTAATCACCACAGTTACCAAATCTCAAGGATTTGTCTGCAGTTCCTCTTTTTTCCTCGCCTCTATCAAGCTGACCTGTCAGCTGTGCAACAACCAATACTTCTTATCGTGGCTGCAGTTTTCATGAGCTGATAAAAACTCGGTCTGCAGACATGGCTTGGCAGAGAAATCGTGCTTGTATTGGTCTGGTCAGTGTTAGAAGAGAGCGAACTGCAGAGATGTGAGTGTATGAGTGAGGAAAGTTTATATTTCTACAAGGGAATTTATTGCTACAAAAAAAATCAGAAATCACATCTTTCTTGAGTTAACAAACTGCAGTAAAAAAATAACTCCAGTCAAAACTACTTAGCAGAATTCGGTGCTGACATATGTGGCTTTGTTTAAAAGAATCTGTGTCCTAATTTAATAAAAGTTAACACAAAAACATCCATTTTAACACTAATATCAGTTCCTTGCTAGATTTGATATTTTCAGAAATTCTCCTTTATACTTACAAGCAAGTATGTCTAAGTTTAGTGAGCCGATACCGAGTGTGACATAAAACAGGGTTAGCTTGTTTTAGCAGAAAAATTTAGAGCAGAGGAGATTAGCCGACGATGACTCTGCCCAAAGCTGTGTTTTCATCAGGCAGAGGCGGGCCAGCTGCTTTCCACTTATCTTCATGCTACGCTAAGCAAAACAGCTGCTTGCTAAAATAAGTATTTACTTCTTCTTATCTACTCCTTATCTATATTTAGCTGGAAACTAAAAGCATATTTTAAAAAAAGGCTGCAGCTCTTTCTGAAAAGATGTGAGTTATTGTATCCAGAACAAAACAAGTACCACATTATTTAAGATGCAAATGAAAGGAAGTATCTTTATGGTTTTTTGCTCTATCGTCTCTCTGAAGTGGAGCCACAGCGTTGTCTTGTTACAGTCGGATAAAGTAGGTGTAGCCAATAAGGCGTCATGCAGGCCTGCAGATCACTATTTTAAAGTGAATGAACTGTTACAGATCAGTGGATCAATCAGAGAAGCTGTCCTCAACCACTGAGTCATGGGTTTAGACCACAATCGTGTAGAGGCAGCATTTACCTTGAGTCTCAAAGGGGACATTTTACTGCATTCATCTGACTCCCAAATTAAGACACTGGTAAGAATAACTTCACATTGATAAAAACTTGAAGTCTTTAAAATGCAAAATAAGTCACTTAATTGAGGTCATAAAAATCAATCACGCAACAGCCTTAAAAAAACAATTCAAACAGTGAGCTTTTTGTTTTTATTAGTATATTTTTCTTCATACTTTGGCAAACTTATACAGCAGATCGTACGTGATGTAATGTCTAGGAATTCGTTTTCAGCATTTAACCCTGACAATTTTGGATGTCCTTTCACTTCTTTTACTTCTCCTCTGGTCTTTTTTTCATCACCCTGCTCTTAACAGGGATAAATCAATTGTGAAGAAAAACCCAAAACAACGCCAAGATCTACAAACCGCCCGTACACTTAAAGAGCACAATCCAAAGCAGACGTGCGGTGGATTATAAACGTCTTTATTAAATGCAGTGGTTTATGTTGAGGGTGCGGCTCAACACAGCTCCATTGTTCACATTGGCGGGTAAGCTACTGTACATTTAAGTGCTTAAATTTGACTGAAAGTAACATGTCGAGGCTTTTCTCTGGGGTCGGTCTGGAGGCAGCCTCAGGAAAGTCCAAATGAAGAAGAAACAACATCAGCAACAACAAGGGCTGACCACTCTATACTACCAGCAGTCATTTTCCAGAATGATTTTCAGGCCCCATGAGATCTATAAACTCAGCTCCTACATGATCTGTGTTGCCCCAGCTGACCTTGACACTCCCTCTGCTAACCACGCGCTCAGCTACCTCACATCACAGCGCTGCCTTTGAGGTCAGCCAGTGAAACATGCTATTGCATGCTAATTGCAACATGTGTGGTGAGCAGAGCTGGAGCTGCTTGGGTTTATGTTAGTTTTTACAGCTTGTGAACAACAGTTTCCTTCTTCCTTTCCCTCCTATCTGTGGTCTCCCACACCTCCCTTCACTCTCTCTCTCTCTCAGATGAGGATTGTTTCATAACAGAGCAGATTAATCTGTCAACGCCCAAGCTGAACTTGTGGGACACTGACATCAGTGTCGTCAGCCAATGCTTCACATTTGCTTTGTACACTTAGCAGAGAAAAGTCCGGGTCTTAAAAGGCAGAAAATGTGTCCAACTGAAATTAATTAGACTCTTTTTAGCTTTAAAGTCAGCCAATCTCACTATTTCTTAACACAAGCTGCTAAAGCCACAAGTTAAATGACAGCGGTTAACGGTAAAATGTAGCACATCAACCCCAACTGGAGGAGAGTCATAAAGTTAGCACACTGACTCATCAATAAAATCTATCTTGAGGCGGCTAACATGCATAGCATTAGCAAGAATGAATTACTGTTCATTCCCAATTGATGCTTGAGTAAAAAATCACTGTTAGTCTAAACCAGGGGTTCTCAAATCTAGTCCTCGAGCCCCCCCCCGTCCAGCGTGTTTTGGATGTTTCCCTGCTCCAACACACCTGATTCAAATGATCAGCTCGTTATCAAGCTCTGTAATGGCTTAATAACGAGCTGATCATTTGAATCAGGTGTGTTGAAGCAGGGAAACATCCAAAACATGCAAGTGGGGGGGCGCCTTGAGGACAGGACTTGAGAACCACTGAACTAAAGAGTGAAAAAGACATGTATAGCCTACCAACCCCTCTTTTGTCTCTAAGTCAAATGATCTGACTTCATGCTCACTGTAGTTACAGTTTCTGGACATCTATGTGGAGAAACTAAGCATCTATGCCAAAGATGAACCAAAAAGTTCACATCTCTGAATGCTCACAGTTTTTGTGTGTTTATGCTAATTGAATACTGGGAATTTTCAGAAGGTTCGGTCCTGCCAGCAGCAGCAAGGACCTGAAATGTCTCCGTACAAGGGGTGAGCTGTCGTAAACAAGATAAACAACTACATACTCACAGCCAGGAGTGGGCACAAAATCTAACTCTACTAACTAATGGATTAACTCTGGTAACTGTTAATCTGTAAACAAAAATGTTCCTTTTAAATAATAACTTAATTTGCCTTTAAAATAAACTGAAGCTAAATTGAAGGTTAAAACCTGTTGCAGGTTTGGATTATTTCAAATCTACAAATGCTGTGTGATCCTGCTCAAGTTGTCCATGATCCATCTTACCAGTCAGGAGATGTGTCCTTACTGGTACTGATGGGGATTCAGGCTCTTTTAGCGACCCAGATCATCTGGCTCTGTATGAACCAGCTCTACTGGCACCCAAACAACAACTCTTTATTGAACCATTTGCATACAGGAATCAGCCAATACAGCTAAGTCATTTGCTTTCACTCTACAGTCAGCAGTCTTCCCCATGACTGCGGTTGGGTGTGGTGGATTAGGCTTACAGATGTGGAAATTTGTGCTGTTTGAATAGAGATTTGCTCAAATTTGACATAAAACATCCTTATATTCTCTATATTTCTTAAAATATTGGCATGACAAAACATTTCTACATTTAATGAAAAACATCCTGCCAAACTCTCACTGTTTCTTTCATTGTTTTTCTGCCCAACTGCTGTGACATTAATGTGCCACAACTCTGAATTGGTCGACCGAGCTTGTTGGTCTGTTGAACCTCAAAGCTGAATGATAGCATCCCAATCCCAAGCAGAGAGAGGACTCCAAAGGCTTCAAACTGACTCTGAAAAAGGATACATATGTCCTAGATTAGCTAGCATTAGCTACCATTAGAGCTTTGTCCCTCCCAGACGAACTCAAGCTAAACTAACTCAGCAGAAATCCATTTGAGTTTTAATTACAAGAGGGTGTAAACTTTTTTTGTGAATGGAAGCTGTTAAATCGTCAAAAGTTGCGAAGTAATGCTTTTGACTAAGTTTGATTTCATTTAATTTAATCACTGCCATCTCGACATGATTTCCCCAGCAGTTAAAGTACGATTAACTTTCATTTAAAATGCCACAGTTATATGTTGTTTCTGTGACAACCTCTCCACAAACAAGAGGGAACCGACTACTTTAATCCCCAAGGGGCCGAGCCATAAACAGCACCAAATGTCATGAGAAAGAGAAAATGACAACAGCTAAAAAAGGGAAGAAAATAGTCGAGAGAGGCTGTGACGAGGACAATCTCAGGGTTAAAGATTCCTCAGTAAGGGAGAAGAACAAACTCCTAAAAGCTGAATTAGCATTCCTGTCAATCAAAGCCCTGGGCAGAAACACATACACAACCAAGAGTCTGCTTTAATATCCCTCTCCTTACCTAGGCCCCAAACTCTATCAGCACACTGACAGAGAGATGTGGGGAGAGGAGGAAAGTAGAAAAAGAGAGAAAAGAAAAGTGAAAAGGAGAGTGGGGATAAAGCGGAGAGACAATTATGATGAAAAAAAGGGGAAAGAAAGGGTGTGAGGGATAACAGAGAAGGAGTAATCTGCAGATTTGATCATAGATGATACTTTCCCTGTATAGAATGCGTCTCTACAGTATACATGCCTGCAGAGTATAACACATGCTCTTTTTAGGGTGGGGGTGTGCAAGACAAGCAAACCACTGAATGACAGCCAAAATGAAAAGCCGAAGAGTACAGCTGGTTTCACTGTAGCTGGCATGATGCAGCAGAAAAAGGGCTGGACGGTCTAATTACACATGTGCATTAGACCCTCATTTCTTCGTGTTTTTCCTATGATGCATAAAAGAATTCACAAAGTAATGTCAGCACGGACAGCACAGGCACACAAAACATGACCACCAGCAAGCCTATTAGGGAGAAATATGTCCAAATATTTTCTTTACAGCAAAATATCTCAGAAATGTCAGTGAAAACAATTTGGGAGAAGCCCATGAGAAAAGACTTCTTCACCCCTCCTCAAGAGGGAAAGGGACAGAGGGAAGAGAAGGGAAGGGAAGGGAAGGGAGGGGAAGGAGAGGAGTAAAGAGGAAGATGGAAAAGAAAAGCTGAGGGGAGGGGAGAGAAGGAAGGGATGAGGAGGGAGAGAGAGAGAGGGAGAAGAGAGGGTGGGGGCTCTGCTTACGCTGTCAGATATGCTGACCCATTCCCACGCTGGCCTCTCTGGATTATTTCCCTTCCTACAGAACCGCAACCTACCCCGTCTGTCTGTCTCTCTCTCTCTCTCTCTCTCTTCCCCACCCTGCTCTCTGCTGGGCTGGCTCCAAGAATACACAATGTTAGCGGTGATTGAAATCCCCTCAACAGCATTTATTCCTGCTCACAGATGAATGAGCTAGTTTTGCATGCATATTAAACATAAATATAACACTGAACGCTTGTTTTGGACGGACATACACAATATAAAACCTGTAACAATAGCTTTACCCTTTCCAAGTTGGAGTGGTGAGCTAGAAGTAAACATATGTGGGTCAGTCTCTATAACAAACTATTGCTTCATCTGTATCTCCCTCTCACTTCCTATCAAAACCAAAGGTTTACTATGCAGGACAGGGTCATTTTAGCGAACAGCCCATTCACCCGGGGCGGGGAGTGTTTGGCATGGCTCATTCGCAGAGGATGGGTGTTATTTCCTCATCCCTTCCTGGTCCCTTAGGGGGGAGGAGGGGCCGGCACTGATGTAAAGAATGGAGAGGAAAAGAGGAGGATGGTAGAGAGAGGGAGAGGAAGAGGAACTGGAGCAGGAGAAAGAAGAGGGATGCAGATTTGAAAAGAGAAAAACAAAGTCTGTGATAGAGATGGAGGAAAAAGACGAAGGTTTGGAAGTGGGAGAAGATGGGTGAACAGAGAGGGAGAAATAGAAGAAAGACAGTGACACCCAGGGGAGAAGGGGGGAAAGAAGGAAGAGGAAGGGATACATAACTAATGGGAGGAAGAGGAGATGGAGAATGACAAGAAAGAGGAGGAAGAGTCAGAGAGAAACAACAAACACCCAAAATAAACACTTCCCAAAAGAAGAGATGAATAATCAGAGCCAACACTGAACATCCAGTGAAGCCTGAAAAGGTAACAAATAAAGGTTACTTTAAAGGTTACACAGTGAAGGAAATGCACATATTGGCTTTCTTGACTGGGGGCGAGCAAATTGATACTTCTGTCATGAATGTAGAATAATTAAAAAGTAAACTTTGCTATAAGACATAAACCCGCTTATTACCTGGACACCAAGTGGTTCAAAGACAGTTTTTGTTGATTCAAAATCGATTAATCTATGCAGCTATAAATGTGTCCCCTAGTTCAACAGTTTGTAGTGTTACCATGGCAACAATGTTCTCACCAGCCTACCTGTGGGTGGAATTGACAACAGACTTAACATTTTGAGTCTCATTAAACAAGATGTTTTCATTCTTCTTCTCAAAGCTTCAGTGAGGAGTTTATTTGGCGTTCACAAAACAGACTAAAATTTATCCAGAGGATTTTCTGTTACATACAAAAACCGACAAGAACATTACCAACAAGGACTAACTTCATACTGTGACTTTTCAGGCTTTAAACCAGTGCAAAGCGTACAAACATCCGTTATTGCAATTTTCCTTAAAAATATGACAATAAATTCAACATCTAACTGTCTATAGTCAACAGGATGAGTTTTTTTTTGTGGGAGGACACTGTGACACTGACACAAAGTTTATATTTGACAAGCCTAGCTCAGACTATGTTGTCCACAAGGGGGCGCCAATATTGACACAAACTGAAAGGTCACAGGAGCTTTAACAGATGTTAAAAATTACAGCAGCACCTGCAGCCGAAAAGGTCCTCTTCCCTGTTACCATCCTGCTGGTATTTTCTTTTCACCCAACCAAAGCCTGTGTTTTTGTTAACGGTTATTTCAGATACTTTTTTTTTTGCCACACTGTCAACAGGAGGAAATGAAATCATACTCTAAACTAGAATGCCTCACCATGTACAATATCAGAGTGTGTGTAAGTATACAGGAAAGGCAGAACCAGTGACAATGGGCTGCTACAGCTGTATTTCACAGCTCTGTGTTACAGGAGGAGACTATTTCTGGCTGAAGCAGATAGCTTTTTGGTCAGCGAATTTACAGGGAAAATTCCACATTCGTGTACTCTCTATGGAGGAGAAAGGCAAACGAGACATTCCTGTGTGACTGCGTTTCAGCGAACAGAAACCCTACTAAAGCATTGATAGGGGAATTTAAGAGCATGACTGAGTGTGAGAAACTTCACCAGAGCAGAAAGTGTCTGCATACGTCTGTGTGCAGCTCCATCCGATAGGACCAGAAGTGATTTGAAGCCCACAGCGCTCCTCTTTGTCAACAGTCAATTCTTACAAATATAACTGAGGCTGATGTAAGACAGAGCAGGAAAGGCTTGGCTGTTCTCCATCCTCACACACACTCACACGCGCTTGCACACAATTGTATTTCTGAAAAGTGAATGGAGCTTGTCAACCCTTCATCACCTGATGCCGATCCAAACACAACAACACACTAAAGCGAACATGTGCACGGTTAACTAAATTCATGCGCTCATCCTGAAGTATGCGCACAGCACTCACAGTAACATGAGCGCAGTTACACACACATTCACACAGACCATCTCTCTGTCCCAGTATGTAGGAAACAGCTCATGGAGACCTGGCCAGTAAACACTTATAATAGCCAGGAATTTGGCATTCCTTCAGCAGTTATTATATGGCCCCACATTCTCCCAGCGCTCTCCCCATCCTCTCACAGTGTTCACAGTGATGGTTGAATGGAAGCAAGCCAATGAGACAACATGTGGTTTTCACTAGTCCAAGCAAGAGGGACATGTAAATATTGATTGTTTCAATATATTGGCAGAAATGGAAACAATGTAGAGATGTAATCTTTTATCAATAACAGGAGTGGCATGTCGCCTGCCAGCTGAAATTATTGCTGCCCGGACCAAATAAACAGTCACGAACAAACTCCCACCGGGTTGAAAATGTAAATGTCGAAGGCGCTTATAACCCTTACTCTTTTTCACTCTTGGTCCATTTCTTTCTCAGTCAGCCAGTCCTTATGTCTTTCCTCTGTCGGCTCTTCTTGATGTACTCTTTCTGCCAAATTCCTTCTTCTATATGTAACGTAAACACTCCGGAGCTGCATAAATAATTTCAGCGGTGGGGGTTTACAGAGGTTTTATGCCATGAAACATAACAACGGTATTAACCTTCCCTTCAAACAGCTATACATCTGGGGAAATGAGGCATAAAGGTCTAAAAGAGGTAAAAACGCATAGATGCCAAGAAGAAGAACATTACATAACTGTAAATGTGTACGCAAAAATATACAGGATGTTTTTCTTAACATGGTAGCAGAAAGGATTCTCAGGGTTTCAGCTAACGAGACAGTAACTGAGTATGTGGGGATACTTTATTTTGCTGTGCAGTGACCCAAACCTCAATGAGGCCTTTTCGTGCCCCAGCTTTATTGTTCTGGCCCCTAAACTGTGATTTCACTACACTTGTTTTAAGCCAGAGCAGATTAAGTTTAGATGAATCTACTTAAAGCTACCAGCCAAGCACCAAGCCTAATGTAGGAACAGTTAGCAATCACACAGCGCGTACATATTAGCATTCAGCTGCTAAGAGACAGGAGAGCAAATACTGGACCTCGAAGTTGCAGAAAACATGAATCAGCAGGTCAGGAATGAAAGAGCTCTCTGATGGCAAAGTAAAGTGCTGAAACATTTCCAGAGTCCACACTTACACCCACGTTGTGGTTTGTAACAGAGTTTCTTAAAATCAGCTAAATGATGTGGCAGATTTGACCCTGACTGCAGCCTAGTTACCGTTCCAGTTCTTTGGTTTCTGACTGACATCCTGGGTGTATAAAACACTTTCTACCACTCTTAAATCTTTTTAAAGAGGACTGTTTGTTTAAACTTAACCCCAGATGGCCAAATACACAGTCATCCAGATTTGAAGAAAACTTTAACAACGATGTTACTTTTCATATCACAAACTTTTAGTTGGCATTTTTCTGCATTACAGTACTATTTACTTATCAGTTGACATGACACTATATGTGTCTCTGATATTTATCTACATGCTAAAATACAGTAGTTCTTTTTACACCAGTTTAATACTCTATCCCAGTGGTTCTCAAGTCAGCACACCTGATTCAAATGATTAGCTCGTTATGTAGCCATCACAGAGCTTGATAACGAGCTCATCATTTGAATCAGGTGTGTTGGAGAAGGGAAACATCCAAAACATGCAGGACAGTGGGCCTCGAGGACTGGACTTGAGAACCACTGCTCTATCCAGTGAACACAAACTTTCCTGGTCTTTTTTTTTGTATTCAATGTATGTATAAGGATTGCAGCAATATTGCATTTTCATCTCATGATTACTGTGGCCAAAATAACTCCAGACAGCAGTATTTTTTGTGATACTGATCAAAAACTACACTTACCAGGAAAGGAGCCACAGGCTGGAATCAAACCAGGGCTGCCCACTTGAAGCATGAACCCCATATATGGGATGTGAGTAGTCAGCTAGGCCTATTAATCTATAAAAGTAATTTTTTATCCACCAACAGAAACGTCTCGTTATCCTTTGCTGTTGTAGCCCCACACTGCAGCGGAGGCCAAAGATTCATAAACCAGTTGGTAAAAGTTATCATCAATTACTGTATCGAGCCCTGGATAAATAACTAAACCTTGCATTTTCTATTTATCACAGTTTTGCGTCGTCCTTCCTCTTCAGAAATACTCTTGAACCTTGAACTTAATAGAAGCAGAAAGCACCCTTCCTTTGTTTCTTAGAAAAACTTATCAAAGAGAAATAACTATACATTCAGGAAGGGGTCAGAGCTTTGCCAGCCAGTTTTTCATTAGTGATGGAGTAACTGGCTCTTATAAAACTCTTCTCACAGATACATCAAACAAAGGAGTGACCTTGGCTGTTATCTGCATCCACATCAACCTCATCCTTAATTGGCACGACTGCAGCAGATGAAGAGACTTTTGTTGAAAAAAAGCCTCCATAAAAGGCTCCTTGGCAGTGAATGTATCACATTCTCACAATACTCCCCTCCCCCTTTTACTGTTTTTGATTACGGCACTTGGCATGTTACCACTCAATCAATTTGTTGAAATGAACTTTGGTTTAATCAATTTCTTCCATTGAATCACAGTGAGTTCACAAGGCCACAGTATCTGGGAGAGAAAATTGGAAGGAGGCAGGCAGGGAGGGCAAGATTGAACATTCCCACTTAAAGGTCATCACATTGCTTATCAGACTTCTCATCAGCCTTTCTTTCCTTTGAGCATGGCGGGGAAGCTAATATTTGCAGAGCAGTGTTCTTAAAGACCAAGAGGAGGGTCTAGGCTATTAAAGCTGACTCCCTCCTGTTCAAGCTTGGCATGATGATCAGAGGAGGTGTGCTGTGCATCGACATTCACGGCTTCACTACCCGACACAGCTTCATAAGCAGAGGGGCCCTTGTTGACAGCAAACTCTGATGCTGCACAAATGAAGCCATTATGGAGGGTTTACCTTCGTATCTTATTTGCATGTGTAATAACCCAAGGACAGGAACTTCCACTGTGACAGCAAACTTTTGTTCTGATTGGTAATTACTGTCGTTTGAATCCATCCTCTGTAAATGCGAAGAACCTGGGCACATACCTGCTGATTCTGATTATGAAATTAAGTCAGGAAATTTCAATTTCAGACTTGAAAAAACAACATCCAGATGGATCTTACCGTTCGGCTTCGAGGCGCATCTCCTCCCGCTTCTGCCTCCTCAGCTCCCGGCGCCGCTCAAAGTCCATTTCCTCCATGATTGTACCCTGAAGGATGACATCATTGAAAACAGACAAATTAAGTCACTCGGTATCAGGAAGGAAGGGAGGAAACAAAATAATGGAAACATTTTCATTTCAGGGCTCCAACAGAGTAGAAATAAAGGGGAGCTAACAGGTTTGTTTTTGAATGAAATTAAACCATTTTCCAGACAAATTCAAACAGACATCTGAAAATAGTGTTGTTGTTGTTTTTATCCACACATCCTCATTCTTCTATTTCATATTTCAGCATCTTACTGCTTTTTTAGAGTCTTTTGCATTTAATTAATGTGATAACCGAAGAGAGAGAAAGCACTGGCAGATAGAGCAGAAGAAGATAAGCAGAAAAGTGCTGTGGGTGGATGTCGAGCCTCGGTATATAGAACAGATTGGCTTTTATTGTGAAACAGCCTAAGGAAACACAACATCATGCATTTGTCACAACACTGTTAAGACTAATATCAGTCTGTCTTTCAAAACAAAATAATCAATCTGCTCATGTTTCCATCAGGGTTTTGTTTGGATTATTTTTGTAGACTACATGTACGTATGTTTGAACAGTGAGCTAAAAATTATATGTATGTATAGTAGGGCTGCCTGAAACTACGCTGGGATTAGGGTCTCAAATTAACAGGGTATTTCCTCTATCAGTTGCCACAATGTCCCTTTTGGTGCACCCAAATACACCCACCCCAGTGTCTTCCTGCTTACAACTGCTACTGACAAGATAAACAAAAAGTGACACCGCTGCACTTTCAGACGGCGCATTACAATTTTTAAAACTCCCACACAGCGTATTTCACAAGTCAACAGTACTGTGAACTCCCTGTATTCTAAGGTGACAGATTTCCTAACAGCCAGAAACCCCCTCACAAAATTCTGACTAACCAGCTGGTCAAAAGGTGAGAAAACCCACAAAGAACAGGCAAAATTGAGCACAATTTATTTAGCACGGCTCAGCACAGACTTGCAGAGCTAGCACCACCGGCTGTCTAAACTGGTTTTGCCTGCCATTGAGCAGGATTTTGAAAAAAATTCACTGGACGGCTGCATTTAAGTACCATTCATCCTTCTGCAAAAAGTCATGCCCAAAAGCGTTAAGTCTTATCTCCAGGGTCAGGGAGGCGGTCTTGTTTATGGCCTCAGCCTTGGTGACGAGAGCTTTTCCGAGATCTTTTTTAACCACCTTATCTTTTTTACAAGTCAGAAGAATGAGACCGAGAGTAAAAGAATGAAGAGTAAAATAAAAAAGGAAGCGAGGGGAAGGAGATGCAAGGACAGGATGTTCACTCAATCAGTCAGTCAGGAACAACTCTCACTAAAAATACCCCGCTAGGGTACATGACTTGGTGTGCAGTGAGGACTGAGACCACCCAGGAGCTGCTGAGCCTCCCGTCATACATCGGTGTAGCACCACTAAACCTGCAGCCATATCTACTGTGCACCAGAGCAGAGTAAACAGACAGTGGTGGAGCGCAGGAGGGAAAAACAAAGGTGCATGAGAGCGCAGAAGATCAAAAAACAGCACTGAATAAAGTCAGACTTGAAAACTCGATCCTGTGGTGATAAAAAAACATGAGCAGGAAAGTGAGTGGCAGAGTAGATGCTCTAAAGTGCAGTAGGACAAAGGAAAACTACAACTGTCATACCTTGGATCAGCCTTTAAAAACTGTATTTCCCTCCACACTACACAAGATTTCACAATACAGCAGAGACACAATACAACCAGGTCTGGTAACAGTCTCCCACAGTCCAGCCTCAGCTGACAGTCAAAGGAAAATGCCTGCTCCTTTCCCTCCCTCCTGCTTGTCCCTCCCTCCATCTCTCTGTAACCTCCTTCCTTTTTCCCTTCAGCTTTAACCCCCTCCCTCCCTCTCTCCCTCCCACTCCTTTTTTCTCCCTATCTCTACTTGTGAGCTTTTCCTTTCTTGTTTACCCACATGTCAAAGCTTGGCTAAACTGTTCTGTGGCATGACTCGGCTCTTGATATAAGCTTCCTGTGTTATAAGCATGTTTTCCGCTGCTGTTTCTTTCATTTGGAGCAGACCCAGCAGGAAAGGGTCAAAGTGGGCCTCTATATACAGTGTGTGGATGTATGCATATGCATGCACATGCTTGGAGGTGCAAGATTACAGCATTTGAGTGCAGGCATTTTTGGCTCATTCTGGTGGACAGATGGGGTCTGAGGTCTCTGCCTGTTATAGAAAGTTTTTCTTTGCTACTATCTGCTCCGTTGTTGTAAGTGTCATAACTTCTGAATGATTCAGTGGCCTTTATAAACATGTTTTAATTGGTAGAGTGTTGCTCATAAAGTGGGGTTATTCATTTCACTCATTGAAACCCTAAAAATCTACAACCTCCCCACTGCATCCTCTCACCCGGTCCCTCCCGCCCTCTCCGCAGCCTGTGCACTAAACACAGGCCTTGTCTCCTTGCTATTACACTGTAAAAAATAGATGCTGAGTCTAAGCAGAGAGAGACTTTTTCAATACCACAAGAATCTCTCCTCTATGTACAGATGCACGCTTAGTGTCTTTTCTGAAAGGGGGTGGGTGGGGGGGCAATTGGCACTTGAATGTGAGGCTATTCATACAACCGTAATTAAGGCATAATGATAGCAATAACCCAAACCAACATGGCCTCCAAACATTGCCAGTCTAATCACATGCTTCCTAGAACCAGTGACGCCAAGGGAGACAAAGATATTAGTAACACAAGCACGGCAGCACATACATTTAGACTGTTTATTGCAAATGTTGCATCAATTATGCAGCTAAGGAGACTGTGTTTCATTAGGGTTCGATTAAGTGCAAAGATTAGCTATATTTCATTTCATGTCAGTTTCATGTCATTTTTAGGGTAAATTAAATGAAAAGATGTTTGAAAAAAATGATGACAGAATAGACCGTGTGCAAGAATTTACAGCCGAGCTAATTATATTGTCATGATAAATGTATGGAAGGAGTTTGTCAAAACATGCAAGGCTGAATGCAGCACAGGCACACTGTCTCCTCACTACCAGAGAGAATGCCAGGACAGAGGAGGAAGCCTGTGGCAGCAGAGAAGGCCCTTAGTACGTGTAGAAATGTAACTGTTGTGTATATCATCGAGGGGACCACCCACACTTTGCAAAAGCTAACAGGGGCAGAGCGAAAGAAGACAGCATTCCTTGGAGTTGTGCAACCTGGAGTTGAAAGTTTGTGACATTTTCAGACTTTTTAAAAGCTCAGCCTGTCATAGCCTGTCCATTATAATAAAACTTGTCCTTCCCTCTGCTACATCTGTCCATTAATTTCACTGTTATGCTCCAAAACCCGCATCCATCCATCGCAGCCTCCCTCCCCTCTCTGTCTCTCCTCCCCCTCTTTCTGTTTCCCTGTCTGCCTCAGCCCTCTACAATGGCTATAATGACACATTTAACAGTCAAATTACTACCTGTCGAGACTGCCAGACCCTGGCACAGAACCCAGTGTCTAAGTGCCAGCCTTTTAAAAAGCCTTAAAAGCCGAGTTGATATTATCCTGACAGCCTCTGGGATTACACTACCTTATAACGCTCCTATCTTCTCACGAAGTCTTGAGTTAAAGTACCAAAACAATGGGCCCCTATAGGCCAAATGAGGCATACAGGAGATCAAGCAGCAGTCAGCGACTAAAGCTGAAGAATAAGTTTGGGCCAGAAGCACATCTATTTTGGGATTTGGTGAAGTGTTCCAAACTCTAGCTAGCATTATGTGAGAGGAGAAGACTGCAGCTTTTTGGTCAGATTTGTTCCTGTGATACTCAGGGTGAGTGTCCCTCACAACCTCTGCACAAACACATTAATCTCCACATTATGGTTATGGAGCTATGTAAGGAATGCTTCACTTAAACCTCTGATTTTAACATATAGGGGACTTGAAAGAGCCTTAAATATTCTTTAATATGCCAGTCAAATATCTACTCATTCTCCACAGACCTTTCCTTTTGTTCAGTGGCTGCTAACAGTTGAATAACAGGAATTAATGATAAACACATGAAAACTAGCTCAGCCCAATCACTAAACAGTCAGATTTTTAAAATAATGTCATAAATACAGAAAAACTAAACAAAACAAAAACAAAAAGCTGAACCATCATTCAGGAATAATCTGCAACTTGCTTGACTGAAACGTTCTGGTACATTATGTTCTTTTTATTAGATTAGGGCAAAAATCCAACATAGATCCAACATAATAATCCCATAAAATACTTTGATCATGAAAACTGTGAAATAAAACACAATCAGTCAAATTGAAGAAAGGCATGTCAAGGGTGAGCGTCACGTGACCTCATAAACTTAAATGAATGTGGACAACTAACATATCATTAACCATTTATATTAGTATTTAAATTTATGATTATCTTTAGCCTTGTGGCTGAAACTTCTTTTGACACCACCTCATTAAACAAATGTCTTTATGCTTTAATTTTGGTGTTGTTCTGTCTTGCTTTTAGTTGGCTTTGTATCCTGCAACAATGCTTTTACTTTCAAGTACATGACTCTTGGTAGATTGGAAGTTACAGCACTGAAAGAAACCTGGTGAAAGGTGGTTAGACAGATAATTATTTGGTTAATCCAAAGAGGCAAAAGCTCTGATATTTTTAATTTACAATAAGTCTTGAACAGCAGTGTTAAAAGTGCTGAATCATCCACCAGAGAGCAGCTTCAGCTAGCTCGCTAGCAGTCAGCTACAGCTACATCTCGTTTATCTTCTGTTTCATGACGTGTGGCAACCAGTGTAAAGGACCACTGCTACTAGGTCACACTATCAACATTTCCTCTTGTTTTTTTGTGGGATATCAATATATATGTACACACTTTTAAAAGATGGTAATTGTCAGTGTATTGTGACAGCCCTTGTTAGCATGCTAGCATAAGGACAAAAAAGTTTAGCCAAACTCAGGAACAGTCATAGTATTTCAGGTTCAAAATTTGCGCTTTATTCTGTCTATCCTTTAATTTTTTGGTTAAAGAGTACAGATATGCCACACTGGAGATATAAACCACAGTCTGTTGCTGCTGCATCTGTCCATGTAGCCTAAAAAAGGAATAGTGCATTATTACAAGGCTTGAGTTTCCATAGTAAGGACATAAAAACTATCGACAGGGCATTTGTACTGCTGCCCTCCTCATGGCCTCTTGACTGAGGAAAGAGTATTTATGGAGAAAAAAGAGCTGAAGAGCTCTGAGTCCGGCAGCTATGGAGTCACAGCTGTGCAGGTGTCCAGGTGAGGACAGGTATTTTAGTAATCTGGAATGTGAAAGCAACACTGGCACAAAGCCAGCTCTCTTCAGTCTGCGAACCAATGAGAGAAAATATTTGCCCACCTGCACCAGAGGTTGAACCATTTCTCTTTTAGCCACATGCCACTGTACTGCCTCAGGAAAGTTTTTTGTTTTGCTGAGGGTTTAACCGAACTGATAATTCACCTCAAATTGAGTGACATTTCTTTTTGCAGGGGGATCGATCAGTTACATCAGATGTGGTCTTATATCATCTTTAAGTGTTTTTTAACATCCATGATTTTATTTCTATGTGGCAGTTAAAGAAAATTGTTGTATTCAACTGGTCTTCATGTCTGATTGGGAGGTAAACTTGTGAGTCGTCAGCATAACAGTGAAATGTCACATTTTATTTACAGAGCAAATGGAAGTGAGTAAATGGAAAACAGAGTTGGACCGAGAACTGAATCCTGTGGAACACCATATGATAAGTTTTCTGTTGATGAATCTGAATCAGCCGTAGATGACCTGACTTGAACCACAGTAAGGTTGCATCACTTATTCCTGCCCTCTCTGTCAATGAGTCTGTTAAGTCTGTCAACAGTATCAGATTTCAAGATATGTCTAAGATAAAAATCCAAGGAAATAAATAAGTAATTGGTGGACATGGCAACTTTGAAGGGAAAATTTTACAGACAGGATTTCTTCACTAAGACTACAGCTTTCCTTTCTTAGGTGTCAAAAGTTGAAGGAGATGAATAGTACAATTGTGACCACATTCTGACAAATTCGAGGCTTGAACTGAAACTGAAAAATTGCCTCACTTCAAATGCTGTCATGGCTCTGCCAGACGGCCTGACACATGCAAATCATCTCTGTTTCACAACACTAATGACAGACAGACGACCTCTGTCTCAACTATAGCCACCTATGCTTAATGGAAGCTCTGTTTCCAAGGAGACTCTCCATAGTTACATTTACATTGAAGGCTTCAGTTTGTGTCCTTGAGAGAAAGTATTAGATGCACATCAAATCACACAGAAAAGCACGTTTTTGTGTGTTAGCATTAATGTTTGCTTGCTAATTCTACTCTACCTTGTTTTCGGTTGTATTTTTCCATTTCCTGCTGTGTAAGCACAACAAGTTATCGACAATTGTAAAGCATGAAGGTGTAGATAGGAAGGTATGTTGTTCTCATGCGCAGTCATCATAATTAAATCAAACTGTTTGAATAAAAGAGCTCTTAGGTCAGCAGGATACAAGGATATACTTTATCTGTACTTGTTTACAGGGCCCTCAAACAGCAATCGAGAACATATTTTCTTTGATACAGAGCATGGAAAGCATTAGTGTGTGTGTGCTACATAATTCAAATAGAAAGTCTATAGGACTAAGAGCGAGGACCACAGAGAAAAATGCCAACACCCTGTATCCGAACCATTGCTCTACAGAACCACTAATTGTGATGGCCTTGTTTCCCTCTGTAGGACATTAAGGGCCTGATCTACTAAAACACACGTGCAAACTTGACAGCGCACGCAAACCTGATCTACTAACCGGGTGTACCGAGGATTGCGTCTGTCAAATGAGCAAAACAGCGCGCAATCGATTTAGTGTGTTTGCCTTCATGAATATACAGAATATATGTAGATCATAAGAACGTGCTGGGAGAAAATTCTGGGAGTAGCAGATGCAAATGATATTATTTAGCACAGCTCTTGTAATTTATTTGGTTTTTCAGGTAAATTATGATTTTTATAAATAAGGTCAAACACGAAACAGACGAAAACATGTATCTGTTTGTCTTATTGATTTTAAATCGTTTTAATCCTTTTTTTTGATTTCGAGTATATTTTCTTGCATCTGTAAAGCACTTTGTGTTGTCTTGTGTATGAATGGTGCTGTACAAATAAACTTCCCTTGCCTTTTATGCAGTTCCCCAAAGTGATATGTGTAACTCCATGGCTTCAGCCACTCTGCTCTCACTACTCTCCGTGGTGACAGCCGATAGCGCACGCAAATTCCCTGTTTAAAGAGGGCAGTCCGCACCACTTTTGCTCCCGCTATCAATTGCGCACGCAATGATAGTAGATCACCCACAACACGCCCACTAATAGCATGTGCAATTTTTTAGTTTGCACACGCAATTTAGCGCTCGCTATTTTGGATCTTAGTAGATCAGGCCCTGAGATTCATCCCTGTTAATTTCAGCTTGTTTTGTAAATACTCAAAAACTCCTCACAGTGGCTTTAAAGACGTTGGAGTCTTTTTGATTAAATGGGTTATCTGATTATAGGATTTCTACCTCTGACACTGAACATTTTCTGCATGCAACTTTAAGAAGTGTAAAAGTAACATAAAATGACCATTTCTGGTGTTTCTGAGACTTATGGATGCTATCTTGACAGGTGATAAATGCTTAATAGCACATAGGCTAAATGATATTAGAAATCAGAGGAATGGAGATCTTATAGATCAGTTAAAATAATAATATGTAATTAATCATTTTGGCAAGGTAAAGATGATAATTTTTTGGGTGATTTTATCACACAGATATAGCCAGTGCAGTGAATGAGGAAGAGGAGCGAGATTAAGAGAGAGGGAGGGATGCTACATGCCTGTAGGTAGTGCAGACTAACAGCTGTTTTGGCTGGGGCTCTGGGGACAGTTTGAGTTGGGTAAACCTAATGTTTTCTGCAGGGGTAAGGAGTCTCCTGGGAGTTTTCTGACAGGGCAGCTAAAATATGTTCAGACTCATTGAGGGTGTGTGCATCATGATAAACTATATCTACCAAACAGGATTTATATTTTAATGCATTTTTTGAGTGCATTTATGTAAATGTGTGCGTGGAAAGTGTCAGTGGATGTGTGGAGGAGAATAATACAAAAGTGAATAAATAAGACGAGGAGCATGTTTTTACTACTTCAATACGTGAGACTCCTGCTAATGCATTACGTGTGTGTTTATGGTACAGTTAATGTGTGTACATGTGTGATATCCATCACCACCGACAGTGCTGTGTTTGGAAAGCTGGCTTGTGGTTGTGGTTTTTCTGTGCTATGCATCTTCTCTTATACATCCAGATCTCAGCAGCATTAACACGTTTACAGTCTGAGCATGCAGAGCGGCTGCAGATGAGCGTTAATAATTTCACTGGGAGGTTTTGCCCTCACTACGGCCAAGAATTTCTGTCCTTCTTCCCATCTCTGTTCATCTTTCTCATGGCTTCATTTGTATTCAAGATACTTTTCTCCGCCTGCAGCGAAGAACCTGACTATCACACCACTGACCTAATATAACTGTCAGATACTGAATAACAGCATACATGGATCCGTTATACCAGTATATAGGTACAGGGCTTACCTTTTAGATGTAAAAGAGTACCACAAGTGTGTCTGATAAACCCAGTTTATAGTCAATACATTTCTTTGGGTTGGTATCCCCCATTATAGATCCAGTAGCAGTTGCTGTCTTTGCCTATGTAGTTCAGGACTCAGACATTGTAGTCTGTTTCTATCTCTTCTTGGACCACAGTACATCAGCTTTGCGAACAGCTGCAGACTTTCCCTTAAATCCAGCTCCAATCTGTGGAGACTAAAGGTTGGCTGGCTGTGAATAAGGTTAAGTATTTTGTTTAATTTTACAGGATTTACACATGTCCATGTAGCCAAACTTCTCTCTGTGCCTCCTTGAGTCTGTATCTGTATGCCACAGGGTGAATATGGCCTCATAGCTGAGGTCTTCAGCTGCAATTACATATTTTAGGCAACATATAAGGTGGCCAAGTGCATCAGACCATAGCTCAATCTCAATACCATATGCTTTCCACTTGCTATCTTCTCCAAAACAAATTTTTTAAAGAGTGGCTTTGACTTCGATGGAGGAAAAATTTCACTGGGTATTAGCAGAAGGTATTCTTATGCAAACCTGAGACGCTAATGCAACAAAAAGCAGTGGAATAATAGGGTGTTGATTTGAGGGTTTTAGGGCGAGACACGGCTCTACGGCACTCAAACAGACTGCCATTCATGACATTGGATTGAAAGATCAGGCACAATCCCTCCTTAAATTGGTCTCCAATCTCCTCTCTGCTGACTTTACCTTTCTGATGGAAGGCAAACCAGTGAGGGAAATAATGTCCCATCAGTGGAGGGAAAAGACCTGAAGGTTACAGATGTCAAGTTTCCGTTTGGTGCAGAAAAAAGAAGACTCCTGCATTCCCAGACAATGGTTCACATTCCCTCACACCTCTCTGTGCCCTGTGAATCACACACTCTGAAACTGACTGACTGACTGAGGTTATCTGTTCACACAAACACACAGCCAAGAAACTCTCTATGGAATACCTCAGATGCATCATATTTTACAGGGTGCTAGCAGGCTACACTAACCACAGTAAGGATGAAACAAAGGTAGGTGTTAGTCTGCTGTCTGGAGGACTCTGTTGAGGCTTGATTTTTTCTGTGAAAGGAGACACACTGGGAAAAGGATGCTATGGTTGAAAAACTGAGATTAAAGCCTGATTTTACATGATGTTTTAATGATGTGCTGCTTTTCACTGAAAGCCCTGTCACCCCACACAACGCCTTGCACTACAATAGTAGCACATGCACTTCAGCGTGGGTATTTTTCCTGATAAATACATCAAAAGCTGTTTAAAAACTGTCCTTGTTACCAACTTGGTTTGCTTTATTAGTTCATTGAGTCCATTATACAGCTGACTGTGTGACAGATCCTCCTGTCTAAACCCATAAATAAAGACCCAGCCTTCACATCCTGCCTCCACCTGTTAGTCATTTTTCATAATATAAGGCTGATTTGCAACCTAATAATGCTAATAATGTCTGAATCAGCTTTGAGCCAGTGTGAGCAAGAACTGAGCCACACAAAAATGCACTGATGTGTACATTTTTTCCAACAGCACAGGTAAGAAAACATCAAAAATGGCTAAAACAATCAGGCTGTTTTTTTTGTATAGCTATGCATCACAGCTGATGTCAGCTAAAATTTAGCAAAACTCTTAAATTTGCAGGAAAAAGCATTAAATTTCTGTTTCTAAGATGATCCCAGCCCACTTAAAATCAGAGAGACTAGAAGAAAAAAATTGCCAAAACTAGCATCATTATTGGGACAAACAAATGACTGCAAATTTTTGGGTTTATGTAGAATAGTGAGCAATAGATCAGAGGTTCTCAGGGGCCTTTAGAAGAAGTTATTTTCAGGTATCTGCCCATATTTTAAAGAACAGCTGCCTTAATCAAATACAGCTCATAACAGCAGACAAACTCAAGTAAACTTAGATACACAAAGGCAAACTTAATAATTACTTCTTAACTGTTTATTGTGCCAAAGCAGCGTGAAAAAACAGAATGAAACATAAAGTCAATATTTAGGTGCCAAAATGGTCTCAAGTGCGCCCACCTGAGGCAAGTTTTAAAAGCCAAAGACTAAAAAACCAAAATTAATATTCTGATTTCAGTGAAGAATTCAGCTTCTTTACAAAGTGCAAAAATGTTTTTTCTTTAATTTCTAAATGTGAGGGTAAAGGCTAAAACTAACTCACTCCTTTTGATTATGCTAAAGAACGATCAAGAGTTGAGCAAACTTGGCCTTTTTTAGGGTGTAACTTCACTGACTAAGAGTTGGGTGTGTCGTCATCGTTCAGCACGTAACAACTGCATTCACTCCAGATTAGCCAAATGCTAACAGGATCAACATTGTTAATTCTGCAATTGCCACCTTTGGGTTTCATAACAGCCATCACTAATGGCTGAAGTAGGTGACACTATGGCCATGTTTTTCACAGTCTAGCCTTGTGCTACAGGAGGCAAAGCACAACAACAGGGTCATGGGAAAAGCTAAAACGCAGCATTGTAGTAGCATGAGTAAAAGAAGAGTCATCGAATGTTGGCTTTGTTACAGGGTTAATACAGACCAGAGAAGAATGTAGCAGAAAAATCCAGAGTGAAGTTAGCTGACTTTGAAAAATGACCAACCTTCATATTCAACTTTGACCCATTGTTCTTACCGTAGTTGTGCACACGCTTTGATGTGAGGGATAATCTACAAAATGTTGAATTTTTTCAGTCTCCCCTCCAAATAAAGCCCTTTCGTTAATCTGGTTTGACTCTTGGCAGTCTCAGTGTGAGGACTTTTGTATTCTTTGCCATATCAGACTTTATGGAGGTGATTTATTCATGTTCCAGGATCTACGCAATACTTAATCACAGCCAATAAAACAGAACGGTCCAAAGTAGGAAACCTAAGACCCTAAATCTGGAAATATACTGTCAGGTAACGAGTAAGTCTTCTATAACCCACTTTTGGCGCTGTTCTGCTTTCTCAGGCATGTTGTGATATGCTGATGATAATAAATAGTATTTGTTTCAGTTATCTTTCAAACTGACAAATCCCTTTTGGAGAGGATGCTGTAGCGTGATACTTTATAAACTCTTGTGTCGTCCTGATGAAAACATATTACTGTCTTTGTAACATTCTTGAATCCGGGGGTTTTATTTTCCACTGTCACTGAGATAACCTCACCACCATCCCTCGTATTTTTAGCACATGACTCACTGTTGCTTTAATATTTCCTCCTCTTCCAGGTCCCACACATGAATGGATTTTTGTGCTGCATGCTGCACATCAGGCTGCGTTCAGTTCGAAGGTATCATGACCTTCCCCCTTTCAGTGGAGAGACGGCTGAGAACACCTGCGCTTCAGCCGTCAGCGTCCTCCTTCAAGCTGGGGGTTTGTTTATGTGTCTTTAAACCTCACGCCTAAAGCCAAGTCACACTTAAATTGCAGTGAAAACATTACCTGAACATGCTATATCCATCATCTGGATTCCCCGTATTCAACAGCAGGTTAGCACCCTGATGCTCCACTCAGACTGCAAAGACATCATCTGTGATCTTAGTTTTTCAGGATCAAACTAAATCCAGCTTCAGCGCGTTACAAAATCTTAAAGCTTCTAAAAGTTAACCACTAGAATGACATGATGAATTCTTATTTCTGAGCTGCAGATCCAATTTAGCAAATGAAATAACAGCCCAACAAGACTTGGTGAAGCAGTTGGCAGAGGAGTGAGGCTTATAAAATACCGTCTTACTTTTAATGTTGGTTTTAAGAGGGGCATTTGCATTAGAAGTCAGATTCTTGCTGCCCAAATCATAAATAATACTGTAAAAAGGCACAGCATCAAGAGCCAATACATTTCCTCCTCACTCTTTGACTTTTAAAAGGATTGTGTCCCTTTTAAAAAAGCACTTTCAGATGCCTCACCCACTATCAGGCAGAATTGGAGAAAAAGCATTCCAAAAAGTACAAATCCCACACAAAATAGGGATGTTTGTACGGCATCAAAAGGCTACTGCTCACTGGCTGTGCTCCATATGACCAAATATGGAAGGAAAAAATGCTGCCTTTTCCCGTAACCAAAATGGGAAAAGGAAAAAAAAAGGGGAAGGTTTTCTTGCATGCTGTGTGCACAGCGAGATAGAGCTCTCACACTCACTACACAGTGGCCACAGAGTTGGCTCACTCTCAAAACAGCATGACTGATGGTGATGTCGGACCTGCCGTGACATCCCAGCGAAACACGCACACAAACACGCACACCTGCACGAATCAGGAGTCATGAAAGAGAGGCACACCGACCCCTTTCAATGCTCTGACATTTCATTTTTAAACACACAAAAGCTTTCCTCACTTTCACATATGAGCTCTTTACCCGAGTCTCAGCAGCGCACTTGGAAACAGAGCCCCACGGAAGGGAACATTCTTCTCAGTGAAAAAGCAGCCGTCTCAAACGCCACAGTCCTCCGCCGAAGTTAGAAACGGTTTGTTTATCTGACCCCCCTCGCTATATAGAGCTGCTCTGACATTCCCCTCCACTGCAACACTGCAAAAATGTCTGCGTGGGTATGACATTACACAAGAAACGTGAAGAATGATCCCTGACATTTTTTAATGTATGTAAACTTCCAACACAGGGAGCAGAAAAAAACCCCACCAAAAATAAAACAAGAAAAACAGGCTTTAATTTACGCCAAACTGCTCAGGATAACCGGTCAACTGGCTTTACAACAATATATTTAAGGAATAGACAGATTTTCAGCTCACTGTGAGTTTGCCTGATTCTTGAAAAAGTGAAACTATTTTTAAACACGATTAAAGTGAACTGTCTTACCTCTTACACACAACACAGTCAACAGCATTAGCAATTTATGCAAATTCTTTTTCAAAGCGATATGAAAAATTTACTTCTTAAAAAAAACATCCTTTGCTTGACGTTTTCATTAATAAACTTAATCTGTAGCAAGATGACCATTTTTATTTCCGTGTGAGTTAAAACTGATGATGGAACAAAAACTCAAACAGCATCATTATTTTACTGACTGAGCTGAATTTCAATAACTGTAAAAAAAATCCCATTCAAATATCTTTTCTGTTTTCAAACTTCAAGTTTTGGCTTTGCTTTGCTGCCAATAAGATCAGCATTGATAAATGAGCCATTTAAACTTGATCTTCTCCTGTTTGCTTCTGGTCCGAGTAGTTCTGGTTTTGGCGGTGAGCTCTTTTGTAAGCAGCACCACTTTTCACAAATAAAAGACACACTTTGGAGCAAACAGCACAACGTCAAATCATTTCAACAAGTAAACAACCCGGTACTTGACATGCATTATTAACCATCTGTTGTGGAACCCCATGAGGACTCTGGACCAAAATCAATCCTTTATCTTTTGTCACTTGGTATCACACGCAGTTTCGGAAAATACATGTTTTTAAAGGCCAACTACACTACAATCGGTTTAAACCGAATCAAACAAACCATGACTGATGAATAAAGCAATGCAATTTTTCCACATCATTTTCCTGTCATAACAAACTAGAGTGATCATGTACCAAAGGACAACATCATCTCTCACTACCTTAGAGGACTCCGTGCCAACTCTTTAGTCTATTAAATTGTAAATAATTAATGACAGACAGACGCTGAACCGAGCCAAAGCAAATAAGGTGATGGTGAGCTGGGTGCAGAGAAAAAATAATACTCTTAAAAGCATCTGAAGCATGGGATCTTGGAAACCCTTTTGCACAAATGGTTTGTATCTCAAGCAACAAATAGTATTTGGTCAGAAATGTAAAGAACATTTGACTTGTCATAAAACCTTCCCTCATCCTTCTCTCGTGTCCGAGGGAAAAGCAGCCTCTTCTTGTTCCTTCAGGAAAGCCTGTCTTGACACCTGCCTTCTGTCAGAGTAAATGAGGCTCGAGCAGGAGTCTGCGTGTCTTCAACAGGACATTAATCTACTGGTAGCGAGCTGACCAGAGAGACTGAGGGCTGATATATGATGGAATTTAGTCCAAGCACTGCTACTGCTGACACCAGATAGAGAGCAGTTGATCCAGATGATAATCATAAAGCAGAATTAAAGTAAGAAGAGTAAAATCAGGACAGAGTGACCTCTGCTGTGCTTCCTTCGAGCCTAATGAGGAGGAGTTCAACCCATATAGATAGAAACTTCAAAATCTGTTAACTTTAGAAAGCCAGTGAGTCTGGATGAGAGGCCCTCGAGCAAGATCTTGAACTCTCCTAATAAGTTATAAGTCAGATTGGATATGCAACAAAGCTGAATGACTAAAATACACAAGTATATGTGTCTCGCACAGTCCACGGCAGCCCGCAGCCTTGTACACGGGCAATAACATGACATGCTGGAATCATTAAGTGGAACATAAAAATGTATTTCTCATAAAGCTTGAGAGGTTCCTGATGTGTTTCTCTACGGCCGAGCAATAGAAGGAAAATGGATCTGCTGAACATTTGTGACACGCTGCCTATAAAAGCCATGCTTTGGTGGGGGTGGACGTGTGGCTCAGCGTGGCCGGAGAGAAATTACACTTTGGTGAAAGAAGGAGAGAAAATCGGAAGGGTGAAAAAAAAAATGTATAAACTGCAGAGTGATTTATGTGGCTGGCTCGAACCACACCGAGAGAGGACGTCTTCCCTTCATACCTTACATGGAAACATACATGAGGTTAGCGTGAGGCTAAAAAGCATGATGCAATGCCCCCACATACTGAGAAAGCTGAAAGCCCGACAGCTGAGTGCAAACCCTGAAAAAAGTTTGGCTTTTTCTGCACATGCAACATAAGCCTATCAGGAAAACAAAAAGAAAATCACTTTCACAGAGGACATTTATCCAAATCACTCCAAAATGTCATAAATCTTTATCTTTCTTGCCTTGTTTTACACACAAGTCAGTAAATCACACAGCGGAATGCCAATTTTTTGAAGAGAGCTGCTCGGCTTTTCAAGGGTATTACATGACAAGGTATTTTTCAAAATAAGGGCCTGCATTCCTGGAGAGAGATAGGGGAAGATTAAGGAGCGGGTAGGTTGTGGGTGGGGTAGGCAGGCAAGTGAGATGGCCTAACCGAGAGGGTCTATTACTCACAGTGGATGAGGGGTATTGGAGTGATCCCCTGAAAGTGTGTTCGGTTCAGTATAACTGAGGGAAAGCTAAAGGTTTCTTCAGGGAATGAGACAAGTCAGAAACAGGAGGATAACCGAGGGCTTTTTAGTGCAGACAGCCTGGGATGTTTTGTTTTAATCTCATGACTCTCTCTCTCTACCCTAGGTCTCCATGCGGCCCTGACATAATCACAGTGAGCTGATGTGGGTCCAGGCCGTTTAAGAGTGGATGTGCTTGGATGCCTCAGCCAGGTGTGGGAACTAAAATTTGTCTCCAGTCAGTAAACCCAGCCAACATTTGATAAATGGGTATTTCTCGGGTGCATTTCACACCCGTGTCTGTCACTCTTATAATACAGTTGTGTTCACATTCCTCTAACATTTGTTAGAGTATCCTTTAGAAGCATTTATGGATATTTGTTATGTTGTTTCAATTGTTTTTTGAGCTGCATGTAGACATAATAACTTATATACAAGATCATCTTTCAAAAGTTTTAATGCTGTCAGGCATGTAGCAGTTCCAGAGAACGTATGTGACAATGCGACAAAGTTCCTTAACATTTACATGTAAATTTAAATTAAAAGTCTGTGGGTTTAATATCTCAAATTGGTTTGCTCTGTGTGCCTAACATTAGCAGAGCTAGCATTACTAGTCTAAGTCCTCCCTGCAGGTTAACTTCATTTTTAGTCAAGGGGAAAAGTTCATATTTTAACTTAAATGAGCCGTTTGGACTCCTGATAATACGATATTTCAGCGTTGTAGGCCACCTGGAGTAGCTTTCTGTATGATCCAGCAGAGGGCGTTCTCATCGTAATCTGACCAACCCATGAACTCTTGACCTCAGTAAACCAAAACAGTCATGTTATTCTGTGTAGGAGTATTTGGGGTCCTCCACTGTAGATAGAAAAATAGAAGACAAAGGATAGCAGCTTTCTTACTCAATAGCAACAGTAACAGAGGAGGAGGCACCATTATTGAGCAGTGCGATGATAAGTGTTTAGCCCCGTATGACTGCCTTTCTAACAGCAGGTCCTTTACCAGAGGCTCAGATAAAGGCCATCACTACTGTAAAATCAGAACATCTGCACATAATGTTGATTCGTTCCAAGTTGATTTTCCGAAAGACTGACAGCACTAATACCTGTGCTGGTTATGCTTTGCTCCAGCTTTGGTCTCCACCAACTACAGAGGCAGCTTTACTTTTTTTTGCCAAACACAATGATTTTTTCTTCCTTTCCAAAGGTTTTCAAACTAGTTTTTGGCCTTTTTTGCATTCTCTGTATCAGTAAGTGTTTTTTTCTTTTTCAATGCTTCTCAACATTGGTCACAATTATTGGTAAGCTAGCACCTCTACCAGCTAATCCACTCAAACAACAATGTACGTTTTTATTGTTTTTGTATGGCTGCCTCTTTGTAATTTGTCTTTTATGTGCATCTTACATTTGAATTGATTTACTGCCACCCAAAATTTGCAAAAATTGGTAATTAAAAATAACAGAAAACTCAATACAACCTTTGGTGTTTTTCAGAGTTTTGATCAACACTTGAAGACTCTGAAGTCCCACTCTCATGATGCAACTTGACATCTGGTACGTATTAAATGTACAGTGTGAGCCATGAGGAAAACAATCCTATAGTTATAAGAAAAGGTATTGTGAAGCTTTGACAAAGAACTGCAGAAGTCAGCACCTCGGTGGTTTCCTATTCCCTGTCCACTTCTGCTGGTTGACAGATATGATTCCAGGGCCCAGAGATGTGGAGCCCTCCATTCACATCGAGATAAAATATCATACCATGGTGTTACTTTTTTTCTCTGTCAGTGGTCTCCAGTTTCAGATTACAAGATATTAAAGCCTTAGCGTTGGGTTTGAATCAGCAGATGCACATTCTTAACGTGACAGAGAGATCACCTCTCCTTCCAAAGAACACATTCCTCTCTCCTCATACCTCTAATCCTTCCTGGGCTCCATGGGGCTAAAGTTCACTAGCTTTACCAGATCTTATTTTCTTGAAGTGCTGTGCTGGCTGTGATTATTAGAAAGGTAGCCAGCCAGTTTGGACGGGGACACGACTATGGTCCGACCCTTGAGGTGAAAGGTCCAAAGCAGGGTCCTGAAACTGCAGTCGTACAGTGGGTAATGCGTGTCACTTAATACTCTGCAGCGTCTGCAGGTGTGTTTGTACTGTGTTCATTGTTTCTGTCAGTCCAGAGGCAGAGGTTAGCACCAGTGCAAACACTGAAGATCTTCATATCTGCAGTAAACAGAGGGAGTGCAGCTGGTGGTAGACGAACGTCTTGAACTGCATCTTTCAGGAGAGTTACCCCCTGTCCATCTCTATTCCTCCTCTATTTCTGCGGTTATGTGACTTTGGAATCCATTGCCAGAAATTCCAGGAAACCCTAGAGCTTCATGAGACATAACAAAGCTCCGTCTCTTCCTCTGTCTCTTTCATTGAAGACTACACTATGTTGCTAAGTGTGTCTTTTGCAGACTTGCCGGGAGCTCTGCTGCTCGTTCTCCTAGGGAGTTAAAAGTAATTTCATTCAGCGGCTGATTGCTCATTTTGTTGCATTTTTAATGGTGGAGTTTCTTACTTTTAATGCCTGATGCTAATTTGAGACCAGAAACTATTTAGACCATGGAAGACGCAATCATCATTGAATGCTATTAGCATGATGTGGCATTTACCACTAAATTGAGGATAAAATTCAGCTTTAGAGGTTAATATACGTGCGGTACTTAAGCTTCCTAATTCCAAAATTTATTGGAATAACACATTTCTCAGACAGCCATGAAATTGTAAATAATTGAGTAGTGCTCTAAGGAGGCTTCTCTGGTTGCTCTGTTGAAGTTGCTGTAAGCTTAATTTAGCCAATGGCAAAACTAGAAATAAGATTTGGTTCACAAAGCAGCAAAGCTAAAGGGGAATTAATCCAAAACCACAGCTGTATCCCAGCGCCACTAATCTGTCCATTGGGGTTTACCCATCTCCTCATGCTCAAAGATTGTCTCCTCCATCTGGGCTGACTCCACTCTCAAACACATTGGTAGATGCACATCTGAGCCCCCGCATATACACACCTTCAGACATACCTATTCACCCCCAGCCACCACCCACCTTGTGTTTATGTTCAGAGCTTGAGTGACTGGTATTTCATTTCGGCCTGCCCGGAGCCCTTTTGCACAGTTTGGCTTGGCTGGTGTACCATTACCAGTCATTAAGTCTAACCTGAACTAATAGGGGCCCATTTTCCAAGGTGGTCTCCCAGGTGGCTGTCACAGACGTGAGTGGCACTGAGGGGCTCAGGGCTCGAGTCAGGCACACTGAACCTCATGAAAAATCTGCCGGGACGCAAGCCAGGCTCCATCATACGTGCGACGCAGACGCTTTGATAACAAGAACCCATTGTTCTAGAAGAGACTTCTGGGTGTTTTGTTTCTCATTAAGGCAGGTTTAATGAGGCCAGCCAGACAGGCTACCCCATCCTATTATGCACTTTGCCCCATTAATACCTTCTGCAACATATGATGTACTGAACCATCTACAATCACCCTTAAATCACTACTCTTCTTAAAATAAAACAAGTCCAGCACAGAGTGTAGAGATTAAAACACGGCGCAATCAAGGACCTGAATCTACACTCTCAAAACCTGCAAATCCATGATCCAACTGATTCTGTTGATATGTCTTATTGGTCCAATGGCAGAACAATCTGTCTTGAGTTCAATCAGTTTATTTTAATCAAATCACTGGTTCACAAACATACATGGATTGTGTAATGAAGTTTTTAAATGTGTAGGAATTGTGAGCCGACAGGAATTAGACAACTGCATAATGAAGTCTTGCAAGTGTGGAAACAACCTCTACCAATGGGAATTTCAGAGTCCGTTGGAACACTAGTCAAGCATTCACAGTAGACCCCTTGTGGCATAAGCTGGACCTGAGGCTGATCTTCTAAAAGGTAACTAACATTGTGGGCTCTATTTTCGTGCGCGCCGGTGAGGCGGCGGAGGGCGGCGAGCCCCGCGCAGTTGTATTTTCGTCTGGCGGAGCCCAGCGTAAGGCCAATTTGGTATTTTCATGGCATGAGCCGCACGGAGGCGAGCCGAGATCCGCCAAGCTGGGCGTGGTGGTGTGGCAGGGGGAGGTGTCGACAGAATCAGCAGGCGCAGTGACATTTTCGTGCTCGCCACCGGCGTGTAAAGTTCGCTGAAAGCTCGCCGATTCAAACCTGGTCAGCTTTCAGCGCAAGGCGGAACGCAGCTGGTCTAGTAGTATTTTGGTAGACCGGCGGCGTATTGACATACGTCACTGATGCCTCACCGGCAGGTTTCCACAGTGTCAGGCACATTTCAGTGCAATAAATAATCATCATCAACTATTAATCTGAGTCAGCACATACATTTGGATCTATATAGATATATTCTGATCTATATCTGATCTGATGAGCGCGTTTGGCACGCGTTTGGACACACAACCTGACCGAATCAATACAGCTGAAACCGCATCAAATTAAATTAAATATCTAGTAAATATTCACACATGATGAAGTTAACAAGATATGTAATTCGTCTCCCTCCTTTTCTTTCTTCCTCCTCCTCTTATTTCTCGCACAGCTCGACCTGGACACGTCTCCGTGCCCTCTGTCCGTCTTGCTGCTGCTGCAGCTGAACAGATGATTTGTTTCAGTGCTCAGATGCGTGATCTACTTTAAGCCGACATACGGATATTATAATATTCAGTTTTGTGAGGCAAATTTATTTTATATGCCAACATCTATGAAAGAAAGAGCCAGGCCACGGTGCGCGATGCGTCATTTACGCACAGATGGTTCCGATTTTAATGCCATTTTTGGAGTTTATGTTGTGATCTGTGCGCTCAACCCACCTTTGTCACGTGAGGTTTGAATATGAGCAACTTTATGTGAGTGTCTTTATTTGTGGAAAAGGGTGTTTGTCTTACCACTGGGTCCAACATTACGCACACTAAATCCATCTGTGCTCATATGAGAGAGTGTGGAGGACACTTGTTGAGGAGCTGCCCTCTGTCGCCATCTTGTGGCATTACTGTCTTAAGACATCTCTTGATCGCTTTGACTACTTCATGAAAATAGTAATACGCCTCGCCTGTGGCGGATTTAAAGGCAAGGAGAGGAGCCTATGTGATTGGTGAAAACAGGTCTCGGCTGTGTTAAACCCACTAACCGCCCTTTCTCCTCCCCGTTTACGACTTATGGTGCTGGGAGGAGCTGAGTTAGGGAAGGGGGATACTTACGCCGGGCTGCGCGGCTCACCAAAATACCAAAATGTGCTTGGGAACGCCTTGTCAGCGCGGCGGATCTGACTGACGCTGCGTTTGCGGCAGGTCTCCGGCGAGGCACCAAAATAGAGCCCTGTATGTCAAAGAACAAACCCCACTATGCCATCCGCACAGACTAGACTAGTATCACAATGTTTTGACTATCCAGTTACAAACATTATCTGGTCTGCTAATCATGGTCTTGCTGTCCTTTTCCTCTCTTTTTTTTTGCTGTTTTGTTTCTCGCTCATAAATGGTTAATTCCTCTCAATTTATTATTGAGTGATTTACACAGAGAAACTTGGGCGTGGGAACAATGCCCACAAAATGATCCACAAGACAATTACAGTGGGTGCTGCCATCTGGGACCTTCTCAGCAAGGTTTCCCCCCAAAACAGTAAACTTTGTAAATTTGATCCACTGTTTGGGTTTAAAGTTTGTCAGCTGTCAGGTGCCCCCTACTGGCCTGGGGTTTTAACCAATTTCCCTCCCAATATGGCAGCCTCTGACCTCTACAGTGACGCATGCATGTGTTGTGCATCACATTTAACCAAAATTTTGTACCTTTCCACTGTCTTATGGATGAAAAAAAGGATTTTTAACTCAGGCTGCTGCTGCTGTTGGACAGTCATCTTCCACTTCATCGGTTAAAGGGAATGATTAGGGCACCCAAACGTTGAAGTGAGTCCCATTAGAATAGTGCCTCAATGTTGAAAAGCCAGTTAGTTAACTCACTGACATTGGGCTATAGTATGATGTGTTCAAGGCTCACAGACTATTTGATAAACCAAGTCAATAACAGCTCTGTTAACACATTGTTATCAGGGATCACAACTCTGTTAACACGTTATCAGGGATCACATACACAATGGTTTGGCTAAGCTGTTATATTATGTCCCCCATGTCCTTTAGGCAGGCAGCCTGGGTTTGATTTCAACCTCCAGCCCTCTACAATTCAGCTCGAGAGTGGTATAAGTATCAATAGAAACTGACCATCTCTATCCTTAATCCCAAGCTAATGCTGTCTCTACTCTTACAGCAACAACCAGAATTTTAGTAAATGGAGCCTGACCATAAATGAGCTGCACCTTATAGCAGGCATGCTGGCCTTTGACTTAGAAGAATTTGACATATAGCAGCCCATTCATTTCCTATGCAGTTGTCAGTAAAGCAACTTGGACGGTGGCCTAACACGTCAGAGTGTGACACTTGAGGTGCCCGCCATGCGTCATGTTGGGACACTGTGCTCCAGGTTTTATGCCTGTGAGATAAATTGATGTAGTGTGAAAAGAAGGAAGGACTGTTTGGGTGGAAGCTATTGTAAATGGATAGGTCAAAAAAATATCATTCAACAGACTAGGGTTTGGTTCTAACATGAATGATGGAAAGAAATGCCCAGTACATTTAAGGTTAAATAGAAGGTACAGCAAATGCATGTTTGTC